>OX456985.1:165051349-166251349 GCA_949752695.1 Melanostoma scalare | reverse complement strand
AAAATTGGTTTGAAGCTTGAAAGAGATTTTTTTATGAAAACTATAGGATTTTAGTGATGAAAGCGCTACCTTTCAAGAAAAATAAACAAAATTATTCGATTGTGTTTGTTTTCAAAAAATTGTCTAAAGTGAAAGCTTCGATATGTGCGAGCTTTTTTCATATACACTTTTTCAAACTGAGAGGGAGAGATTTAAATTTGTTTTTAATAGAGGAGTTCGGAAAATCATTTGACTTTTTTAAGAAACTTTTTACTTTGTGCTTCGATGTAGTTCAGACTTTACCTTTCAAAAATTTAACTTATGCCCCAGTTATACCGATAAGGAAAACGAATCAGGAAAAATTTTCAAATGGAATAAAATCTAGTTTTTCTTTCGATTTGAAAGACAATTGTTAGATCAATCGTATAATCTTACAATAAGCCGTGTAAGGAAAATCAGAGAGCCTGGCAACTGACATATTTTATATCCTGTTCGCTATAAACGCTCATCAGGAAATAATTCATGTTTTCATTTGTTTCAACTTTTCCTGATTGTTTTTCCTTATCGCTATAATTGGCCCCTTAAGCATAAAAATACAATTGTGATTGTTCATGGAATGAGAAAGTGAGAGAAACAGAGAGGATACATATGACTGGTGCCATACTGTCATCTGGAACAACAGAGAAAACGCATTCCATATTATATACAATACATGAATTGTTAGGACGATGTTGTAGTGCATCAATAATTACGAAAGAAAAGTTTTGAGCGCACATCACCAGGTATACTTATGAGAGGGTAAAAAATTAAGAGCACTCGCAGAATCATCAAAGACTAAATAACTTGCAGGTTGCAGTGTACGTACCATAAATTATCAGTAAAGTATTCAGAAAATACTTACGTTTTGTAATTGAAAAGGCCATTCATCTTAATGTATTCCAAAACAAGATCATCAATAAGATACTTCACTGACTGTCCTCGACTGAGTAGTCGTCGAATCATAGTAGAACTCACTTCATTTGGCACCCAATTTGTTATCAAAGTTATGTTTTTCTACAAATACCGATAATTTATCACAGAAAATGATTTAAATGTTTGAAATTAAAAAAAGAGATATACCTGATATTTTGTAAGAATGTCTGAATCAAAAATAAACTTCTCCGGGTTAGCACCACTTCTAGATATCACCACAAGACCATGATTGCATACTATATTTTCAATCTGAATATAAAAAACAAAAATAAGTAAATATGTACATATATCAATTTCAGGAAAGCAAATCTTACGTCTTCACTTGCCCAAAGTCCAGGTACTGCAAATGATTCCAATAAATCGGCCCCACAAAGGAGTTTCAGTTGCACTTTGTCTTTGCGATCTCTTAGCCCACGAGGAAGCCATCCAGGAATCGTTACTGAATCTCCAGAAAATGGAGAGTTTAGATAGTTGTTCATGTAGTTCTACAATATGATGATACATAAATAAATAATTCCAGAAACATTGAGGCATTGGCTGATTTTTTAAGTTTCATTTGCTAAAATCTCTATTTTGATGAACGCGTCATCTAAACAATAAACCAAGTAAACTGAAAAACTCCAGGTTAAAAAAATAAATATCTACATAAATACTATAGCAAATTCATGCTAGATCTAACCAAAGGAACCTTTTGTGATTAAATACGTATAAAAATATTAATAAAATTATATTATTACTTGGTGGAAGTTGAGAACTTGTTGTGTCCGAGACCATTGGTTCCTCTCAATTTCCCAATCTGATGCATTTATCCAATCTGATGATTGCAATGCCAATTTCACCATTGCAAAACGATGTTTGCCCGGCGCTAAGCCCTTTTTGCCGTATGAGTCATGTGTTGGTGATACAATTCCACCGATGACATTATGTGTGCCCATCATTTCATAGTAATCACGGGCGATTTCTTTAGGTTAAAATTGTTTTATTCAAAAATAAATTTTTGATTTATTGATTTCTTACCAAACATCCGGAAATGCATCGGCGTTGGAGGACTAAAAGAACCACATGCAATCAAGACAATACGCGCAGGTAACATCACACTTTTTTCTAATTGATTGTTCATTATTTGTTACAGGTTAAATTTGAAAATCAATTAAAAATCACAGCAATTATTTTAATGAAAACAAAATATTTGAATTCGACTATCAGCAAGCGAAAATTTCTATAATTAGTTTTTTTAATGACAACAGCAAACAGCTGTTATGTGTCATTTATCGATAACAACCATTTCAAGCTATCGACTTTGAAGCGTGCGTTTGTATGCGATATGAAAATGTGCTACTCAAAGCGCTGCCATAACCCCGGAACCTTAGATTAATAAAGAACAAGATGGAAAACCACACTAACACATTGATACCTCCCCACAAGCTGCTGCACGCACTCATTCACAAAATTTCACTAGCACTACTTTATATTCGGATCTCAACACTGGGCTTACACAAAATCTCACTAGCACCACTTTATATTCGGATCTCAACACTGGGCTTACACAAAATTGTACCGTAGTATTGGTATTCTCGTCTGGGAACCGGTTTTTGTTTTTTTTTTTTTTACTTTTAGTCACCTTAAGGCTACGTCTGGCAGAATTTTTGGAATTAAAACTTTTTTTTGGGTTTGTAAATAAAATTTATTTGTGATTATATACTTTTTAAGTATTTGGAAATAAAAATTTAAGTATCAAAATATTAAAATATTTTCTTTTTTGTTAAACATTTCTCTGAGTAGTCTCCTCCCTTCTATTTCCTCTTTTTTTAAAAACGTTTCTTAAAAGAAATAGACAGAAAAGTATGATTGTTAAAAAAATATATACTAAAGCAATACAGTAACCAATAAATATGAATTCATTTTTCATTTGTTTGATGAAAGAGATTCCAACTTAAGTTTTCGATTCTCTTCTTGAAGCTGTGTTGAAAATTTAAGAAGTTAATTAATTGAATTAAAAAAAAAGACAAAAGTAAAATATTTGAAAGCGGATATCAAACTATGTAGACATTTTTTGAAAAACTTATCTCAATCAAAATATTGAAATGCAGAAATCTTGTAGATATTATGGAGAGCTCAGAAAGCCTTCATTCATCTCTGTAGCACAATTATTTACAAAGCACCAACACTTTTAGTTTTAATTTTTTTGAACAAATTGAAAGTGGACATTAAACTATGTACACATTTTTTGAAAAACTTATCTCAGTCAAAATATTGAAATGCAGCAATCTTGTAGACATTATGGAGAGCTCAGAAAGCCTTCATTCATCTCTGTAGCTCAATTATTAACGAAGCACCAACGCTTTAAGTTTTCAATTTTTCTTAACACAAAAAAAAATTTAAAACTTAAAGTGCTGGTGCTTCGTTAATAATTGAGCTACAGAGATGAATGAAGGCTTTCTGAGCTCTCCATAATGTCTACAAGATTGGTGCATTTCAATATTTTGATTGAGACAAGTTTTTAAAAAATTTTCTACCGAGCTTTTAATAAAAACAAAAAATCAAAACTAAAAGTGCTGGTGCTTTGTTAATAATTGCGTTACAGATATGAATGAAGGCTTTCTGAGCTCTCCATAATGTCTACAAGATTGCTGCATTTCAATATTTTGACTGAGATAAGTTTTTCAAAAAATGTGTACATAGTTTAATGTCCACTTTCAATTTGTTCAAAAAAATTAAAACTAAAAGTGTTGGTGCTTTGTAAATAATTGTGCTACAGAGATGAATGAAGACTTTCTGAGCTCTCCATAACGTCTACAAGATTGCTGCATTTCAATATTTTGACTCTGATAAGTTTTTCAAAAAATGTGTATATAGTTTGATATTTAGGTTTTGGTATTAATAAAAAGCTAAGACAAATAACCGAGCTGAGGGAGCGAATCACAATATAATGAGTCCCAATAGAATCAGTATAGTTGCATTTTTATGAGTTTTCACATTTTGCCCAGCTTTACAAAAAAAAAATTTAGTTTTTAAAAAACTATAACTTTGGTGTTGTTCAAACCCTGCCCTTAAGAATTTTTCAGTGTGGTGAAAATTAAATTTCAGGTTATGTTTTAAATTGACAAGCAAAAACAATAGTTTCAATTTTCAAACATGAAGGCTGATTTTTGTTATCCAAATACAAAAACATCTACTTTCAATAGGATATCAACGGGTAAAAAATAAAAACTTAATAAAAATATTGTTTTTGAATATGTATCACTGTTTCAGAACTCCAAATTAAGCTGCGTAAACGAGATTATGACTTCTCGAGATGTAAAAAAATTCTTTCGGATTGCGATCGACGAAAGGATGAACAGAAGAAAAAACAAAGCGACAATAAATGTGACCAGGAAGAAACCAGGACGGAGAATATTATCAAAAAAGATGAAAGCAGCGATAATATCAAAGATGTGGCAATGGAAGCAGATGAAACTGACCAAAATGTAGAACCTAATCAAACTAGTGGTGCTGTGGAAGCGAATGCAAATAAAATGTCTGAAGGAAACGGTTTCTGAAGATACATTTCGGGTGCTAAGGAATGCAAAAAATATTGTCGTCAAGAAAGCAGATCCACTGGGGCATCCATTGAGAATCAGTAATGTTTTCTGATAACAGTTGAATCTCTTTTCAATAAAATAGTAATTGTAACTTCTTTTAGGCGGCACAAAAGAGAAAATTTCTCCACATAGTGTCAAACTCATCAATAGTGGACATCGCACTCAGCTTACCAACAACGGCTACTCAAGGCAACCGGCTGATGGAAATTTCTTCCATTATTAAATGGTTAACAAATTACGTCAAATAGAATCGTTTATTTGTAAAAATAAAATACAAAACACGCATTTGAAACTTTACAAGGAAGATTCCTCGTCTAATTTTATATGTTTGCTAGGGTGTTCACTTTCAGCTTGTAGAGAAGTCGTCTTCTGTTTTTTGTTCTTATTTTGATTTTTAAAACTTTTTAAGATTTTGTCCTCGCCAATCCTAAGAAAAAAAAAATTAATAAATCAAAGTCAAGTTTTTTCACATACACTTACATAATGGTTGCCCTAGTTCCTGGACCCCAGTGCGCTGTTGGGTTTTCCGGGAACCTCGAGAGGGCATTCTTCCTGCTGTCGGGGTTGGCTTCGGGATGTATATCGTTCAACTCATACTGCACTTTGGAAGGTATGCTTAAAATCGCTTTAACTGGAGTTCCTTCGAGCATTCGATCTGCATTGACGGGATGAAGTGCGTTCCAACAGCGAAGTATATCCCAGATTATAGAGGGTGGCGCATTGGTCTTGACGGAACTCTTGCGGGGCATGAGAAAAGGACACTTTGTACCCAGCGTGCAGTAACGCTGATCGAAATTTAAGTACAGGCATGATTTCCAACTTTACTACACAACATAGTTTGTCCAGCGAATAATAGGGTGGCACATCGTCAAGCTCTTCGCTAATTACACTCAACATTCCAACTAATCGTCTGTTAGTGCCCAAATGACTGAGGGGTTCCTTTTGGATTTCAGTCAGGAGTTCATCGACGAATGTTTTGTCGTGTATGGGAGCGGACCATATCGGACCACCTAACTGAAAAGGAAAAGTAAAATAGTAAATATCAAGTTTATTCCACATCTTTTTCTCTTACATGATGTTTGTGCCCACAATGAGTGCAGTTTTGACCAACTTCAGGTCCAGTTGGGAGGCCAAATTTAACTCGATTCGGCATATGGTCTGTGGGATTAGGTTTAGCTACTCCTAAGGGTTGCAGTGTTAGTGTTTCACAACCCGTGCATTGGTATATCATCGACTGTTTGCTGTAGTGAAAAACAATGACACAATGACAGTCTTTTGCAAATGAAAATGTTACATAAAAAGCGCTCTTACCACAAACTGTATTTACATGTTGCTTGGCTTACATGAACCCGCACGAATATTCGGATATAGAAATTTGTAAGTCTTTAGTTGTGAACTACTTTAACGATTTACGCACCATTTCGTGACATGATTTGTTTCTCAAAGGAACCGATCCGTATTTTACAAGCAGGCTAAAATAAAAATTACCTTGATAACAAAAAATTGTTGAGGATTCTCAATGTGTGTAATATTCACACGAAATATTTCCCCCGGAGACAGTACTTGCCTCGACATTACGTTCCAAATGCTTGCGCATAGCAACAGCCCTCTTGATCAAATGGTACAGATCCTCTGGGATGTCGTTCTTAAGGCCAACCGACTTCATGATACGAAGAATCTTGTTTCCATTTACGAAACGCACAAATGTATGATAAGCTCAAAATTCACATCAAAAATGCAACTATGACGCGGAATTTTTATCTTCGATTGTCGAAGATAGAATAGTGGTCACTTTAATATACAATTTTAACACAATTTATGGTATTTTATTAAGAAAAAATGTATTACGATCCCGACTGTAAAGAAATTCCTCTTCTGAAAATAAATAAAATGACCGAAATCTGAAACGTCAAATGAAAATAAACTCACCACACATATACTTCCACAACTTTTTTGCGCCATTTTTTTTCAGCTCACACGTATTCACAGATAGATGCTGCGATTACAAAAACAACAATGTAAACAAATGGAAGTTGCGGGGCAAGAGAGGTAATGGTTTTCCATCTTGTTCTTTATTAATCTAAGCCCGGAACGAACATAAGAAAATAAATGCTGGAGTTACATACATCTGCTACTACAGAGAGGGACGGATTTAAAGATTACAAAGCACAAAAGTTAAATAAAGAATCTAATAAAATTATGCAGGTGAAAAATTATAGGAGCAGATGAACATGTTATTTTTTATGAAAATGTTCATCTGCACCTACTATTTTTTATCCGCATCCTATAACTAGACGATAGACATGCTTTGGACGAAGTTCACATTCCGTCGATGTGTTAATAAATGCGACTGTTTTCTTGTTCTCCTTCTCTGTTATGATGGGCTTACATGCATCTGCAATTGCAGAAGTGCAGAAAAGTAAAGCGGGACGGATGAAGATTATAAAACACAAAAGTTAAAAAGAGAGAAGAATAGGATTATGGCTGCGGATGAGAGATTATGGGTGCAGATGCACATGTTCATCTGCACCCATAATTTTTCATCTGCAGCTATAAGTAACCCCGGGGCTACACGATCAAGATATGGTAAGCCATTTACAATACATTCGAACTTTCTTACATACACAACCAAACTTTTCGAAATTGAAACCCAACTGGTATGGAATATTGAAAGCCAGCCGAGAAGCAGTTTCAGTAGCCATGAAATTGACAGCTTCGTCAAATATCCTCAAAAAGAGAAAAGAGTGCCTGGAAAAAAACTTTGAATTTAAAATTTCTTGTGGGTGCCATTTTGAAAATATATAATGACATGTCGATTGAAAGCCATTTGCCTGGCAAATTGTAAGTCGCCTACGTCACAGCCGAAACACGAACAGGAATTTGAAATTGTGTATATGTAGGCTGATGGCTTACCATATCTTGGTCGTGTAGCTGCAGGGTAAGGAAGTGCCGATGGTGCGTTCCCTCTCTATCAGACAAGTATGAATTTTACATCTTGCGTCTTTTTCCGTTTTTCATCTGCACTTGCACATGTGTTTTACTCCGTGAACACAATGGCTGCAGAGCCGCAGCCGCAAGAAATGTCAAAACATTAAAAGTGAATACAACAACAATGCAAGACGGAGCCGCACAAGTTAACTTGATTTTAACTCTTGCGGCTCCGGCTCCGACTGCTTTTGCAGTTCATTGTGTTCACCTTAGAGGGATAAGGAACAAGGGGGAAAACCACACACACACCACGGCATCTGCCTTCCAACTGAATTCACAAACACCACTTTATTTTCAGTTTTCAAAACCAGTTTGAAATCCAAAAATAAAGTGGTGTTAGTAAATTCACTGACACTGCTTTATATTCAGTTAATACGTGTATCACAGATAGATCTCCTGTCACAAAAGCAACAATGTAAACAAATTGAAGTTGCGGGGCAAGAGAAGTAATGGTTTTCCTTCTTGTTCTTTATTCCTCTAAGGTGTTCACGCAGTTAATAGCAGTTGTGGCCGCTGAAGTCGAACGCGTGACGGAGTGATTGGGCAATAGCCTTAAGTTTGTTTTATCGATAACAATAAAATTTCGATAATTTACTGTCATTTCTCAAATGACAATTGACAAATTAAAATGTCAACTTTGCACTTTGTAGTTTCATATTTTTAATATGCTGCTTTAGCTAAAGAAACTCATTTTATTTCCTAATAACAAACAATGCTACTTAATTTGAAAACGTAAGACAATGTCTTAAAGATGAATGCCCAAAACAACTTGAAGCTTTTCTTAATCTGTGGATTGTCGTTGTGTTTTGGAGGTTTGGTTCTTCTCAGCGTTTTACCTTTGAACTCCGGTAGAGTAGTTCATTTGCCTATCTATAACCCATACTTTTTATTAAACTTTCATATATTTATCATTATAGACTGTAATTGTGATGGAGGAATTCGAAGTTCTCAAAGCATGTACAATAATGTTCCTAATGAAGCAATCAATCCCAGTTCACCAAACAAACTAGCTATTCTTGTACCATTCAGAGACCGTTTTGACGAATTACTACAATTTGTGCCACATATTACTGATTTCCTACAGCGGCAAAAGGTCAATCATCACATTTTTGTTCTAAATCAAGTCGATAGATACCGGTTCAATAGAGCTTCTCTGATAAATGTGGGATTTAAGTTCACAAAGCGTGATTATAACTACATTGCCATGCACGACGTCGACCTGTTACCTATGAATGACAAGTTGAAATACCATTATCCCGAAAAAGGGCCCCTTCATATTGCCTCGCCAGAATTTCATCCTAAGTACCATTATGATACCTTCGTAGGTGGTGTTTTACTAGTGAGACGGGAACATTTTCAACTGATGAATGGTATGTCCAATAGATACTGGGGGTGGGGCCTTGAAGATGATGAGTTTTACGTTCGAATTAAAGACGCCGAGTTGGAAGTCACTCGCCCGAAGAATATAGGAACTGGAGTTAACAACACGTTTCGGTAAGCTGAATTTTATAAAATAAGGTTGTAATTGTTGCCAAATTTGTCCCTTTTAATTTTAGCCATATACACAATCGATTACACCGGAAACGTGATACTCAAAAATGTTTCAACCAGAAAGATGTAACTCGAAAAAGAGATAGACAGACTGGGCTCAACACACTGCAGTTTGAAATAACTGAAGTGAATAGTTTAAGCATCAATGGAACTCCAATAACTGTTGTAAATATTGTCTTGCAATGCGACACCAAGTTAACTCCTTGGTGCGACTGTTCAGGCATAGCAGGAGCTGCCATTGCTCCATCATGACGTTAAATATATGTATATTTTAAAAATAAGAAAAAGATTTTTTATATTTGCCAGTCCTTAAGATAACCTTATTTAATTTCTAATACACATGAACCATGCCGTATAAAAATGTCCAAAACAGGACATAGGTGCAAAGACCGCCTAAGAATCCGTTCGTAAGAAGGCTCTGTCTGCTAATAAAATACTTTTTCCATTGCGTTCCCGACTTGAGAAGTAACAAACACCACAAACCCAAGACGGCTACGAAGTATAACATAAATCCAAGAATACCTGTTAGTCCCAGAATACCTTTGAATAAAATTAAATAAATTGGGAACAACCATTAAAATCAGAAAAGAAAATACCAGCAGAACAACCAGATAGTGCGGCCATCGATGTTCTGCAATACTCTACTGCTGATGCATTATTTCTAATAGCGGATTCACTGTAAGCGACAATCTCTCCACTTTTAAGTTCACGAGTTTTAACACGAGTAGCCATTAGTATAGTTTTTATTAGGTTTATCAATGCTGCTCGTAGTTTTTTGATTTTTTCACAAAAACTCAGAATTAATGAATGACATTTCATTTAAAACGTCATTATTGGCTATGTTTGAGTAGGCAATTTCACTGATTTTGACTTATAGAACAGTAACAACAAAATCTTTGAATATTTAACACATACTTTTTGTCAACTTGGCAGCGCTATAACATGCAATTCGAATTTTTGTGCAAATAATTTGGAAAACATTTGGAAAAATTTGGAAAACAGTTTTCACAATTTGGAAAAGTCCCAAAAAAAGTTATTAACAATTTAAAATTTGGCGTTGACCTGGCAGCGGAATTTTGGTGTCAATCAATCAGGGACAATTTGGAAAAATTTGGCAAACACTTTTCGAATTTGGAAAACGATAGTTTTGCTAATAATGCAAAAAACATAATACTGGTGAGCCGCTGTACATTTTTTTTAATGGAAAATTGAGTTTTTACAACGAAAATGCTAATAAATTTTTCTAT
Source organism: Melanostoma scalare (assembly GCA_949752695.1). NCBI lineage: Eukaryota > Metazoa > Arthropoda > Insecta > Diptera > Syrphidae > Melanostoma > Melanostoma scalare. The sequence continues at coordinate 166,241,031 of OX456985.1, read as the reverse complement.
ACTTTTCTAAACTACAAACTAGTTCTTTCAGTTTGAAAAAAGCTTGGTTAAATTTGGAAAACCAAAAAAGTTATGGAAATCTGTGATTTTGGTGCTATTTTAGTCAAAAATATTTTTGAATGCATTTTTTAATGGAAAGTTGAATTCTTACAACTAAAATGTTAATAACATTTTTTCTATACTTTTCCAAATTACAAAATTGGTTTTTTAGTTTGAAAAAAAACCTGATTGAAATTGGAAAATCAAAAGAGTTCATGAAATCTGTGATTTTGGTACTATTTTAGTGGAAAATATTTTCAAATGCGTTTTTTTCTAAAATCAATTAAGCTTTTTCAAACAAAAAAAACTAGTTCTGTGATTAAAAGTATCAAGTTTTTTTCAAATTAAAGTTCTGTAATTTGGAAAAGTATAGAAAAAAATTATTAGCATTTTAGTTATAAAAATTCAATTTCCCATTAAAAAAGGTACAGACGGTGTTATTTTTCTGCATTTTTAGCAAAACTATTGTTTTCCAAATTCGGAAAAGTGTTTTAAAAATTTTTCCAAATTGTCCCCGATCGATTGACATCAAAATTTCTCAATTTCATTGCTGGCGCTGCCAAGTCTACGCCAAATTTTATGGTGTGAATAACTTTTTTTGGGACTTTTCCAAATGGCGAAAGATGTTTTCTAAATTTTTCCAAATGTTTTCCAAATTATTTGCACAAAAGGTTCCTCTGTGCCACAGGGTATGTGAGCGGATGGCATGCCATGTATTGATCGTGTAGCCGCAGCGCAATGTGAGACAAAAAAAAGTCATGTAGACTGCCCCTAAGTTTTCATGAACGAAGAAAATATTCGAAATAAAGTGACAGGTTGACAGAACATAAAAAATAATCTCGAAACTTTTTGACATTTTATGGTTTTTGTTTTTCTTCTTTTCTGCATTGGAGTTTGAACATTGATTAATTAACGTCATGTTGTGATAATAAATTTAGTAGTGTTAATATGATATAAATTACTAAACAAAAAGCTTTAAAGATGTTCTTCTAATGTACAAATCAACCCACTACATATGTTATTTACGTAATTGCAATCCTAGACAAATTCCGAGCGAAAAATATAGTTAATCCTGACATTTGTTTTGTGTATATAAATAATAAAATAAACCCAGTGTTGTTGGCGCAATGCCTCCACCAAAGTGTTGCATGGTTTGTGGTGATAAGGCTCTTGGCTACAATTTTAATGCCATCACTTGTGAAAGTTGCAAAGCATTCTTTCGACGGAATGCCCTAGCAAAAAAATCGTTTTCCTGCCCGTTCAACCAGAATTGTGACATTACCGTGGTAACTCGCAGGTTTTGCCAAAAATGTCGCCTAAAAAAGTGCTTTGATATAGGCATGAAGAGTGAAAACATTATGTCCGAAGAGGACAAATTAATTAAGCGTAAGAAAATTGAAAACAATCGTCAAGCGAAACGAAAAACATCAGGTAAACTAGATGAGGCAGTTCTTGATAAAATCAAACGAGAGGATCACACAGACGGTAGTTTTGGATCCGACCAATATACGTCTCATGACTCACAAAGTTGCAATTCTTTCGAAAGCGACAACATTCAACAAACTGCTGTTCGTAGTAGTAGCTGCATGAGCATTGATTTAACTTACGACAACATGACTAGTTCGCAGATTGTTGATTTCATAGTCAACGATCCTGATCAGGCATCACAGGCCATCAACAGGCTAATGAAAACACCCAAAGATGCTGTATCGACTTTGGAAAAGGTAATAAACGCACAGAGTGACGCGTTACGTTTGATTAGTCATTTGATATCGTTTCCGGGCGATGCTCTCAAGATCATTAGTAAAATTATGAATTCGCCTTTTGATGCCTTAACAGTATTTACAAAGTTTATGAGTTCACCTACGGATGCGCTCGAAATAATATCAAAAATAGTCAGCTCACCCCAAGACGTCCTGCAGTTTGTCAAACAACTAATGGATAGCCCAGGAGACGCCATTGACATAATGACAAAATTTATGAACACTCCTGTTGAAGCGCTCAAGATCATAAACAAAATGGTGAAAAGCACAAACAAAGAAGTCAAAGAAGGAGGAGCCTCTCGTGCTAATTCGCAGGAGCCTGAAGTTACTATGTCAACGATGGAGGTAAGTACGGAAGACGCTATCATCAATTCTATGCTTAGCACAAATAGTTGCGGAAGTAACCACAGCAGCATCACGACAAACAGTAGCAATGAAGACTATTATTCCCCAAATGGCGGTCAAGTAGATAACCCCGAACTAGATCAAACAGAATCTGAAGAAAGCAAGCCGTTGGTTGTAGAATCATCATTCCCTGGTGTGTCTTCATCACCAGCTGACAGCTATACCACAGAGGATGCAGCCAAGGAATCAGAAAACAATAAGAATTCACTGGAGGCAGTGTTATATGAGGTCATACAAATTGAGTATGAAATGGCCAACTCTATTCCGCAAGCATGCAACCCAGTTAGCCGGGAGCTCAACGAAGCTGAGGTGCAGAAGCTCAATGAGTTGAAGATGGCCAACAAAGCACTGTACTACCCAGTCGACGAGGATCTCTCTTCTCTGATTATGGATGACAGTCGAATAAAGGTAAGCAATGTATTTGTATTGTTGAAGCAATATAACAAGCAACAACTGTAAAATAACTCCATTTGTTTGTTAATCTACACACCAGTTGTTACCAGCTACAACCTGTATAGAAGAAGTGATAACAGAACAACCATTCAGAAAAAGAACTTGAGTTTTAGGGTATTTTTAAGCAACATTTTGCAGACTGGATTTGTTAGATTTGGTGTTCTTAGTAATTACCACCCGATACGATCCGTAAGATGTTTAACTCCTTTCAGTTTGGAATCAGCATAACATTATAGGTTCCTTAAATGCGTTAGGCCTTTAAAATCTCTAAGCCTTGTTTTGCTACCCTTTTTTTTTGTTTTCTTATGCATATTGCATTTGGCGATGAATTGAGAGTCTTAGCTTTGTTGCACCCCCGAATTTTTTTTTTAGACTGAAAACTATCAAATTTAAAATCAGCTGGGAAGGCTATATTCGATTTTAAAATGACAATCCAAATAAATCAAAAAACCTCAACTATCTTTGCATTTTGACAAAAAAAATTTTTTTTTAAACTTAAAAAGTGCTGATGGTTACCATAGCCATGCCGGGTTCATACCTAAAAAAGACTAAATTATTCATAGGATCTTATTATCATTAAAAAGTGGATATGTTTAATTACCAAACACTCTGAGTCTCAGATAATTTAAAAATTCCACTAACGCCAACGTTTTGTTGTTAAACTCATTGAACAGAAACCACTTGTTCAGTTATTTCAACGCAGGTGTGCGATAAGAAAGCATTGGATGTCTGATAGTAGAGATAGGTTGTTTTTGCCTTATTGGTTCTTAGGCTAGATGTTGAGTCACTATTTAAATCACAGAAAGTGAGACACACATATGGGTAAATAAACGCACCTGTTTGGATTTTCTACAGCAGTACAGTGGAAATAATAGAGTTAGGTGTCAATATCTTTTTGAAACCATACCAAAATCATGTACATAGTTTATTTTTAAAATACACTAAAAGGTATAATAAGTGAACATTTCATCTGGGTGCGTACTAAGCAACCAGTTAAACACATAGTATGGGAGCCCGCTCACTATGCAAACTTGAACTCCTATGTTAAACTGGCTACTTGGTGCGCGCCTAGCGTAAGGGTTTATTTTTTTTTTTTCGGTTTCAGAGCTGGCATGTTAAGACAAAATAAAACAAAATAAATGAATTCATAATGCATTAAAGTTTTCGAGTTTATATTTATATATTTGTTCCTCAAGTTAATTTGATTTTTCTTTATATCATGAAACCAAAACAAAATATAGTTACAGATGATCAAAACCGTCTAACCTTACATTTTGATTCAGGTAGTTGAGAAGATTCAATTAGTTACAAAATAATATATATATTTTCGTTATTATGAGCAATCAACACGGATAACAAACAGCACGCCATCAAAGTTCAAATGCGATAAAATGTTTTATTTATTACCATATTGCGTCCAGAGAAGAAGATATGCGTCTAGTGAATATGATTGAAAGTCATTACACTTAGACAACGCAAAATTCCATCAACTATAAGTATGCAAATGATATTTTATTGAAAGATCGGTTTTCCGTGAACTTATATTTAGACTGTCGCAGAAGACAATTAAAAGGGGTGTACAAGTTGGCTAGAATAAACGTGTCATAAAATAAATTCAATGTAACAAAAGTTGTTTTTATTGGCCCGCTGTAGATCGATCTATAGCAAAAAAAAACTAGCTTTTTGGTGTTTTATGACAATTTTTCGCTTCGAGCAAGAATGTTTTGTGTCTAATGACCTGCTCTAGATCACTTTAGAGCAGCATTGTAGTTTTTTTGTTGTAGTTTTACATGGTTAGATTAGGTTAGGTAGAATGTCGCACTTAGATTAATCCTAGAAACAAGAAACCTATGAGTTTATGTTTGGTCAGTTTCAACCATTTTGTGGCCTTAATGAAGTTCAAAAGGCTGCTTCTTGGAGTGTTTGATAGTTCATTGAAAAAGTAATTTCCTAGAAATTTTTTCCTGGTGTGGCCGATTGCTGGGCAGTGACAAAGGAAGTGAGTGGTATCCTCATGTTCGTCTTCGTCATTGCATCCTCTGCACAGGTCATCGGTGCAAAAACCCATTTTCTTTTTGTGGTAACCTAGTAGGTTGTGTCCAGTTATGATACTGATAAGCGATCTAAATGAGGGCCTATCCAATGATAGTAGCTTTTCAGATCCTTTCTTATCGTATTTCGGCCATAGTTTCCTGGAAGTAGCACAGGAATCTAGGCATTCCCATCTTTCATTGGATTTTCGCATTATTTTGTTACCAATGATCTGCTTAATTTTACAGGTTTGGACCCTGTTTGATTGATCAATGAGAGAAGGGTCAAGTGCTGATCCTTTTCTCGCTGTTCGTCCACTTTTTCGTTTCCCGCTATACCACTGTGACCAGGAACCCAGCAGAGTCTAACGCAATGCTGGGTGCCAAGAACCCTTATCTCTTCGCGACAGCAAAAAAGAAGCTTTGATTTGACAAGAGTGGCAGAAATCGCTTTTATTGCTATCAATGAAAAAAGTGATATCAGCATGTGATAGCGCCATCATGGACACCTGTTTTGCAGCGTTTGTAACAGCCAAGATCTCGGCTTGGAAGACGCTGCTGTGATTTGGAAGTCTGAATGAACTGGCTGGGTTTAGGCTTTCTGAAAAGAAACCTGCACCTGTTCCAATTTCCATTTTCAAGCCGTCGTCGGTATAAATTGATACAGACGTCTCGTTCGTGTGAGGTGTTTCATTCTCCCAATCCTGTCTATTCCATTCCGTCACAAGGCATGGTTGTGAGAAATGCGCTAGGCCCAGGGGCTCCTCGCACTTTTGCGCCACCCTATTATCTATTTTGCGGGAGATTGTCTATTGGGGAAGCTGGTTGAGAAGGATTTTTTAAAGTCCAGGTATGGAGTTATGTAATCCGTGCAGATATTTTTGTCTGCGTATCGTAATAAAATCTGTGCGAGCCCTGTTTGGCTGGTTTTCCAGACATTACAATGATTTAGTCTAAGTGTGCTGTTTGTTGCCGATTCTTGAACATAGAGATCAAGGGGTGTGGGATTGAGGATTACTTCCAAACTCGCGGTTGGTGTAGTTCCCATTGCACCAGTTACGCAAATACAGGCTGATCTTTGTACTTGGGTTAGGGGTTTTAAATGCGTGGATTTTTCCAGCGCCTTCCACCAAACCAAATTGCCATAAGATAGAATAGGTCTAACAATGGCAGTATACATCCACATGATGATTTTGGGATTTGGTCCCCAATTTTTGCCAAAAGTCCTGTTACACGAATACAGTGCTATCATAGATTTTTTGTGTCTTTCTCGTATATTGGGACCCCAGTTCAATTTTTTGTCTAAGATCACTCCCAAGTATCTGTACTAAGAGTACCAAATCTGTTTTGAGGGGGTTAACTGCAAGGCCGCATCTTTTTGTCCAAGCGCAGACCTTGGTTAGTGCATTGTTCAATTGTGCGCTAATAGTGGTAGGGAATTTCCCCGTCGCCAGAAGAGCTAGGTCATCGGCATAGGCAATCACTTTGAGGCCTTGCAGCGTTTTCTTTATAGTTCCTACTAAACATGTAGTGCTGTTTCTACACTTCGTGCCTTTGTGTAAGCATGTTGAAAGGTAGATATTACTTCCAGTTTCAGAAAGCTACGGATATGTAAATCAAGTAACCTTTCAAAAGTCTTTTGCTTCTGTATGGCTGGGTTTGCCGGTTTTGGTATGAAGACGACTTTAACTTTCCACCATGTTTTGGGAATATAGCCCCATTTGAGGCTATTCTCAATTGCCCAATTGCGTGATGGATCATAAACTCGATATCCTTTGGTTACTTCACAGTACCCAATAAAAATCAGATTTTGCATCAAATTTTTTTCGTTCAAGGAGTAATCAGTCTGAAATTCTACAAACCAACAAAAATTAACTTTTTGGGAAAAAGTATATTGCATTTTTTTTAAGGGGGGGGGGGGGGGGGAGGGGATTAGGGTTTCAAGGTAAAAAAAGACTTTTTTTGCGAATTTTTTCTTAAATATGAACTGAGTAATTTATTAAAAAAATTATTAAGCATACTTTCGACAATATAGCGTAATTTTTTCATGCAGAAATATTGAAGCATAAGCTGGTAACAGAGCTTCCCCCAGAACGCCTTGAAAAAAAAATTGGCGGTGTTCACCATAACTCGACTGGAAATTATTTGAAAATAAAAATCTAAAAAAAAAATTAGTCAAATTATGATCAAATCTTCCCCCAACGTTCTCTGATAATTTCTTTTTTCATTTAAAAATTTTTGGCGGCCATTTAAAGTGTAAATTGTTATTTTCCACTAAAAATTCCGCCATTTGGTGGGTAGAAAACACCCTTAATGTTAAAACAAAAATTTTACTAAACGTTGGGGGCGGTCAAAAATGTGTACAAAGTTTGAAATTAATCGGTCAAGTAGTTTTGAAATGACAGTGAACATATTTTTTTCCAAATTACATAAAATCATCGATAAATATAAAATACATTTTTATGGCTTTTCCTACCTGAATTTACCTACGGTCAGGACAGTCAAAAAAATCCAAAAAACCAAAAACTAATAAAAGCATTTATTACTAAAAATTTAATAATTCAGATTTTTTTCAAATTTTGACATTTTTACTAAAAAACTATTCACTAAATCAACTTGAACTAAAATGTTATTTAAAGAACAAAGCATTAGGTTTGAAAACCACTATAATATTTGGTGATAAATATCTTAGTTGATTTTTTATAATTTTTTTGGAAAATTAAGTAAATTTTTTTTTTAAGTCTAGCGAGATAGACTTCCCTGCCATACGATTTTTTTCTTGTCTTGGCCAAATCTATCTGCCCTGAGGTTTTGTCGCACCGTAAGCAAAACACGTTGATAATTTTTTTTGACATGAAATTGTGTAAGAATTTTTCTAAAATCTTATTTTTTACAAACTTTCTTTATCACTTACTTGACTTAGACTGTACTTACAATGTACCACTGTAGTACTATATTTTTACTCTAGTATGCACCAAAATGATAAAAAAAGGCTTTTCGTACACATGCGTAAATAGTTAAAAAAAAAAGAAAATTATTGTTTGTTTACTTTAATGCACCACTGTAACTTTGTTTGACTTTAAGACTTTCTGTTTTTACTCCAGCTTTACTTTTGACAATTTTTGTGGTAAAATATTGGGTCTAATATCTATTGGGAGAGAGTGGTATTTCAGAAAAAAATTGTTGAACACCCTGTGATTATCTTTTATTGAGACTCATAAAATTTATAGCTTTGGAAATTCCCTACGAGCTACGATCCAAAAAAGTCATAATGCGTCACTGTGCGCCGATGCCAGGTTTGCATAAGCAGATGCAGTAATTTTTCCTGCAGAATTGCTTCTTCCATTCTGCAGAGGATCCTTTTGTATTCATTCTTCATTAGAAGATACAGCCAGATGGATTTACTGCATGTTAAGGGCTGAATAAGTAGCTGATTATAAAATCAAAGTACATATTTTAACAGTCACAGAAAAGAGATAGAGCTTGAAATGACCGAATTTTCATGTTGTTGTTTTTTTTCAAAGTTACATATTCAAATTTCTTTGTTAAATTACCGTTTTTATGGTTGATTTTTAATGCAGATATTTCCTGCAATTTCACGTTAAAACTCTAATCAATCTCTATATTTTTCTTACAGCCAGAAGAAGGTCAACAAGATCCACAACTACTCAAAGTGATTAATTTAACAGCTGTTGCAATAAAACGTCTGATAAAAATGTCAAAAAAAATTGCTGCTTTTAGAAACATGTGTCAGGAGGATCAAGTTGCTCTCCTGAAAGGTGGCTGCACCGAAATGATGATTATGCGCTCTGTGTTATCTTATGATGGCGATGGAGATACTTGGAAGGTGATGGATAACGTCTTTACATATATATTTGAAAATAAAATAAACAAAAGTAAAAATTTTCAGATCCCACATAGTAGAGGCGATATGTCGAGTATAAAAGCTGATGTTCTAAAGTTGGCAAAGGGAAATGTGTACGAAGAACATGAACGATTTATTCGAACCTTCGATCACAAATGGCGAATGGATGAAAATATTATTTTAATATTATGTGCCATAGTTCTGTTTACGCCGACACGTGCAAGAGTCATACATTGTGATGTTATAAAATTGGAGCAGGTTTATAATTGTCCCTCAATCGAAATGTATTTCTAATGATTTATTTTTTTCTTAGAATTCCTATTATTACCTTCTGAGAAGGTATTTGGAGAGTGTTTACCCTGGGTGCGAGGCAAAATCAACATTTATTAAATTAATACAAAAAATTTCGGATGTTGAACGTCTGAATCAAGTCATAATTGGGGTATATCTAAACGTTAATCCATCACAAGTAGAACCACTACTTAGGGAAATCTTTGATTTAAAAAATCATTAACAAGCCAGTCATGAGAAGCTGAAAGTATCAGAGCGCTTCTGTAATGTGCAATCTTCATTTTTAATGAAATAAAAATCTATTTTTGTTGAATAAAATACTGTTATTTTAAATTGTGATGAGTTTATCTTATATCCAACTCCTACCAACGCTGCCAGAGCGTTTCTTTGATTTTTCATTTGTTTCCTTGCGTCCCAAAACTGGACTGTTGTTGGATCCAATATTCTTTATAAGCATTTTAAGACCTCGTGCCTGTGCATCTGGATATTGAGCTGTAGTTATGGTTTCCGAAGCAATGATGAAGAAATCATCAACTATATGGCCCGGAGGACTCACATCGAATGGTGAAATGTCATTTAAACTCTGCGGTTTTTGAGTGGAACGACCTCGTTTGAAGCTTTCGTTGGAGGAAGGCTGATTAAGATTTTGTGTGCTGCCACTTGCAGAAGAACTGAGCTGTTGCTGTTGTTGTTGCTGTTGTTGTTGATGCAAAGACTGAACGCGAGTTTTCAAGCTGGCATTCTCTTCAAGGAGCCGTCGAATAAGAGAAGCCTCGTGTTCAGCTTTAACAATTGTAGGCTGTGGAATGCATTGGTATATAGTTGTCAAAAAGTTTCTTAAAGAAATTTGAAGAGTATCCTGCCACTGTTTCGAGAAATAGTGGGCAAAAGTAGGTAGTTCCTCAGCATTCTTGCAGAAAGGCAAATCTAGCAATAAGTCTTAATATAAAAGAACGTAATAAAGAGCTGAGTTTCTTACAGAACCATTCCTTCCACTCAGACTGAGAACGAATCTCTGGAGCTAGTTTAACAAAGAAATCCGATATTTTGTCCGAGCGATTGTTTGTGTACGCAGTCACCAGATACAACTTCAACAACCCGTTTTCCAGTTTCTTCACAGCTTTAAAAAAAATAGTGTTTTTGTTTTTCTCTATTCTTTCTTTGTTTACTAACCTTCCGCATAAGTGTGTTCTAATTTACTAAACAAATGCATATCAAGATGATTCCACAAGTCACGAAGCGATTGTAGGTCATGAGAATTCACAAAAATGTTGAACTGTTCCAAGATTTTCTCAGCTCGAAAAATTTTGTCTTTGTCATTCTTTTGCTCAAAATCTAGAGCTCTCAATGTACTAGAGAAACCTCTGAACATTAGATATTCTTTAAGCAAGTTATCCATGTATTCTATTTGGGCCATTTTATTAGATTGTTTTTATAAAAATTTTGCTTTCTTTCACAACTGTATTTATTTTTCTTCTCTGAACAGCAGTTGCAGAGTTGCAGTAGATCTGTAATCTGTTTCTGTCAGTTGACACCATAGAGGTATAAAGAACAAGAGGAAAGCCTCACACATACAACTGCATCCGTCCACAAACTGATAATACCAACACCACTTTACTTTCGAATTTCAAAACCAGTTTCAAATACGAAAATAAAGTAGGGTTAGTAAATTCACTGACACAACTTTTTATTCAGTTGAATACGTGTATCGCAGATAGATCTCGTGTTACAAAAGCAACAATATGTAAACAAATGGAAGTTGCAGGGCAAGAGAGGCAATGGTGGCGTTCATGGGACCCATGTTCGAAAATCTTTACTTAAGATTCTGTCACTTTTCTTGGTTCTGATCTTAGAGGAATAAAGAACAAGAGGGAAAACCATAACCTCTCTTGCCCCGCAACTTCCATTTGTTTACATTGTTGTTTTTGTAACACAAGATCCATCTGTGATACACGTATTAAGTGAATTTACTAACCCCACTTTATTTTGAGATCCCGAAACTAACAAAACTTTATTTTGTGATCCCGAAAACAGGGGCCGAATCACAGCTCACGATATCGAGTGAGTGAGTGGCATTAGAGATCGAGTGAGTTAGTAACCATTTTGGAATTACAGCATACGTGATCTCTCGTATCGTATTGCTCTTTAAAATTGTAGTAGTATCATCGAATATTCACTAGTAAATTTCGAGATTCTATTAATTCATAGATATCGCTGGTGTCTCTTTATACTTATTTCATTATTTTTTGGTAGGTAAAATTTTTGCCTTTGTAAAAAAAAGACAATATTTAGTAAGAATTTCGGAGAATTTAAACATAAAATACACTCGGATGGTGTTATTAAATGAAATATTGATAATAGATGGTTTCGATAGTCTTTCATGTATGAATTAGAGAGCACTTTATGCATCGAATGAAATTCCGATCGATTACTGATGAGAGAATGCCGAATTGTGGTACTAGATGACTCGATATCGTGAGCGGTAATACCAAATTCCCATAATTCCGATACGACTTATTCGAGAGCGTGTGCCGTAATTCGGCCCCAGTTTCGGAATTCGAAAATAAAGTGGTGTTTGTGAAGTCAGTTCGAGGGCAGATGCCGTGGTGTGTGTGTGGTTTTCCCTCTTGCTCTTTTTTCCTCTAACCCCGGGGCTACACGATCAAGATATGGTAAGCCATTTACAATACATTCGAACTTTTTTACATACACAACCAAACTTTCCGAAATTGAAACCCAACTGGTATGGAATATTGAAAGCCACCCGAGAAGCAGTTTCAGTAGCCATGAAATTGACAGCTTCGTCAAATACCCTCAAAAAGAGAAAAGAGTGCCTGGAAAAAAACTTTGAATTTCAAATTTCTTGTGGGTGTTGAAAATATATAATAGGGCATAGGGGTATTCATGCATCAGCGTAAAACCCGCGTAAACCGTGTAGACTGTGTAAGTTTACCAGATGGTAAAAGAACTGTCAAATTTTGTATGGAAAATGTTTTACACAAATTTGGTAAAACTACGCAACGAATTCAATGCGGAAACGAGATGGTAAAACGGGTGAAACAACACAAAAATCTTTTGACATTTCGAAAGAAATGTTTCAGTTAAGTTGAACATAGAAGTAGGTACTTTTTATCAAACAAAAAGTAAAATATAAAAGTATTACAAATAAATATGGAAATGAGCGGAGTAAGTAATTAAAAACAAAGTTTTGAAGTTTATTACACCACTTACACAAAGTAGCTTAAAGGGGTACTCATGCAAGGTCTCGCGTAAAGTTACATATTTACACAAAACGTAATCTTACGCCGAAGCATGAATACCTTTAATGACATGTAGATTGAAAGCCATTTGCCTGGCAAGTTGTAAGTCGCCTACGTCACAGCCAAAACACTAACAGGAATTTGACATAGGGTATATGTTGGCTGATGGCTTACCATATCTTGATCGTGTAGCTACAGGGTAAGGTTCTGATTGGTCAAAAGTTCAAGATTTTCAGATGAAAATTCAGATGACATTTAGATTTTCAGATTTTCGAACATAAATTTTCGGATGGAAATACTTGGCTGAAAATCTGCACTTAAAGGCCTCAGCCCATAGAACGCGTTGCGCGCGTGCGGCACCGCTTCCAACTGACAGCTCGATTAACTACACACGTTCTTATGAGAGGTGACCCATAAGCACCGCGAGTAACGCGCCGAACGCGCCGAGTAGCCCAACTTTCTACTTTGCCGCGGCTCTCACGCGGTGACAGAAGAGAGACATGCGCAGTCACAACCAATTTGAAGTTTTCTCTTATATGGAAAAAGTGACAATGGGCGCGTTCAAGAACCTATCGGATAGCCTATCTCAGATAGCCGTATCGTAGGTACCTTTTTGAACGATCGACAACAGACAACAGCTGTGAAATATTAAAATTCGACTTTTGAAAACAGAAAAACATTCAAAATATCATTGCTAGACGATTATAACTTATTTTTTCGATTTCCCACACGTAAACAACAACAACAAGCTATCCGGATACGATTCTTGAACGCCCCCATTTTGACTAAATTTATCTGTCAAAACACCGCAACGGATTCTATGGGTCACCTCCATCAGTTGCGCGCGGCAAAACCCACCGCATCAGTTGCCGCGCCCCTTCTACCGCACGCAACGCGTTCTATGGGTCGGGGCCTTAAGATTTTACTTGTCAAAACAAGAAAAACAACACATATGACAATGGGGGCGTTCATAGCAGCTTAACTTAAGATTCTGTCAGTTTTCTTGGCTCTGATTGAAGCCGTTCAGACTGGGGCACAGAGTAGATAATACAGAGTGCCAACTCGTACCCCCCTTGCCTGAAACACCCTCAAAAAATTTTTCAACACGAATTCAAAATGGCGACCTATTTCTTGATTAAAAATGGAGTAGTGGTGAGAATTTAAACGTCAATAGGAAAGTAAAAAAAAAAACATGACATGGTCTTTGACATTTGGCCAAATGGAAAATCTTACGATTATTTATTTATTAAAGAACCTTAAAAAAACTTACCAAAATTTATTTAAAAAATTACGCTTAGCTGAATCAAAACCAGAAGAAGTTTTCTCAGGTTTCAGGCTGATGGGGTTTTGCACAAAACCTTCAGCGGCCATGCCCCTGAGCACAGATTATGTTCTGCGAACTTTTCCATACCATCCAGTTATGGACAGAAAGAAACTGTACACTGAGATTCCTAGTGAGTATGGCTCTATGGTTTTTTATAAACGAGAAATACTAGCTGTTCTTTACTATCAATTCCAGAGGAAAAACTTTAAGAAATGGCCTTGCAGCGTTGTAACAAAGTTTCGATAAGTCAGTGAGTGCGTCTGTGGCGGGCTGAAGATGGAAAATTCATCGCTACATTCCGTGGACATGTTGAAGCTGGCGTGGTCTGTCGATTCAAGACCTGTTTATTGTTCTTTTCTTCAAGCTCATTCTTCCAGTTTGGAGCGTTCAAACAAAAAAACTTGCACAGTAATAGCAAACTACTCACAAAACAGGAAAAATTTTAATCGCATTATTTTAATATGTAAAAGAATAACACATTTGTGATTAAATGTAAAAATTGCAACAGTAGGCTAAAGTTGTTTTCATTTGAGCGGTTTTAAAACTGGTTCGCTGTCAAAGTACTTGGGCTGAACTGCTTCTAACGAATGTAAGGCTTCCTCAGCAGAGAAAAATCCAAAGGCAACACACTTCTCAGATTTTCCGCTCAGCATATTTGCTATAAATCTATAAATCCACTTGCGAAGCTATCTCCCGCTCCTGATACTTCATTTGTGATTTTCACCGTAGGATAGAAGCGAATTGAGCGTTTTACAGATTGGTCCAGCGATATTTTTCAGCAAATTACTAATTCTCCTTCGATCAACAATGACTTCCTGGCCGCCGAGTGTATGTAAAATGCAATGGAAATGCTCCTTGACTGATACGAGAACCTTTTTGGCAAACGTTAACAATTCCTTTTGCTCTTGTTCTAAAAATCTAGTGGTATCTGCGTCTGCAAAATAAAAATTGGTTATTGGATTTTATTTAAAAACTTTTCAACAAAAATAATTTACACAAACGTTTGGAAACCAACTTTCAATGTTTATTTTTTGTATACGTATAAATGTCATTTCATTTTTTTACCTACCACAGCAGGTGTTATCGTGTGGGGAGCTTAAGGCTATGTGCTCATTGGTATGAACTGTGAAACTTAACAAACCGCCTATATCGGTATGAAATTTTTTACTAATTTTTGTATTTTTCAGTGAAATACTAGCCAAAATGGGAAAAAATGTTAATTCCTACAACTTAAATGAATTTTTCTAAATTCTAGGCTGTATGAAAATTAAAAATTATCGATTTTTTGCAACCAAAAACAAATTTTTTTAATTTTCAAACTCAACTGATTTTTTTTTTCTGACAACACAATGGCGGCCAATGGCGGCTGTGGTAAGTGAGGGTTCCCGGTCGAGGGTTCCCGGTCTAGAATAGCTTGTAGGCAAAATGGCACTACCTTGCCGGAGTTGACTCTCTGGTTATACTCTGTGGACTGGGGCAAGTCAACCAATACTGAAACTGCTTCTCGGGTGGCTTTCAATGTTCCATACCAGTTGGGTTTTAATTTCGAAAAGTTTGGTTGTATATGTAAGAAAGTTCGAATGTATTGTAAATGGCTTACCATATCTTGATCGTGTAGCCCCGGGGTTAGTGAAGTGAATATAATAGTTCCCAATAAAACGCGGCTACTGTAAGTTTCACTGAGCTCGAAAAATAAAACTTTACTTTCAACTTCTTATTTATACTTTAATTACAACACTTTCCTACTATATCTATTCGTTATAAAATTTAATCAATAACCTCACTTTACCTTTTCCTGCAGCTACACGATCAAGATATGGTAAGCCATCAGCCTACATATACACTATGTCAAATTCCTGTTCGTGTTTCGGCTGTGACGTAGGCGACTTACAATTTGCCAGGCAAATGGCTTTCAATCGACATGTCATTATATATTTTCAAAATGGCACCCACAAGAAATTTGAAATTCAAAGTTTTTTTCCAGGCACTCTTTTCTCTTTTAGAGGGTATTTGACGAAGCTGTCAATTTCATGGCGACTGAAACTGCTTCTCGGGTGGCTTTCAATATTCCATACCAGCTGGGTTTCAATTTCGAAAAATTTGATTGTATATGTAAGAAAATTTAAATGTATTGTAAATGGCTTACCATATCTTGATCGTGTAGCCCCCGGGTTATCCAATTTTTACATCATTGCTTGCACATTGCACATTAAAAATAAAAACTGGCTTCTGCCGCTCCTGCCTACGCCAGTGACCTCTTTATATAGAAAAGCATACCACATTATCGAACTCTCCTGTGAAAGCAATCCTGTTAGTTATTGAACAAGCATATTTTCTCTATCGTCAATACAGAACAAATCAAACGTACCTTCTGTGTTGCGAGATCTCCTGACTGTCAAGAAATTTCGCGTTCCAAAAAAGCGTAGAATTTGTTGAAAATAAATAAAACGATTTTGTATAAATTTACACCTAAATAAATGCAGATTCGAGAGAAAAACATTAAATATGAATCAAAAGGGAGTAAAAGAACAAAATGATATTTCGAGGATTATTGGAAACTTACCAAAAAGGCTGCAGAAGAAAATTGCAGAAGAGACTGGTGTTGACTACAATGTTGGTGAAATACCAAAGGCCAAAGCTGTGCAAGCAGGTGAATAACCACAATAAAAGCACAGTCACAAATCTTAAATGCATTGCTAACGTTAACATATATTTTTGATTGATATTTTTCCAGATATTGTTGCAGTCAAGGAGGAAATTGTATCGTGCCAAAGCGCTGGAGACAAGCGCGCCGAGGTGGCAAATATAGACATGTTCCTTAAAATGACAACGGAAAGCAGCGAGACTGCGAAAAAAGTTGACGAAACTCCTATTCCTGGAATTTTGCGTATTCAGAAAAAGGATATTCCACAGCAAAGTCACAAAATGATCAATTCAGCTAAGAGAAGTGTTCCGACAAACAGCGATAACAAATTACATCCGAGCTGGTTTGAATTTATTTTTGTTAAGGATCTTGCTTACGCAAAACCTCTTCCACTTTTACATGATTTTCTTACCGACTTGCTGAAGCGAAAGGTTGTAGTTGAGGTAAGATTGGATGCTTTCTTTTGTTGTTTTCTTGCGTACCCAAATTATCGTTTAATATGGCACAGTCGCCAAATTGAAACCTCAAAATTTGCAAACTCCGATTGTAACAATTTTATCGTTATAATTAGTTTGTTATCTAGCTGAGTTGGCTGTTCTTGTATACTAATTTTAAACAAGTTGTGCAGAAAAATACTGCTAAAAAAACTGATCCGAAAATATCAATTGTTGGACATTTAACGAATCAAGAGTAATGTTCAATGCAATAAAAACAAAGTTTTCTTTACAATTGAAGAACAAATGCTTTACCAATCGATGGAAACGCGTAATTTTTTTTTTACAAAGACAATGTTGAATTTATTTAAGTTGTAAGTAAGTAAGTAAGTATTCATTTATTGATTCGATGTTTTCTTTTCACTCCCATCCCGAAATTTCGTGGAAAATACCTAAAAAAATTCCCTTATAATTTGAGCCCTTAATATTAACATTTAGTACTCGTCAAGGCATGCAAAAATTTCCCGTATAAAGTACACGTAAAATTAAACTTTTTTTCTTCAAAATTCTACAGTTCAGAGGTATTTTATGGTATAGTCTTGGACATTAGTCGGTTTTCTACAGTAACTTCTTAAAAAAAGCTTTTTAACCTGCCCCTTAAAACCCCGAGCTATGCGTTATACATAGAAACAGAACTTCCTAAACTTTTTACCAGTACATTGAAGACCCAAGCGGACTACGTCGTAAAAGTTTTAGATCGACCAGGAAAACGGCTGTCCAAAAACAATACAGCCTCGGATAACGATAATGATTTTAAAGTTGACGACCCAAGCAAACGAATAAAGGACAATGACCTCCGGATCTGCACGTGGAACGTTAGATCACTTAATGGATTACGTGCAGCTGGAGAATTAGCGGACGCCCTGGACTGCTGCAAAGCAGACATAACCGCCATCCAAGAAGTGCGATGGAGTGGACCGGGCATAAAGAAGATGAAAAACTGTGACATCTACTATGGCGACTGCTACAGACAACAGAAACAGCGCTTATTTGGGTGCGTATTTGTCGTTAGAGGAAGACTCAGGGATAAGGTGATTAGCCAAAATCCAGTCAATGAGCGTATAATGACCATCCGCATCAGGGCTAAATTCGCCAACATTAGCCTTATATGCGCCCACGCCCCCACAGAAGAGAAAGACGACGATTCCAAAGACTTTCTACGAGCTCCTCGAAGAAACGTATGAGCAGTGCCCTAGACGTGAAAATCGTTCTTGGCGATTTTAACGCAAAGCTAGGGAAGGAGGACATCTTTGGAAACACAATCGGTAAGCATAGCCTCCATGACAAAACCTCCGAAAACGGACTGAGGCTAATCGATTTTGCTGCGGGGCTAAATCTTGTTGTAAGTAGTACACACTTCCCGCATCTCAAAATTCATAAAGGTACATGGCGATCCCCAGATCAATTAACCGTCAACCAAATTGACCATGTTGCGATCGACGCAAGGCACTCTTCCAGTGTTCTAGATGTCCGAACTTTCCGAGGACCTTGTTGTAGCCAAGGTACGAATGAGGATATCTTGTTCACGCCAATGCCTTTTCCAATCGAGTGTCCCTTCAATTATCCTTGAATCCCATGCCGCCAGCATTAAACATTGAAGACCAGTGGCAGCAATGCCAAGAAGCCATCAGAACCACTGCCTCTGAGGTGCTGGGTTTCACTCGGCCACCAAAACGAAACCCATGGTTCGATGAAGAATGCAGGCAGGCAAATGCAGCCAAACAAAGAGCACGACAAATGCTTATGCAAACACGAACAAGGGCTGCTTACGATCCGTATAACGAGATTTACAAGGAGAAAAGAAGGGAAGAACACCGACTTCTCAAAAAGAAAAAGAAGCAGCATGAGAAGCGCTCGTTTGAGGAAATTGAGAGGTGCCATGACAGGAACGAGATTTGGAAGTTTTACCAAAAGGTAAAAACATCCTGCCAGGGTGGCAAACCCCGAACTCAAGCCTGTAAAGACCAGCAGGGAAACATAGTTATAGAGTCACAGTCGCTACTGAGGATCTGGAAAGATCACTTCTGCAGACTGCTTAACGGCGATGAGGACACAAATTCCGCTGTCAGGCAGATTGCCCCATTCAGCTTGGACGATGATCAAGAATGCCGTTCTCCCGACCTAGAAGAGGTTAAGCTTGCCATATGCAAACTTAAATCAAATAAGACTGCAGGTGCAGATGGCCTTGATGCCGAACTTTTCAAGGCAGCTGGAGATCAGTTGGAAAGGAGCATGCACCAGCTGATCTGCATGATATGGTCGGAAGAAAGCATGCCCGATGAATGGAACCTCAGTATCGTATGCCCGATCCTAAAGAAAGGAGACCCTCACAATTGCGCCAATTATAGAGGGATAAGCCTCCTTAACGTCGCTTATAAGATCTGAAACCCCACGTCAATAACTTGATAGGTCCTTATCCAGAGAAGTCCACAATAGACCAAATTTTCACATTACGGCAGATCTTGGAAAAAACCCAAGAATATAATATCGATATTCACCATCTTTTTAGCGATTTCAAGGCCGCGTATGACAGTATCTACAGAGACGAGCTGTACAGAGCAATGTCTAGTTTCGGCATCCCTGCAAAACTCGTACGACTATGCAGGATGACTTTGGAGAATTCACGCTGCTCCGTCAAGATCGGTAAAGAACTCACCGAGACCTTTGATGTCGAAAAAGGTTTCAGGCAAGGCGACAAACTGTCATGCGATTTCTTCAACATCATACTTGAACAGATTGTAAGAAACTCAAACGTCAACACCAGAGGAACAATCTTTCAAAAGTCTGTACAATTACTCGCCTATGCAGGCGATATTGACGTAATGGGAAGAAAAAAGCGTGATGTCATAGGTGCTTTTGCGAGTATTGAAACAGAAGCGGCAAAATGGGTTTGATGGTTAATGAGGGCAAAACGAAGTATATCTTGTCATCAAACAAGGACACAGAACATTGACGAATTGGACAAAACGTCACAATAGACAGACATAACTTCGAGGTAGTACAGGACTTCCTCTACCTATAAAACAACATCAGTGCGGAGATCAAACGGAGAATAACTCTTGCCAACCGTTGCTTCTTTGGGTTAAGAAGGCAATTGAGAAACAAAACCCTCTCCAGAAAAACCAAGGTAAACTTGTGTAAGACCTTAATCATACCAGTCCTGTTGTACGGCGCGGAAGCATGGACCTTATCAAAAGCGGATGAGGAAACTCTTGGTCGTTTCGAAAGAAAAATTCTCCGAATGATCTTTGGTCCCGTATGCGAAGACAATGTGTGGAGAAGAAGGTACAACAACGAGCTGTATGAGCTGTACCGCGACATGGGCATAGCCAGAAGAGTACGCATCGCGAGGCTACGATGGTTGGGACATGTAGAGCGGATGGACCCCAACGCTCCGGCTCGTCGGGTGTTCGAAAGCACATTGCAGGGAAATCGCGGAAGGGGAAGACCTCGTCTTAGGTGGCGCAATCAAGTGGATGAAGACCTCAACCGACTTGGAGTGCGAAACTGGAGAGAGCTCGCCCGAAATCGAAGTCGTTATAGAAGGATGTTGGTTGAGGCCCAGGTTCACCCCAAACTGTAATGCCCACCTAAGTAAGTAAGTAAAAACAAAACAGCGTCGAATATTTTGTATTTTGCAGAGAGTGGAATTCGTTTGTTTGAGAAGACATTTTTCGACGAAAGATTCAACATACTTTGGCATGAGTTTGTTTTCTCAATTAAATGTTCGTTAAAGTCCAGCTTCGTTTCACTAATAAATACCTATATTCGCTAACTATTTCCAGAAGGTTACCAATGCAGTACCAATTATAACGGTTCTGGTTCCTAGAAGATCTCGAAAATACCATAATCTTAGATTTGCTAGTATGATCCCATTTGCGGCAATACTCTGATAGACGGTTTATCATCAGTTGAACTACATCGGCTGATTCTGAGAATAAAACCAAATCATCGGCATATAGCAGTACATTTATTGACATTCCGGAAATCCGAATTTCACCAATAAGATAATTCACTACATATCATTAATGAATGTGAACAAAACAGCCCTGAGGAGACATCCTTGCTTGACACCATTATCCGTTGGGAACCGTTTTGAATAATCTGACCCATCTTAGACAGAAGCTTGTGAATCGAAATACATTTCCTTTATTACATGTATAAATTTGGTTGAAATACCTATTTGCGAGAGCTTATAAAACAGAGCATTCCGATTTACCAGGTCAAAGGCTGATTTGAAATCAACAAAGAATGCATATACTTTTTTGTTCCTAGCTTGAAAAGCTTTGACAATTGAAGTTATTGTAAAAATGTGATCAGTGGTTGAATAGTTTTTGCTAAAACCAGCTTGAAATTCAGTGTGGATATTGTTGGCGTCAACCCACGATTCCAACCTGGCTGCGAGAACTCCGCATAACAATTTCGCCAGGACATTCATAAATGAGATTCCTCGGTAGTTTTCAACCACGTCCAGATCTCCTTTTTTGTGAATCGGGAAGATCACTGACCTTTTAAATGAGTTAGGGATGTCCTCGTTTTGGAATGCTTTATTGAATAAGATTTTCAGTTGGTTGATAAAGCTCGGGGGAGCGTCCTTGAAAAATTCCTATGTGATTCCATCCTCACCCGGGGCTTTTCCATTTTTCGCTCTGTGAAGAACAGCATATATTTCAGGAACTCTGATTTATTGGTCCAAGTTCTCATTGGTTACCAAAGGTTCCGCAAATTGGTAGCTCAGTATCAATTTGCCATAAAACAGGTTTTTGAAGTGTACTGATAGAACTTCAGCAGTTAGTCCTATGCCTATCGCGGAATTTGATCCATTTATCTCCCTTGTGACCTTCCAGTTGTATTTTTCTAATTTCCTGATGCAATTTAATTTTACGTGTCAGCTGATTGAAATTTTAGCTGAAATGAAACAAATCTTTCCAATTATTTGGGTTCCATTTTCATGTATTCAACTTAAAAAATTACAGCGAATATTTTTCCTGTGCATGGCATAAGAACCAGTTGTTTGTTGTTCGCTATAAACGCTCCTCCGCCAAAAATCTTGATTCTATTTGCATCAATTTTTTCTTATGGGTTTTCCCTATCGCTATAACTGGTCGCTAACACAAGATTTGGATGGTTTTTACCAACTCGTATAAAAATCACTGTCTAGTAAATAGGAGATCGATCAAACACTCAAAAACTGAAGCATGTTTTGCACGGGTATCGGCTTTTGCGAGGAATTGGCAAGTCCTCCGTTAGTAAATTCATTGCCATGAAAAACGCTTTCTCGATTAGACGTTCGGCATCGGTAGAAATATGTAGGTCTCCTCATTCTCCCACAGGGCATGATTGTGAGAAATGCACTGAAAGAAGAGATCCAGAGAAATACTTCAAAAGGGCAATTTCATACAACGGTCAGACACGATCGCGAAGAAACAAACAAAATGCCTCAGATATGAAATAATTCAAAGCCTGGATCGAAGGACTCAGAATTAAAATTAGCAATTGAATCGTAATATAATGGTGGCCAAGTGTGCCGTGCGAAAATTATGTATAAAAACTCTTCTTTTATCTATAAGTGATTTTATAGGAATAAAATGTTAAAAACAAGTGCAATTTGAAAACCGATGTTGGAATTTTGTGTTTGAGCTTCGGAAGTCGGTTGTTTTTATAAATTAACATTTTTTCAATAAAATATGTATATGATTGTATAGTCACGAAAACGCTAGCTTTGTTCTTTCTAAACATCAACCTCATCGAAAACAATTTCGATTTTGGGTGAGCCCTCTCCAGTCGGTTGAGGTGTTCTTCCACTTGATTGTGCCACCTAAGACGAGGTCTACGCCTTCCGCGATTTCCCTTTTTTACTGCAATGTGCTTTCGAATTCCCGTCGAGTTGGAGCGTCACTCGGCCCTATCGTGGTAACCGTCGGAGCGGAGTTTTCTCCGCAACGCATCCTTTTTCGAAAATTGAATTTTGCTTCGAAGTAGTTGTCGTCGTAAGAAATTTTTCACAAATGCGGCAATGCATTGCATTCCCAAAACTAAAATCTCCGCAACAAAAACTTATCGGAGAACATCGGATCGTCCGATCGGAGAACTACCACGAAGCAAAATGCCTCCGATCGGAGAGAATTCCGCTCCGACGGTTACCACGATAGGGCCGACTGTCCATCCGCTTCACATGTCCCAGCCATCGTAGTTTCCTAATGCATACTCTTCTAACTATGCCCATGTCGCTGTACTGCTCATACAGCTCTTGTTGTATCTTCTTCCCCACACATTGTTTTCGCATACGGTACCAAAGATCTTTCGAAGTATTTTTCTCTCCAAACGACCTCATCCGCTTTCGATAAAGGGTTATCTTGGTTATTTCTCAATTGCCTTCTTAACCCAAAAAAGGAACTGTTGGCAAGAGTTATTCTACGGTTGATCTCGGCACTGATATTGTTTTCCGTGTCTATAGCGGATTCTAGGTAGACGAAGTCCTGTACTACCTCGAAGTTATGTCTGTTTATTGTGACGTTTTGTACAATACGTCGATGTTCGCTGTCCTTGTTTGATGACAACATATACTTCGTTTTACCCTCATCAACCATCAAAGCCATTTTTGCAGCTTCTGCTTCAATGCTCGCAAAAGCACCTAAGACATCACGCTTCCTTCTTCTTTTACGTCAATATCGTCTGCGTAAGCGAGTAATTGTACAAACTTTTGAAAGATTGTTCCTCTGGTGTTGACGTTTGAGTTTTGAACAATCTTTTCAAGTATGATGTTAAAGAAATCACAAAGCCTAAAACCTTTTTCGACATCAAAGGTTTCGGTGAGTTCTTTACTGAATTCTCCAAAGTCATCATACATAGTCGTACAAATTTTGCAATGATGCCGAAACTAGACATGGCTCTGTACAGCTCGTCTCTGTAAATACTGTCATACGCGGCTTTGAAATCGATAAAAAGATGGTGCTTATCGATATTATATTCTCGGATCTACCGTAATGTGAAAATTTGGTTTATTGTGGATTTTCTTGTCTGAAACCACATTGATAAGAACCTATCAAGATCTTATACGCGACGTTAAGGTTGGCAGGAGGCTTATTGTGTAAGGAGGCTTATTCCTCTATATTTGGCGCAATTGTGTGGGTCTCCCTTTTAAGGATCAGACCTACGATACTGTGGTTCCATTCATCGGGCCTACTTTCTTCCGACCATATCATGCAGATCAGCTGGTGCATGTTCGTTTCCAACTGATCTCCTGCCTTGAAAAGTTCGGCATCAAAGCCATTCGCACTAGTCTTATTTGATTTAAGTTTGGGTATGACAAGCTTAACTTCTTCTAGGTCGGGAGGACAGCATTCTTGATCATCGTCTAAGTTGAATGAGGCATAATATATATAGGTTATATCTGAACCAAGTAACCATTTTAAGTCATGTTGTTCATTAAAAGTTACATAATAGACTTAAAAATCTCTGTCCTTAACTCAAGATCAAATAAGCAAAGTATAATTCTCTTATATATTTAGATTGGAATACTAAAAATAAATAATTGTAACAATGGTTTTTCATTTAGAATTGGGATTCATTTAACGGCTTTCGTAAGCAATTAAAAGACATATTTCTACAATTACTTCTGAATCAGTTGAAATTCTGTTGTGAACAAAATGTCGAATCGTATTTCTGGAAGGTGCTTTATTATAACGTTATTGAATATTTTAAAATCCATACCGAAGAAAATCAAGGACAAAACGAATGGAAATCCATTGTTTTAATAAATGATGGACTACAATACTACGCTTTGGTCTTGGAAAATCTTAGTCGCAAATATTTAAGAAGCAATTGCAATGATAATGAACCAACCCACAAATACCAATTTATTGCTAAAGTATCGTCACAAAAGATTCTGATATGCTTGGGCGATTTATGCAGATACAAATCAAAGATTCTAAGTTCTAATGACTATACTGAAGCTTGCCAGTTCTATCAACGGGCACAAAGTCTGATTCCTTCAAATGGTATTCCGTACAACCAACTAGCGATATTGGCTATTTATTCCGTAAGTTTTTCGTTAACCTTTTATTTAAAATAATTTGAGTACATTTTTGTTCACAGAGGAAGAAACTTGACGCAATTTATTATCATATGCGAAGTCTTATGTCTTCCAATGCGATTCAATCAGCACGAGAAAGTCTTAAGGTACTTTTCGATGAAATTCGCAAAAAAGTAAGTTTTGTTCTTTAGCTGTGACAGATTATTTCAATTTATTTTATAACTTCGTTTTTTTTGCCAGTATGAGGAAAACAACAAATCACCACTTTTTGGAACTCCTGAACGTAAAATCGTAAAAGAACCAAAGTCCTTGCGTAAAGAAGTGTGGGTTTACCCAGATGGGCTGCGAAGACTACACAAAACAGATTTTACGAATAAAAATTTCGAAAGTGAGGAAAAAAAACTATCTGAATTACCTGGTGAAGAGGTTAGTATTTTACTGGAAAACAAAATTTAAAATTTTACTGAAAACGCATTCAACATTTAATTTTCAGATTGTAAAACAGTTTACATCCACATATTTGTACATAATTGGAAAACTTTTTTCCGGAATAGGGTAAATATAAAACAACTAAAAATTGTTACTTCCATAAAAACCTTATCATTTTTATTTTAGTTTCGAGAACTTTCAAGAAAATGTAAAAAAAAATCTTGTACAACTGAAAGTTCTATTGAATTTACCGTCTCCCTTGATTATAACACGCCATCGTTTGCTAAAAATTGCTGCCCTGAACATTTTTGTTATAACGCACAACAAATCAGATGGTAAGTTTCTTTTTGTTATTACAAAAAAAAAACTAAACTAAACTAACTATTTTTACTATGAACCGAGGTCTTTAAGAATTTGCTAGGTTTTGTATGAATAAAAACTTACGTTAGTTAAATACTTTTCTATACTCTGTTCAATAAAAATGAGCAGCGAAGATAATGATGTTTACTTTTCCATAAAAATTATATATGTATTGTATGTGTATGTATGTATATTCTTTGTTTAAACATTTAATTGCAAAAAAACAACAACTATTTTTGTAGATCGATCTGCTATGCTTCTGGCTGAAGCCAATATGAATTATCAGGAAAGGAATATTTATTTTTCGTTGGTGAAGAAAGTTATGTAGACGTTGAACTGACAGCTTCGCTGCTGCTCATTATTATGATTATTTATTTTAAGCAATAACAAAAAAATTTTTTTTTGTTATTGTCGTGTTTTTTTGTCCTGAAGTCGACAATTTAATTAAAAATATAAATTCTAAAAAGAAAGAATTTCTTAATAGAATGTTGAAAGATCGTGAAGATCAACTTCAACTCCTATTTGCGTTTCGTCCATTCTTTCTTTTTAGAATTTATATTTTTAATTATGATTATGTTAAGTGATGTATGAACATAAAATTTAACTGCAACAGGTAGCTGGAGTGGGGCCCAGACCGGAGCGCTTGGTGATTGCCAGACGAGTGAATTCCTAAGCGGTTGTGGGATGAATTCCAACTGTATTGAGAAGGATTTTCATCGTAAGTCCAGATTTAATAGCAGCAGCGAATCCTTGCATGACTTCGCCGGCAACAGGGCCAATATAATGAAGTTTCTAGCACCTTTTGATCCCCAGACTGTTCAGCTACTGCTTTCAGATAACAGTACCTCACGCTCTTTTGAGGCACAAAGAACTCTGTGGGCTTATAATATCCATGGTATACTTCAACATTATCTTCGCCCAATTTGGCGATAGCATTTTCCTCGCTCAAGCCCACCGAGCTGTACTCCAAAGGTGAGAACACAGTTGTAGCAACATTGTCGTAGTCCATCAACTGAGTAGCATCATTAAAAATACGCCGAGAAAGCAGTCGACCAGCATGAATTGCGACTGGCGTCAGCTCGAGTCTTCCGTGAATAATATCACCGACAGCATAGATATTAGGTACGTTAGTTTCTTCTCTTTCGTTGACTTGAATCTTATCGCAACGCCAACGTTTTCCGATTTCAAATCTTCAACTAAACCTTTGCGACCAATCGCCCAAAGAACGGTGTCGGTGCCTTATTCGTTGGTTTCGGTATTTAACGTCACTAACAAACGGACTTTATACATATAAAAGATTTTTAATCTTGTTGTATTATGTTAAATACTGAAAAATAAATACAAATACAAATACATATAAAATGTAAAAATTCACGTAGTTTATGTTGTAAATAGCAAAATAAAATCGTTCAAATTGCCTGCAAACTGTGCAAACTCTAGAACTTTATAAGTTGACTGGATGCAAGTGAAAACATCCATTTCCCACTTTATTGACTCTACTTTCTGCTCTACGTGTTTGACACGCCGATTCTACACATTATAAACTTGCCTGAGAGTGTTAAAAGATTTCACCTTAAAGTGAACGGATATAACGAATTCTGCCACATTAGGAATAAATAGAGCCATCTGTTTCCGTCCAGGCTTTTCTAAGACAAGTCAATTCGTTATTTGCATCAGTAGCCTTTTGCACTCAATTTATACTTTCTCACAAAACACTCAAATTAATCATCAGATCTATGCAGCTTGGCGTAAGCTCCGTTGACGTACCTAAAAAAATCTAATAGGATTTTTTCAATGTATCATTTCAATGTTTTTAAATAGCACATAATAAAAGATATGTATGTACGCCCAAAAGAGGCCTTGGAGCTTTTATAACTGACAATTTTTGATGTTAACTTAACTATAAAGACTATCTTCTTCTTTCCATTTCTGGCGTTACGAGTAGTGATCTTGAAGCGATCACAACTCTCCCACTTTTCTGCTTCACACTAGTGATCCGCCTGTGGGGTACGCCGCGTTGACCTCAGAAAGCGTCGGCAAGCCTCCCGGTTTTGGATTGTTCCATGTCTGAGGCCAACCAAACTATAAAGACTATAAAATACTAATTTCAGTCTGATTAGTTTCAACGATGAAGTCAAATAATAATAACAATTTAAACAACATACCAATTTCTTTTTCAGATTCCAGAAAAGAGATTTTGAACCACGCATTTAACGTCGCAATTCAGGTTTTAGGTATAGTTGTTAATTGTGCTAATAAACGACTCGCCGAGTACAAAGAAAAAATCTCTAATTCCAACAGGTAAGCACTTTTTCGATTTGAAATTATTGAGCAGATAAATTAAGACAAAAACAGTTTCAGTGATGATGATCTGGATGTGAAAGACTTAAACACACTTTTGCAATATGTTAAAGTAAAACAAATAAACATTTTATATGAAATGAAAAGTAGTTAACAATTTTATTTGTTTGTTGGAAAGGTTTGGTGCGGCTGGTTGACAGTAAACACAGATTTATGGAAAACTTTTTACAACACCAGGTAAGTAAACTTAAAATTTATGGAAAATTTAAATTTGAAATTTAACTAAAAAAAGGGAACAAGAACTTAATCCATGGCTCGAGTTAGAAGAACATATCCGTATGTTACAACAATTCCAAAGACAAGAATCCAATGATACAAAATGTATGAAAAAAATTTAAACGATTCCTTTTATTAATACGGGTTTCATTTTTCTTACTTATTTATAATTTCAGCAATGCCTCTAGAAGAGGATATTTTTCTCAATGGCTTCGTTCCGCTTCCCTTGAATGATTACCAACTCTGTGAGAGTTATGCAATTGCAAAGGAAAAGGATCAGTTTACTTTGAGATTAAATAAAATATTGGATTTTGGCAAGATTTTCCTGCAAAATATTCTCAACATAGAGTCTACTGATACAATACTGGATACTGAAACCGTGACAGATAACACGGAGCTTAACACGTTTGGAGAGGTTCGTCCCAAACTTGTCTAGTATTAATTTCTAACAGAAAGCACCATGTTTTATATATATATATAAATATACATATTAATGTATTTATTTCAGTATCAAGAAGGTGATGAGAATGATAATAGTCACAACATTATTCCAACCGACATGCTTTCGAAACTTGATGTTTGCGAAAAGGACATGGAAGACATACTGCAACTATCTAAACTGAAGAAAGAGCTTGAAGCTAAAACAAACATAGCGAAGAAGTACAATGAAAAACTAGAGGTAAATTTTGTTCTTCAACAATTTGACTATTTATCTTGTGTGATGTAAAAATAACACTGAAATTCAGACTTTTTTCCCGAAATATAATTTGAAAGTGCTGATGACAATGGTATCATTAATTTTTTAAAGCTTGGGAAAGATATTTCGTCCTAAACCTTTTTTTTTATAGAAAATACATTTTATTCAATTATCCAATAGTAGTTTCGTACATAATTTTGGAAAGGTCTTTTACTATGTTCAAAAAATTATAAAACGGCTTTTTTCTATTTGCTCTGAGTAAAAAGTTATTCACTAGAATAGGAACAACAAAGGATTTTATATGAAAGTAACAAAAAAAAAACAAAGATTTGAATTTTTATTTTCAACAAAAATTTTGCTGTTTGTGATGGTGGTGGTTAATCTCTTAACAATTTTTTACAGGCATGGATCCTAATAATGTGAAATGCGTTCTGAATGTGCTGTGTGACGCGTATGGTAATGGGCTTAGAGTTTGTTGTTTGAATGCTGAGAGTATTCGAGCTAAGTATACAATGTTGTATCAGACAATTAACACCTCGATGTTGGATGTTATTATGGTTTCAGAATCTTGGTTGAACACCTATATTACTGATGCACTTGTCTGTATCCCCGGTTTTAAACTATTTAGAAGTGACATGAAAGATAGGGTTGGAGGAGGAGCATGTATATACGTACGTGAAAGTTTGATGGCGTCTTTAATTTATGTTTCAACTTGTAGTAATATTGATTTTTTTCGGTTGACAAACTGTTGCTAGTGGCTGTATATTGTCCACCCCTTATGTTTAGAGAGGAATGTATCTTGGAGCTTGAAGAAACTTTGTTGCGACTGAGTGCTAAATATAAGGATGTCTTGATTGGAGGTGATTTCAATGTAAACTTTTTGATTATTAGTGTCTCCACGCGTCTTTTTACTCACTTCTGTGATAAACTCTGTCTTTCGGTAGTGAATTGTCAATGGCCAACGTGTTTTAAGTCATATACGAACCCTTCTCTATTTGATATGTTTTTGACTAGTTCCAAACATAAAATTTTAGGTAATGACCAAATACGCCCTACGTCAGAGTTTATCCACGATTTCATTTTTTGCGCTTTTCATTTTGATCTTATCAGACCTAATCCGATAAAAACCATTAGGTATAGGTGCTATAGAAATTTTAGCTATGACAATATAGCGAACTCCTTCAATCGATCGGAATGGGATGAGATATTCTACTTTCATGATCTTAATGCTAAGGTTGCTTTGTTTAATAACTTAGTTATGAGTTTATTTGATGCTTATGTTCCAATTGTAACAAAACAAGTAAAGAGAAATCAATGTCCATGGTTTACAAACGACATTAAATTTCTTATTAGAGAAATATAACGTTTTTTCCGCAAATACAAAAGTAACCGCTCTGAGTTTGACAAGAGACAGTATATTTGTGCACGAAATCGGGTCAATACTTTCATTAGGAATTCAAAACGGGATTACTTAATGAAAAAATTGAATTCATCACTCAGCTCCGGCGAGCTTTGGAGGAATCTTAAGCAGGCTGGCATTAAGGAGGACAAAAGCAAATGCATATGCCCTTTTGATCCTGGTGTGATGATGAATGCTTTGATTCCTAGCCACTCTAGCTTTGAAATTCCGCAAAGAATCTTCGACCTCCCTGACAATGTGAATTCATTTAGTTTCGTTTGTATTGGTGTTTCTGAGATTGTTAATTCAATTAAATCGGTTAGATCTAATGCTGTAGGCCCCGATGATATGTCCCCAAAATTTATAAAACTGATTTTCCCATTAATTATGAGATATTTGCTCCATATTTTCAATTTCTGTCTTTACAGTAGTGAGTTTCCAAATGAATGGAAAAATTCAAGATTAATACCAGTACCTAAAAAGCCAAATGCCTCTAAACCTTCTGAGTACAGGCCTATAAGTATTTTGTCTTTTCTCAAAAAAATTACTTGAGAAAATAATGCATGATCAAATGCAGTTATACCTCAATGAAAGGCATTTGCTTACTGCATGGCAATCTGGATTTCGTAGCTTTCATAGTTGTGAAACTGCGGCAATTAAAGTAACCAATGACATCCGATTTGCCCTTGACTCAGACAGGTTTGGGGTCTCGGTTCTTTTGGATTTTTCTAAGGCCTTGGACAGTATTGACTATTTCATTCTCATTTGCAAACTTAAGTCTCAGTTTAATTTCTCCAAATCATCCCTCAATCTTTTATGTAGTTACATGAAAGATCGAGTCCAATCAATCAAAACCAAAACCGGAACCTCAAATTCTTTCATTACCAATATTGGAATTCCCCAAGGCTCGGTGTTAGGCCCATTGTTATTCTCGTTATTTATTAATGACCTTCCAGAAGTCATTTCTGTCTGCCAGATTCATTTGTATGCCGACGATGTTATGATTTATGTGTTTAGTCCAATTGGTTTGATGGATGATTGTATTGTGAGATTGAATGAAGATTTAAGTCGTATTTTTGCTTGGTCTGGGACTAATATTCTAAAACTAAACCCTTCTAAGTCTGTAGCTATGTTGTGTGCAAGGAATGAGCTCAACCCTGGTGAATTTCCTCCAGTTGTCCTTAATTGTGAAATAATCTCCTATGTGAAAGATGTCACTTACCTAGGCTTCAAAATCAATGCCAACCTTAATTGTTGTAAAGCAGTTTCTGACACCATCAGGAAAATTTACCATGGGTTGCACTGTTTGAGGTCTTCGTCTCATTTATTGTTGCCCAACTTAAAGCTTCAACTAGTTAAATCGCTTATTTTGCCTTATTTCACATACAATGTCTCTGTTTTTCCATCTTTGGACTGTGTTTGTAGAAGAAAACTAAATGTTGCTATCAATGATTGTGTTCGTTTTGTGTATTCTATCCGTACACACTAGTGTTTCACATTTACGTAATTTGATATTTGGTATGAACCTTGATAACTATCTTAACTTTAGGCTGCTTCTGAATCTCCATAATATTATCCATGGTCGAAGTCCAATGTACCTTAAAGAACCTCTAAGCTTTGCTCAATCTCAAAGAGGATTGAAATTAATTTTGCCTCGTTTCACGCACAGTATTGCAGAACGCTCCTTTTATGTATCTGCAGTTCGTTTATGGAATGCTCTAGCAAACGAGCTGCAGAGCACTACCACATATGCGACATTCAAGAGGAAATTATTTTTGCACCTATCTCATCTTAACTAACCTATTTTATACTTTCCGACTTTCTAACTTTTTACTTTTTTTTCAACTGATCTCTTCTTTTTCCACCCTTTCTACTTCTTCTTTTTTTTATATCGTCCTTTTCTTGTATATTACTTTTTTAACTATATTAGTTACTTTACCTTCCCATATTTTATTTTCTTTGCTTTCATAAGTTATATAAAATCTATTGTAAAATTTATTAGATGCTCTGGAAGATTTTAATCTTAATGTATCAGTGTAATTTATATATTTATAGAAATAAATCGAAATTGAATTGAATTGAATTGAACAAAATTCTACGTACAAGCCAATTTTTTCAAGCTATCAGATTTAGATAGAGCAGATTGGAACTGTATATACTTCACAGGACGTCGAATATTTTCGAATTGTCTAAACTTCTTTTATTTTCATTGCACTTAGTGTTGGAAAAACTCTTTTCAATTCACTGAGAGTTCTCTTCGGTACTCAGGATTCTGAAATTAAAAAAATTCGAGCTTGGTGTAATGCAGAGGAAGTAAAACTTTTCCAATTGTTACGAGTGAGACTGCGACAGTGCAGTTTTGTCTAAGACTAACTCATTTCGCAGAGGCTGATTTCGTTTGGTTTACTGGTCGCTTTGAAAAGGTGTATCCTATATATATATGAAGCACATGTTCTTGGTGTACGCCAAATGCAGACCACTTAAATCTGCATATCTGTATCTGTATATCCTTCACAAGACGTCGAATTTCTCCAGCTGCACTTAATCTGTTAAGGAATCTTGCGTTCAACGTGCAGATCCGGAAGTTTTTGTCCTGTTTTCGTTTGCTTAGGTCGTCAACGTTGAAATTATAAATGTTATCCGAGGCTGGGGTGCCAGCACGTAACTTGTTACAATCGAAGATTTTCGATGTAATCGAATGTTCGCAGCACCTATTTTGAATCAATCGAGTTTTCTCGATTGTATCGTCTTTTTTGGCAGCACACAAACTTGGAAACGACGCGACGTTTGAAACAAAAGTTTTCACTCGACAGAAAATAGTTATCATCCGTCGACCAAAACAGTTTTTTTTTTGTTAGAAATGAAAAAAACTAACAATATGTCTATTAATATAAAGCAAATTGAAATATTGAACACATTTATGTGTAGTCACCACGACTTAGCAAAGGGAATCCTAAAAAAAAAGATCTCAAAATAGAAACGTGAGTGTCATCAACACAGCCTACTATTCCCGACTTGAAATTTTGAACTATCGTACTTTATCCATTGAGAACAAAATTTATTTTCCAAACTAGCAAATGTATTTCGGAAGAACTTTGACACTGTTGTTTGTGCCATATTGGTAACTTCCACTGCCTAGGAGATTCAAAGTGGCGCAAAGCTGGAGAACTGGTGGAATGAATTTCAGCAGCCTAGTACCATCAGGAAACAATCTTCATTCAATCTGAACTGCTGTACAAAACTACAAAGCAAATGGTTTTGTTTCGAGTCTAATTTTTTTCTTTGTACATATATATTATAATATGAACACTTACTCTTTGTCACGCAATTCTAATGAATTACTTTTATCTCTAGGGCGTCTTCTTTTGATTTTGCGTTCAATACTTCTTCATCGTTACTCTCTGAATCAAAAAATATCATTTTTAAATGGAATTAAACTTATTTCGATCGAACTTTATTTTGAAGATAACCAATTTGACGTTCCACTCCGTAGTTCACAATGGCATTTTTAAGTTGATATCACAATGAAACTCGTTTCAAAATACGTGCTGTCAAAAATAATTTGTTTCGAGTTGGCCGACGATCGACAATCCTCGATTGTATCAAGTTACGTGCTGGCACCACGCTTAGCTATTTCAGAACCGTGCTGATTTAACGTGGTTGGATAGTTAACCGCACGCAGAACTCCCAACTTGGAGAGCCAGCTCATGTTGGGATCGCTTTGGATATAAAGGGCAGGATAATCGTGTATCAGTAACCACTCCAGGGGTGTGAGAGCTGCCATTGGCACGCCTGCAGCTCATCCGCCACCATCTCTTTTTTAATACCCTGTACTAGTATTGACAGGCCTTGAAAGACCTATAAACCAAATATGCCGGAGTAGCTGATTCAGGGGTTTCTGTTTTTTTGGCTGCTGAAGTCCACCGTTGATTCCGTAAATCGAATTCATTCACTGAGACATTCCCAAAAAGCTCTGGTAGACCACTGAGGTTCGTGCAGTTAGTCATTACTCGCAGAGCATTATAGTGTTGATCTATTTCCTCTTCGGCAACTTGTCAACACTAGCACTTACCAGTTTACCAAGTCAACTCCTTTCGGAGCATCCCAATTCCTAGTGGTTACCGCGTGGAGGTAAAGTAAGCACAATTGATGTGTACTATAAGTTGCAACATCTGGGCTCCGCCAAGTTGACACCAATCGGAGCCTTTCCTAATAGTACACGCCGAACCCATGAATAAACTTCTTACTTACTCAATCGGTGCGAACCTTAGCCTCAACCACCATCTTACGCCAACAATTTCGATTTCGGGCGAGCTTTCTCCAGTTTTGCACTCTAAGTCGGTTGAGGTCTCTTCTTTTACTTGATTGCGCCACCTAGGACGAGGTTTTCCCCTTCCAAGATTTCCCTGCAATTTCATAAACCGGTCGAGCCGGAGCGTTTAGATCCATCCGCTATAATTTTTTTTTTATTTATTTATTTATTTGGCAAAAAATTTGCCATTTTAAAAATTCATTACATTTTTACAATTTTTAAATCAAATAAATCTTCTTTTAACATAATCAATTAGAAGCTTCTTGAATTTGGTCAAATTTGATTCTACTTTTAGATCATTTGGTAAATTATTATAAATATCTAGTCCTTTGTGTAGAACCATATTTTTTGTTTTAGAATTCCTAAACATCGGTAGTTTAAAGTTATCTACATTACGTAAACCATACAGTTGTACATCTCTTACATAAGTTAAGTAATCATTTAAATAGTTTGGTAACAAATTAAATTTAATTTTAAAAACGAAAACTATAGCATTAAACATGATACGTTGATTAACACTCAACCAACACAATCTCAACAACATTTCTCTTTTTGAAGTAAAATTATTGCACATTAAAATAATTCGCATCGCTCTATTTTGAAGCTTTTGAAGTCTATATATCATCTGATTATTGCACATAAACAAAATACTGGACCAATACTCAAAGTGAGGTTTAACCATTGTATTATATACTTTAATAATTGTTTTCTTCGTCATTTTTTTCCTAATCTTACTCATAAAGTAAAGTTTTTTAGATATCTTTTTACAAATATATTCAATATGTGGATTCAAGTTTAATTTATGGTCAAAAACAACACCTAAATATTTTATCTCTGACACAAATTCTATATTTTCATTTTGTATATTAATTGGTCTACTTGAACTTCCATTTAAAATCATTGCTTTGGTCTTATTCACATTTAATTTCAACAAATTACTATCAAACCATTCTTGCAATTTTTGTAGGTCTTGGTTGATTTTATCTATACAATCATCAATATTACTACCAGATATAAACAATAACGCATCATCAGCAAACAGCACAATTTTTGAGAAACAAACAGCGTTCTCCATATCGTTTATATACAATAAAAACAGCAACACTCCAAGCAAAGATCCTTGAGGGACACCATAGGGAACACTTATAGGATTTGATATTGCATCATTAACTTTGGTTTTTTGAGTTCTATTCTCTAGATATGATTGAAACCAATAAAGTTCATTGTTTTTAACACCATACATTTTCAGTTTTTCAATCAAAATCTGTCTGTCTACCGTTTCAAACGCGCGTTTTAAATCTAAGAATACAGCCACAACTACGTTCTTATTTTCAATGTCTATTTTCCACTTTGTTATGACTAGATTTAAAAGAGATTCACAGTTATGGTTTTTATGGAAGCCAGATTGATAACACGAAATGAGGTTGTACGATTCTAGATAGGACTGTAGTTGGTTATACACTATTTTTTCAATAACTTTACTTTCCAAACTCATCATATTGACAGGTCTGAAATCTTCAACTTTTTTTGAGTTTTTTACTTTTGGAATAGGGATGATTAGTGACTCTTTACAGCAATTCGGAAAACAACCACTATTCAACGACAAGTTGATAATCTTTGACGGCAAATCTTCACAAACATGAAAGGCCACATATAATTTTACATTTATTCCATTTGGGTCTTTTTTGTTATTTATCGCCTTCAGCACTGACATTAATTCACTCTTTGTTATTGACTTGAATGAGAAACTTAGGTAATAATAGTCTCTTATTGAATTCGTATAAGGTCTCGTTGGTATCATGCTTCTTATTTCCCTAATACTTGTTACAAAGTAAGAATTTAAAACGTTAGACATTTCAGTCAGACATTTCCTTTAATACAAGGAGCTTTAAGGTTCTCCACATAGATTTTTGGTCACTACATATTTTAATTTTATTACTAATTTAACTGTTTTTTGCACTTTCCAATAATTTTTTAAATTTGTTTCTACACACTTTATAAAAACTCTTGGCAGTTTGTATTAAATTATTCGAAAACCTTTTTGTTAAATCATCAACAGATACATCACAGTTAGGAACAGAAAAATCACGAGCACGTAGTTTATGGACAAAATTTTCCGGATTATATTTAAATATGCGTAACAAATTGTTTTTAGATTTAGTATAATTTAATAAATTAATACTAATTATCACAGATTCATGATCACTTATTTTATATTTACTGTCAGACTTTGCTTCAACTCTCTCCGGATTATTCGTCATAACATGGTCAATCAAACTTCTAGAATCTCTGGTTATTCGCGTTGGCCCACTAACTAATTGGGTAAATGAATTATCATTCAATATTGCACTTATTCGGCTTTTTAAGGAACTATCTTTTAATAAATCTATATTTATATCGCCCAATAATATCACAGTTGAAGATGTTCATCCAAAAATTGAGGGATTTTTCATGATTGGCATATATACACTTCGTATTTATCACTCATTTTACTTTTTATTTCATCGCCCATTTTTTTCTTTGCTTCTCACTATCACAACATATCGCAATTGAACCATTCTTTCGTTGAAACATACTATTTACTTTAATCGACAGCGCTGATGGGTCTATTTTTTTTTTTTAATTTCAGACTTTGTTAAATCAAAGTTCTGACTCTCTTTGGGCTTCACTAACACAGGAGCAATTGCAGCTGGTTTTTTCAGTAAATCAGCGAACGATGGTTTTAATTTTTCACTATCACCTATATTTGGCTCTTTTTTGTTATTAACTACTTGGCTCTTCAACTCATCAATTTTGTTTACAATACGAACACACACATTCTCTTCAATTTTTTTGAAGTTATCATTTTTCTCGCTCGCACTTTCTGGTACTTTTAATAGCAAATTATTTTTAATTTCTTTTACTGATTCTGAAATCTCTTGCACATCTTCTTTTTCTTTTTCACACTTTTTGTTCAAGTCAATTGTAAATGAAACAGACATATCTCTTATTTGAGTTGACAAATCATTCACACTCTTATTCAAGATGTCTATAATTTTATTACTTTGCATTTGATGTGAATCTAATAATTTTTCGTAATGATTTACTAATTTTTTTGGGTAAGACAAACAATAGCCGAGATTTTGATTTGTTACCAACAACCTTACATCATATTCCGACAATTTGCTTTCGCAACACAATCGATCGAACTTTTTTTTACAGAACCCGCGAAAAGGAATAACGTTCGTGTCGCCGCGACTAAACCTTATTTCACATTTTCCACAAAATTCATCCATCTGAAAGAATGTCTGTCACGAAAAAAGCAGATATTTAACTTTTTCTTATTTGAAAAGTTATTTTGCTTTAATTAAAATCAACAAAATGTAGATTTATTAGATTTTTATTATAAACACTTTTTAAACACGTTAACTCGATCGAACTCTCTCTCACTATACATGGCCAAGCCATCGAAGCCTCGCGATGCGTACTCTTGTAGCTATGCTCATGTCGCGGTACTGCTTATACAGCTCATTGTTGTATTATATATAATTAGTTTTGTGACCTTTTTAAATCTTACTAGATATCTATGTGTTTTTGTGGGCTATAGGTCAATAAAAGATGATATTAAGGTCCGTATTATGAGTAGCGAATCGAGCGTTCGCTTGGAAGCGAATGTTTTTGCGAGCTTCTTTTATAGCGGTATCATAGGTTGTAGAAACAAAAACTTTGTAGAAAACTTTTTTTTTCGACGTTTAAGGTATGTCAGATAAAAGAATGGACGAAGTTTAATGATAATAATCCAATAAATGAATTTCTCTAAAACATTCGCTTCCAGTCGAACGTTCGATTCGCTACTCATAATAGGGACCTAAGTTGTTTTGAAGATTAACGACGTTTCGAGCATGGTTATGCCCTTCATCAGGTCTTTATTTAGCAAAGATAAGAAATAATACAAAATTAATTCACAATTCATATATGAGACGTCAGAAAAAACTTACAACAATATTAAAGGACAATAGATTTTTGTTATACATGTTAGAAAACAAGCTATATACAACCAGATTTTGATAATGTTGAAGTACTAGAGACAGAGCAACATTATTCGAGAAGAATGTTGCTGGAGGTGCTTCATAAACGAAAAAACAAAACAAAGCAGTCAATAGGAGATCAGACTCCGAAAATCTTTATTATCTTAACTTTTATACGCAGCTGATAAAGAAACCAATTAGTATAAAAAGAAAGTGATGTGCAATGGATGTTTTTGATCCAAATCTTGATTGTTTTAAGTAATTTCAATTTTATTTTAAATTATCCATCAGTTACTTACCTAATTTGTTCAAACTTTTAGCTCATTTTCATACACATTGTGTATATAGCTTGTTTTCTAACATGTATAACAAAAATCTATTGTCCTTTAATATTGTTGTAAGTTTTTTCTGACGTCGTGAATTAATTAATTTTGTATTATTTCTTATCTTTGTTAAATAAAGACCTGATGAAGAGCATAACCATGCTCGAAACGTCGTTAATCTTCAAAACAACTTAATATCATCTTTTATTGACCTATAACCCACAAAAACACATAGCTCATTGTTGTATTCTCTTCTCCGCATACAGGACCAAAGATTATTCAGAGTATTTTTCTTTCGAAACGACCAAGGGTTTCCTCATCCGCTTTCGACAAAGTCCACGCTTCCGCGCTGTAAAGCAGGATTGGGATGATTATTAAAGTCTTATAAAGGGTTACTTTTGTTTTACTAGAGAGGGTTTTGTTTCTCAATTGCCTTCTTAACCCAAAGAAGCAACGGTTGGCAAGAGTTATTCTCCGTTTGATCTCGGCACTGATGTTGTTTTTCGTGTGTATAGCGGATCCTCGGTAAACGAGGTCCTGTAGTACCTCGAAGTTATGTCTGTCTAATGCGACGTTTTATCCAATTCTTCGATGTTGGCTGTTCTTGTTTGATGACAGCATGTACTTCGTTTTGCCCTCATCAACCATCAAACTCATTTTTGCAGCTTCTGTTTCAATACTCGCAAAAGCACCTATGACATCACGCTTCCTTCTTCTCATTACGTCAATATCGTCTGCGTTAGCGAGTAATTGTACAAACTTTTGAAAGATTGTTCCTCTGGTGTTGACGTTTGAGTTTTGAACAATCTTTTCAAGTATGATGTTAAAGAAATCGCATGACAGTTTGTCGCCTTGCGTAAAGCCTTTTTGACATCAAAGGTCTCGGTGAGTTCTTCACCGATCTTGACGGAGCAGCGTGAGTTCTCCAAAGTCATCTTGCATAGTTGTACGAGTTTTGCAGGGATGCCGAAACTAGACATATTCTGTACAGCTCGTCTCTGTAAATACTGTCATACGCGGCCTTGAAATCGATAAAAAGATGGTGTATATCGGTATTATATTCTTCGGTTTTTTCAAAGATCTGCCGTAATTTGAAAATTTGGTCTATTGTGAACTTCTCTGGTCTAAAACCACATTGATAAGGACCTATCAAGTTGTAGTAGTGGGATTTCAGACGTTCACATTTACAGCAGAAAATATCTTATAAGCGATGTTAAGGAGGCTTATCTCTCTACAATTGGCGCAATTGTGATGGCCTAATTTTTTTTTAGGATCGGGCATATATGATTTCCGACCATATCATGCAGATCAGGTGATGCATTCTCTTTCCAACTAATCTCCTGCTGTCTTGAAATATTCGGCATCAAGGCCATCTGGAACTGCAGTCTTATTTGATTTAAGTTTGCATATGGCAAGCTTAACTTCTTCTATGTCGGGAGAACGTCATTCTTGATCATCGTCCAAGTTGAATGTTGCATTCTACCTGGCAGTGGGATTAGTGTCTTCATCGCCGTTAAGCAGTATGTGGCTCTATTACTATGTTTCCCTGCTGGTCTTTAAAAGCTTGAGTTTGGGGCTTGCCACCCTGGCAGGATCTTTTTACCTTTTGGTAAAACTTCCGAACCTCATTCCTGTCATGACATCTCTCAATTTCCTCAAACAAATGCTTCTCATGCTGCTTCTTTTTCTTTTAAGAATTCGGTGTTCCTCCCTTCTTTTCTCCTTGTAAATTTGTTATACTGATCGAAAGCAGCCCTTGTAGCTTGAAGCTAAAAGCGAAGCGGAAAAATTTTCTCAAGGGAGTATGGATGTGTGGTGTAAAAATAAAAATTCGCGCGAATTTTAATGTTTACACCACACATCCATACTCCCTTGAGAAAATTTTTCCGCTTCGCTTTTAGCTTCATTCTTCTATCCGTGAGTTAAAAACAAAGCGAATCGAACGAAATTTCACTTCGGGTAGTACGCGCTTGTGGTTGAACATAAAAAATTCACACGAACAGACCAGGAGAAACTAGCTAAGAGTAAAACAAACATTAAGAAAGTACATTTTGTGATGCTTTCTTTCTAAGGCTGAGGTAAGCTCAGCGTGTCCAAGGTATTCTCGACGAAGCATCAGAAGTCGAGATAAAGATTTCACCAAGACTTAGCCAAAATAACCAAACACGACCAACTTTTATTTTTCCAATAAATTGCTTTTTATTTATCGTCTTAATAACAATAGGTTTTACTTAAACTAGCATATACAACAATAATTCTGTCCTCAGCGCAAATGCCAAAGAATGATCAGGTGGCTAAAAGCCTGTCCTCGATACCTTCAGGAGGAAGGAAGGAGGAATAAACACAAGTAATATTGTCTTCGGCGCAAATGCCGAAGAATAATCAGGTGGCTAAAAGCCTGTCCTCGATACCTTCAGGAGGAAGGAAAGGGGAATAAACACAAGTAATATTGTCCTCGGCGCAAATGCCGAAGAATAATCAGGTGGCTAAAAGCCTGTCCTCGATACCTTCAGGAGGAAGGAAGGAGGAATAAACACAAGTAATATTGTGCTCGGCGCAAATGCCGAAGAATAATCAGGTGGCTAAAAGCCTGTCCTCGATACCTTCAGGAGGAAGAAAGGAGGAATAAACACAAGTTATATTGTCCTCGGCGCAAATGCCGAAGAATAATCAGGTGGCTAAAAGCCTGTCCTCGATACCTTCAGGAGGAAGGAAGGAGGAATAAACACAAGTAATATTGTCCTCGGCGCAAATGCCGAAGAATAAACGGTTGGCTATAAGCCTGTCCTCGATACACTCAGAAGGAGTGGAAAGAGGAATAACCAACAGTGGCGTGGCGTGGATATTTTCAAATGGTAAGTCGAGAAAAATGAATCACCTACGAGCCATTCCATATGAAAACGGTCAATCCGAAATGTTGCTATACCTCCGATTTTGCAAAAAATTTGTAGAAATGTTCCTTTGCTATCGAAATACGAAATCGTCAAAGGATTTTTTTTTTTGTTATTTTCCTCTCCCCTCCAGCCATACTCAAAGAACCGAACATAGCGATTTTATGGGCTTCAGACTTTGCACTCTTAAATTGTCTGTATTCAAGCGATTAGGACGATTAAGATGTCATTTTAAAGCTGATAAAGCATTCTTTTCAAATCAATCAAAAGGTTTAAGATATTTGAGTTGCTTTAGAAACCTGATCCTTTTGAAATCAACACATTTTATATACATTTTTGCCATTTTTGAAGTAGTCCTGTGCCTAAAATATCAATAGTAAGTCCCTAAAAACTTCCCTGATTAAAAAAACAGCTTATTCTTTTAATCAAACACAATTCTTAGTTTCAAAGACTTTTTTTAATATCGTTCTATCCAAAAAATTTTAAAATTTTTTTTGTAAGCTTGTTTTTAATCAGCTGTAGCTTCAGTGTACATGCGAATAACAAAATGAAATTTTGAAGACTTAAGACTTTTTTAAGACTTAAAGTTGAAGAATAGACCTTTAAATCCTGCCCACTCCCATATTGATATCTGGCAGTCAACATTCCCAAAAATGTGCCCAAAGATTGGCTTTTTCCATAGCTTAGAAATAAGCTTGTTTTCAATCATCTGTAACTTCAGTGTGCATGCGAATAACAAAATGAAATTTTCAGGACTTATAGTTGAAGAATAGGCCTTTAAATTCTACCTAC
The DNA here is from genome assembly GCA_949752695.1 of Melanostoma scalare. Lineage (NCBI taxonomy): Eukaryota > Metazoa > Arthropoda > Insecta > Diptera > Syrphidae > Melanostoma > Melanostoma scalare. Next base: position 166,198,641 of record OX456985.1, on the reverse strand, counting down.
TTTCATTTTGATATCTGGTAGTCAACATTCACAAAAATGCTCCCAAAGATTGGCTTTTTTTCAAAAGCTCAAAGTTTGAAAGGGATGTTTGTAAAGCACATAAAAAAATTTGTTTTTTGATCAACTTTGGATTTTTTATTTTGTAATTATTGTAAGGTTTAATTAGGGAAATTTTTAGGGACTTACTATTGATATTTTAGGCACAGGACTACTTCAAAAATGGCAAAAATGTATATAAAATGTGTTGATTTCAAAGGGATCAGGTTTCTAAAGCAACTCAAATATCTTAAACCTTTTGATTGATTTGAAAAGAATGCTTTATCAGCTTTAAAATGACACCTTAATCGTCCTAATCGCTTGAATACAGACAATTTAAGAGTGCAAAGTCTGAAGCCCATAAAATCGCTATGTTCGGTTCTTTCAGTATGGCTGGAGGGGAGAGGAAAATTACAAAAAAAAAATCCTTTGACGATTTCGTATTTCGATAGCAAAGGAACAATTCTACAAAGTTTGAGCAAAATCGGAGGTATAGCAACATTTGGGATTGACCGTTTTCATATGGAATGGCTCCTACACAAATTAATAAGGAATTAAGAATTAAGAAGGAACAGAAGGTACCTTAAATTCCAAACGTGGATTAATCGAATCCAATTTTTCTATAATTCAAGTCATTTAGGTTGAAATTCACTTTAAACTTGCAAATAATTCAAAACAATGATCAGTAGAACAAAAAAAAAACAGCACAACAAAACCGAATTTGCCGTACATTACTCTAAGGCGAAAAATGTATTATTTTTTCCAAGCAGAAATTGCAGTAAGACGAAAATTATCGTCTTACTTTTTTCAATAAGAGAACGTGTATTGAAAAGGGAGGCACCGGGGTGGAAGTATATCGTAGGAAAGACAGGGACAAACACAGAATATGTTCTGCGCGGCGATTTTCAATGCTTTGTGTTTTGTGTATGCTTTGTGTATTGTGTGTGTATCTCGCAAATTTAAAAGTGCATGAAGAACATTGTATGTATGGGCAAAGATAGGCTGTTGACTGCTTTGTAGACTTGTTGTAGACTTATGTTGCTGGTTTTTTCTACGAACAAGGGACACATTTTAAAAGGTAAGACGATAGGAATCGTGTTATATGGACGCCACGCCACTGATAACCAAGCAGGATCTCGCTTCTGCCTTATGTCCAAAGCACCAATGCTAAATGTCCGTGAGGATTCCTGACGGGAATTCACACGGAATAAACGTTTGAGCCTTTCCGGACTCTGTCCTCAGCGTACAATGCTGAAGAATAATCAGGTGGCTTTTAAGCCTGTCCTACCTACACTCAGGAGGAGTGGAAAGAGGAAGTTGGGGTAAGTACCAATTACTGGAACCCAAGCTTCAATTAAGTACTATGTACACTCTACCTAAGCGGAGCAGAAACTTATTCTTACCTGTTCGAGTTACATCCCTATATCATATTTCCTACAAGTGAGTGTGAGCTCTATAAATGAGCTAAACCCATTGACCATTGTTTGTGGCGAATGCATATCCAATGTCGCATGCCGATGCCTGTGTTTGCATATAACGTGTGGGTTGAATGGGAAACTTGGAAATGTGTATGTAACTTGTGTGTTGCTGCGGATGCGGAGGTATTCGGTGCGTTTGTTTGTTTGATTTTTCCGATATACATATATCTTGTGCATATCGCTCGAATTTTGTTGAACAAAATATCCGCACTGTGACGGTTCGTTACAAAGCCCCCTCTGTTCGCAAGACGAGAATCTTCTCGACTTAAATTTAATTTTTTTTTTTTTTTTTTAATAATAACTTAAAATATATTTCCTTTCTTTTTTCTTTTTTTTTTTCAAATTCTCTGTTTTTTTTTCTTCCTTTTTCATGTCAATGACTTTAGTTTGTGTCTTATATTTTAGGCTCGCTTGCGTTCCTTTCTTATTCAATCGCACCGAAATTCTTCCCCATGGCCTGTGGATATAGAATGTCCGGTGATGTTCTTTACCTCGTAATGTTATGCCCTCGAAGGGGTCTTCCGGCGTTGCGGGAGTCTGGGAGCACTCGCTCACGAAACTGACGGGAATCGTCTGGGGAATTTCCGATAGGGTCGCTGGTACGCCAGGACTTTCATCTGGTGTTGGGAATCGTGTTATGGCTACAAGCCCTTGGCTGCTGGAGGGCTGTGATGGCTGGCGTTCTTGGCTGGTGGAGGGTTGCGATGGCTGGCGTTCTTTGCTGGTGGAGGGTTGCGATGGCTGACGCGCTTGGTTGGTGATGAGTGGCCGTTTAAAACCCATCCTCTTTGGCTCTTCTTGTGCGCATAAGAGAGTGGATTGAGTTTCCATCATCCTATGTCACGAAGTGAGAGGCAACGTGCGCTATGAATTCATGTCCATGGAAAGCTGAAATAAGTGCCCTAGTTTGGGAGCTTTGTTTTTCGGTACCTCAAAACGTTTTTTCTTCAAAAAAAAAAAAAGAAACTAGAATATATACATTTAGCGCATCCACTATATATATTCTTAATCCTTTCTAAGAAGGAAAACTAATTTTAAGATCCCATGTGCATCAGACTTATAAAAATGCTGCTTCAAAATGGCAACAAAAGACATGGGCCTTAATTCTTTTCTTTGGTGGGTCTTACTTATTACCTCTTCAAAGTGGAAACAAAGTCCGTGGGTGTTATTTCCATTTTTTTTTGGGCAATGAGGCCCACGGGTCGAGCAGGCTTCTGCGTCTGCTGCTTCGTTGCCGCTAATACCGACATGACCGGGAATCCAGACGATTTTTAAAGTTTCACTTTTCAAAATTAGATGGTTGCGTATAGTTTCTATTATTTCAGTAGAGTTTGATGAATTTGCTATGGCTTTTAGTGTAGAAAGGCTATAAGAAAATATAACCGTTTTACTTTTTTGCGATAGTGTTATTGCTTTGTAAATAGCAAACGCTTCGGCAGTGAAGGTTGATGTATAAGTTGGTAGGAGTCCTTTTGAAACAAAGGAACCGTTTTCGTTGACTACAGCAAAGGAGGTGTATGTGTCAGATTTGGATGCGTCTGTGAATATTAGTTTCCATTCCAGCGATTTGTATTTCTCGAAAATTTCGAACACCAGGGTTTTGTAAATATTGTCAGTGGTTGAATTCTTTGGATATGTGCAAAGATCTGTGTTTATGGTGTTGCTAGGTAGTTTCCAGGGTGGTTGGCTGATTCTTGTGTGGTTTCGAAGGGAGATGGGTATCTCTAAATTTTTTGCGAACGTAATTGCTGTGCATAGTGTTGATTGTTTTTTATGTTGTTTTTTTCCGATTTAAAAGCTTTTTTACTTTTTTACTTCTTGATGGATGGATGTTTTATCCATAGAGTTGATATTTGTAATGATTTTTGAGGTAAGAAAATCTATTCTATCGGTTAAATTGGGAAGTCCAGTTTCGGTAAGTATATTCATACGTATGGCTCTCAAACAACTTCTGGTGGCAGTATGGTATGGTGTTGTGACAAGTCTCAAAGATGATTTGGAGCATTTACCATAAATTGGTAGACCATAGTCGATTTTTGATAACACAATGGATTTGGTAAGATTTGTGAGAGTGTTAATGTTAGCATGACTGTTTTTGGAGCTTAGGTATTTAATTATGTTAACCCTGGTAGTCAAACATTTTCTTAGGTGAATGCAGTGATTTTTAAAGTTTAATTTTGAATCTAATATTACACCGAGGAGCTTCAAAGAATTAACGCTTTTTATTGGGCTATTGTTTAAACTGACTTCGATGGTTTTTGGACAGTTGTGTTTCCTGCTTATATGTAGTATTTCAGATTTTTGATATGAAATTTTTGACCCCGAATATTTACTCCATTGAAGAAGAGCTTCTATAATACCAGATAGGATGTAACTCAATTCTTCTAGGTTTTTATTTTTGGAGATGATAAAATTAAGTCATCGGCGTAAAGAGAATGTTCAACTTTATGGAAATTGCTTATGATGCTGCTGACTTCCTTGAAAGCTATGATAAATAGGACCACCGATAGAGGTGATCCTTGGGGAATACCATTTTTTAATTTGTGCAGATTGGAGTATACGTTGCAATATTTGATTCGGAAATTTCTGTTTGCTAGATAAGCTTTTATGTAATTGAATGTTTTTGGTCCAATGTTCCATTTTAATGATTGTTGATTCAGGACAACATGTGCCCCGATTCTATCAAAGGCATGCTGAAAGTCGAGGCTTAGGATGGTGGCATGATTTCGCTCAGACAATGCAGAGCAGGCAAAATGGTCAATATGGAGAAGGGCATCTAGCGTAGATTTTCCTCTTTTAAATGCAACTTGTCGGTAGTCCACTAGGTTGTCTTTAAAGAGGAACCGAAATAAACGTTTAGTTATTATTTTTTCTAAAATTTTCGATGTACATGGAAGGAGGGATATAGGGCGATAACCGGCGGTTGAAGTAGAATCTCCATTTGGTTTACGAAGTGGAATGATGCTTGCGTCTTTCCATGCTTCCGGAATGATTCCTGTTTCAAAGATGGTGTTGTATAGTTTAAGAAGACGTGTTTTTAAAGTCTGCGGGAAATTTTTTAACATTGTGTATGAAATACGGTCGAAACCAGGTGTTTTGCCTATTGCGGTATGTAGGCATGAAATGAGTTCAATGCTGATTACTGCAGGACTTGGATCAAAAGATATGTTCGAATTGTTGAATATTTTTAACTTTTGGTTGATGAAATTGGATGTGAAATTGGAGTCGTTTGAAGATTGTTCCCATGTTTCGGCAAAGTGTTTAACAATTTTACCAGGGCATGTTAGCACCGTGGTTCCTGTTTTTAATCACCCCTATCATGAAATCCATTCGGAGAAATCCCCGAGTGAAAAATCACGATACGAATCCCGACAAAAAGCAATCACAAATTCCGAACGAATTCGAAAAAAGCATTGCCTGATTGAAAAAATGAGTGTCCATTTTCGAAGTCAGCTGTCCTATGTCAAAATAAATACTCGAAGCAATAGAAACAAAAATCCCTAAACTTAAAAAAAAATCCCTTAACTTTTCCCAAACACATTTTTTACCGATTTTTGTTTTCTAGTAAAAATTGATTTATTTGCACTTTTTGTGCTTAGAATAAGTTATAATAGATCTGTATTATTGATCAAATCTTAAATGTTATATGAAATAAACAATTTTACTGTCGAATATAATCAAATATTTTCTTCATCAAGTTATAAATTCCCAAAAGAGGATTTTTGTTACGTGGTCCCTGAGTACTTTCCAATCTGTCAAACACAAATTCATTCACTTGTGCTTTTTAACAAACCATAAAATAATTTGTGAAATCCAAGTTTGTTTACAGATAAAATTGAAGTGTTATTTTGGCTATCAGATAAAGTAATTTAACAATAATACGAGTACTATTTAAACACTCCAAATCTGTCAATTTCGCCGCTCAAATTTGGAAACGGGCATAAGGAAGACAGTCTTTTGAAAAAATGTGATTTCTTTTGGAAATAATTCTATTCATTGATATGTGTTTCTGTTTATAATAACCGATGTTCTTAAAGGGTGAAAACAACAAACAAACAACAGGTTATATGAAATGTTATCCTGTAATCCAGACGGCAAAAGGATACGCTTAACACCTAAAAGACGAAGTTAATGACCACTGGGAGGGAATAAAAACAGAGTTGGATGTAATTTAATTTACGAGATAATTTTTGTTTTCATTGTTTTTTCTTAAGTAGAATTATATTTTGTAAAATTGTTCTATACAAATGTGTTTTTTATGTTTTAACAAATGGATTTTACCTATGGCTCTACGCTCTACGACAGAAGAAACTTGTCGTAGAAAAGGACGTCATATTTCCGTTTCATTCGGAATTCGTGATACCAAATTACGAATTTCGAAATTCGTTCCACTCCGAATGGATTATGTGATAGCATCCATCGATTACGATGGAATCTGTGATAGGGCTGATTATCTCTATTTTGTGTGGGATATACATATGTACCTGTTAGTGATTTTATATCAGCCCAAAGTTTTTGGGGAGTTGGTTTAGGGTTTATATTTGACGTAAATTTTTCAAAACATATTTTTTCAGCTTTCACTTTTTTTTTTCGAAATTTCGCATTTAATTTGCGGTACAGAATTAGGTTTGGATCGGTAGGAGAATTTTTTAAATTATACCAGGCTTTCTGCTTTTGCATACGCAGAGAAATTATTTCCTTGTTCCACCAAGGAGTTGTCTTTTTGCGGCTTTTGTTGCTAGTTTGGGGAATGGATATATTTGCTGCAGTACGTATTGTTTTGAGAATCAAAGCAGATTCTTTGTTTATGTTAAGTATCCCTTGCAAGCAATCCAGAAGAAACCGTAGAAACATAGATCCCAGTTGGCCTTGTTGAAGATAAATTTTATTGTTTTTTTTAGTTGCTGACTGTCGTTGCTGGTAGTAAGGTTAATGAAAATCGGGAAATGATCGCTGCCGTGGAGGTTGTTGGAAATGTCCTACGTTGTTTTTTTGAAAAGAGCGGGTGAAATAAGTGATAGGTCGATGTGCGTGAACGTTTTGTGGGTGAAGAAATGTGTTGCACGACCGTCATTGAGTATTGCTAACCCAGAGTTAGCAATAAAATACTCGATTATTTTGCCACGTTTGTTTAGTTTATCTGAGCCCCATCCTAGGGAATCCAAGCATCAAAATCCCCCGTAATTAGGACTGGATTGTCAATACCATTGATAACATCTTCAAGGTCTTTTGTTGAAAAGGATTTTTCGGGATGTATATGAATCGAAATAATTGTAAGTGGCATGTTTACATTAATTTTGACACCTATATTGCTGATATTCGTTGATTGTGATGCTAGAATGTGGAATTGAGTTATGGATGAGGATTCCAACTCCTTGTTTAGAGGTTGATACGCACCCAATATTGTGAAAGTAAGAAGAAAATTGTTTAGGTGGAAAAAGATAGCAGCCGGCGGCGATGTGGGTTTCTTGTAGGCAAATTACTTTTGGTTGTATTTCTTTCATTTGTATTTGTAATTCGTGTAGGTTATTCAAGTAGCCATCAAGGTTCCACTGAAGTACAGTGAGACTTTGATTAACTGAACGTAGCTCGTTAATTTTGTTGCGGTGAAGATTGTTTTGTGTGTGAGTAATGAAGGTGTTGTTTTTTTGTATACGGTTATATTGACTCCGCGGTATGGATCCAAGTAATGCCCCCCTGATTCGGTATCCCCACCGCAGAGTCGTTGTTTTGGTTGAGACGCTTAATTTTATATTGATTCATCATCATCTTGATCCATGTGGTTGTTGTTGACGTCGTAATTATTTTGTGAGAGGAGATTTTTTGTTAATTTTATTAAAGGAGATGAAGAGCTAGTGGCTGTATGAGTTTGAAGAGTTTCATCTGAATGAGTGAGCGGAAGAGAGCTTGTGTGTGCGCTCGTGTTTTTTTTTGCTTGTTAAATTATATTCTGTTTCTTTCGTTTTGGAGGGGAGAGGTATGACTGAAGAGGTGTCTTGTTCGACGTGAGCTGATATTGTTGGTATGTTTTTATCGTTGTTTGTTTTGAAGGAAGACCGGTTATTGTGGTGCTTTGATTGTGAGTAACTGAATTGGATGTGTTGTTTTTTAAGGCAACTGAAGAAGTGGTGGGAGAGGGTTGAGGTGGTGGGCAGGCTGAACTTAATACAGATGTTGAAACTGTTTCTTTGTTTGACGTCGATGAGCTTTGTGCAGCTGAGGAATATGTAGTTGTGAGGAGGGGGCTGGATTTTTTCCTTATATATTTTTTTTGCATCTGACATAGAGCATTTTTGAATTGTTTTAATTTTGAGGATTTCTTTGGCTTTGATAAATTCTTTGCAATTTTTGGAGGACGATGGGTGCTTTTCGGAGCAGTTAGCGCACAAAATGCGCATGCAGTTTTGCGGTTTAAGTGAATAAAAGTGCTGTGAAAAATAAAGTTTTGTTTGCTGACTCTTTAAAAAAAGATCCACCATTGTATGCGAATGTTTTAAAGAAAAGTGCATCAGTAATGATTAAGCCAAAAAGCACCCAAAGTGCAGTTATAACAAAAAATGCAATTAAATCTAATGTTCATCCATTAAATAGTGGTGCTCAAGTTTCTGGTAATCGTTAAAGGGAAGACCTCGTCTTAGGTGGCGCAATCAAGTGGATGAAGACCTCAACCGACTTGGAGTGCGAAACTGGAGAGAGCTCGCCCGAAATCGAAATCGTTATAGAAGGATGTTGGTTGAGGCCCAGGTTCACCCCGAACTGTAATGCCCACCTAAGTAAGTAGATAAGTTTCTGGTATCAAAAAATTAAATAGTGGTGCGGTAATTGTTGCGTGTTCTAATGACGAGTCAATGGAAAAACTCAAAGGCGACATCGAAGTAAAGTTAGGAGATAAATATTCACCCTTATTACGAATGGCGTTTTAATAAAACGCCAATAAGATGACTTATCTCTAGTTGCCACAATAAGGGTGATAATGTGAATGTTTTAGTAAAAAAATCCAAGAATCAAAATAATTAATATGTCCGAGAAAATTGAAAGTGGTGATATTATAAAGTTTTTAAAAGAGCAAAATGATTTCTTGAAGAGTTCTGATATGCAAGTTAAAGCCCAATGGAAAAACAAGTTTAGAAGGCTTGATTCTTTTAATGTAGTTATTGAATTAAATGCAGACGGTTATAACTTATAACAAAGCAATGCAAATGGGAAAGCTAAGTGTAGGATGGGATCAATGTGAAGTTAAAGATGTGTTGCATGTTAGAAGATGCTACAAATGTTTAGGATTTAACCATTCTAGTGAAAATTGCTCAAGTGCGGATAAAGTTTGTTTTAAATGTGCAGAGTCACATATTGGATCTTAGTGCCAATCAAACGTTTTAAAATGCGTAAATTGAAATAAAAAAATTTAAAATTTAATTTTGAAGTTGATCATCATGCCTTCGATAGTGAATGTAAAGTCTATAAGCGTAAGATCAGTGTAGAGAGGGATAAACAGTGGTAGAAACCACTTTCAAAGTATAAAGGAAAAACCGTCATATACTATCTAAACATTTTTTTTTTTTTTTAAATAAAAAAGAGGAGGCTTATATGCTATTCTGGAGAACTCAGACCTAATATCCGGTCCATTGTACTACCACACTAGCAGCCTTTCCCTTTTTTTGTGTTGCAGTAGCTGGAAATAAGTTGTTAGTAATTTCACATATATAACCTCAAGGGCGGCGTCCATATGAAACTGGGAGGCTGAAAGAAAAGTAGATGCCCAGAGCGGGATTCGAACCAACGCATCCGGCCTATCTACTAAACACTCTACCACTGCACCACGGCCGCCCCTGGCATACAAAGCCTATTAGCAAATAAAAGTGAATTAGAATTGTTGATACTTAAGTGTTCCCCTGATATAATTGTCCTGTCTGAAGCTCGAGTAACTGTAAATATGAAGAATGTGAAACAAAAATTAAAAACTATTCTTATGTTAATTGTCCTTCGTTGTCCCGGCACACTGGTGGTGTTAGTATGTATATAAAATATGGCATAGACTACACCGTAAAAAATGTGAGTAGGTTTGATTTTATTGCATGGTTTTTAAAAGTGAAAATACGTATACAAAATGAAAATTGGTCGATTGGAGTCATATACTGGTCCCCAAGTTCTAGCGTTAACGATTTTTTAGAATTATACTCGAATTGGTGCGAACAGTTTTTCGAAAATGATAAAAATGTTATCATAACGGGTGATTTCAATATTGTCTTATTAACGGATGATAATAACAAATCAAAAATTGAAGATTCAATTCTAAATCAAGGTCTTTCCCAGCTAGTAAGAGAACCGACAAGAATAACCGAAAACTCAAAAACTTTAATTGACTATGTTATAACGAAAACGGAATTGTGCAATAAAGTGAATGTAACAATAGACTGTGATAATAAAATAACAGACCATGAAACCATCATGATTCAAGTTTTAAATAGGGAAATAAATCAAATTCAAAATCGAAAGTGCAGATTTCTTGAATATTCAAAGGAAAAATTTGATAATATGTTGCAACAAGTAGGTTTCTCTGAACTATTTTTCATTGAAAACAGTGAAGATCTTTTCGAAAGGTTCGATATTAAGATAAAAACCTGTGTCGATGCAATAACAATTGAAAAAGTTGTTAAACAACACGGTGAACATAAGTGGTTTACCCCAGAGCTTCAACGTTTAAAAAGGGATAAGACAATAGCTTATAGGATAGCATCATACAATAACACGATAGAGAACTGGACAAGGTACAGAGATATTTGTAAAAAATATAAGGAAAAAATCAAAGAATCAAAGAATAACTATATTTATGGACAAATAGAAACGAAATCTGGAGATCAAAAAGCAGTTTCGAAAATGCTTAAAACTTTTGTTTTAAAGGACGATGGCAACAGAAAGTGTGTAAAAAGTGTTGAATTTGGACACGAAAAAGTGAAAGACCCCAAGTTAATTGCTAATAAGTTCAATACTTATTTTGTAGAAAGCATCTGTGATATAAATAGTTCGATTCCATACGTGCAATACGAATCATCTGTGATAAGCATTGCTAATAGATTTAAGTTTAAATTCTGTGATCATAGATCTTTATGTAATGTGATAAAAAAGTGCAATAATAAAAAAGACATTTACGGTATAAATAGAGACATAATATATAATTCAGTAGAAATATTAGGCCCAGTTTTAATGAAGTTAGTGAATGAATCGCTTAACAACGGAATTTTTCCAACCCGTTGGAAGGAATCAATGATTGTACCTGTTGAAAAAGTGGTATTGTGAGCATTTCCGCCCCATTAACATGTTGCCGATGTTTGAAAAAATCCTGGAACGTGTAGTGAGTGATCAACTTACAGCATATGTCGAGAACAACAGAATTTTAAATATAGAGCAGTCTGGTTTTCGTAGTGGAAACTGCGTTAAATTACATCACTAACGAATGGCGAAAAGACATTGACCAAGGTAAAGGAGTGATAGCAGTTTTTCTAGACTTTAAAAGAGCGTTCGAAACAATTGATGGGAACATATTATTAGATAAACTCAAGCTTTATGGCATACGTGACACAGAATACAAACGGTTTCATTCGTACTTAAATGACAGATACCAAAGAACAAAATTCGGAGATGAGACCTCAGACTCAATAGAGGTAAAATTAGGCGTCCCACAGGGTTCACTCTTGGGTGTTTCCCTTTTCTTGCTCTATATAAATGATGCTAAAAGTGTTCTTAATCATTGTAAAATTGTTTTGTTTGCGGATGATACATTATTATACATTTCGGGAAAAGATTTAAATGACATGTGCTTAAAAATGAACTTGGATCTAGAAAATATTAATATGTGGTTAAAAGCAAACAAACTTTGTTTAAATGTTAGTAAAACTAAATGTATGAAGATTAAAGTTCGTGACCCTGTGACAGTGTGTATAAATGGTTGTCAAATAGAGTGTGTTCAGAGCATTAAATATCTGGGAGTGATATTAGATAGTGAACTAAATTTTAAAGACCATGCAAAACATTTATGCACAAAAATTGCGAAAAAAGTGGGGTTCCTTGGGCGTATAAGACCTGTTTTATCAATGCGAAATGCCATCATGTTACATAACGCAATAGTTTTACCACATTTTGTGTACTGCTCTACGATTTTGGTTTGGTGGGTGTCATAACTACATAAGACAGCGTATGCAGGCATTGCAAAACAAGGCAATGCGAACTATACTTAAGTGCAATAGATATACACCAGTAAGACAAATGTTGGATGCGTTAAAATGGATGAACATCGAGCAAAAAATAACATTCAATGCAATAGTATTTATATTTAAAATGAAAAATGCATTGCTCCCACCATACTTTGAAGGCAGTATTACAACAGTAGCAGATTTGCAGCCGTACAACTTAAGAAACAATCAGGACCTCAGACCTATGCGAGCCAACAGAAGTAACAATATGAACTCATTGATGTATTCAGGTTTAAATTTTTACAACAGTTTACCAAGTGAATTGAAATCAGAGACAAATCTAATCTGTTTTAAACGTAAACTACAAATATTTTTAAAATCAAGAATCAGTGTGGTTTAAACATATCTGAAGTTCGTAATTAAAGAAAAATTCATATAAAATTTGCATATTGATTGTACTTAGATAAACTTAAAATTTAAAATTCAAAAATTAAAATTTAAATACCAACAGTCGTATTTATAATCCCATTCCAAAGTATGTCTAACTTTGGACAGCTCTTAGAACAGTGTCCAACTCCAAATCGTATTTATAAACACTTTCATCGCTGTCTAAGGAACGTCTAACTTTAGACACCGAAATTGGTTGTCTAAGCTATGGCTAAAGTGGCATTTGCTACAGCAAAAAAACAATTTTGTTGAACATGTTATAAAACACTGTTGAGAGCTCTAAGATCGAAAAAAATAAGTTGTTTGAGGTGCAAAAATACTACTTTCAACAATTTAATTTATAAACAACAAGAGTATAGGAAATATGTAATTATAAAATGATGTAAATTATTGTCAAACGATTTTTTGAAAAAGTTCATTGAACTAATAAAGAAATATTATTATTATTATTATTATTAAATAGAAGGAGCGAAGCTGAGTAGAGTAACAAGTTTACGGCTTGAATGTCAGACGGTAACTGATGTAATTTCAGCCCTATCATCGTAACAGATCGGAGAAACATACGATCGTAGAAAAGTTCCGATCGTAACATTTATTTTGTTTATGGTATCCATTTCGTAAAGGAAACACTGACGCATGTAGTTGACCTAAAACATATGTGGAATAAATTGCAAATGAGTCTGTGATGCATGGATGGCGCAGAATTATTTTTGGAAGCTCATCGATATGAGAGAAGAACGTCAAGTAAACAAAAAAGAACAACACTTAGAAATGAAAAAATTAATTAAAATATTTATTTACAATTGTTCTGTCCCCTCCTCAGAATTCATGTTTTTTTTTGCTTTTTACTTGCGATTATAGGTACTATAAGGCAAGTCTTGCAATCGTGCAGAAAAAAAAATTTGAGATAACAACTAAATATGACATAACGATGATAGAGAATACGAAAAAAGTGGGTCCAACAATTCTGTATGTCTGTCTGTGTGTCTGTCTGTCTGTGTGTCTATGTGTCTGTCTGTCTGTCTGTCTGTCAGACAGACAGGATCTACAGCCTGAACCGCTTGACCGATTTTCTTCAAAATTTGCAGTTATGGTCTCTGGAATAGCCTACAGAGGGGTTTTTGGAATTGGGTCTCTAGGTCTTGAAATAACGGTACCTGCCATACAATTGATATGACAATACCTATTTTTCTCGAAAACGGCTCAAACGATTTTGATAAAATTGTACGTGAGATATTATTTATTAATAACTGTTCTAATGATGTAAAAAGTTTTTTTGGAGAAAGCCTAAAGAAAACCTAAATAGTACCGTTTTTTTCAAAACCGACTTTCTCGATAAAGGCTAACACGATTTTGACGAAATTTCATATTTAAGAAGTCCTAAGATGTTTGAGAAACATTGCATATCTACATTTGAAAAATTAAGTTTTTTCGAATTTTCATTAATTTTGAAAAAAAAAATTTGTTTTTCCGAATATTTTCCAAACGATATATTTGATTTATTTCAAATTTTTTGTCAATACATTTTTTAGCAAGATCTTTAAACTTGTGTACTTGAATTTTGAAAACCTCATTTTTTAAAAAAATTAAAAATAAAAAACCAGTTTTTTAAAAAATGGCTCTAACGATTTTGATTAAATTTCAAGGGTTTATATGTATAAGCAATTGCAAAAATGGCGTTTTTAGATTTTCGCTTGAAACTTTTGGAATATTTAATTTAATTTTTTTCAATACTTTTCGTGATTTAATTCAATTTTCACAATTAATGTGTAGTTGGCAACGGTGTTAAACCAAATATATTGAAAACGAATACTAAAACCTTTTGCTCAGTCTTAAGATTTTGGTATTTTACTTAGCAAACGATCGCAATTTCACATTTAATCGCCATGCATCGCATGAGTTCTAGATGCGTTGCGGTGAGTTTGACATTTTCATCGTATTGTTTCGTTCTTTTCGGAGATATGTCCGATTAAGCAATCGGAAACGTTACCATAATACAAATATCTTACATTTGGTACAAATCGGAATGAATTTCGTTCCGATCTGTTACGATAATAGGGCTGATTATTTTTATTTGGTATTTTCTTAGCAAACAAGAAACTTAAAACTATATAACAGAATTTAGTTCATAACATAATTTGGTCTTAAACTACGACTGGAGGCAGGTAAGAGCTTTTCGGTGAAACGTATGATAAAGGTGGTGCCCCAGCCGTCACTATTGCAGGTGTGATTCTTACAGAAGATTGGGAAACCGATCCTTGATAGCTTCCATTCAAACTGCTTGAAGGTGATCTTTGTGAGTTTGCAACTGAGTTACTAGATGCTGATCCTTGATAATTGGCAACTGGGTTATTTGCAGCTGATCCACGACGGTTGCCGACTTGGTTACTTGAAGCATAGTTCAAAACTGGAGCTAGACCCTCGTTAGAACTCTTTGAGCTACCACCTAGAGAATCATATTGAGCTTGAATGGCACGTTGGGCATTAAGTGCGTCTTCCTGTGTTCTGTATTTGACGAAGTGTACTTCTGGCTTTTGTGAATGGGCTTCGGACAGTTGTTGTATTTGTTGTGAAATATCAGAGGCATCGGTTTGCTTAGTCAAAACGTAGATAGCAGTTTGATCTTCTGAAGCCTGTCTGGCAATTTGTAAGGCAGCGTTCCTGACGCCACTGCTTTCGGGGGCTTTGATGAAAATTACTCGTAGGTTCTTTTTCAAAGTTGTTTGGACATTTTGTGAATTACTTCCATCGTGAACCTCTTCAGGTGCGGAATGGAAATAGAATTCCTTGTGGAGTTTGGTGACAATTGGGGCTTGAGCAGAAACAGCACCACTATTATAGGAACCGCCGCCGTTGTTGATTCCACCACTACCACTATAGGCACCTGAACCAACTCCTCCACCAAGGTTTCCATTGTTGTGTCCACCGCCGTTGTCGTAGGAGCCAGAGCTTAGACTTGCACTGTTGAGTCCACTACCACTGCTAACTGCGAAACCACTACTGTATGAACCACCAGTGCTAAGTCCTCCAATTAATGCACGGCTATGTCCATTGCCACTACTGTAAGACCTTTCTCCACTGCGACTACTAGGACTGTAATTATATCCCAACCTTTCGGATCCAGCAACAGCAATCAGACAAAGAACCTAAAACAAGTATTTGTTTGTTAGCAGTTAAGGTTTTTGTCTTATCCGTCAAGCTCGTATGGTACTCTTACCAAAAACCTACGCATTTCGATGATTATGTTAAAAGCTCTGAGAAGAAAATGATACCAATAGACTCATTTCTATACATTTTTATACCAACTTCGCTTACTACCATTTTCATCATATTCATTGGGCAGGCTGCATTCGTTAGCGCTGAAGACGAAGTTGTGAAATGATTAACAAATGTTCATAGTGTAATTAAGATATTTGAAATGATGCCCGAGCCGATGTCATCTGCAAGGTAAAATAAAAGGAAAAAATTTAAAAATATAAAGAAGACAGTCATCGACACATCAACTTCAGGTCAACTCCCTATCCACTTTGATTAATTATTTCAATTTGTGGGTGATCTGTAATTTCATTGTCACAGGTAGCGCTTGTTTATACAAAATCATTTGTGAATGGTCTACTTTACATGTATAAATTTAGTGTGATACAAATATTTCGTTGTAAAATCAGGTTTTTTTAATTTCAACCCATAAACAAAGGGATTATATTACAGTTAGTTTGATGGATGGGCATCTTTAATGGATTTGTGAATTTGCATATAAGTGTCCAAATTAGCGCAATGTAATTAATTCACAGATAAGCAGTTTCTATTTGAAGACAAATCGCACGGTTAGCCAATGATTATTTAGCCTTAAACGTTTGGATTGAAGGTTTGACACTCGCCGTTTTTTGTATTGTCTATTTGATTGGAATAAACATTTTTATTTCTATTATAAGGCTGTGCTTGTACTGCAAGGTCAAAATTGAAACTAATAATTTTATGTGTTAGGTAAGGTTAGTTCGGATGGAGCCGCAAACCGCAACACTTCACTTGGATTACTCGGGGTTATTTGTGGTTACTGATTATCAGGTTTGAAGAGTCTTACTAAACTATTTGGAACCCTGGTTCTTCATCGTGGCATCCTCTTCATAAATCGGATATGCTATCGTCCATTTTCATCATGTAATCATACTTGTTAT
Source organism: Melanostoma scalare (assembly GCA_949752695.1). Classification (NCBI taxonomy): domain Eukaryota; kingdom Metazoa; phylum Arthropoda; class Insecta; order Diptera; family Syrphidae; genus Melanostoma; species Melanostoma scalare. The sequence continues at coordinate 166,182,318 of OX456985.1, read as the reverse complement.
GAACCGTGAGAAACCCAATCAACAGGGAGAACCGAAGCTTGCTAGGCTGAAAAAAACCGCAACACTTCACTTGGATTACTCGGGGTTATTTGTGGTTACTGATTATCAGGTTTGAAGAGTCTTACTAAACTATTTGGAACCCTGGTTTGGCATCCTCTTCATAAATTGGATATGCTATCGTCCATTTTCATCATGTAATCATACATGTTATGAACCGTGAGAAACCCAATCAACAGGGAGAACCGAAGCTTGCTAGGCTGAAGTAAAAATTCAGTTTTCTTCTTGGAAATTTCTGACCAAAGGTTCCTGGAAAACCGGCAAGTTCCCAAAGTGGACCACCTATCATTGGCAGTTTTTATAAAGTTTTGATGAATTCTTTTCTTGCTTTAATGGCTTAAAGTTACGATGTTCGTTGTGCTGAGCAGTCTTAGACTGCTGCGACAGATTTCTATCAATTTGGATTTTGTCATTACGGATGAGGTAGCCTCACAACCAGGCGGCCATAAGCCTAATTTTTTATAAAAAATCGCAAGTAACGTATTAAGATCTTTTACGGCTTCAAGGGCAAGTACTACTTGGAAAACGGTGGAAATGTCTGGGAGCTTCATTGATCTATTCATCTCAGAAGATGACTGACCCTACCTTTCCCTTCCCTTTTTATAACAACTGTGAAAACGAAATCATGTCATTTCCCTTTATAATTTTATTTTTAGTGTCCGACCGAAGCTCTACGAAAAGCGAAATTGTTTTTTTTTTCAGCGTCTACCACAACGAACGTCAACCAATAACTAAACCTTCGGCTTTGAAAAAACCTTCGGCAATATTTCCCAGCGTTGTTCAAGCGTATACGCAACCATATTCGTTCAGCGGAAGGATAAAACTAATTATCTGTCAAATCAGACATGAGCTTAGTGTTACCATTCACTAAACAAGCACTAGTTGAAAAAAAACGTTAGATGGCGGACCCTTTAGGTGTTAAATCAGCAAACAATAATTTAATTGATTCAATAATAGTTTTTATCAAACATTTTTAACGTTCATCAGTAAGTTTGTTCGTTGAAGCGCTAGGGTCTCCCTGGGGTCGCCACAAAGCGTTTTTTGAGAAACCTAAAGTCGCCCTGAATGTCAAATTGAGTGTTTTTTGAGCCCTAGGGTTGACCTAGGTTTTCCATAAACTCGCCCTAGCTTTTTGCTGTGGCGAGTTGAGGGCTGTCAAATGGCATGTATTTTTTTTTAATGACATGGATGTGTGGTGTTTTCGTAGCACATTGCAGGGAAATCGCGGAAGGGGAAGACCTCGTCTTAGGTGGCGCAATCAAGTGGATGAAGACCTCAACCGACTTAGAGTGCGAAACTGGAGAGAGCTCGCCCGAAATCGAAGTCGTTACAGAAGGATGTTGGTTGAGGCCCAGGTTCATCCCGAACTGTAATGCCCACCTAAGTAAGTAAGGATGTGTGGTGATTTGTGGTTTAGCGTTTTTTGAGGACTGGAAAACCCAGGGTTGTCAAGAAAACCTGGGTCAACCCTAGGGAAAGTTCAACGAACGGACCTAGTAATTTGTCTCTTAACATATCTTTTTTAAACAGATGCAGCGACTTTGAAATGTTTCCAATGCGTCGCTGAACGAACCATAAAAGACTGCGTCGTTATAAGTGTTCTGTGAGGCACTATCATTATATTTGTCGTGTGATGTCGAAGTTTACTAAAGCATATGCAATTGGATATATAAGAAGGAGTTTCCGTTGACCGGTAATTAAGAAAACTACAGAAAGATAAACCATGGAATTTATAGGTCAATGCACTTACATGGTCGTATCTTCTTTTTCGGAAAACAAATCTCACAGACTTTTAATTTATTAAGTAAAGTGATATTGCAGCCACAGTAAACTTCACAACCGTAAAGAAAAATATTAAGCATAAGAGCTTTGCATAGCTTCCGTCGAATATTTAAAGGTAGATGGTCGTTTATGGAGTAAAGTCTTCTTAGAGTAAATGTGATTTTTCTTATTATGCTATTTATATGGCTCTCCCAAGTAAGCCTGTTGTCCAAAACAAACCCAAGCACCCTAGCTTTAATTTCATATGGCATAATATTGCCGTCAAGAGTAAGACTATTTAGCAATTGAGGGCCCATGTTGAAAGCTATAGCTTTTGTTTTTTTTTGCATTTGAAACCAAGAAATTTACTTTCGCAGAATCGGTCCCACAATTGAACCTTGTGTGGTGAAGAGTTGAAAATGATGAGCTTCTGTTAGCTACTGTCACAGCCTGACTTCTGCCATTAAGATAGGAAAATATAAGATTACAAGCGCATCCAGAAAAGCCAAATTGTTTTTTTTTTAACTTGAGACAAAGTAGGTTATGAGCTACACTATCAAATGCTTTGCTGAAGTCGAGTAGAAGAAGGTGTTTCCTAATAGTGTCGGTAATATTGATTACAGCCGAAGTGGTACTGTACTCGTTGGGAAAACCAGACTGGTTTTTAATGAAACTATTCGAGATCTACTGGTTTGATAGCATTTGATTCTTCATTAGGTTAGGTTAGTTTGAATGGGGGGGTGCAGCCACAAGTTGCAGCACCTCACTCGGATCTCAAGGATCCATTGTGCTCCCTAGGAAAAGAGAGCATGAGGAGGTGGGAGGATTGGAGAGGAATAGGGTTGGGTTGGTGGTTGGTTTATTGGGGTAGGGAACCCCCACTGAACAATTTAGAGGCCTGAGTAAATTTCAGGACGTTGCTCAATGTGAGGTTAGAGATGTCGCCCAGTTCGTCGAAGAAGTATTCTCCGAGGGCTTTTTTCCTAGGGTGGGCCAAGCTGGGAAACTCACAGAGGAAGTGGAATGATCCTTCCTCTGCCTCTTCGTCTTAGCATCCTCTACATAAGTCGGATGGTGAATATTCAAATATTAACAAAGAATATGTATAGATTTTTAATCTAAAATTTTATTTAAAACCACTTTTGTTTGTTTTTTTTTCAGGAAATATTAAAGTTCGTAGACACCAAACTTTATATTGAGGTCCGACCCAAGTACTTGCTTCCGGACACAAACTGCTTCATAGACTACTTGGATGACTTTGAGTCATTAACAAAGAATTTCAATAGATATATTTTAGTTGTTCCATTGACAGGTAGGTTTTTACAAAATTCAAATATGTATGTCAAATAATTGTTATTACTCTTGTTTTTTTTTCTTCCAACTAGTGGTTAAAGAACTAGATGGCCTTTCAAAGGGAGTTAAGATTGAGTCTTATGAAAATTCTCACATCAAAAAGAATCGTATCCATCATTTTGATGATGTCTCTACTCGAGCAAAGAAGTCACTAGAGTTTATTAAGTCTGCCAATAATAACGTAAAGTAAGTAAAGTCAATGAATATTATTTATTAAGCTTACTTTATTAACATAAAATGCTCGAGTATAGGTGTGCTACCACAAAAGGTTCTATAATAAATGCATCGCTCTTTGCACTTGTTGATGAACAGCAAGCATCAAACGATGATAAAATTCTCGCAACAGCAATTGCTTTAACAAAATCAATGAGCACAGAAGCTAGTAAAGGTTGGAGTAACAATTAATTATCAATAAAATTCATACTCATTGAAAATTTAATTTTACAGATGGAAAGACTTTTATCCAGACGGAGTTAGTCCTTATCACAACGGACCGCAATTTACGTGTTAAAGCGCTCGCAAGGAAGCTCGCAGTGAGCGAATTGAAGGAGTTTTTACTTTGGGCAAATGGTTGTATTAACCAGAAACAATAGGTTTTATATTTTGAATGTCTTCTATCACTTTATTGAAATTACCTAACGTTAGGTATGAGAATGATTTTTATGTTTGAAAAAATAATAAATGTTCATTCCTAAATATGCTGTTTTTCTTAATTCTAGAGTACTCCTCCAGATAAGCCAAATATACGCTGTCAAAACTTTAAAAGAGTGGAAGTTTAACACTTAACTTTTCTGATGGAAATCGAAAATGCATAGTTAAAACTTTTTATATTAACAATAAGAAGTAACGCGTTTGGAAAGATAATGGCCCTTATTGCGAGTGTCGTTGAAAATTCGATGCGACAATAGTCGAAAGCATCCATAAATTTCCTTTTTGGTATTGCGTATCTCTATCGACAAGGATTTCTGTTACTGTGAATAATAAGTTAGTTCGTTGAAGCCCTAGGGTCGCCCTGAGATCGCCATAGAGCGTTTTTTGAGAAACCCAAAGTTGCCCTGAATGTCAAATTGAGTGTTTTTTGAGCCCTATGGTTGACCTAGGTTTTCCATAAACTCGCTCTAGCTTTTTGCTGTGGCATCGATTTACGAAACAAATTATCGATACGTCGGTATCGATGTCGAAGTGTGTTTCAGCTGAAACTTATCAATGTAAATACTAGATAAATATTTAAATTCTTGTTGTTAAAGCTGTTTTAAACTTTACTTTTGTTAGATTATTCAACGTAGGTGCTGTTTAAGCATTTTAACTACTATGAATTTGCAATGATGTTTTGAAACGTCGACTTATACTTTATGTAATATTTTTTATATCGTGGATTTCGATGAATTATCGATATATGAGTGAGTATAAAGTCGATTATAGATTTTTGTGGCTAACAAATCGAACAAATTGTACTTCGAACTTGTGCATGAAGTATGCTTAAGCCAGAGTTGCCAGATTGGGGGTTTTCCCCCCAGATCTAGGGGTTTTTTGTCCTTCAGGGAAAAATCTAGGGGGAGAAAATGTTTAGGGGGAAGTCTGGGGGTTTTATTTCAAACCAGCTAAAATCGTATTTTGAGTCGTATTATGAGCTTAAACGATTTCTCAGTGTTTTCGAAATGATTCACTCTCTTTTATAAGTTATCGCTGGCCGAAGTCAAAACTAATTTGCCATAGTTTCTGTTGCTGTGTGTTTGCAGTTGGTTCCTTGTTTTTAGTCGTACATCCTGACTCGCTAAGGCAGTGCCCGAAAAATCAAACAAAAAAGTTTGATTTCGAACCCTTTTTTAATGCCGACTGACCAAATTCATTTCGGGTTCTATTTTAACGGGCTGTCATTGACACTACAGCAAGAAGAGCTACCAGTCGTTAAAGATGCAAGAAATTTTTGAAAAGCTTATGTAAGAATTTGCAGGAGCGTCTACCGGATAATTTACAGTTTTTGGAAAAAATTTCAGTATTTTCGCCACAGACTACTGCTCAAATCAAACTAATAAACTTTAATACGCATTTTCGGCCCTTCTCGAGTGGAATTTGATTCCAACGTGGAGTGGGTCGAACATCGATACCACCAAACAGACGCTGCTGGTGCAAGAAAGTTCTATCACATTGCGAAATTGGCAACCACACTTTTGTCCCTTCCTTTTTCTAATGCCAGTGTGGAGAGAGCTTTTCTGTATTTAATATAGTTAAGGACAAGTTAGCAAATAGAATTAGCATCGAAACCACCGACTGTATTATGAGAAAAAGGTACACTATCCAAAATATATCGGATGTATCAACTTCAATCCATCAGATCAAACGATAAAATTGTTCAATTCAGAGAAAAAGTATAAAAACAACGATCAAGAAGTCGATACTATTATTTTAGACCAATTTTTCGAAATAAATTTTTTTTTGTTTGTACCAAATATTTCCAATTAAAATTAAATAAAAAAAATTGGGGGCTTTTTTTCACGAAACGGTTGAATCTGGGGGTTTATGGAATCGGTCTGGGGGGAAAAATTTTGGTGTCTGGCAACGCTGGCTTAAGCTGAATTTTATCGACTAAAGTACTAAATAGGTATTTTTAATTCTTCTTTTTAAACCTTGTTTTAACCTGATTTTTGTCAGATGGCCCAATATGGGTAACATTGAAGCATTTAAATGATTTAATTTTTGTTAAAATGCTTTTAAAAATCGACCAATACTTTATGCAGTAAGTTCATACCTATACTGCGATATCATCTCCGTTATTTGTGTGTATATAAATTGGATTATAGAATTTGGAGACTAATTTATTATTCAATGAAATGTTGCTGCATGAATATTTAATTTTTGTAATTGGAAGTCAAAAATTTTATCGACTGGAATGAATTTGATTCTAAATCATGTAAAGGTGATAGAAATCAGCTTCAGTAGGTAACAGTAAATCGACAAGGTTTTCATTTTAAACAGCAAATGTTATCACAAACTAGATTGCATACGATAGCACAGTATGGAAATGCAACTAAGCATTTTAAACTAAGCTCAATTGATAACATTACACATTTTACTAAGCACCTCATTCATCTCTTCATCAGATGTAATTAACAAATTAGCAATCGGTTTAGTTTTCCATGCACTTAATACAAAAGAAGAATTATTCAAAAATCGATTTTTACTATCGATAGGACGATGGTCGTTCGATATTTCAATCGATATATTTCCTTTATTTCGCACAAGCTTAGATGAATGAATGACAGTAGGGTGCTTTGAAGATTTTTTTTTTTTTTTTTTTTTTTTTTTTTTTTTTTTTTTTTTTTTTTTTTTTTTTTTTTTTTATTAGTTAGATTAGATTACGCGGCGCGACGCTCTTATGTGTTTTGGCGTTTAATGACAGGGATGTGTGGTGATTGTGCGGTGATTTGTGGTTGGTTTTTTGACAACTCATATGGTTGTCAAGAAAACCTGGGTCAACCCTGGGGAAAGTTCAACGAACAGACCTAATGAAAGTAGTCATTTACCTCGTTTCCACTTAGAATCGGGTAATCGAATGGGATTATGATTCAGATTTCGATGCAGGTATCTACTTTAGAAAAGAATTAATTTTTAGTAAGTAATAGTGTGCACACATTAACATACGAAACAAATAACTAATAAAACAAATTCTTAGAAAAGTTTATGATGAGTTCTTTCAAACTATATTTTGACGACTCAGACGATGAACCAACATACGAAGAGCTTCTAATGATTGCCATGAACAGAAGGCTTTTAAGAGACGCTTCAAATCCTCTGGAGCTTGAAGAAAATATGTAAGTTGATTAGATAAACAATTTGTTCTTGTACTAACCTATATTGCTTATTAAATATAATGAGGATTTTGTCTCCATGTTGTGTGTGTTTAATATAAAGTAAAATGTATTTTTAAGTATTGAAACTAAAAATGAAAACACTTTTTTGGAATTTTTGTTATTTATTAACCTTAATGACACAACATTAAATTTTTATTTAGCGACGCGTTTCGGAAATATTATTCCATCTTCGGGCTACCTGTTACAAAAACTTTTGTTTACTTTGCCAATTTTCCAGTTGTCAAGATTTTATTGTTGTTTTATTATAGTACATGTTGTCTCTTTTTGTTATTTCTTCTTGTGTTGATAGCTGATTGCTGTATCGTATAGTGGGTTTTGTTTTATTGTTAATTTGTCATTTAATATATTGTCTTTGTTTATTCTATTTGCTTTGTATATCTCGTACTCTTCCAATGCGTCAAGTGTTGTTCCTTTCCTACATATGTGTAATGTGTCTAGGTTAAATTCAAAGTTGGTGTAATTATGGTTGTTGTCTATTAGGTGCTGTGCATATGTAGATTTTGTGTTTTGTTTTGGTTTATGCTCCAAGAACCTGTCATAAAAGGTTCTACCTGTTTGTCCGATGTATATTTTGTCGCAGTCATTACATTTGATTTGATATACAGCTGTGCATAGTCTTTTGTCTTTTACTTGTTTAGGTTGTAATATTTTTCGGATATTGTTGTTTGTTTTGAACGATATTTTAATGTTGAGCTTATTAAGTTCATATTTTAGTGTTTGTGGTAGTAGATTAGTGTAGTTTGTTGATATATATTTTATCTCTGTTTTGTGTTCAAGTTTGGTAGTGCTTTTCATTTTCTTTTTCTTTTTGTATATTAATTCGTCTATTACTTCTTGGTTGAATCCATTTTTTGTCTTCTTCGTTCATTGGAACGTTTAGAAGTCTATTGATAAAGGCGTTGTAAGCTCACATCTTTTGTGCATGTGGGTGGTGGGAGTTTCTATTTATTGTGATGTCCGTTGTTGTTGGTTTTCTATATACATATTTTGTATTTTAATAGGTTGTCCGTTTTAGTGATAGTTAAATCCAGAAAATTAATTGAGTTGTTGTTTTCTGTTTCTGCTGTGAATTTTAAATTGTCCTTTATATTGTTGATATATTTTTTCAATATATCAATTTGTCTTAGTGTGCCGTGGAAAATGACGAAGGTGTCGTCTACGTATCTTGTGTAAAATATTATTTTTTGTTGATGTGGATTGAGGTTTGATAGTATATATTTATTTTCAAAGTAGTTGAGGTATATGTCCGCTAGTAGTCCGCTTAATGGTGAACCCATGGCTAGTCCTTCTTCTTGTGTGTAGTATTTGTCATTAAATGTGAAATAGTTTTGTTTAAGGGTTATTTGTAGTATGTTTATTACTTCTTCTATTTGTTTTTGGTTGATAATTGCTGTGGTGGTTAAATTTTCTTTTAATATTTCTATTGTTTCATCTATAGGTATGTTTGTGTACATGTTGGTTACGTCGAATGATATTAATTTGTACTGTGGTAATATATTTAATGTTTTAGTTGTTTCTATAAATTCTGTGTAGTTTTTGATGCTTTTGTTGTTGTTTAATGTTATATTTGCTTTTATTATTTTTTGTAGTATTTTAGCAACTTTGTAGCATGGTGCTGTTGTGTAATTGATGAGTGGTCTTATTGGTGTTCCTGTTTTGTGTACTTTTGGTAATCCAGTGAAGTTTGGTGCTTGAGCATTTGGTTGTTTTAATCTTATTTTGTTTATGTCTGTAAATATGTGGTTGCACTTGTTGATAGCGTTATTAATGTTTTTGACGTAAATTTTTGTAGGGTCATTTTGAAGATGTTTTATGTGGTTATTATTGAAAAAGTGTATGGTTTTGTCAATGTATTCTTGTTTGTTTATAATGACCATAGTATTGCCTTTGTCTGCTTTCGTTACTATTGCGTTGTTTTCAATTATTTTTTGTTTTATATTATTTAAGTTGTTTAAGTCTCCTTTGTATTTTCCTTGAATGTTCTTTAGTTGTTTGTCATTTTTTATTATGTGTTTGAGTTTTTTGTTGATTACTGTTCTTGTTTCGTTCTGTATATCATAGTTGTATATTGTTTTTATTGCTGCTTCTGCATTTATGACTTCTTGAGAAATACTATCTTTGTTGTTTTTAGGAATATTATACTTGAGACCTTTGTTTAATGTTTTTATTTCGTATGGTGTGAATTGAATATTTGTATTATTGATTAATCTTGGGTAAAATGAAAATGAAATGAAAATGCTTATTAAAGATTTAAAGACTTTCGTTTATCAAAGCCAGCCTTCGTCCAACTATTAGCGGACATCGATAACCATCTGAAAATAGGAAAAAGAAAAACTGCAATACCAAACATTGTTAAACTGGCCACAGAACTGCGATTATGCGCTCATTGATCTTACCAATTTAGTGTGGGTAATGAGTACTGCCTCGGCCTTGCACAGTCTACTGTATCTCTGGTGCTCAAAGAGGTCTTAAGCGTTTTGGAAAATTTCATTTGTCCCAAATGGATTAGGTAAAGATTGCGAAAATAGAATGGAATTTACAGAACAACCGAATTAATGTAACATTTATCACTTAGGAGACGCAGGATATCCTTTGAAGCCTTATCTATTGACTCCGTATCGGAATCCTGAATTAGCATAATTGGAAAGTGCATTAAACAAAAAACCTGCACAAGTAAGGAATATTATAGAAAGGACAATAGGGGTGCTTAAAATCGATTCAGGTGTTTGCTTCGAGACTTGAAGACCCAATAAGTGAACCCGAAGATGACTTTTCAAGCCGTCAAGATACAAATGATAGAGAACATATAATAAACGAAGAAGCTGTTGATATTCCAAACCAAATTCTAATGTCAATGATGGATGCGTAGATTAAAAATATTGGTGTAATTTTTTTTAAAATAAATAAATTCTTTTATTAGGAACATAACTTCATTATTTCTTATAACCTATCAACTAAAATAACAAAACAAAAAAACTAAACGAAACTAAAAACTATTTAGACTCCCCCAACTGCATAGTGCATATCAACGATTCGTTTTTTTAGTTCCAGCTTTTGTTGGATTAGTCGGACATTTGCAGCCCTGTAGTTTTGTCGGCTTATCACTTCCTCTTTAAAGAGCAGGAACTTTTCTTTTTTGATTTTTAGCAATTCCTTTTGGTTGTCCTTGTTTTGGTAGTAAACCTTCCTTACCAACTCTTCTAACGCCGAAATTTTTTTTTTAATTTCGTTTTGGAATTCCTCCTGGGATGTCGTTTGTTGCTTTACAAGTTGAATTTTTTCTTCCAATTCCTTTTTTTTTTTTTTGTTTTTTTTTTTTGCAGTGTTTCTCAAAGTTGGGCTTCTTGGTGGACTGATAGTTTCTACTCCTTCTTCTTCTTCGACAAGAAGATTGCGCGGATTTACATTGTTTTCTTCGTTGTCTACGTTGTTCACAATCACTTGTCCGAACTCAACCCCGGGTGGATCTATGGAGGAGTCCATGGAAAGTATTCCAACAACACTTTCCTCCAAAGAGCTGAAACTGTGCAAGCGGTTTGGCCCACCGCCTGTCGCTTGTATTTCGGTTTTGTTTTCTGTTTTTTTCTTTTTAATTTTACATTTTAAATCAGCCCAAAACCTATTGGAAAAAAGGACATTAAAAAAGCTTTTAAACCTTTGCAAAATAATAACCTTGATCCATTTTTCGCACGTACGTATGGGAGGTCTGATACTATTAAGTTCAATAGTAAACTTCTCTAGTCTTTTTTTTTTTGATAGAGCTTTTCCGCAAACTCCTTTTGCGATATCTGGATTCCCTTCCATCAGTAAAACTAGCTTTTCCACCTGCCTTCTGTTGCTTACGACCTTCGTCCTGTTATTGAAATAAATATTTTATTTTAAACAAATATAAATACATATTGTAACGTGCGCTTAGTTCGCAATTATAAAACTTTTCCTATCAATTTACTTCTACTACATACTTTTATTCAATATCTACTTTATTCAACTCGACCAATAATCACATAAACTCACTCTTAACATTATCACTATAAAAAAACTGACAACTAGTTACATCAGCCGCCTATTTATATAGAATAACATTACATCTAATCTAGAACGTTCCAGTTTGTTCTACATTTGGAGACCATTCCAGTATTTTTGCTGTCAAGCATTTCCCCTCCTGGTATATTTCTACACTCACACACACTGACTTACAAGCAACGCCTGTCATTAGATGTACATTATAGTGTTGCCGCTTGTGTTTTCGGTTGAACGATTTCGATTAGGAAATTGGTATTAAATGTTGGGTGTACATTACACTGCCCCCTCCTTAAGATTGTTCGTCCCGAATAATTCCATCTGCAGCCTCACCACTATATCGATGCAGCCGGTCACAATGAACTGCTTTTAACTTGCCTCTTAGTCCTCTTTGGATGCGGTAAACCACGTCGCTAATCCTCGTGAAACGGTATAAGGACCTTCCCAGTTTCGCTGAAGCTTCGGTGACAATCCCTTTTGAAGATGAGGATTATAAAGCCTCACGCGATCTCCTGCCGTTGTCGCTTTTGTGTCGTACCGTGTCTTCATCCGGTGGCTATAGGCTTTCATCCGTGCCCTTTTCCTCTTATGGATGTCAACGAGTCTCTCTTTGAGGTCGTCCACATATTCGTTTGTGTCCTGTGGCTCCTCTGTCGGGCATCATAATTTAAGTTCGCTGGGCAGCCGTATGGTTTTCCTGAGCAGAATTTCAGATGGTGTTTGTCCTGTCGAGCTATGTACCGCACTTCTATAGGCCATCAGGATTAGCGGTACATGCCTATCCCAGTCCCTTTGGTAGTCGCCTACGAACTTGGTGAGGTGTTCTTTCAAGGTCCGGTTGAATCTTTCAACTACCCCATCAGATTGTGGATGAAGCAGTGTGGTTCTTGTCTTCTTAATGCCAAGTAGTCCGCACGCTCCTTGGAAGATGTTTGACTCGAAGTTCCTCCCTTGGTTGGAATGGAGTTCCATAGGTACGCCAAATCTGCTCACCCAGTTAAACACAATCTGGTCGACCACCGTTTTGGCTTCTTGATTTGGGATGGCATACGCCCAGCCACATCTACTGCAATCCTCTCAAAAGGTGATCCAACGTTGTACTGATGCATCTTACCTTGAATCTTTCTACCAGGTCCTTTGGTTGCAGCACACTTGTCACATGTTCGGCACCACTTCTTTTAATTTATTTATTTAGTTCAGTCAATCGAAATTACAAAATTCTTACAGACTATTCAAAACAAAACATTATATATAGTCAAACCTGGATTAACGAGAGTTCAAGGGAGCACAATCTAATTCTCGCTTATAGAGGTTTCTCACTAACCCGATTTTCTCACTAATGCAGGTACATGGGTAGCGTTTCTCACTTATAGAGGAAAAATAGAGAATTTTCCGTTTTGACATGATGCAGAACTGAACTTTCCTTCGCAATTGATAATTATAAACTGAGTAAAGAGCCCGACCCATAGAATCCGTTGCGTCCGTTCGCTGCCGGATTCAACTGACAGCTCGATTAAATACACACGATCTTATGAGAGGTGACCCATAAGCATCGGATGCAACGAACGCAACGCAAAAAGTAGCCCAAGGGATGAATATGAGCAACCCAAAAAATGTAGCAAAATCCTCAAAAAATCGAAGTAGATTTGCAAAAAATGTAGCAGATGATAAAAAATGGCATAAATTTGTTAAATAACAATGTTTTCTTATCAAATAAAAGAAAAACTGAGTGATAATAGCTCTAACAAGTTATTTTTATAACCATGTTTTCTTACAAGATTATACATGTGCATCAAGCTGTTCTTAAATTTATAAAAAAAAATAAAATAATGTTTTGCTTGAACCATCACAGTAAAGTAAAAAGTAGAAGTGTATTTTAAGCAAAAAATAAACGAAGTAGAAAAAATTTGCTACGTAGTAAGAGAAGAATTTGAAAAAAATGAAGTAGATCTGCTACTTATGTAGCAAATATTCATCCCTGAGCCCAACTTTTAACTTTTGCGTCCGGCAGAACTGATAACATGCGCAGTCAAACCCAATTTGAAGTTTTCTCTTCACACCGCAACGGATTCTATGGGTCACCCCAATTCGTTGTGTCCGGTAAAACTCACTGCTGTCAGTTGAATCCGGCAGCGAACGGACGCAACGGATTCTATGGGTCGGGCTCTTAAGTCCGACAAACAGGACGGTACACAGGGACACGTGCCCATTCGAAAAGAATGCGATAAAATAACAAAAAATTTTTAGTTCCACGAAATAGAATGGGTACAATATTGACGAGAAAACAATACAAAAACAATGGAAGAATGGTCAATGAGGGAAAAACGACTCTCTCTTACAGAGGCTTCTGTTTCTCGCTAATAGAGGTTTTGGGAGCTTAAAATGTCGGGTCCTGGCTATTACTCTCACTTAAAGAGTTTTCTAACTTATCCAGTTCTCACTTATCCAGGTTTAACTGTATACCTAATTAACCCCCAGAGTGCAAAATAGATTTCAAATTTGATTTAAAAATATTTCTACTACAAGAAAAGTTCAAAATATTGTAACGTGCGCTTAGTTCGCAAAATAAAACTTCACTTTTCAATTTATTTCTACCACTTTTATTCAGTATCTATACTTTATTCGATCTCAACTCGACTTTTGGACTATCACTTGTTCATAACAATTCACTCTTCACTTTATCACTCTATAATCAAAACTGACTGCTCGATGCGTCAGCGGCCTATTTATATAGAACAACACTCATCTAGAGCGTTCCAGTTTCTTCTCCATGGTTTCCACATTTGCTGTCAAGCATCTCTACGCTCACACACACTGGCTTACAAGCAATGCCTGTCATTTTATACCATTCCATTATAGTGTTGCCAGTTGTGTTTTCGGTTAAACGTTTTCGATGAGGAAATTGGTATAAATGTTGGGTGTTCATTACACTGCCCCCTCCTTAAGATTGTTCGTCCCAAATAATTCCACCTGCAGCCTCGCCACTATATCGATGCAGCCGGTCACAATGAACTGCTTTTAACTTGCCTCTTAGTCCTCTTTGGATGCGGTAAACCACGTCGTTAATCCTCGTGACAACAGTATAAGGACCTTCCCAGTTCTGCTGAAGTTTCGGTGACAATCCCTTTTGACGATGAGGATTACAAAGCCACACACGATCTCCTGCTTGGAATCCTGCCGTTGTCGCTTTTGTGTCGTACCGTGTCTTCATCCGGTCGCTGTAGGTTTTCATCTGTTCCCTTGTTCTTTTATGGATGTCAGCGAGTCTCTCCTTGAGGTCATCCACATACTCGTTCGTGTCCTGTGGCTCCTCTGTGGGGCATCCAAATTTAAGTTCGCTGGGCAGCCGCATGGTTTTCCCGAACAGAATGTCAGATGGTGTTTGTCCTGTCGAGCTATGTACTGCACTTCTATAGGCCATCAGGAATAGCGGTACGTGCCTATCCCAGTCTCTTTGGTAGTCGCCTACGACCTTGGTGAGGTGTTCTTTCAAGGTCCGGTTGAATCTTTCAACCATCCCATCAGATTGTGGATGAAGCGGTGTGGTTCTGGTCTTCTTAATGCCAAGTAGTCCGCACACTCCTTGGAAGATGTTTGACTCAAAGTTCCTCCCTTGGCCGGAATGGAGTTCCATAGGCACGCCAAACCTACTCACCCAGTTAAACACAATCTGGTCGACCACCGTTTTGGCTTCTTGATTTGGGATGGCATACGCCTCAGGCCACTTGCTAAAATAGTCCATTACAACCAGAATGTACTTGTTTCCAGCGTTGGTCTCTGGAAAAGGCCCAGCCACATCTACTGCAATCCTCTCAAAAGGTGATCCAACGTTGTACTGATGCATCTTACCTTGAATCTTCCTACCAGGTCCTTTGGTTGCAGCACACTTGTCACATGTTCGGCACCACTTCTCCACGTCATCTCTAGCATGTAACCAGTAGAACCGATGTCGCACCTTCTCCAGTGTTTTGTTAACTCCCAGGTGGCCTCCAGAAGGTCCGTCGTGCATCTCCCGAAGAACTTCACTGACTTTCGATTGCGCTACGATCAGCTGCATCACATATGACTTACCGTCAGCGGACTCCCATCTTCGCCTGAGGACACCTTCTTGCACATATAGTGAGTCCCACTGTGCCCAATAGGCTTTGAGAACTGGACTCCTGTCAGAAATGTCTCCCCATTCAGGTTTCTTTTCATTTTCTTTCCATGCGAGAATGGGTTCGATATCTGGATCCTCCTGTTGAGCGGTCCTCACTTCCTCATTGCTCCATCCGCATATGGGGTCAGCTCTTAGTCGCTGAGCGGTAATATTTTCTTTGTTTTCTTGTCGCCTACAATGCTTGCAATCCTCTTTGCAAGGTCTTCGGGACAATGCGTCGGCGTCTGAGTGCAGCTTTCCTCTGAGGTGTTGAATCTGGTAGTCATAAGTCTGCAGTCTTTCTATCCACCTTGCGAATTGACCTTCTGGATTTTTGAAGTTCAACAGCCAGTTCAGAGCACCATGGTCTGTCCGCAGAAGGAATTTCTGTCCATAGATGTACTTATGGAAGTGCTTTGTTGCCAAGATAAGAGCCAGCAGTTCCCTTCTGGTCACATAGTAGTTTCTTTCGGGCTTCGAGAGGACCTTGCTATAATATGCCACCACTTTCTCTTCGCCATCATGCACTTGGGATAGTACCGCCCCGATTCCAACGTTGCTTGCATCTGCGTCGATGATGAATGTTTTGCCAGGTGTTGGATGTGCCAGCAATGGAGCGTTACACAGGCGGTATTTGAGTTCCTGGAAAGATTTCTCACACTCACCTGACCATTTAAACTGCTTCCCTTTTCGGTGAGCTGATGCAAACTTTTTGCAACTCCAGCAAAGTTCTTAACAAAACGTCGGTAATATGTGGCAAGACCAAGAAAGCTTCGGAGTTGATGTTTGTCCTGTGGTGTTGGCCAATTTTTGACGGAGTCAACTTTTTCAGAATCAGTCTTCACTCGTTGGGAAGAGATGATGTGTCCCAAATACTTAACTTCGGTTTTGAAAAGTGCACATTTTTCTGGATTCAGTTTAAGGTTAGCCTCTCGAAGTCTCTGAAACACGGCTTTTGGATTCTTGCAATGTTGGTCAAATGTTTTCCCGTAAACAATGACATCGTCCAAGTAGACAAGGCACGCTTTCCACGTCAGTCCTTGAAGAACGCACTCCATCAAACGCTCGAATGTTGCCGGAGCGTTGCATAGCCCAAACGGCATAACTTTAAACTGCCAGAGCCCATTACCTGTAGAAAACGCCGTTTTTTCCCGATCATCAGGATGTATGTCAACTTGCCAATATCCACTCTTCAAGTCCAGCGTCGAAAACCACTGGGCTCCCTCCATAGCATCCAGGGTATCACTGATTCTCGGCAGGGGATAGCTGTCCTTTTTAGTCACATCATTCAGCCTTCGGTAGTCCACACAAAAACGAGTGCTTCCGTCTTTCTTTTTCACTAGCACCACTGGTGAAGCCCAAGGACTTTAGGAATTTTCAATAAGACCGTCCTTCTTCATTGCTGTTATCATTTCCTCAACCTCACCTTGTTTGGCCAGTGGAAGGCGTCTTGCGGGTTGTCGAATCGGTCTTGCATCTCCTGTGTTGATGCGATGCTGCACCAACTGTGTCCTACCATATTGTCCCTTTTGCGATGCGAAGATGTCAGTGTACTCTTGTAGGAGATTTTCAGCCATCCTTGTTTGTTGGTGATCAAGGTTGGATGAATACAGTATTTTAGCTCTGATGGTTTTGAGCTCCTCCGGAGTTATAGTTTTTCTCGGGGCTTCGTCTGTGATCTTCGTAATTGCTGCAACCGATTCGCAACGTCCAACGACTTCTCCTTTCTTCAACCTTACATCGTACGGTCTGGTGTTTAGTAATCGTACGGGGACCATTTTGTTTTTCGGTGCTACCAGTGTTTTCCCAATGATGACGCTTTGAGAGGAACACTCTGGGTCTCGTTCCACCATGAGGTATCGAAGGCTTCCAAACTCACCTTTAAGTTTTGTCCAAACGAACACTTCAGAAGAAGGAGGCAGAATCAGATCTTCCGTGATGACAGTCCTCAGTGTCGACGTACTTTCGTTCGAATAAGTCATTGGAAGTTCCTTATTTTGGTACTTCAAAACCTGATTACCGATGTCCAAAATAACTCCGTGCTGTTTCATAAAGTCGATTCCAATGATGCACTCGTCACATATATCTGCCACCAGGAATTGATGAGTAAACACTAGATCGGCCAGTCGGATCTTAAGACACACTTCTCCATATACTCTTGCTGCTTCTCCCGTTACGGTTCTTAGACGGTAGCTATTGGTGTTATGAAGCCACGTCGTCTTTACCAGGTCTCGACGTACTATGGAGGCTGTGGCACCGGTGTCGATGGTAGCCACATGTTTGGTCCCCTTAATAGTAGTCTCCACAGTCAGACTTTTGTTGTCTCGTTTGGTCTGTGAGACCTGGATGGTGGTTCTGGGGCCATCGATACAAGAAACCCGCCTCTGCCCCTCGAAGTTGGATTGATAGGCAACGCTGGTGTTGTTGTTACCTTGCTCTAGGTTGGATCTCTTGCTTCCACAATGTTGACAAGCGACTTTATTTGGTGGTAGTCGGCATTGACGCTGTAAGTGCCCGGTCTTGTTGCAGTTCCAACATCTTGCTAGTCCGCTTCGCTGGTTCTTTTGTATTTCAGATCTTCGGCATGAGCATTCTTCGACTATGGCTTCTCTAAGTCGATGTACTCCATGAGAAGCCTGTTCTGCTGCTTCAATTGTCAATGCAAATGCTAAAGTTTCAGAAAGAGTACGTGTTCTAGCAGTTCGCACAGACCTCTGAAGACTTATATCGGAAATGGCACGAACGAAGGACTCAACAGCAAGCTGGTTGATGATTTCTTCTCCAGCATCCGGGTATGCCAGGTGAACCAGTCTTTCGACGTCTGCTTGGAGCTGCTGTAGACTTTCACCCCTTTTCTGGACTCTGTTATTGAGTTGGAATCGGAAGACTTCTTTCAAGTGGCTATCGCCAAAGCGTTTATCTATAGCTGCCACGAGAGAACTGAAATCGCCGCCCTTACCAGCTGGAACTGTTTGAAGTAATTCAGCTGCTGGTCCTCTAAGAGCAAGAGTCAGTGCAATGTACTTGTCTTCGTCATCCCAGCCATTTGTTGTCGCGGCTGCCTCAAATTGTCTCTTGTAGACTGACCAAGAAGACTGTCCATCAAATGTCGGCGGTTTCATCTGCTTTTTCTTTGAAAACTCTCCAGTAGATTCTCGAATTTTGATTTTCCGGATCTGTCCAATTCCATGGTCAGAACAGAGAACTGTTTATCACATCGGCTTTCTACGATTTCGAAACGATTCTCTACAACAGAAAGCTGTTTTTCCATACCTTCAACGCGTTCGTCAAGGGCACATACATTTTTCTCAATGTTGCCCAATTTGCCTTCTAGAATGTTTTTCTGACCTTCCAAAACATTCTGTTGCGCCTCAAGTCTTTCGAGAATATTCTGTTGTTCTTTCTTTTGTTCGTTTCGTTGTGCTTCAAGTTGCTGCAGAACATTCTGCTGTTCTTTCTTTTGCTCATTTCGTTGCTCTTCCAGCTTCTTTTGTTGTACTTCGAGTCTTTCGAGAACATTGTGCTGTTCCTTCTTTTGCTCGTTTTGCTGTTCTAACAAAAGTTTCATCATACTAGAAAAATCTACAGTTTCACTTACTTCCTCTTCCTTCACTTCTGTTTCAAAAACAAAAGTGTTCACGTCTTCCCCTTGCTGTTCCAAATAGTTGCGCAAGCGCAGGACGAGCTCATTTTTCGATCCCGCTCTAGAAAGATTTCGCTTACCTAACTCACTTTTAAGCTCAATGCAGTTGAGCTCTTCTAACAACTTACCCATTTTCACTGTATTTAACTTTTTATTTTTATTTTTTTTTTTTGCACTTTACTAGTCAAATAAGTTTTATTTACACTTCTGACACCAATGTAACGTGCGCTTAGTTCGCAAAATAAAACTTCTTTTATCAATTTATTTCTACCACTTTTATTCAGTATCTATACTTTATTCGATCTCAACTCGACTTTTGGACTATCACTTGTTCATAACAATTCACTCTTAACTTTATCACTCTATAATCAAAACTGACTGCTCGTTGCGTCAGCGGCCTATTTATATAGAACAACACTCATCTGGAGCGTTCCAGTTTCTTCTCCATGGTTTCCACATTTGCTGTCAAGCATCTCTACACTCACACACACTGGCTTACAAGCAATGCCTGTCATTTTATACCATTCCATTATAGTGTTGCCAGTTGTGATTTCGGTTAAACGTTTTCGATGAGGAAATTGGTATAAATGTTGGGTGTTCATTACAATGTCCCTGTCCACACGTGTTATTCCAATAACGTTATATCGGTCGTTTCTGGGCAAAAGGGGTGAGGAAGAAAGAGGCTGGATGCGCAAAATGAAATTTGATTTATCTGCCTAAGCAGTACACTTGGCGTGTCCAGACGGGTTATGCTCATAACGTTATGCTTTTTTCAATACAATTTCCAACACAAAATGGAGAATTTGTGTGAGGAATTATAACAACGTCTGGACACTAGGTGTTAACAGCATAACGTTAACAGCATAACCCGTCTGGACAGGCACAATATCAATACCTGTATTATGACATACTGAGTTTGCTTGTCTTAAGCAACGCGCAATAGGTTCATTGAAACCATAATTAGTTCTATGATATGGTACAAAAAATAAATTATTGAATCTGAAAGAATATGATTGACAATTGATACCAATCAAATCAAGCAAAAAAGAGCATGCAATTTTATCATTTAATGTCGAATTCCTTTCAAAAAAAAAAAATTGACTGCAGTCGACTGCAGTCAATTTTTTTTTCAAAGGAATTCTGGCAAACAAAAACATCAGCATATGAAACAAATTTAAGGAAGCAGAATTGTTTTGTATTTTGTTGTGAATTTGGAAAACATTTGGTGAAAAAAAATATAAAAATTGTGTGCTTAACAATATGAATGTAATTGTTTTGTTCCATGGTGCTGGTTTTTCTTCATAAGTCAGTTGGACACACATACATTCATAAAAAGGAAAATCGCTACTTTTTTAATTTCCTAAATACCCAAAAAAGAATCGAATTTAGTAGCGACTGCAGTCGACTGCAAATTGGTGAAAGGAAATCGACATAAGACATCTCTTACAAACATTACATCAAAATATTTACGACGTGTTTCCAGGTCTTGCAGGCCAAAAAGCAGGCAGATTGTATGAAGGTCTAACAATATTCCAGCGTAAAAGATAGAACAAGTATCTAGTGAAACGTTTTTGAATTCGCTCCAATCTGTTTGAATGTGTTGAATAAATCGGATTCCATATAACACAGCAATATTCCAGGACTGATCTTAAATAAGCAGAATACAAACGTTTAATAGTGAACGGATCTTTAAATTCTTTCGAATTACAAATCCCAACATAGAATTGGCTTTCGCTCCGATGTAGTCTATGTGGCTATTAAATGTAAGCATCGAGTCAAATATAACTCCGAGATCTTTTTGTTCGTTAATTTTACTAATAGGCACGTTTCCTATAAAGCAAAAAAAATTTACACAAGACTGACGACGACAGAAAGTTAAACTTTGGCATTTTGAAATATTTAATTGCAATTTGTTTTGTTCACACCACATATATAAGTTTAATAAGTCTTTTTGCAATTTTAAACAATCACATATGCTATTAACAGTGCAGTAAATTTTTAAATCATCAGCATACATAAGACATTTGGGATTGAACAAGAACATTAGGAATATCAGTAACAAGTAACAGAAATAATAATGGCCCAAGATGGCTTCCTTGAGGAACACCGGATGTTACATTCATGGCACGCGATAAGCACTTGTCTATATGAACATATTGAGTTCGACCACTTACGGCCATATTATTCACCCAATAAACCCGGGTTTAAATTTACATCCGGATGTAAAATCGCATAAACCCGATTGTCAAACGCAAATCCATATTATTCACTCCAAATAAACCCGATGGATTTAAACCGAATTGCGTTGTCGGGTTTAAATTTTTACATCCGGATGTATTTTGGGTTCGTTCGCATACTATAGGGAAATTTCAAATATTGTCATATAATCCAAGGAAAGGCAGTAGGATTTTGACAGTTGCAGTTGTCTCTATTCAAGTCAAACTGTGAAATAAATGTAAACAATTGAAATTGAAAGCATTTTACTTCTGAGTTTTGGACTGGATACTTTCATATAACGTAAGTTGTTTTAATTTAATTATATCATTAATATTGTTTTAGTTTCAGCAGAGTTACTCGACATGTTTGGGAATATTGGGATGGTCGTCGTGGAGCAGATATTGCTCGGGTGCTATGGAATAGTAAGTAAACGCTGCTGATTCTAATAAATCATATTTTTATCTACATTCTTGTTTGTAGAATCCCCAACACAGTATCAAAATCCTCTTGGCACACTGTTCTACCAAACTGCCAGCAATGCTCCCAGCCATGGTCGGCAGGAGAGTCGGGGTCCAGCGATTATTTATCCTTCGTTTAATCCCAACCTTAATCTGCATTTGAGGCAGAGCTGTCACATGGAGATGCAAACCCAACAGTCGGCGCAAGGTCATCCCTCCAAAAACTACCAACAGTCGTCACAAAAACCCGCCCAGGTATACCACATCAATCTAGACCAGCCTCCGAGTCACAACACAAACCACAGTGACTACGGAGAAGATTTCCGACGAGGTTATCACGTTGAGCTGAAAGTTGACCAATCGGGACATGGACTGACCCAGCCAACGCATCTTTCAGAAGGAGTTGTTTACGCGTCCTTAATTTCCGGAATGCCTATGCATCCAAGTGTGATGCAAATGACTGGAAACCCAGCTCAGAAATCAGAAATATTAATTTTGTTCTGATTTTGATTACTTTTCTTTTGTATCAGAACAACAAACCGGGGGGCAGCATCACACGAGGATATCCACTAAACAGAGGCAACACCAGACATCCACAGCAACAACAGCAACAAATGTCCAACCAATAGCAACAGGGACAACCAATCCATTATCCCCGTCGATTATTTTAGTTGAAAAATAAAATTTGTTTGATTGTCTTGTGATGAAAGAAAGAAAAGAGAACCTCAAATAAAAAGACCCAGAATAATTTTTTTAGCGACATTGTTTGATTTATTTTTAAAAGACTACAACAAAACTCTTCTACCTTACTTCACACTCAAGACTCAAGTTGGACATACAAGGTCTACCCAGTTAGACCATAGGTCGTAACGTGTACGCAGTCTTGACTGGTATGCTTGACTGTATTTGGTTTCGCTGGATTTGATGTTTGTTAATAGGACGGTGGTACCCGTGGCGTGATGGTAAGCATGTCTGCTGTTAATCCAGATGTTCGTGGATCGAATCCCAACGGAGTCAAAAATGATTTTTCATGGATGTGGCCTTTCTCGAGGAATTGGCAAGTCCTCCGTTAGTAAATTCCTTGTAATGATGGGCGCTTTCTCGATTAGCCGTTCGGAACCGGCAGAAAATGTTGTCGATTGTCTGGTGAAGCAGCAATTGGTGGAATTTCAATTTCTTGAATCTTTAACATCATGAAAAAGATAGAATATAAATTTAATCGACAATGATATAAATGAAAAGTATTGCTTACAATTTCTTCAAACAAAAATCTATTTACCAGCAGCACTTTCAACAATTTGACGTTTCTCACTTTGACAACTGGGTTTATTTTAAATCTGGGATCAAAATTTAAACCCGGGATCAAATTTTGACAACTGGGTTTATTTCTATTGGGTTTAAATTTAAAGAGTGAATAATATGGCCGTTAGATACGAACCGAGCCATTCCAGCATGTTTGAGTGAAAGCCATATCTTCGCAGCTTACAAATAAGAACGGCGGCGGCGTGATCTACTTTATCAAAAGCCTTCGAAAAGTCTGTGTAAATTACGTCGCACTGTGAACCAGTTTCAAGAGACCTTAGCACAAAATTAGAAAAAATAGCAAGATTGGTGGTAGAAGATCTGCCGCTAACAAAACCGTGCTGATATGGTGAAATTAAATTTTTTAGTGAAATAGCAAGTTTTCTATAAATAATTTTTTCAAACAGTTTTGAGATTGTTGATATTTTACATATTGGTCTATAGTTTGTTACTTCGTTCTTAGATCCAGCCTTGTGAATAGGGGTAACAAATGAGCACTTCCAACAATCTAAAAAGGAGCTTGCCTCGAGTGACCGATTGAAAATGATAGTTAGAGGCAGGGCAATAGCCTGCGCACAATTTTTCAAAAGTATAGGAGGAAAACCATCCATGCCCTGTTGCTTATCTAATGTCGAATTCCTTAAAAAAAAAAAAATTTACTGCAGTCAATTTTTTTTTCAAAGGAATTCATTTAGGAGGAAAAAAATCGACTGCAGTCGATCTCTTTTTTGGGACGGATTTGCACACAGATTTTCACACACACAACAATTTTGACAGATCGAAAACGGCAAACAAAAACATTAGCATATGAAAAAAATTAATGGAAACAGAATTGTTTTGTATTTAGTTTTGGATTTGGAAAACATTTGGTGAAAAAAAAAATATAAAAATTGTGTGCTTAACAATATGAATGTAATTGTTTTGTTCCATGGTACTTGTTTTTCTTCATTAGTCAGTTGGACACACATACATTCATAAAAAAGAAAATCGCTACTTTTTTAATTTCCTAAATACCCAAAAAAGAATCGAATTTAGTAGCGACTGCAGTCGACTGCAAATTGGTGAAAAGAAATCGACATAAGTTCAATGCACACAACTCTTCTAACACTTCATCAATAGAAATATTTAAAAAGCCGATATCCATCAAACTCGAAGAACCATTTCTATCAAGCACTGTTGCATCATTTAGGGGAACATACACTGAACTAAAAAACTGCGCAAACAGATTGCAAACTGTTGGAAGGTTGGATGAAGTTATGCCCGACATGCATAGTGCTAAGAATGCCCACCGATTTCTTTTTGCTGTTAATGAAATTCCAAAAACATTTTGCATTGCTTTTGAGTTACAGAATACAAAAAATGTGATGCTTGTACAAAAACTTATTTAGAAAATCAAACCTCTTTTGAACACTGCAATATTTTTCATATAATAAAGAACTATTGTTAGAGTTTCGAAACAATTTATATGCTCTATTTTTACGGTTGTATAGATTTAGCAGTTCTCTATTGAACCACGGCGGTTTGTTAGAGACATTCTTAATAGTCTTCGGAATGAATAAATTGACTGCCTCTTTAAGCTTATCTGTAAAGTTGAGGTATGCATAACGTGACCATTTAATTTTTTTGTCAGAACGGGACATCTGCAGAATTATGTAATAACAAAAAGTTACTAGTGTCTTACAAGGCTTTTTATTATTGGGAATTTCTATTTATCGCGGCTGAACGAATTTGTTTTAAAATATCGGGTCTTGTTTTTAGAAAAGTGTGAAACTCAGTACATAATTTATTCAATTATCTTCGCTATCAAAATAGCTTTTATTACTGAGACACTCAACTATGTTTTATCACTTGTCCAAACCTTGTTGATTTGTGAAAAAACTCTTTCCACAGGTGCGTTACTTCCAGGCAGACACATAACTCGTCAAAGACTTTCGCATCTTGGCTGCTGCTAATAAATCCTTGCGTGATTAGTAAATCAACCACTTTCTGCACCTCTTCCCACGTAGGCACTTTTGTTAAATTTGCCCATTCAAACACTTCTAGTTCTGTGTTAAATTGACACCCTTGGTCCAAGTTTTCCTTGCTTGTTTTATAAAACTCAGCCGCCGTAGTTTTTACGTTTCTGGTCACAAAGTCACGGACCATGTGGGGAAGGAAAACCGTATTCTCTTTTAGTCCCAGGCTATCTCGGAGACGATTAATTTCCCTGGCAGACTCTATAGCCGACACATTTTGTGCTTCGATCTTCAAAACAACTTCATGAAAGGTCACTGCTTGTGCGTGCAAAAAATATATAACACAATTCTGAGCTGGGGTTTTCGAAAAACGTCTTTAAAATATTTGGGCATTTGTCGATACTCAGAAAATAGTTTTTCAAAGGCTGAAACGTTTTTATAACTCTCTCAAGCGCGAACATCAACGCAAGCCACTTTGTTTTACTACAGCCCAGCAATTTGTGATACTCTGTCTCGGTAGAAATACAAAACTCTTTCAAAGCTACTACTCGAACGCTGTAGATGAGTAAATTTTACTATGATGCATTCGAAATCCACAGGAAGAAATCAGCGGCAGTTTTGATCGCGTTGAGGACCATGGGGTCAATTCCCGATCTGTGAAGCTGTGAAGTGAAAAAAAAAATATCATTTCAGTTTTCATACAGTTTTTTCATTTTATCACTTCACGAACCCACTCTAAGCGATTCCGGATCTAAAAAGTACTAAAACGTTCTAAATGATAAATTCTGACAGTTTTCTCTCATTTTCTCTCTCATTTCAATTGGATTCCAATTGGATTTTTCATCGTTTGAGTTTTGCGGCCATTTTTCATAATTGAATTTTTCACCGACTCATATGGCAATGAAAAGAAATTTATCATATGAAAAAAAATTGACATTTGAGGTTGGATTTTCACTAATCGAGAATCAAATTTTCGGTGAAGCTGTGATAAATGTTTTCACTTCACAGCTTCACAGATCGGGAATTGACCCCCATGTGGGCTCCGAAGTTCAGTTCCTGTTATCTCCACAAAACGCAACAGTTTTTTTTATTTAAGTCATTAAGATACTTCCTTCAAATAATGTACAGTAATAGGTTTGTTCGTTGAAGCCCTAGGGTCGCCATGGGGTCGCCATAAAGCGTATTTTGAGAAAGCCAAAGTCACCCTGAATGTCAAATTGAGTGTTTTTTGAGCCAAAGGGTTGACCTAGGTTTTCCATAAACTCGCCCTAGCTTTTTGCTGTGGCGAGTTGAGAGCTGTCAAATGGCATGTATTTTTTTTTTAATGACAGGGATGTTTGGTGATTTGTGGTTTAGCGTTTTTTGAGGACTGGGAAACCCAGGTTTTTTTGACAACTCATAGGGTTGTCAAGAAAACCTGGGTCAACCCTGGGGAAAGTTCAACGAACAGACCTAATATCCGATGTCTCGCCTGGCTGCTCCCGAAACTCTGAAACCTTAACTTTTACGTATGGTAAAAAATAGCGAATTAAAACTGGGACTAATTTGATTTAGCCATGATTTGAAGCATCCGTTTTTTTTTTTGTTATAAAAAGAGGAGGCTTATATGCTAATCTGGAGAACTCAGACCTAATATCCAGTCCATTGTACTATCAGAGTAGCAGCCTTCCCTTTTTTTTGTGTTGCAGTAGTTGGAAATAAGTTGTTAGTAATTTCACATATGTAACCTCAAGGGCGGCGTCCATATGAAACTGGAAGGCTGAAAGAAAAGTAGATGCCCAGAGCAGGATTCGAACCCACGCGTCCGGCCTATCTACTAAACACTCTACCACTGCACCACGGCCGCCCTTGAAGCATCCGTTAATAAAGTTATGCAGTTGGCTTTACGTAAATTCTCTTTTAAATCTTCGGTTGCAATGGTTGACAGCAAATTTACCACAGTAGCTTGAGACTTTGTACGTTCACATCTAAATTTTTGCTCAAAACATGTTTGAATTAACGAAAACTGTGCCTCAGGGTTTTTTTTTTTAGTAAGACCACTTTGGTACAAGTTTAGTAGCCTTTTTGGATTTTTGAAACATATTTTTGTTTTCCACTTAAACTTTTTTTTTAATTTTAGCCTCGAGTATTTTGCTAGCACGCATTCCGAGTTTAGCAATATACAAAAGAATGAAAATGTTTTTGCTTGAATTTTATCGAGTTAAAAGAAACTCAGCCCACGCAAAAATTGCAAAAGCGGGACAATCTCAGCCTCGCGGGGGACAGCGGGACAAACTGCCTGAAAGCGGGACTGTCCCGCCCAAAGCGGGACGTATGGTCACGTTAGGTATGCATTATTAAGATCTGAGTTGCTTAAGACAGACATCCAATCAAAAGAAACAAGAAAATATGACATTGAAACAAAATCACATTTATAATAATCATATGTAAGTGTTAATGTCTTAAGCAGCAGCTTTGAAAAAAATATAGTATTTGAAACTTATGTCTAATGCTACATGGTGGTCTGATTTTGACAACAAGTTAGAGGGAAGATTAACATCAGCGCAAAGTTCTTTGTCAATAAAAATCAAATCAGGAATACGATCAAGGTTATTAGGGAAGCTATTTATTTGCTGAAGATCATACGCTTTCAATCTGTCGACAACTTCACTATCACAATCATTCCTTTGAATGATTGAATTGAAGAGTAATAAGCAGAGATCGTCTTCATCAAAAACCCACTTAACAAATGGCAAATATGTTGGTTTTCTTTCAAATTGTTTAATACTTCGCAAAAGTTATCAATGTGAAGTTTGTAAATTTCAAGAGAACTCTCTGGTGGTATATAACTTACAGCAATGTACACATCATGAATTTCATTTAAATTTACTTTAATAATTAGCTGATCAATATCGTACTGCAAATCTGTACCTTTTGATGGCAATGGAACTTCAGTAGATGAAAACGATGATCGCACTGCAATCATAACACCTCCACCTCTGTCCTTTCCAGTTGTTTCGGGACATCGATCTTTCCGAAAAACATTGTATTGTTGAGTGTTGAACATTTCAGCTGTGTGATGGTTCTCACGAAGCCAAGTTTCTGTGAGAGCAATCACATCATATAGTGATGACGAGGAAAATAGAAGCATTCTATGAAGTTTGGTGAAGGTAGTATAAAAGAAATGATTTTTCTTGCGCAGGCCGTGTCACATGAGATTGAATTTTTAATTGATATTCTACTTTTTCTATGTTCCCAATGGCATTTTCCTGCTGTTCAGGTTTTTTGGAGTTAAAAGCAAATTCACGAATTTCTACTCCCATAGGCCAAACAGAGGGATTGAGAGCTTGTTTCAAGAGCTTCTCCGGAATGGCTTAGTAGCCGTTCATTAGTATCAGCATCTCTTTTTAGAAGTTTTTTGCACTTTATGGAGGTTGAAGAGATTTTAAGCCTACTTGCCATGTATGCAGTTATTGATTCTTCAGAAGTGTTGATGGCGAAACGTGACAAGTGTAACCACTTCATGCTTGGTACTACTAGCAATGATGTATCCGAAGAGTCGATTCCCACAATTTGTCGATACTGTTTCGTTGGTATTGTTGTTGGCAGGTGAAGTTTTATTTGAGCTTCGAATGGTAGCAGCAGTTAGTGGACCACTGTTGGCTTCGGCTTCAAATGAGCAGGAAGGATCACATGGGCGAAAGTCCATTACTGTTAGCGCCAATAGTTCATCTCTTCTGGGCATAGAAAGTGGCAAAACTGTATATGTCGGTTTGGGAACTAATGGGTTAAGGCACCCCTCATCCGCAATGGAAGCTATTGGAGAGTCCAGTGGTTCGCTAGTAACCAATCCACAAATACCAGTATTGCTTACAGCGGTTAGCGCCTGAGCGTAGTGTTCTCGGCTCTAAATTTGCAGACACATTACGATGACGTGATTTTTTTTGCTGTTGTTGGTGTTGATGTTGGTTTTGGTGTTGGTGTTGGTGTTGGTGTTGGTGTTGGTGTTGGTGTTGGTGTTGGTGTTGGTGTTGGTGTTGGTGTTGGTGTTGGTGTTGGTGTTGGTGTTGGTGTTGGTGTTGGTGTTGGTGTTGGTGTTGGTGTTGGTGTTGTTGTTGTTGTTGTTGTTGTTGTTGTTGTTGTTGTTGTTGTTGTTGTTGTTGTTGTTGTTGTTGTTGTTGTTGTTGTTGTTGTTGTTGTTGTTGTTGTTGTTGTTGTTGTTGTTGTTGTTGTTGTTGTTGTTGTTGTTGTTGTTGTTGTTGTTGTTGTTGTTGTTGTTGTTGTTGTTGTTGTTGTTGTTGTTGTTGTTGTTGTTATTGTTGTTGTTATTGTTGTTGTTGTTTGTTGTTGTTGTTTGTTGTTGTTGTTGTTGTTGTTGTTGTTGTTGTTGTTGTTGTTGTTGTTGTTGCTGTTGTTGTTGTTGTTGTTGTTGTTGTTGTTGTTGTTGTTGTTGTTGTTGTTGTTGTTGTTGTTGTTGTTGTTGTTGTTGTTGTTGTTGTTGTTGTTGTTGTTGTTGTTGTTGTTGTTGTTGTTGTTGTTGTTGTTGTTGCTGTTGTTGTTGTTGTTGTTGTTGTTGTTGTTGTTGTTGTTGTTGTTGTTGTTGTTGTTGTTGTTGTTGTTGTTGTTGTTGTTGTTGTTGTTGTTGTTGTTGTTGTTGTTGTTGTTGCTGTGGTTTTTGTTGTTGTTGTTGTTGTTGTTGCTGCTGTTGCTGTTGCTTCTTTTGTTGCTGCTGCTGTTGGGGTTGTTGCAGCTGTTGTTGTTGTTGCTGATTTTCTTGATATTCCAGTTCCAAACTTTGCGTGTTGCAATTTGATTGTTTTGCATGTGATAGCTTATGTATTTGTTGTTGTAAGGGAAGAGGCTGGGTTGACGGGGTAAGGAAGATAAGGGTATGTTGAGATGTTGCAACCGGGGTCAGAGCATCTAGTTCAATGTTCTTAAATGAATTTGACATTACATTAGTGCAAGAAGAAACAAAGTCAAAAATCACATCTAACTCCTTAAAAATTGAATTAGCACTAGCAAAAAGCTTCTTGAGCTTTACAGTTTTCCAGTGTAATTTATCCACTGAAATTTTATCGTGTTCTTGGCAATAGAGATGCAACACTTTTACAGAAACAAACTTATCTGCATCTTTACCTTTCAATCCGACGCATTTCGCATGAAATTGTTGAAGGCACACATCACAAGACACCGTTATGTCGTTAGTGTATTTTTTGCATATTAAACAATTTGTATCATTCATTGTCACTTGGGCGTTTTGCGTGAGCGACACAAAAATAATTAATCAGATAAATTTACACAAGTAAATGATTTGGCTACCCTTAAACTTTGAGATTACAAGTAATGAATAGTCTGGTTTTTCTTAAAACTTGAATAACTTTCAAAGTAGAAGACACACAAAGAATTATAGCCCCTTTTTTGTATACAAGATCCTTGCAAGGAAATGTAATAAATAACGCTATAAAGCAAGTTTCAAAAACACTGTTGATGCTAAGGTTAATGGTACTGTTAAATTAAGAATTGAAATTATCACTTATTATACTAAGCTAATATTCAGTACTAGCATTAGCACAGTGCAATCGGGTGTTATTAAATGTTTACTCGAAATGGGCACTTGTTAAACCGATCTTAGAATACTTTAGGGGTATATTTGACGATTGAATACCATTGTAACGTGCGCTTAGTTCGCAAAATAAAACTTCACCTTTCAAATTATTTCTATCACTTTTATTCAGTATCTATATTTAATTCGATCTCAACTCGACTTTTGCACTATCACTTGTATACAACAATTTACTCTTAACCTTATCACTCTATAATCAAAACTGACTGCTCGTTGCGTCAGCGGTCCTATTTATATAGAACAACACTCATCTAGAGCGTTCCAGTTTCTTCTCCATGGTTTCCACATTTGCTGTCAAGCATCTCTACACTCACACACACTGGCTTACAAGCAGTGCCTGTCATTTCACCATTCCATTATAGTGTTGCCAGTTGTGTTTTCGGTTAAACGTTTTCGAATAGGAAATTGGTATAAATGTTGGGTGTTCATTACACTATTTAAAATTAGAAAAATTCAAGAGCGCAAAACTAAACACTAGATAATAAGGCAGGGTTATCATCTTTTCTCCACGTCATATCTAGCATGCAACCAGTAGAACCGATGTCGCACCCTCTCTAGTGTTTGTTAACTCCCAGGTGGCCTCCAAAAGGTCCGTCATGCATCTCCAGAAGAACTTCACTGACTTTCGATTGCGGTACGATCAGCTGCATCACATATGATTTACCGTCAGCGGATTCCCATCTTTCCCTGATGACACCTCCTTGCACATATAGTGAGCCCCACTGTGCCCAATAGGCTTTGAGAACTGGACTCCTGTCAGAAATGTCTCCCCATTCAGGTTTCTCTTCATTTTCTTTCCATGCGAGAATGGGTTCGATATCTGGATCTTCCTGTTGAGCAGTCCTCACTTCCTCATTGCTCCATCCACTTATGGGGTCAGCTCTTAGTCGCTGGCGGTAATGATTTTTTTGTCTTCTTGCCGCCTACAATGCTTGCAATCCACTTTGCAAGGTCTTCGGGATAATGCGTCGGCGTTTGAGTGCAGCTTTCCTCTGCGGTGTTGAATCT
This sequence comes from Melanostoma scalare, assembly GCA_949752695.1. Lineage (NCBI taxonomy): Eukaryota > Metazoa > Arthropoda > Insecta > Diptera > Syrphidae > Melanostoma > Melanostoma scalare. The sequence continues at coordinate 166,150,929 of OX456985.1, read as the reverse complement.
GGTAGTCACAAGTCTGTAGTCTTTCTATCCACCTTGCGACTTGACCTTCTGGATTTTTGAAGTTCAACAGCCAGTTCAGAGCACCATGGTCTGTCCGCAGAAGGAATTTCTGTCCATAGATGTACTTATGGAAGTGCTTTGTTGCCAAGATAAGAGCTAGAAGTTCCCTTCTGGTCACGCAGTAGTTTCTTTCAGGCTTCGAGAGGACCTTACTGTAATATGCCACCACTTTCTCTTCGCCATCATGCACTTGGGATAGTACCGCCCCGATTCCAACGTTGCTTGCATCTGCGTCGATGGTGAATGTTTTGCCAGGTGTTGGATGTGCCAGCACTGGAGCGTTACAGAGGCGGTATTTGAGTTCCTGAAAAGATTTTTCACACTCACCTGACCATTTGAACTGCTTCCCTTTTTCGGTGAGCTGATGCAAACTTTTTGCAACTCCAGCAAAGTTCTTAACAAAACGTCGGTAATATGTGGCAAGACCAAGAAAGCTTCGGAGTTGATGTTTGTCCTGTGGTGTTGGCCAATTTTTGACGGAGTCAACTTTTTCAGGATCAGTCTTCACTCCTTGGGAAGAGATGATGTGTCCCAAATACTTAACTTCGGTTTTGAAAAGTGCACATTTTTCTGGATTCAGTTTAAGGTTAGCCTCTCGAAGTCTCTGAAACACGGCTTTTAGATTCTTGCAATGTTGGTCAAATGTTTTCCCGTAAACAATGACATCGTCCAAGTAGACAAGGAACGCTTTCCACGTCAGTCCTTGAAGAACGCACTCCATCAAACGCTCGAATGTTGCCGGAGCGTTGCATAGCCCAAACGGCATAACTTTAAACTGCCAGAGCCCATTACCTGTAGAAAACGCCGTCTTTTCCTGATCATCTGGGTGGATGTCAACTTGCCAGTATCCACTTTTCAAGTCCAGCGTCGAGAACCACTGGGCTCCCTCCATGGCATCCAGGGTATCACTGATTCTGGGCAGGGGATAGCTGTCCTTCTTAGTCACATCATTCAGCCTTCGATAGTCCACACAAAAACGAGTGCTTCCGTCTTTCTTTTTCACTAGCACCACTGGTGACGCCCAAGGACTTTTGGAGTTTTCGATAAGACCGTCCTTCTTCATTGTTGTTATCATTTCCTCAACCTCACCTTGTTTGGCCAGTGGAAGGCGTCTTGCGGGTTGACGAATCGGTCTTGCATCTCCTGTGTTCATGCGATGCTGCACCAACTGTGTCCTACCATATTGTCCCTTTTGCGATGCGAAGATGTCAGTGTACTCTTGTAGGAGATTTTCAGCCATCCTTGTTTGTTGGTGATCAAGGTTGGATGAATTCAGGATTCTAGCTTTGATGGTTTTGAGCTCCTCCGGAGTTATAGTTTTTCTCGGGGCTTCGTCTGTGATCTTCGTAATTGCTGCAACCGATTCGCAACGTCCAACGACTTCTCCTTTCTTCAACTTTACATCGTATGGTCTGGTGTTTAGTAATCGTACGGGGACCATTTTGTTTTTCGGTGCTACCAGAGTTTTCCCAATGATGACGCTTTGGGAGGAACACTCTGGGTCTCGTTCCACCATGAGGTATCGAAGGCTTCCAAACTCACCTTCAAGTGTTGTCCAAACGAACACTTCAGAAGAAGGAGGCAGGATCAGATCTTCCGTGATGACAGTCCTCAGTGTTGACGTATTTTCATTCGAATAGGTCATTGGAATTTCTTTATTTTGGTATTTCAAAACTTGATTACCGATATCCAAAATAACTCCGTGCTGTTTCATAAAGTCGATTCCAATGATGCACTCGTCACATATATCTGCCACCAAGAAATGATGAGTAAACACTAGATCAGCCAGTCGGATTTTAAGACACACTTCTCCATATACTCTTGCTGCTTCTCCCGTTGCGGTTCTTAGACGGTAGCTATTGGTGTTATGAAGCCACGTCGTCTTTACCAGGTCTCGACGTACTATGGAGGCTGTGGCACCGGTGTCGATGGTAGCCGCATGTTTGGTCCCGTTAATAGTAGTCTCCACAGTCAGACTTTTGTTGTCTCGTTTGGTCTGTGAGACCTTGATGGTGGTTCTGGGGCCATCGATACAAGAAACCCACCTCTGCCCCTCGAAGTTGGATTGATAGGCAACGCTGGTGTTGTTGTTACCTTGCTCTAGGTTGGATCTCTTTCTTCCACAATGTTGACAACCTGCTTTATTTGGTGGTAGTCGGCATTGACGCTGTAAGTGCCCTGTCTTGTTGCAGTTCCAACATCTTGCAAGTCCGCTCCGCTGGTTCTTTTGTATTTCAGCTCTTTGGCACGAGCATTCTTCGACTATGGCTTCTCTAAGTCGATGTACTCCATGAGAAGCCTGTTCTGATGCTTCAATTGTCAATGCGAATGCTAAAGTTTCAGAAAGAGTACGTGTTCTAGCAGTTCGCACAGACCTCTGAAGATTTATATCGGAAATGGCACGAACGAAGGACTCAACAGCAAGCTGGTTGATGATTTCTTCTCCAGCATCCGGGTATGCCAGGTGCACCAGTCTTTCGACGTCTGCTTGGAGTTGCTGTAGACTTTCACCCCTTTTCTGGACTCTGTTATTGAGTTGCACTCGGAAGACTTCTTTCAAGTGGCTATCGCCAAAGCGTTTATCTATAGCTGCCACGAGAGAGCTGAAATCGCCGCTCTTACCAGCTGGAACTGTTTGAAGTAATTCAGCTGCTGGTCCTCTAAGAGCAAGAGTCAGTGCAATGTACTTGTCTTCGTCATCCCAGCCATTTGTTGTCGCGGCTGCCTCAAATTGTCTCTTGTAGACTGACCAAGAAGACTGTCCATCAAATGTTGGCGGTTTCATTTCCTTTTTCTTTGCAGACTCTCCATTAGATTCTCGAATTTTCCGGATCTGGTCCAATTCCTTGGTCAGAACAGAGAACTGTTTATCACATCGGCTTTCTACGATTTCAAAACGATTCTCTACAACAGAAAGCTGTTTTTCCATACCTTCAACGCGTTCGTCAAGGGCAAACACATTTTTTTCAATGTTGCCCAATTTGCCTTCTAGAATGTTTTTCTGACCTTCCAAAACATTCTGTTGTGCGTCAAGTCTTTCGAGAATATTCTGTTGTTCCTTCTTTTGCTCGTTTCGTTGCTCTTCCAGATTCTTTTGTTGTACTTCGAGTCTTTCGAGAACATTCTGCTGTTCCTTCTTTTGCTCATTTCGTTGCTCTTCCAGCTTCTTTTGTTGTACTTCGAGTCGTTCGAGAACATTCTGCTGTTCCTTCTTTTGCTCGTTTCGTTGTTCTAACAGAAGTTTCATCATACTAGAAAAATCTACATTTTCACATACTTCCTCTTCTTCCACTTCTGTTTCAAAAACAAAAGTGTTCACGTCTTCCCCTTGCTGTTCCACATAGTTACGCAAGAGCAGGACGAGCTCATTTTTCGATCCCGCTCTAGAAAGATTTCGCTTACCTAACTCACTTTTAAGCTCAATGCAAGTGAGCTCTTCTAAGAACTTACCCATTTTCGCTGTATATAACTATTATTTTTCTTTTAAATTTTTTTTTTTTACACTTTACTAGTCAAATAAGTTTTATTTACACTTCTGACACCAATGTAACGTGCGCTTAGTTCGCAAAATAAAACTTCACCTTTCAAATTATTTCTATCACTTTTATTCAGTATCTATACTTAATTCGATCTCAACTCGACTTTTGCACTATCACTTGTATACAACAATTTACTCTTAACTTTATCACTCTATAATCAAAACTGACTGCTCGTTGCGTCAGCGGTCCTATTTATATAGAACAACACTCATCTAGAGCGTTCCAGTTTCTTCTCCATGGTTTCCACATTTGCTGTCAAGGTGTCAAGCATCTCTACACTCACGCACACTGGCTTACAAGCAATGCCTGTCATTTTACCCTTCCATTATAGTGTTGCCAGTTGTGTTTTCGGTTAAACGTTTTCGATTAGGAAATTGGTATAAATGTTGGGTGTTCATTACACTATTTAAAATTAGAAAAATTTAAGAGCGCAAAACTAAACACTAGATGATAAGGCAGGGTTATCATCTTTTCTCCACGTTATATCTAGCATGCAACCAGTAGAACCGATGTCGCACCCTCTCTAGTGTTTGTTAACTCCCAGGTGGCCTCCAAAAGGTCCGTCATGCATCTCCAGAAGAACTTCACTGACTTTCGATTGCGGTACGATCAGCTGCATCACATATGATTTACCGTCAGCGGATTCCCATCTTTCCCTGAGGACACCTCCTTGCACATATAGTGAGCCCCACTGTGCCCAATAGGCTTTGAGAACTGGACTCCTGTCAGAAATGTCTCCCCATTCAGGTTTCTTTTCATTTTCTTTCCATGCGAGAATGGGTTCGATATCTGGATCCTCCTGTTGAGCGGTCCTCACTTCCTCATTGCTCCATCCGCATATGGGGTCAGCTCTTAGTCGCTGAGCGGTAATATTTTCTTTGTTTTCTTGTCGCCTACAATGCTTGCAATCCTCTTTGCAAGGTCTTCGGGACAATGCGTCGGCGTCTGAGTGCAGCTTTCCTCTGCGGTGTTGAATCTGGTAGTCATAAGTCTGCAGTCTTTCTATCCACCTTGCGAATTGACCTTCTGGATTTTTGAAGTTCAACAGCCAGTTCAGAGCACCATGGTCTGTCCGCAGAAGGAATTTCTGTCCATAGATGTACTTATGGAAGTGCTTTGTTGCCAAGATAAGAGCTAGAAGTTCCCTTCTGGTCACGCAGTAGTTTCTTTCAGGCTTCGAGAGGACCATACTGTAATATGCCACCACTTTCTCTTCGCCATCATGCACTTGGGATAGTACCGCCCCGATTCCAACGTTGCTTGCATCTGCGTCGATGGTGAATGTTTTGCCAGGTGTTGGATGTGCCAGCACTGGAGCGTTACAGAGGCGGTATTTGAGTTCCTGAAAAGATTTTTCACACTCACCTGACCATTTGAACTGCCTCCCTTTTTCGGTGAGCTGATGCAAACTTTTTGCAACTCCAGCAAAGTTCTTAACAAAACGTCGGTAATATGTGGCAAGACCAAGAAAGCTTCGGAGTTGATGTTTGTCCTGTGGTGTTGGCCAATTTTTGACGGAGTCAACTTTTTCAGAATCAGTCTTCACTCGTTGGGAAGAGATGATGTGTCCCAAATACTTAACTTCGGTTTTGAAAAGTGCACATTTTTCTGGATTCAGTTTAAGGTTAGCCTCTCGAAGTCTCTGAAACACGGCTTTTGGGTTCTTGCAATGTTGGTCAAATGTTTTACCGTAAACAATGATATCGTTCCCGTCAGTCCTTGAAGAACGCACTCCATCAAACGCTCGAATGTTGCCGGAGCGTTGCATAGCCCAAACGGCATAACTTTGAACTGCCAGAGCCCATTACCTGTAGAAAATGCCGTCTTTTCCCGATGGATGTCAACTTTCCAATATCCGCTCTTCAAGTTCAGCGTCGAGAACCACTGGGCTCCCTCCATGGCATCCAGGGTATCACTGATTCTCGGCAGAGGATAGCTGTCCTTCTTAGTCACATCATTCAGCCTTCGGTAGTCCACACAAAAAACGAGTGCTTCCGTCTTTCTTTTTCACTAGCACCACTGGTGACGCCCAAGGACTTTTGGAATTTTCGATAAGGCTGTCCTTCTTCATTGTTGTTATCATTTCCTCAACCTCACCTTGTTTGGCAAGTGGAAGGCGTCTTGCGGGTTGACGAATAGGTCTTGCCATCTCCTGTGTTGATGCGATGCTGCACCAACTGTGTCCTACCATATTTCCCCTTTTGCGATGCGAAGATATCAGTGTACTCTTGTAGGAGATTTTCAGCTATCCTTGTTTGTTGGTGATCAAGGTTGGATGAATTCAGTATAATAGCTTTGATGGTTTTGAGCTACTTCGCTTCGGACTTATAGTTTTTCTCGAGCTTCATCAGTGATCTTCGTAATTGCTGGAACCGATTCGATTATTTATTTATTTATTTATTTATTGATAGCTATTTCTTACACAATAAGATACAACATCTTTTAAGCTAGTGCAAGATTCAGTATTAGTATACTATTTATAAAAAACAAAAATTGAATTATAATAAGTAAAAGAAATGATTTGATTACTAAATGAAAAATTACATTAGATTAGAAATCAAAAAAAAGAAAAATTTTAAAAGAACAAAAAAGAAAGTTGGAAATTACATTTCATAAGAAACTAAGAAAAAAAAAGAAAGTTGCATTAGATAATAAAACCATGAAGATACCAAAATTAAGTTAAGCATTGTTTATCATCGAAGGGCCGCAAAATATTGTCCAAGTCTCGTCTTGAACCGAGAGTTACATCCCATCATCCTTATACCCACAGGTAAGGAGTTCCACAACCGAATCGCGTGTACAAAAAATTGACGACTAGAAAAAATAAGGTAAGAGTAGCGTAAAGGAGTAAGATCAAAGGTTCTGTTGGAGCGGGGAAACTGAATTTTGTTGTAAAGATATTGTGGTCTTTTTGTTTGCATAACATTAGGTCTGTTCGTTGAACATTCCCCAGGGTTGACCCAGGTTTTCTTGACAACCCCATGAGTTGTCAAAAAAACCTCGGTTTTCCAGTCCACAAAAAACGCTAAACCACAAATCGCCACACATTCCTGCCATTGAAATAAAAACATATGCCATTTGACAGCCCTCAAATCGCCACAGCAAAAAGCTAGGGCGAGTTTGGGGAAAACCTATGGCAAACCTATGGCTCAAAAAACACTCAATTTGACATTCAGGGTAAATTTAGGTTTCTCAAAAAATGCTTTGTGGCGACCCTATGGCGACCCTAGGGCTTCAACGAACAAACCTATCACTAATTATTACGAGGGTTCTCATTGCAAATAAATTATTAAGAGAGACACCATGTATTATTTTTGAGTATGCAGATATGTTCATATCTACGCATACCAAAAACATACCTTGCTACACTATTATAAACAACATTAAGATTCCTTTTATTACTGAAATTACAATTACTAAATATTTCACAGCCATATAATAATAAGGGAATGAGAAGTGATTTGGCAAGTATCATTCTTGTTTTGATTGGAGTAATGTGTTGTGTAGTCCATAACATTCGCAAGCCTCCATATACTCTTCCGATGTTTATATGTATGTGGTTTGTCCAGGTAAGCGTTCTGTTAAGTACTACTCCTAGGTTTTTTGCTGATTCAACAAACTGAATAGAAGTATTATTGAGCAGTAATGAGGGAAAATAATCCGTTTCTACTGTATTTCTAGAAATAATCAGACATTTGGTTTTGCTTGGATTTAAACGTAGTCCATTAGATTGTGACCAATTGGACCTTTTTTAAATCTTCGTTTATGTCCCATGCCCCACTTTCGATTAAACCGAGAGGACAGCTATATCGAAGCTGTACGTCGTCCGCATACATATGAAAGGACGAATTGAAACCTAGAGACGGCAGCTCATTTATATACATTGTAAATAGAAGAGGTCCCAAAATCGATCCTTGGGGAACACCACAACTTAGCGGAAGGAAGGTTGACGTTTGATTGTTGGCAACCACTGCTTGATACCTTGAAGATAAATACGAAAAAATAAGTTTCACTGAAGATGAAACAAACTGAAATTTATCTTGTGCTGCAACCGACCAACGAATTCTCCTTTCTTCAACCTTACATCGTACGGTCTGGTGTTTAGTAATCGTACGGGGACCATTTTGTTTTTCGGTGCTACCAGTGTTTTCCCAATGATGACGCTTTGGGAGGAACACTCTGGGTCTGGTTCCACCATGAGGTATCGAAGGCTTCCAAACTCACCTTCAAGTTTTGTCCAAACGAACACTTCAGAAGAAGGAGGCAGAATCAGATCTTCCGTGATGACAGTCCTCAGTGTTGACGTATTTTCATTCGAATAGGTCATTGGAATTTCTTTATTTTGGTATTTCAAAACTTGATTACCGATGTCCAAAACAACTCCGTGCTGTTTCATAAAGTCGATTCCAATGATGCACTCGTCACATAATATCTGTCACCAAGAAATGATGAGTAAACACTAGATCGGCCAGTCGGATCTTAAGACACACTTCTTCATATACTCTTGCTGCTTCTCACGTTGCGGTTCTTAGACGGTAGCTATAGGTGCTATGAAGCCACGTAGTCTTTACCAGGTCTCGACGTACTATGGAGGCTGTGGCACCGGTGTCGATGGTAGCCACATGTTTGTTGCCGTTAATAGTTGCCTCCACAGTCAGACTTTTGTTGTCTCGTTTGGTCTGAGAGACCTGGTGGTTCTGGGACCATCGACACAAGAAACCAGCCCCTCGAAGTTGGTGTTGTTGTTACCTTGCTCTGGGTAGAATTGCTTGATTCCACAATGTTGACAAGCGGCTTTATTTGGTGGTAGTCGGCATTGACGCTGTAAGTGCCCGGTCTTGTTACAGTTCCAACATCTTGCTAGTCCGCTCCGCTGGTTCTTTTGCATTTCAGCTCTTTGGCACGAGCATTCTTCGACTATGGCTTCTCTAAGTCGATGTACTCCATGAGAAGCCTGTTCTGATGCTTCAATTGTCAATGCGAATGCTAAAGTTTCAGAAAGAGTACGTGTTCTAGCAGTTCGCACAGACCTCTGAAGATGTATATCAGAAATGGCAAGAACGAAATACTCAACAGCCAGCTGGTAGATTCGGAAGACTTCTTTCAAGTGGCTATCGCCAAAGCGTTTATCTATAGCTGCCACGAGAGAACTGAAATCGCTGCTCTTACCAGCTGGAAAAGTTTGAAGTAATTCAACTGCTGGTCCTTTAAGAGCAAGAGTCAGTGCTAAGTACTGGTCTTCGTCATCCCAGCCATTTGTTGTTGCGGCTGCCTCAAATTATCTCTTGTAGACTGGCCAAGAAGACTGTCCATCAAATGTTGGCGGTTTCATCTCCTTTTTCTTTACAATTTCTCCAGCAGATTCTCGAATTTTGATTTTCCGGATCTGGTCTAGTTCCTTGGACAGAACAGAGAACTGTTTATCGCATCGGCTTTCCACGATTTCGAAACGATTCTCTACAACAGAAAGCTGTTTTTCCATACCTTCAACGCGTTCGTCAAGGGTACATACATTTTTCTCAATGTTGCCCAATTTGCCTTTTCTGTCCTTCCAAAATATTCTGTTGCGCCTCAAGTCTTTCGAGAATATTCTGTTGTTCTTTCTTTTGTTCGTTTCGTTGTGCTTCCAGTTGTTCCAGAACATTCTGCTGTTCGTTCTTTTGCTCGTTTTGTTGCTCTTCAATCAGCTTCTTTTGCTCGTTTCATTGTGCTTCAAGTTGTTCGAGAACATTCTGCTGCTCCTTCTTTTGCTCATTTCGTTACTCTTCCAGCTTCTTTTGTTGTACTTCGAGTCTTTCGAGAACATTCTGCTGTTCCTTCTTTTGCTCGTTTCGCTGTTCTAACAAAAGTTTCATCATACTAGAAAAATCTACACTTTAACATACTTTCTCTTCGTCCACTTCTGTTTCAAAAACAAAAGTGTTTACGTCTTTCCCTTGCTGTTCCAAATAGTTGTGCAAGCGCAGGACGAGCTCATTTTTCGATCCCACTCTAGAAGATTTCGCTTACCTAACTCACTTTTAAGCTCAATGCAGTTGAGCTCTTCTAACAGCTTACCCATTTTCACTGTATATAATTATTATTATTTTTTTTTTACTTCACTAGTCAAACTCGTTTTTTTTATCAAATAAGTTTTATTTACACTTCTGACACCAATGCGCTTAGTTCGCAATAATAAAACTTTTCCTTTCAATTTACTTCTACTACTTTTATTCAATATCTACTTCATTCAACTCGACCAATAATCACATTAACTCACTCTTAACATTATCACTCAATAAAAAAAGCTGACAACTGGTTTAACTGTTTAACTATTTTTATTGAACAGGTATATATACAATTGGTTCTTAATTCTAAGATTACATTACATTACATTTAGATATATTTTGTTTTGTTGGCACAGAAGGGGCCTAACTTTAAATAATGTGTTGTTTGCTAAAATAATTATAATTATTGCCTATGATAAGAAAAGAAATATGTATTTATAAGGTTATTAAAAAAATCTCGGGTTGTTCAGATCCGGTTGTCTTTATGTTGAAGGGGGTTTGTGTGGCCTCTAGCCACGGTGATAAGCTGAGGCTGCTACCTCGTAAAAGGGTATTGCCTCTTCGTCATTGATTGAAATGATTTCTCCGTCCAGTAATGCCATCATATCTAAGTATCGCGGCTCGGGATGTCTCTCTTCGCTTGTCATGCTTCTCACCAGTGGATTGGGATGGTTGCTCAGGTTGTTGGTTATTTTCCTTGCAGCGTTCAAAAGGAATCTGTCGATGGGAAGGACTCCTGATGCTTCGTATAGCTTTTTGTTGCTGAAGTACCTCTGTCGTTGACGGTCAAAGTTGAGTCCTGTGCAAATCCTCAGAATTTTCCTTTCAAATGCTCCGATTTTTTTCATGCTGGTTTTCGATATACTAAACCAAGCAGGGAAGCAGTAAGTGATGATTGGTCTGAGGAGCTGTTTGTAGAACAGCAACTTTGTCTTCTGGCTGAGTCCGTTCCTTCTTCGCATTAGAGGGTGCATGAAGTGGAAGGCATAGTTTGCCTTTTTGAGAACTGCTGTTGCATGTGGGTTGAAGCGTAATCTTTCCTCGAAGTTTATGCCAAGGTACTGCCTGGCAAAATCCTCGATCGAACCCTCCAAGTGGGTGCCGGGCGGGCAATGTTCACTACATATACTTATCAGTGTCTGTACGATGTCAGACGGTGACAGCCAAGGTTAGGTTGGATCGCTGGGTGGTTGTGACTTCTCAATAGCACAATCCTTAGAAATCCAATCTCACCATAGATACGAGGTTCCTAGTTTCAGTGGTGGTGTGAGCATTTATAATCCGTGCCGAAGAAATAAAGGTTGGGGGATAAACCAATCAATAACGAGCTCTTCTGGATGCTTGGCAGGGTCCAGAATAGACTAGCCTTACCCCGGTACACGGCTCTGCCGGGGCTGACCTTTTCCTTCCGTAGATACTCGTGGGACCTTCTATGGAATTTTTAAAAACAAACAAACAAACAAACAAACAAACAAACAGACAAAAAAACGAACAAAAAGACAAAAAAGAAAACTGGGGGGAGGCAACGTAAGTTGTACACTTTCTCCGATTTGGCTGAAAAGTCGAAGCAGGAATGTGAGCCAACGAGCAAACTTTCCACCAGTGGGATACAAGGTTCGCACACAGGCTCTGAACCAGCTGCAAAGCCAGTTCAGGTCTGTGCAGTGGGAACCAAGAATCCCGACTCTGGCGAGCAGCACAGCCCGCTGGAAACTGGTCAAGAGCATGCTGCAAAGCTAGTTCTAACCAGTGAATCGGAGGGCAAACGGACCGCCACTGCTAATAGTGGGGATGAAGTCCCCAATATTAGCTTTGAAAACAATTCGCCTGCTTTGGTGCCATCATCAAGACAGGACGAGGTGAAACTAACAAAGAGGGGAAATGGAAGGGTGATCAACGACTCCGTCTCCACCTTGAATGCCCTTAAAATAAAGGACACGGGGAGGGCCGTTCAGACTGACAGGGTTGGGGAGGCGAATAGCAACCCTACCTCTGCGGGTCGGTACGTACCCTCGTCGAGTACCATGAATCCTCCAACTGGTGGAGCGGGAGAGGTGATTAACAACTCCAGCTCGGCCAAGGGGGGGACTCAGACCAAAAAAACGCCCCCTCAGATACGTCGCCAAGCCAGAAGGGTAATTGAAACGGTGGGTGGTAAACCCGCAGTGGAGAGAACCCCGGGTGAGGTTGAAAGATTGAAGTGGGCAAGTAAAATTGCAGAAGAGACCAGCCAAGACTCAACGTCGAAGCGAAACAGGTCGTTTGAGGTTGAAAAACCTCAACCAAAAAAGCCAAGAGTCGGGGTTAGCGTTCCATCGACACTGGTGCCGGGGCAATCCTTTGGTGACGTGGTAAAGGGACAGATTGTTGTCGCAGTCATCGACGGGAGCAATATGGATGGAAACATCTCTGCCGACAGGTGGGCGGACGTCAAGGCTCACCTCGCTTTCAGGTTTATTCCTGTTATCGAGGCGAATCCGGGACCCCTCCCAAGAATTAGCGACGCTGGCTGGCATCAAAACCGCGTCAAGCTGATCGCCTGCCAAGACCAGAGATCGCTTCACCTATATAAACTTGCTGTCAGCGGTTTAGGTGAGATCTGGCCAGGTGCTAAGCTAGAGCTTGTGGCAAGGGAGGATATCCCAAGCAGACCGAGAGCTCGTGCCTTGGTACCGGCCCTACACGAATCGCGGGAGATGGTTCTCCAGTTGATTAAATACAGCAACCCGGATCTGCCTACTCACGATTGGACGGTTCCGGTTATTGAAAAAGAGTCGGTGGGTCGTTATCGGTCGGCTCTTGTCATCTTGAATAAGGAGTCATTAGAACCCCTGGCGGCACGCGGGGGTGTTATTCAGTATGGCTTTGATAGCCTAGTGCTGAAAATATACAAAAAAGATGAGGACGCTGCAAAGCTTCCAAAGCAAGCGGCTGAATCCGAAGCCAAGGAGTCCACTGCGAGCGTCGAATCTTCCGTCATGGAGACAGACGCGGCAAGTTGCTCTGATTCTTTGGAACAGCTGTCTTGCTCGAAACTGGTCGAAAAGACTACAATAATAGTGTCTGATCAAGACGCAACTGACAACAAATCGTCCGATAAGGACGACAACAACAAAGGTGGAGTCTTAGACTCCGACGATGAAATGCTTGGGGTTCTCCTTTCTGAGGATGAGTTGCTAGACTCCGCCTCAGATATGGAGGACCTTAATGCTACAGTGTTGGAGATTAAGCTGGATGATTGTAGCAATGCTGCAAATACTCCAGATTAATCTCCAACACTCGATCAAAGCCTCAGCCGGACTCCTTCTCCAACTAAGCAAGTCCGGCGAGGATATAGTCCTGATCCAGGAACCATGGATTAATAAATCCGTGGTAAAAGGACTCAGGACGAAAGATTATTCTCTGCTGTATGTGACGGACAAAGGTGAACCAAGATCCTGCATACTGGCAAAGAAAACACTTAACGTATTTTTACTACCTAATTACAGCAATTGCGACACCACAACAGTAAAACTGCAGACCTACAGTGGGACTTACTGGCTCACGTCCGCTTATCTAGGCCATGACCAACCGGGGCCGCTACCAGGAGAGATGCTCGAGCGCGTAATAAAAAGCGCAACAAAGCTCAAAGCGGACCTTATAATAGGAAGTGACGTCAACGCACATCACGTAGTATGGGGGAGTACGGACGTAAATGAAAGGGGTGAGTCTCTTTTTAATTTTATACTAAGTACTAACCTTCTTATCTGCAATATTGGTAACGAACCAACCTTTGTCACAAAAAACAGACAAGAGGTTTTAGATGTTACCTTTGTATCTCAATCAATCTATAACAAGATTAAAAATTGGGCTGTATCTAAGGATCACTCCTTCTCTGATCATAGATACATCCAATTTAGTCTAACAGATGACACACCAAAACCCATAGGCTTCCGTAATTATAGGAAAACTGATTGGGTAAAATTCAGGGAAATCTTCAAACATTGTTACAACTACAATGACAATAGCTTCCCTTCAAACCCCAAGGATCTTGACAGCAAAGTCGACGATCTAACTAGTGCTCTTAACCATGCCTTGTGTAACTCCTGTCCTCTTACCATAGTAAGAGGGAAGAAGAAACCACACTGGTGGACCAAGGAGCTAGAACCGCTCAAGAAAAGTTGTACGAAGCTTTTCAATCGAGCCAAATCTTCCAGAAATCCCATAGACTGGGATCTCTATAAGGAATCCCTTAGGATTTACAAAAAGAGGTTAAGAATAAGCAAAAGATCCTCTTGGAGAGAATTCTGCAAAAAAATTGAAGACTCCTCAGAGGCATCTAGACTTAGGAAAATCCTATCAACGAGTCCAAACATGCCAAGTTCTATAAAAGATGAAAACGGCAACTCATATGAAGAAACATTAAACCTGCTACTGGATACTCATTTCCCTGGTAGCTCGTTGACAATAACAGACGAGGAGCACTTGCCTCGACTCGCAAACCAATCAGGAAAAGGTCTTATCTCTAGAGATATACTGTTATGGGCAATAAACAGCTTTGACCCTTATAAATCACCGGGGCCTGATGGAATCATTCCTGCGGAGCTGCAACAGGTTTCAGACATCATCATCTATAACTTAGAGATGATCATGAAAGGATGTATCAGCTATGCATATATTCCCAAGGCCTGGAGAGAAGCTAGGGTCGTCTTTATACCTAAAGCCGGCAAAAGCTCCCATGTAAATCCAAAAGATTTAAGACCTATTAGTCTATCATCCTTCCTCCTTAAAACACTGGAAAGAATGATTGACATACACTTAAGACAAGAAATTAAACCCAGTCTGATTTCAACGGCGCAACATGCCTATACAAAAGGTAAATCAGTGGAAACTGCACTCCACTCTCTGGTTTGCACCATTGAAAAATCCCTGCACTACAAAGAATACTCTCTCGTCGCATTCCTAGACATAGAGGGTGCATTTAATAATGTTAAAAATTCAGCAATCACTAATGCTCTTGATGGGCTGCTCATAGAGGAACACATCAAAAACATGATAACAACAATGCTCAGCAGCAGAATCATTAGTTCCGAAATGGGGAACTACAAAACAAGCAGAATGGCCAATAGAGGAACTCCGCAGGGAGGAGTTTTATCTCCCCTACTGTGGAACCTGGTCAATGTCTTTCGTGATGATGAACAACCTCATAGCGAAACCCCAAATAGAGGCGTCCTAATCGCTGTCCATAATAAATACGAATCTTCCTTCGTTTCATCCTCCTCTTCCAAACTACTAGACTACATCTCTATCAAACTAACATTCTCTAATCAGTCCATCTTCCTGATGTGTTTCTACATCCTTCCCGGCGAACCAACAGACTCGTACAAATTGGTTGTTGCTGCTATCGATACAGTGCTTGACATCTCAGAAGCACAAGATGAGATAATCATTTTCGGTGACTTCAATCTTCCCTATCTTCAATGGAACACTTCAGAAGATCAAATTGCTTTCACTCCCTCACCCGTTTCCCTCAAAGAATGTGTCTTCGTGGACGGTCTTACTGATTCAAGCCTTTCCCAAATGAGTGGTATCAAAAACTATATGGGCCGGCAGCTTGATCTTATTTTCACTTCCGACCCCATTAACTCATCTGTCTCAGAAACCACATCCCCATTATCTACTATTGACAACTTTCACCCGCCTCTCACTCTCTCTTTTTTTATAACCTTACCTTTTCATCTACCTAGCCCAAATAAGTATTCGTTCAACTTTCGTAAAGCTAATTTCAAGAAAATCAATGAAATCCTCTCTAATACCTCATTCGACTTTAATAATCTCTCAATGAATGACGCAACTAGTCAGTTTTACGAGAAATTGTTGCACTGCATAAATCTCTATGTTCCCCTTTCGCGTGATAAGTCCTACTCAACATCCCCTCCCTGGTACAATCATAGACTACGTGAGCTACGAAACAAGAGAAATAAGCGCTTTCTACGCTCCCGTTCAGTTTTTGATTACTCTGATTACATTGGAGTGTTTTATAAATTTTCCAACCTCAATGAAGCTCTTTACAATGACTTTACATCCACCACCCAAGCTAATCTAATCTCGGAGCAAAAATCGTTTTATAAGTTTATCAATTATAAAAAGAAAAATGATGGTTTCCCTCCTTCTCTGCACTACGAAAGCCAATCTTCCAACGAACCAACAACAATCGCAAATTTTTTTGCAAGTTACTTTAAACTGTCTTTTGCCCAAAAAACCCCAGATCTAGACCAGACTTACTTTTCCTATCTTCGCCATTTCTCTACAGGGCCTTCTAATCTAAGCTTTAATCAGTCAACTGTTCTTAATGGTCTCCTCAAACTCAAAGACGAGTATAATCCAGGTCCAGATGGCATTCCTGCTATTTTGCTTAAAAAATGTTGTTCGAGTTTAGCCCTTACTATCACTAACCTATTCAAACTTTCCCTTTCAAGTGGTGTTTTTCCGGACTTATGGAAAATATCTGTTATTTCACCTATCCATAAAAAAGGCCCCAAAAACCTAATTTCTAACTATAGACCCATAGCCAAACTCTCTCATATCCCTAAGCTTTTCGAAAGCATTCTGTATGAAATACTTTCTTTCCAGTGCAAATCAATGATATCCTCCAAGCAGCATGGTTTCTGTAAGGGAAGGTCTACAACTACTAATCTAGTTGAGTTTGTTTCCTTCTCTCGTTCTGCGATGGAAAAAGGAAACGAAGTAGACGTCATTACCACAGATTTCAGCAAAGCTTTCGACAAAATCTCTCACACTTTAATCCTCTTTAAACTTTCCTTCCTCGGATTCAGCCCTATCCTACTCAAATGGATATCTTCATATTTGGATAACCGCCAATATAGAGTTCGTTTCCGTTCTACTCTTTCAGTTCCTTTCGTGGCAACCTCCGGTGTGCCCCAAGGCAGCCATCTCGGACCCCTTTTTTTCATTCTTGCCATTAATGATGTCGAACAGATCATCCAATATTCTTCTATCTCACTTTACGCGGATGACGCTAAAATTTTCAAAGTCATCACCTCCGATCGAGACTCTCCAGCTTCAAAATGACCTCGATTCATTCGTCTTTTGGTGTTCTAAAAACTTTCTTGAGTTAAACATTGCCAAATGCGAAGCAATAACTTTTTCTCGTAAAAGTAATAAACCTCCCCCCAGACCCTATTATCTTCAGAACATTTCCATAAACCGTGTGCAGCGTATCCGAGATTTAGGAGTTCTCTGCGACAGCGAATTAAATTTTCGTTCTCATATTGACGAGGTAATATCAAGAGCTAATTCCGCCCTTGGTTTTATCAAGAGATGGTCCAAAGAGTTCCATAACCCCCTTGTTACAAAATCCCTCTATATTGCCTATGTTCGCCCTCTCCTAGAGTATGCATCGCAAGTGTGGGCTCCATATCAAGCGGTTCATATCTCTAGGATCGAAAGTGTTCAACGTCGTTTTCTGCTGTTTGCCCTTCGGGATCTCTACGATGTTAGAAACTTTCTCACCCTGCCTCCTTACCGCGAACGTCTCGCAATCCTTAATCTCCACTCCCTAGAAAACAGAAGGAATGTCTTTGACATCATATTCATTCACCGACTTCTTACTGGTAACACTGACTGCTCCCCCCTTTTAGATCTTATCTCCTTCAACACTAATCCCCGAAACGTAAGATCTTCCCGATTTTTTTTCCTTCCTGCTCATCGTACATCCTATGGTCTCAACGAACCCCTAACCCGCATGATGAGTAAGATTAACTCTGTTCCTTTTCTTTTCGACCTTAATCTTTCAAGTTCTTGTCTGAAAGTCCTCCTTTTAAACCATTTCTCATCCCTGTAGTTTAATTTAGCTTTAATTAGTTTTAATTAGTTTAAGTTTAGTATGTTTAAGTTATTTTAAGCTTGTATTAAGCTAATAAATGGGGCGGTAGCCCCACCAAAATTAAAATTAACAAATTGTTAATCGACCTAGAGGACGAAGGTTTCAAAACAATAGCCTATGCCGATGATGTAGCAATTGCCGTTTCAGGCAAGCACCCACAAACCCTAGCTGACCTGCTACAAACAGCACTTAACAAGCTTAACAATTGGGCTGCAGATTGTGGTCTGAACATCAATCCACACAAAACGGAATTAGTTCTCTTTACGAGGAAATACAAAATTCCGGACTTCAGACCCCCAACTATTAAAGGGGTAACTCTCACACTGTCAAATCAGGCTAAATATCTAGGTCTCATTTTTGACAAAAAACTGACCTGGAAAACCAATATTGAGGAAAGAGTAAATAAAGCCAACGTTGCACTCTTCTCCTGTAAAAAAGCCATTGGCGGGAAATGGGGTTTCTCCCCCCAAATCACCCATTGGCTGTTTACATCGGTAATTAGACCGATACTCACATACGGGGTGATAGTCTGGTGGACAGCACTAGACAAGATGATCAACTACAACAAGCTGGCCAAAGTTCAAAGAACGGCTAGTCTGTGTATTAGTGGTGCACTGAGGACAACTCCATCGGACGCCCTCAATGTACTACTAGATCTCACACCCCTAGATATCTTCAGCAAACAAGTCGCAGCTAGCTCAGCTACTCGACTCAGAGCTACATCACAGTGGACCAATAATCAAATCGGCCACACTACCATTCTAGATAACTTTAGATTCTTACCGAATCGATGCGACTACACCACCCCCAAGTTGGTGTTTGACAATAATTTCCAAGTAACCATACCTTCAAGAGAAGCTTGGGAAAATGGCTTTCTTTTGGAAAATGAAGCAATACACTTCTACACCGATGGTTCAAAAACCAGCGAAGGTGTGGGAAGTGGAATCTACTCAGAAAAACTGAATCTCAGTCTTTTCTTCCGCCTACCCGATCATTGTAGTGTGTTCCAAGCGGAAATTCTGGCGATTAAGGAGGTGCTGTCTTGGCTCAAAGAAAACGTCATATCCTCCACGGATATTCGGATCTTCTCAGACAGCCAAGCTGCCCTTAAATCTCTTGCCTCTGTCTCTACAAAATCCATCACGGTCCAAAATTGTCAGATGTCTCTGAGGGAGATGTCAAATCAGTTTAACATTCACCTTTCATGGGTGCCAGGGCACAGGGACATACCAGGCAACTGTATGGCAGACGAACTAGCCAAAAAGGGCACGACCACTTCCCCACGCTCAGAATGGAACAACATAGGTGTACCTATCGCTACATGTAAACTCCTACTTAGACAAGACGCTTCAAGGATAACAAACACTAGATGGACTGAGAGTAACAACTGCCTTGCAACCAAAAAAGTTTGGCCGTGTGTTGACTCAAAACGCTCGAAGAGTTTGTTGGCCCTGAACCGTCTGTATCTAGGTTCTACCATAGGTGTTCTTACGGGACACTGTCTAATAGGGAGACACGCCAAAAGACTTGGTGTGTTTTCCAATGATTTCTGCAGAAGCTGCATGGACGAGGAGGAGGAAGAAACCGTTCAACACCTTCTTTGCTCATGCCCTGCACTACTTCATAGGAGGAAAACTCATCTCGGTGAATTCTTCTTCGATGATACTAGCGACCTAGCTTACATAGACCCTAAAAGTCTTTCAAAATACATTAAAAGTTCCACGTGGTTCGACTAGCAGGTGATTAACCGGCTAGTCCCGTAATGGAAGATTAATAAGTGATCAACTCGTTAATCTTACATCGGGTTTCTGAGATCAGTAGGTGATTAACTTGCTGATCTCTGTGGTATCACAATGGGCCCTTGCGGCCTAAGTGTGTTAGGCAATGTACTCATTGACTGACAGCCACTTCCACCTAACCTAACCTAACCATGCCAAGGTACTTGATGCTTTTTTTCGTCTTCAGCTGTGTTCCATCGGGTAGTTTGATGGTTGTTTTGTGACAGTTTGCGGCTGATCTTGTGTTTCGACGTCTTGTGGGTCTCCTGAAGCAGGCTAATTCGGATTTGGACGAATTAACTTTGATGCCCCATTTGGTGTAGTATTCCCAGAGACGTCTAACGTGATCCTCGACTCTTTGGGCTGCAATTGCTGGTGACATCGATGTTGCATAAGTAAGGGAATCATCTGCATACAGCAAGTTCTCCTTCCCGACGATCAGTCACCTTGTCGCGGTGGGGGGGCTTAAGTAGTTAATTTGAACCGAGCTCGATGCCGAAAGGTGGTCGAAGGATGGGGAAAATAAATGAAAAACCAAGAATTGATCAAAAAACAGTATGGAAGATAACCCAAAGGATTTTTATTCTCCAGGTGGCAATCGTAAAAGCGAAAATCCACCCGTAGTCTTCACTACGGCAGGGGCACGGATTCTGGAGGCCCCATCTAACAAACAAACGCACACCTTAACTGGTGGATACACGCGAGTCGAAGGTACCGCAACCGATGACTCCTGCAGCTCTCTCCATGAAGCTCTTCGTGGTCTGAGCTGGAAAGATGAAGAAGGCAGCTCGGAGGTATTACCTCCAAAGCTAATCTCTCATCCGGGCTTAGCTGTTGGCCAGAGCGGTGCTATCACCGGACTAAGTGAAGCTGAACAAGTGGAACCCACTCCAACGATGGCATCCTCCGGAGAACAGCTTTCCAAGCGCCAACAGAAGCTGGAAAGAAGGCGAGCGGCAAAGGCTCAGTGCAAAGAGGACACCAGGGTGGCTGAAGGCACTGAATTAAGTTGCAAACCTTTGGTGACGGCGGCGAAAAGGGACAGGTCGGAAGAGGTCTCACCCAACAATTCAGGACGGTCTCCTGTAACTGAAGTCACCCCAACTTCTGCAAACGCGAACAGGGTCAAAAGGAAGAAGGTTTCCGGAAGCTCTGCAAATTGTCCTGTTGGTCTAACTGGAAAGTCGGTGAATGAAACCGAAGGAACAGGTCGCAAGGCTTGCGAATTCGGTCCACGGACACTGGCTGGAAGGGATGAAGCCGGCATGGTTAAAACTCCTGGAGGTCCAACCGAAACGTTGGTGAATGAAACCGTGACTGCTAGTCAGTCTGGTCCACGGACACTGACCGGACGGGATAAAGCCTCGAAAGGAAAAAAATCCGTCGCACAGCGAAATAAAAGACGGCTGCCCTATAAAAGAGCGGCTGTCCCGCTTTTCAAAGTGCGTATCTGTAAGGCTGGCAATGACAACAGCATGACCATCACAGAGCGCAAGCACTGTGAAGATCATCTATGGGAGCTGGCTATGGCAGAGAGTACGCAGATCCAGTCTGAGGGATGTTGTTTGGAGGACGGAACCTTTTTGGTCGAGTGTTCTAATCAGCAGACCGCTGACTGGCTACGTGCCTCTGTGCCTAAAATTCCACCCCTCCTAAATTCCTCTTTTGAAATTTACAGGGTTCCAGTTTTGACGAAAGCCATCTGTTTTATCCCGGGGCAACTCAGAAAAACTGAAGATGTGCTTCAACGCCTCGTTACCCAGAATGATGGTATCGACACTACGAAGTGGAAAGTTTATTACCACAAGAAGGCTAGGAATCGGGATGGTGAAGACGGTTCTTACCTTGTTGTGGGAGTAGATCAAGCTTCTGTGGCTATCATCAAGGCTAGGTACGACTCCCGTCTGCATTTTCATCTTGGAAGGATTTATTTCCAACTTAATTCCAATCGGTGAAAATGATGGATGGATTACTAGTATTTATCAATGATAATAACTCAGATAAACCTTCAACATTCTAAGGCTGCTACTGCACTCCTATGTAGCAGGCTTTCCGTGTTGAATACAAAAACTCACCTCGTAGCAATCCAAGAGCCATGGGCCTGGAAGGGCCGAGTTCTTGGTCTTGGAGGGCTACGAGGGTTTAATATTCTCTATGACGAACGGTCTCACTTACCCCCGACCTGTCTCATCATACCGAGCTCTTTTGCAGCAACTAAACTTGTTCACTTCTGTGGTCAAGACCTGGTTGCGGCTACGATAAACTACGAAACGAACGGTGAGTGGAAAACTTTCGTCGTTGCGTCAGTTTACTTTCCCTGGAACTCCATTCTACCCCCTCCCTCAAGACAGGTTGTGGATTTGGTGGAGTTTTGTGAAAACCGGAAGTTGGGGCTTATCATGTGCTGTGATGTTAACGCTCAAAACTTAGTTTGGAGTAGCGTCAAATGCAACATGAGAGGCAACCATCTTCTTAATTACATTCTGTCTTCTGACTTGAACATTAACAATGTTGGTAATACCCCAACTTTTGTTACGGCTATACGACAGGACGTAATCGACTTGACACTATCTAACAGATATGCCAAGGAGATTACCAACTGGAAAGTGTTGCTGGACGTGTCACTCTCAGACCACAGATACATTCAATTCCATGTAGCAAATGTGATTCCCACTCCTTTAGTTACAAGAAATCCCAGAAAAACTAACTGGACACTTTTCAACGATGAGCTCGGTAATCTCGTCAAAACCCTACCTAAGCTCTCAACATCACAAAAAGTGGAAGATGCAGTTCTAGAAGTGAATTGTGCCCTTACAAGTAGCTTCGAGCTGGCATGTCCAGCTAGACAATTACCTAGTAGATCTATGGTTCCGTGGTGGAACAATGAACTACAGAAACTTCGCAGGGAAACCAGAAGTATTCTGAATAGGTCCCTCAAGACCAAATCAGATGTCGACTGGAACCTGTATCGATCTAAACAGAAGGACTTTAAAAGGTTAATTCGAAGTTCAAAGAATGCCTCTTACAAAGAATTCTGTGAAAGTATAGAAACACTCAGTGAAACTAGTCGACTTACTAAAGCCCTTAAAAGGAGCAAGGTAAACAAACTAGAAACGCTCAGGAAATCAGATGGTTCCTATACCGAGTCCAAAGCAGAGACACTCAGTCTTATGCTGGAAACTCATTTTCCAGGAAACCAGATATCAATCGGACCACAGCAATCTATTTCCCTTAGATCAGGTGAATCCGATAA
This sequence comes from Melanostoma scalare, assembly GCA_949752695.1. Classification (NCBI taxonomy): domain Eukaryota; kingdom Metazoa; phylum Arthropoda; class Insecta; order Diptera; family Syrphidae; genus Melanostoma; species Melanostoma scalare. Next base: position 166,128,367 of record OX456985.1, on the reverse strand, counting down.
ATCCACTCGACTTAGCTGGTACACGTCATCGTTAGTTGTTACCGACGAAGCCATCAAATATGCCGTGGCATCTTTTGACAGTTTCAAGTCACCTGGCACTGACGGTGTTTACCCAGCTATGTTGCAGGAAAGTATAAACCTTTTGCTTCCTACTTTGAAAAATATTTTCACTGGTAGTTTAGCCCTAGCGTATATACCAACTTCATGGCAGAGTGTTAGAGTTGCCTTCATACCAAAAATTGGTAAACAAGACTACTCACTCGCCAAGAGCTTTAGACCCATCAGTCTTACCTCCTTTCTGCTTAAGACGCTGGAAAGAATGGTTGAGATTTACATTCGTAAAACCTCACTCCAATTACACCCTCTGTCTCAGATGCAACATGCTTACCAAAGAGGAAAATCTTGCGAGACCGCACCTCAAAATCTTGTTAGCAGGATTGAATGCGCGCTTGACAGGAAAGAATTTGCGGTAGGCATTTTCATCGACATTCAAGGTGCTTTTGACAATGCTAGCTTCGATGGTACGTGTAATGCTGCCAGAGAACACGGTGTGAACGAGTCATTAGTGTTGTGGATTAAAGCAATGCTAATGAAGAGAACCGTAATCGCTGAGGCGGACTGTGGACAATATGTTGCAACGGGAGTAAATAAGGGCTGCCCACAAGGTGGCGTTTTATCTCCTCTTCTGTGGTGCATGTTGATCGACTCTCTACTTGTAATGCTCAATGGTTCTAACGTTCATGCCCAAGTATATGCAGACGACGTCGCCGTGCTCTCGGTTGGCTCCAGCCTCCAAGCTGTCTGCTCCCGAGCACAGGCTGCGCTTTGTATGATTGACACCTGGTGTGTTAGAAACGGTCTCTCCGTCAATCCTCTTAAAACCGAGGTTGTCCTCTTCACAAGACGTAGAAAATTGACTGGTCTGACCCATCTTACGCTTAAAGGCGTCAACATCCCCTTTTCAAATGAAGTCAAGCATCTTGGAGTAATCCTGGATAACAAACTTCTTTGGTCGAAACATGTCGAGTCTAAAACTACTAAAGCACTGTCAGTTTTCTGGCAATGTAAAGGAGCTTTTGGCAAGACATGGGGTCTTTCACCGAAAAGGGTCCTTTGGATCTATACGGCTATGATAAGACCAATCATCTCCTATGCGTCAGCTGTTTGGTGGAATAAGCTCTCGCGTAAATACGTTATTGCCTCGTTTGTCAAACTTCAAAGAACAATTTGTCTGGGTGTTACGGGGGCCTTCCCCAGCACACCGGGTGCTGCTCTCGACGCACTGTTGAACCTTCCTCCCCTTGATACCTTCATCATGGGGTGTACTCTCAAGACCATTTCTCGTTTAAAACGATGTGGTCTCTGGCACAATTCGCACTGGAGCTTTGAGGAACTCGCAAGCAGCATATCTTTTGACTCACGTCTAATGGATATGCCGTCTGACACGATGATCCCAAGGCTCAAACGGCGTCAAAATTACTCAGTCAGCTTTCCTTCGCTTCAGGACTGGTTCGCTCCAGAATCTGAGCCCGGAAAGAATTGTTATCGTATCTTCACAGATGGCTCCAAAACCGACGAGGGTTCTGGTGCTGGTGCCTTTGTTGAGAACGACGACATACGACTGCACTCATCTTTAGGATCATACGCATTCGTTTTCCAAGCGGAGGCTTATGCTATCCTTATGGCCTTGAGCCACGTAACGAACAATGGATGGACGGGGAGAAGTATCTTTGTTTGCAGCGATAGCCAAGCTGTGCTTAAGGCCCTTCTCAACCCTCTAACCACTTCGAAAGTGATCCAGGAATGCAAGAGCTCTCTGAATGCGATCGGAAGATTAAATTCCTTGAGTCTCATTTGGGTTCCAGGCCATCACGGCATAACTGGAAATGAGATCGCCGATGAACTCGCTAGGCAGGGATCTCAGACAGCTTTCTCAGGACCTGAACCGTCGCTAGGTCTGCCAGCGTCCTCAGTGAGGGCTTCAATCAACGATTGGATCTGTGAAGAGCACAACCGTAGATGGCATGCCTCCATTGGATGCAGACAAACCAAGCGTATGCTCCCCAACGTTAGTAAGAAGACTGCAACATTTTTGCTAGATCGTAGCAGAAAAGACTGTAGGAAGCTTATTGGCGTTGCCAGCGGGCACTTCTCTTTTGCCAAGCATTTAAACGTGTTAGGCTTAAGTGATACCACACTCTGTGAATCTTGTGGAGAAGATGAGGACACCGCAGAGCACTTCCTTTGTGAATGTCCTGCTTTTTCTCGCATGAGGTTACAGATACTCGGCGCAGACATGGTGAGAGCTGGTAACTTAGGCTCCTTACCATGGCAGCGTCTTTTGGCTTTTCTCCGAACATCTGGAAAGCTATAACAAATAGAAGGTTGCTATCTGGTAGTACAATGGACCGGTATTTAGGTCTGAGTGCTCCAGCTGGTATTTTAAAAACCTCCAACAAAAAAAAAAGAAGCACTCCGGGAGTGCCGACAGAAGTGAAAACAGAATTGAATTTTCAGTAAATATTTTAATGTACAGGAAAATCTTTTCATTGAAATGTTTCTTCTTAGTGCTTATAATAAAAATAGATAAATAGTGGCAACATTTTATTCAATGTTTTATAATATATGTACATGTACATACATATGGAAGAACATCAATGAAACTTATGAGTTTTCATTCACATTTTCAGCTTTTCCATTATCATCTCATGCAATCATCGTATTCTAATAATGAAGTAATAGGCCTATGGTAACTAAAATAGGAAACGAAAAATTTTGACTCGAATCTATTTAAATATATCGCAAAGACTGCACCAACTGTCGATTTATATTTCGTTGTTTTAAGGCTGCGGTCATTCGTCATTGTTAAATTATATTCTTCTTTTAAAAATTAAAATTTGTAGCATCGGCGGAGTTCATGTGTAAAGTCACCATTCAAAATCATTCGCAAATCATCAAATCTCTCCCCAATTTTGCTGTGAAGGTGTGCAGAAGCGTATTCAGAATAAATAAATAAATTTTTATATAAAAACTGTCGTATTACACTTAAAAACGTATTCGGTGAAATATAAACGCCAACTATTATAACTTGCTGTTCATTTTCACAGTTGCAACGACAAACAGATAGATCGCCGATATCAAAATAGTACTAGACATACTAGTGTACCTCGTATGCAAATTCAAAATCATATGATTTGCACAAAAAAGGGCAGTTGTATCTGACAACCATTTAGAGATAGCTACTCCTGCTGCTGGACGATCGTGCCTTCTGAAACTTGCAACTAAATTGAAATCAGGAATATCATATATTTCTTCTTCACCCATGTGAGTCTCTGTTAAAATTAATACGTTAATTTTCTTAGCATAGTGTCTATTGAGTAATAGTTTTCAAGCTATTTTCATGCAACCGTTTCAATTCCATCGATAAACCATCGCGATGAGTAGTTGATCTCTTCTAATTTGTTGTAAAAAGCGTCTCCTACTCTGTCATGATGAAATTTCCAGCTTCACTTATCCAGCCACTCTTCATTGTAATGGCAGTAAAATATTTGGTGCTTTTTATTTTTTCTGCGTTGCATAAATTTTTCTCTGTTTCTTCAATTGATTTCTTTCTTCTCTGTATTTCTCCGAGTTGGTAAGTACAATTACTATGTAATAATGCTATTGCATTCTTTTAAGTCATTTAGCAACATAAAAATTAAGGTGTCTCTTGGCTCAATGGTAGAGTCGTTGGCTATTAAACTGAGGGTCTCATGTTCGAATCCCAGCCGTGGCGATCAATTTTTATTTATGTTTTCACTTTAAATAAACAAAAAAATGCAAGTCATGGCTGGGAAACGAACCTGAGACGCTGGGCTATGACGACTTTACATACGAATTACGATGAGCCAATCAAAAAATGGTGTCGGTCGCGAATTCATTGATTTACCCCCATCGCAAAAGTGCCAAACGCGCCTAAAGAAGTTTTCACTTCAAAAATTGTTATACAGTAAAGCTCGTTTCTCAACTTTGACATCACTTTTTGACAATTTAAAAAAAGGCTAACTTTGGTGTACCCTGACCTGTGTTAAATTCGATATCTCTGATGATAGAGACCTAATCTTAGACTTAGACCCTTATTGCGAGTGTCGTGTCGTTTAGCTGTCGATTCGATACACGACGGTTGTTGATAGTCGAACATCGAAAATTAAATTTGGTATTGCGTATTCTTATTGCGAATGGTTCTTTCGATACTTTATTCGATCGTCAGCGTTTATATTTTTGCGTTCGACGGCTTTGCAACAAGTTGGATTTCGTGGACAGAAATGTAATTTGTTTATATTGTAATGCACACCCAACATTTAATACCAATTTCCTAATCGAAATCGTTCAACCGAAAACACAAGCGGCAACACTACGTATAATGTACATCTAATGACAGGCGTTGCTTTTAAGTCAGTGTGTGTGAGTGTAGAAATATACCAGGAGGGGAAATGCTTGACAGCAAAAATACTGGGATGGTCTCAAAATGTAGAACAAACTGGAACGCTCTAGACGTCATGTTATTCTATATAAATAGGCCGCTGATGCAACCAGTTGTCAGCTAAGCGGTAGAACTTCGAATCAATCTCAACAGGCCGATCATCTCAATTAGTCCTTCGACAGGTGAGGAGTACATCAACTACAGCCGCTTTAATACCGAAGATTTCCAAAGAAAGATCGAGGAAACAATCACTTTGCCGGAAGCAAACAGGAGCCTCTCCAACGACGAGATCGATGAGGCTATTGAATCAATGGAGGGCATAATAACAAACGCCTTAGATGAACAGAAGAGACCGAGAACATCCAGAGACAGATACCAGCACCTCCCAGAAGGGATTGTGCGGCTATACGAACACCGCCAAAGGCTGAGGAAGAAGCTGCAAAGGATTCAGCAAAGAGATTGGAATACCGTGAGCAACACCTACCAAATGGTGAAGAGTGAGCTCCAATGCACCCACATCATGCTGAGGAACGCTCTTCAACATCACAACAACAGCCAGTTCCAACAAAGGCTGCAGAACATCAAGCCTGGACCCGACGCATTCAAAGCCATCAACAACATCATCGGGAAAAAACCAAAGATGCCAGAAAAAATAAGCACCGGACAAGGGGAAGTCGAGACAACCCAGGACAAAGCAGATGCGTTTGCCAATTTTTTCAAGGAAAACTTTGTGCCAAAACCACCCAACGATCCAGGGTTTATCGAAGAAGTTGAGGCAACTCTACGACAACTGCAGCAAACGGACACTCAAGTCATGTTATTCAACGATGATAACCTTGCAAGTGACCCGGTACCTGCAGAAAACTTCACAAATCCCGAAGAAGTAGCTGAAATGATCCACGGCGGACGACCTAAAAAATCATCCGGACCAGACATGATCTCCAACTACATCATAAGAAGGTTTCCCCAAGTTCTGATGCTATTCCTGGCAATCATATTCAACAACTGCATCAACAACTGCTATTTCCCAAAGAGATGGAAGACCGCAAAAATCGTGCCAATCCCCAAGAAAGGTGATAGAAGTACTGTCTCTGGATATCGTCCTATCTCACTATTGAACAACACCAGCAAAATCCTGGAGGGAATAATTCTCCAGAGACTAAAGGCATTCTGCAGCCACAACAACATCATCCCAAGTATGCAGTTCGGTTTCCTCAAGAACCACTCCACCCTTCACCCGATCTTGAGGTTTCAAAAGGACGTCGTAAGGACTCTGAACAGCTACCAGGTTGCTGTGGGATACTTCCTTGATATCGAGAAAGCATTTGATAGCATCTGGATCCAAGGGCTAATTCACAAACTAACTCTTCTTAATTTTCCAGGTACATTAATCAAAATAATTTTCAGTTTTCTCAATTGCAGGTCATTCTTCGTCCAAATTGAAAACAGCCAATCAACAACCAAAGGTATCAGAGCAGGAGTAGCTCAAGGATCAAAGCTCGGGCCCTATCTCTACAACATCTTTACCTCAGATCAGCCTCAGCCAAACAACGCCAAGACCTTTTTTTTTTTTTTTGAAGTGAAAACTTCTTTAGGCGCGTTTGGCACTTTTGCGATGGGGGTAAATCAATGAATTCGCGACCGACACCATTTTTTGATTGGCTCATCGTAATTCGTATGTAAAGTCGTCATAGCCCAGCGTCTCAGGTTCGTTTCCCAGCCATGACTTGAATTTTTTTGTTTATTTAAAGTGAAAACATAAATAAAAATTGATCGCCACGGCTGGGATTCGAACATGAGAACCTCAGTTTAATAGCCAACGACTCTACCATTGAGCCAAGAGACACCTTAATTTTTAAGTTGCTAAATGACTTAAAAGAATGCAATAGCATTTATTACATAGTAATTGTGCTTACCGACTCAGAGAAATACAGAGAAGAAAGAAATCAATTGAAGAAACAGAGAAGAATTTATGCAACGCAGAAAAAATAAAAAGCACCAAATATTTTACTGCCATTACAATGAAGAGTGGCTGGATAAGTGAAGCTGGAAATTTCATCATGACAGAGTAGGAGACGCTTTTTACAACAAATTAGAAGAGATCAACTACTCATCGCGATGATTTATCGATGGAATTGAAACGGTTGCATGAAAATAGCTTGAAAACCATTACTCAAAAGACACTATCGCTAAGAAAATTAACGTATCAATTTTAACAGAGACTCACATGGGTGAAGAAGAAATATATGATATTCCAGATTTCAATTTAGTTGCAAGTTTCAGAAGGCACGATCGTCAAGCAGCAGGAGTAGCTATCTATAAATGGTTGTCAGATACAACTGCCATTTTTACTTGCGATTATAGGTACTATAAGGCAAGTCTTACAATCGTGCAGAAAAAAAATTTTGAGATGACAATTAAATATGACCTTACGATGATAGAGAATACGAAAAAAGTGGGTCCTGCAATTCTGTCTGTCTGTCTGTCTGTGTGTCTGTCTGTCTGTATATTGATCTACAGCCTGAACTAACAGACCGATTTTCTTCAAAATTTGCAGTTAGGGTCTGTAGAGCAGCCTACAGAGGGGTTTTTCGAATTGAGTCTCTAGGTCTTGAAATAATGGTACCTGCCAAACAACCGATATGATAATACTTATTTTTCTCGAAAACGGCTCTAACGATTTCCATAAAATTTTGTGTGAGGGATAAGTTTTGGATTGTATTTTTAATGATGTAAAAACAAATTTTGGAAAAAGGCTAAAAACGGTACCTCTCATAGTACCGTTTTTTTCAAAACCGACTTTCTCGTTAATGGCTGACACGATCTTGGCGAAATTTTGGATTTAGGAAGTTGTAAATTGTGAAAGAAAGACTGCATATCAATATTTGAAAAAATTTAGTTTTGGAAATTTTTATAAATTTTTTAAAAAAATTTTGATTTTCTTAAATAACTTCGAAAGTATGGCTTTAATTTTTTTCAATTTTTTTTTTTCAAAATAACTGTTATTAAGATCTAAAACTTTGCATACTCGACTTTCAAAAAACAATTTAAAAAAAAAAGTAAAAAATAAAAAATCGTTTTTTGGGAAAACTGCTCCAACGATTTTGATTAAATTTTCATCATTTATATGTATTAGCGATTGAAAAAGAATGGCGTTTTTAGATTTTTGGTTGAAACCTTCGGAATATTTAATTTAATTTTTTCATTGTTTTGCGTGATTTAATTCAATTTTCATAATTAATGGGTAGTTGGCAACCCTGTACCACAAAATATATTATGAAGAGCAAATACCAAAGCCTTTAACTCAGCCTTTAGATTTTGATATCGTATTTAGAACACAATCGCAAGTTCGTGCGACCCAGTCGTGCCCATTTTTTGATATCGGCGATCTATCTGTTTGTCGTTGCAACTGTGAAAATGAACAGCAAGTTATAATAGTTGGCGTTTATATTTCACCGAATACGTTTTTAAGTGTAATACGACAGTTTTTATATAAAAATTTATTTATTTATTCTGAATACGCTTCTGCACACCTTCACGGCAAAAGTGGGGAGAGATTTGATGATTTGCCAATGATTTTGAATGGTGACTTTAAACATCAACTCCGCCGATGCTACAAATTTTAATTTTTAAAAGAAGAATATAATTTAACAATGACGAATGACCGCAGCCTTAAAACAACGAAATATAAATCGACAGTTGGTGCAGTCTTTGCGATATATTTAAATAGATTCGAGTCAAAATTTTTCGTTTCCTATTTTAGTTATACCATAGGCCTATTACTTCATTATTAGAATACGATGATTGCATGAGATGATAATGGAAAAGCTGAAAATGTGAATGAAAACTCATAAGTTTCATTGATGTTCTTCCATATGTATGTACATGTACATATATTATAAAACATTGAATAAAATGTTGCCACTATTTATCTATTTTTATTATAAGCACTAAGAAGAAACATTTCAATGAAAAGATTTTCCTGTACATTAAAATATTTACTGAAAATTCAATTCTGTTTTCACTTCTGTCGGCACTCCCGGAGTGCTTCTTTTTTTCTTAGAGTATGACCAAGAATCACACCCCAAAGGATAATACATGTTACGGAACACCCTGTATTTAAGTTATTGAAGCTTCGGCTTCGGCCGAAGGTTAATGTCAAGCCGAATAATCGGCTTCGGCTTCGGCTAGAAATCGACCTTGGGTCGGACACTAGTTATCATGTAGGGTTGAGATAGTTTTGAGTTGAACAATTTTAAGTGCCAGGTAGGGACACAGCATAAGCCCAGGGCTCAAAAACAATCAGTTTGACCAGGGCTTCGACGAACAAACCTTATAAGAATAACGGTTGCTGCACACATTTCTTTTATTTAAATTTTTATGTTATTAATACAAAATGTGCAGGCATTTAGGCTGTGAGTTTGCTTTGATTCTGTTAGTGAACCAAAATCAAGTTATGGGCTGGGCATAATACCGCTAATAATTTGCTTTGGTTTTGTGACTTTGTGTTTCTTGCCTGCTTTATATTCGTTGCGCGAGTTAGTGATGAAAAAGACAATTCAAATTGGCTGCATTCCGTTTCCCCGAGGACCTTCAACGAATTTCATTGGCAAATGATAACTTTTCGGTATATTCGTTGTCAACAAGATACATTTTTTTGGCCTTATTGTTACAGTCTCCTAATGGGTTCGTTGGCCTCCAGAGTCTCACAGCTCCAAATTCCGCACTATTATTTGGTATAGCTTGCGAAACAACAGGCTTATACAACCAATCTTGGTGTGGTTGTAGGAATCTTGGATACCTTACTTTTTATGCCATTTAACTTTTATTCTTCTGGTCAGACTACTTGCATACACCTCCAATTCTCGGATAGAACTCACCATATCGATTTTAGAAAGAATTAGGTGCACAATCGCTTTTCAATAGCAGTTCATCGACAAAGCTCAAAAATATATAGCCTCTTCATCTAAAGAAATTTGAAAAAAAAAAATTATATGAGTGTAGCAAAAGTAGATAGATAGATAGATAGATAGATAGATATTTTTTGCAGCAAAATATTACATTATTTTTTCTAAAATTTATATTGCACAATTTATAGAGATTGGTATATAAACTACCTTACTACTGCCAAGTATATAATTGATTTTTAAAAGGATTGAGAAAAATATTACTTGAAGGAAAAGCTAGTGAGTGAGAGTGTAGCAAAAAGGTCAAAGAAATTACCTTTCTTTTGGTTAAACAATAATCAGAGAAACACAAAACGTTGAATTTGTATACACGTGTTTACAATTTTTAAAATCTACTCAATTCATCGTTTCAATTTTGTACCCTTTTTAAAGAATGAGTCAAAATAGACAAAAAAAAATAAGTGTAACAGGTACAATAATTACAAAATTGTTTTTACTTTGGAGTTGAGCGGTAATATTGTAGACACGAATTTGTTATAATTTTTTGAGCAACCACTAAGGAATTTAAACAGGTGTGATTTTTATGTTTCTTTAATAAATCGAAAATTTTTTTTATGTTAGTGAAAGGAATAATCACGAAAAAGTCGTGTACATCTGTAGGACTGAACATCAACCCTACAAAAACTACAATTATACCATTCACCAGAAGAAGACTCCTACCACTTATGAAAGACATAACACTGGATGGAGTAACCATAGTACCCACAACAGAGGTTAAGTATCTAGGCGTGATTCAAGATAGTAAACTCCTGTGGAAAAAGCAAGTAGAAGCAGCAACTGAAAAGGCTAAGAAAACCCTAATGATATGTAAAAGTATAGCAGGAAGATCATGGGGCTGTAAACCGGTATGATGGTAAGACCGACCCGTACCTATGGAGCGGAGCGGAGACTTGCGTGCATATGCATATTAGGAGCAATGAGAAGCTGTCCAACTGCGGCTTTGGAAGTATGTATTGCTAAACCTGACACCTATGCAAGCTGGATTTGCCAAAGAGACTGAGTGTGTCCTGAAATCCAGCGAAAAGAGTATATGAATATCGAACGAGTTACCACTCATTGATAAGCTCTTCAACGTTGAGCTAAGTAGCAAAAAGGCATGGCAAAGTGAGGAAGAGACCTACTCAATTGAGACCCATGCAATAAAACGGTATACAGATGGCTCAAAAACAACGGAGGGAACTGGAGCAGTACTTATGGGAAGAATGTCAAGCATATTCCAAGCAGAAGTCTATGCAATACGCAAATGCGCGGAATTAAACATTGACAGAAAATATAAAAACAAACATATTGCAATAATGACGGACAGTTAAACTGCAATTAAGGCCTTAAGATCCTACACAATCTCCTCAAATCTTGTCAGTGAATGTATTGACAAATTGAGCAAACTGGGCAGTAATAACAAGGTTACAATCTACTGGGTACGAGGACATGTAGGAATCATAGGCAATGAACAGGCAGACGAACTGGCAAAGACAGGAGCCGGATCACCACTCATAGGACCGGAACCTTTTTGTGGAGTAACAGAAAGCCACATTAAGAAAGAAATCCAAAAGTCGGAGGAAGACAACAGAGTTAAACTCTGGAATGACCTCCTCAAAATGCGCTAAGCCAAGCTTTTACTTGGCACTTTTACCACAAAACCTTACTTACTCTACTACGTAGAGGAGAGGGAGCTAAAACTCCTAAGCGTAACCCAGATACTAAGTTGCATCAGAGCAGTGGCGTGGCGTGGATATTTTCAAATGGTAAGTCGAGAAAAATGAATCACCTACGAGCCATTCCATATGAAAACGGTCAATCCGAAATGTTGCTATACCTCCGATTTTGCAAAAAATTTGTAGAAATGTTCCTTTGCTATCGAAATACGAAATCGTCAAAGGATTTTTTTTTTGTTATTTTCCTCTCCCCTCCAGCCATACTCAAAGAACCGAACATAGCGATTTTATGGGCTTCAGACTTTGCACTCTTAAATTGTCTGTATTCAAGCGATTAGGACGATTAAGATGTCATTTTAAAGCTGATAAAGCATTCTTTTCAAATCAATCAAAAGGTTTAAGATATTTGAGTTGCTTTAGAAACCTGATCCTTTTGAAATCAACACATTTTATATACATTTTTGCCATTTTTGAAGTAGTCCTGTGCCTAAAATATCAATAGTAAGTCCCTAAAAACTTCCCTGATTAAAAAAACAGCTTATTCTTTTAATCAAACACAATTCTTAGTTTCAAAGACTTTTTTTAATATCGTTCTATCCAAAAAATTTTAAAATTTTTTTTGTAAGCTTGTTTTTAATCAGCTGTAGCTTCAGTGTACATGCGAATAACAAAATGAAATTTTGAAGACTTAAGACTTTTTTAAGACTTAAAGTTGAAGAATAGACCTTTAAATCCTGCCCACTCCCATATTGATATCTGGCAGTCAACATTCCCAAAAATGTGCCCAAAGATTGGCTTTTTCCATAGCTTAGAAATAAGCTTGTTTTCAATCATCTGTAACTTCAGTGTGCATGCGAATAACAAAATGAAATTTTCAGGACTTATAGTTGAAGAATAGGCCTTTAAATTCTACCTACTTTCATTTTGATATCTGGTAGTCAACATTCACAAAAATGCTCCCAAAGATTGGCTTTTTTTCAAAAGCTCAAAGTTTGAAAGGGATGTTTGTAAAGCACATAAAAAAATTTGTTTTTTGATCAACTTTGGATTTTTTATTTTGTAATTATTGTAAGGTTTAATTAGGGAAATTTTTAGGGACTTACTATTGATATTTTAGGCACAGGACTACTTCAAAAATGGCAAAAATGTATATAAAATGTGTTGATTTCAAAGGGATCAGGTTTCTAAAGCAACTCAAATATCTTAAACCTTTTGATTGATTTGAAAAGAATGCTTTATCAGCTTTAAAATGACACCTTAATCGTCCTAATCGCTTGAATACAGACAATTTAAGAGTGCAAAGTTTGAAGCCCATAAAATCGCTATGTTCGGTTCTTTCAGTATGGCTGGAGGGGAGAGGAAAATTACAAAAAAAAAAATCCTTTGACGATTTCGTATTTCGATAGCAAAGGAACAATTCTACAAAGTTTGAGCAAAATCGGAGGTATAGCAACATTTGGGATTGACCGTTTTCATATGGAATGGCTCCTACACAAATTAATAAGGAATTAAGAATTAAGAAGGAACAGAAGGTACCTTAAATTCCAAACGTGGATTAATCGAAGCCAATTTTTCTATAATTTAAGTCATTTAGGTTGAAATTCACTTTAAACTTGCAAATAATTCAAAACAATGATCAGTAGAACAAAAAAAAAACAGCACAACAAAACCGAATTTGCCGTACATTACTCTAAGGCGAAAAATGTATTATTTTTTCCAAGCAGAAATTGCAGTAAGACGAAAATTATCGTCTTACTTTTTTCAATAAGAGAACGTGTATTGAAAAGGGAGGCACCGGGGTGGAAGTATATCGTAGGAAAGACAGGGACAAACACAGAATATGTTCTGCGCGGCGATTTTCAATGCTTTGTGTTTTGTGTATGCTTTGTGTATTGTGTGTGTATCTCGCAAATTTAAAAGTGCATGAAGAACATTGTATGTATGGGCAAAGATAGGCTGTTGACTGCTTTGTAGACTTGTTGTAGACTTATGTTGCTGGTTTTTTCTACGAACAAGGGACACATTTTAAAAGGTAAGACGATAGGAATCGTGTTATATGGACGCCACGCCACTGCATCAGAGGAACTAATCTGGATGAAGCACTTTAAAATTAAGGAATACCACTTAAGAAGTAGGGGGTAGAATAGATCTAAAAGGTCGAGGTGCAATACAAAACCCCAATTATTCATTCATTCATTAGTAAAAGGTAACATGGCTTTCCTCACTGTAGATAAACTTTATTTTTCTGAATGTACAACTCTCTTTTATACACAACTGCTCAGTTTATGAAATGGCTTAGAGAATCGAAAAAATGTTTATTTCAGAAGAGCTCCTTGTATCCCTAGCATCTTCAATGTAGGCTAATCTGAAAGAGCCCAACTTTTTGTTAGACAACCCTACACTGTGTGTTATGAAATAATATTACCTTTCATTACGATAATTAATAGAAAAGGATATATTTTCTAAGCAAGCTCACCTGTTTGAATCTGTCACAGTCTAAGCACCACCCAGTTTAAATTCTTCTTAAACAAATCTCTAAAAGAGGAATAAAAACAATGATAGTTTCTTGTTGAATGAGAACGCAAGGATTTTTTTTTGATATATGTATATTAATATATTATTCAATATATTATAATTTTTTTTATTCTTATAATTTTATAAATATTTAATTTAAATCATGCCATTTTGCATTAATGTAAAAAAACTTAATAGTTAAATTTAAACTAAGCTACACACATTGATAAGTTATAAATAATAAACTTTAAAAAAGGCAAATTTTAACATATAAATTAATCATTACATATATTTATATAATAAAACAATTTTTTCTTTTTGTATTTCTTAAAGAGCAGTTTCCAAAGCTGGGGATGGGGATGTATTGGCCTCTTTATTCAAATTTGAAGTAATAATTTTAGAATTTTGGGATGCTGATGCATTATTGCTTTTTAAAATCAATTCACTTGCATCGTAATTTCGATTGGCAGTTGAGGGGACAGTTGTGTAGCGTAAAGGCGAGGTGGAGTTTGTTACAGGAAAAACTCCCAATGGTTTAATTCCCAATACTGGAGGCACGTTCTTTATATTTTTATCTATGATCTGAGCGTTTGATCGCCCGAATCCAGTTCTCAACTCGCCTTTCATGAAATTATTCTCTTCGGTTTGCAAGAAAATGTTCTTTTTTAGATCCAGCTTTTCTTCGGATATGAGCTCTTTACGGTCCAACGCGACATCGCCAGCTTCTGAACTTGGTTTGGAACCACTGTGGTTCGATCCGCCACTTGAGTTGGAGTGGTCTTCTTCGCTGTTGGCCTCCGGAATAGTCGTTGATATAACATCGGTACGCATAGAGTTCATTCGCCACTGGGCGTTACGTTGTTTAGGAGCGAATGATTTAGACGGTGATCCGAACTGGCCTTGACGTAGCATACGTCGATTAGCGAATGTCTTCGGCGAACCACTTAAATCCAACAATGTCATGGTTGAATTTAAGGATTGCGGATTAGAAACTTTGTTGTCAGTTCCATTGGCTACTGCTTCGTTTCTTTCAGCTTCACGCTTGTTCTTCTTCAAAAGTTCCACTGCTGATAGCTTTTTCACTGGGGTTGTCTTCGCTGATTTAGCCAGAAGAAGCTTTTTAAAGTCCATCAGAGTGGTCTTGCTATTGCCAATGCGATCTGAGCAGGTGTTAAGGCGTTCCGGATTATTTTCGTCGGTCTTTTGGAATGATCGAGAACTTGGTTGCATTGCCGGTGTGTTTTCCGCCAAGGGTACACTCTCTGAATTTTGATGTGGTTTATTGGGTGTCGAAGTTAAAAAATTGTTTCTGGTTCTTGTAACGACTGGTGAGACATTAGTGCTACGTTGAAGTTCAGCATTACTTTTTGTGACAGCATTTCTATTCGCACGGCTTATGGGAACCGCATATAAGTCATCTCTACAAGTACTTGCAAGGGTAGATGGCTTAGTCTGGCGGCGATTCTGCAACGTCCAATACACCGGCGCATTCCGATTAAATCCTGCACCATTATTCGAAGGAATATTGGCAGTTTGTGGCATCTCTTTAGCTAATGTTGTTTCAAGTTTAGAGAAACGATGATAACCTGGTGAAAAAAAAATATCCAACATTAGTCATGAATAGTTATTTCGTTCTTAAAGTGGTTAGTATTTAAGATGATATAATTTACAAGATTTTTAATAGCAAACACATTCAGTGCAGAGTGATTAGATGAATAAACCGTCCAAGCAAACAAAAGCTAAGAAACAAAAACGAATGCAAATGAATAAATAAATTGCTATACTCACCTAGTAGCTGTTTTAAAAAACTTACGTGTTTAGTATGGGAATGAGGTTGAGTGTATATATGAAGGGTGACTATTTACATCTGTAATTCTTCCACCATTCGTGTGTTTTGTTGATGATGTACAAGTAAGTAAAATTGTTCGTATTCGTTTATTAAATAAAATAGATTTTGGATCTTTTTACTTCATGACTGATTAGGTTATGCAAGTTATCCCTGCATTTGTGGTTTTTATTTAAGTTAAAGCCTTTAGATTGTTACGACCTTTTAAGAGCGTCTTTGTTTTTATAAATTTGTTATCAAATTAAAAAAGAATTCAAAAACCAGCTGTTGAACCAAAGACTCAAATTTCTTTTAGCAATGTTGACAATGGAACCTCAACAGTTCAAACTGTTGGACAATGAAAAATAAAAAAAAACTAATTTTACGGATGGGTCAGTGAACAACAAAACCTATCAAAGCTGTAAGAAAATTAATCAGAAAAAGGATATTTCGAATTCTTAATTCTAGAATTTGAAAATATTGCCTTTTGAAAATAAAAAAAATTCGAGTAAAGACAAGACCAATAATTTCGTGTTTCGGAACTGTTAAAAGTTCGCCATTTCAGTTTAACGAAAAGGAGATTTTTTGTGGTGAGATAAGAGTAGGGCCATGTCAATTAAATACGTAATCTATAACCATACGACAAAATTTGAAATCTAAGTTGAAAAGTAAAAACGAGAGCGCATAGTGTGGATGATTTTATTACTTTTTCTTTTTTGGCACTTTAATTGTTAGTTGAACCTAATCATCTACAATTTGAAGAAGGCAAAGTTCGAAGTCAAATATTTCGTAGCTTCTTAAATAAAGTTAATTGATGTTACACATTTTTGAAAAGGTCTTGTTTTTTTACAGAACAATTATTTTCGTTGAGATTCAATCTAATATAATTTGTTTAAATTTAAAAAAAAAAAAAGAACAAGAACCCTTTTTGTGCTTTATCATGATCTTTTTGAGCTCAGTGCAGTACATTTCCTACACATGGTAAGCATTCTAGTGGCTTATTTTTAAACTATATGGTATTTTGACAGTGACAGATGACCTGCTCGAAATCTTGACAGAAAGTCAGTATTACACTTCCTGGTTTCACTCTGTTTAAGCGGAACAGGCAATTTTATAAAAAGTTGCCTAAGCTTAAAAAAATAATCAACTAAGTCGGCGGTAAATGCTACAATGTTTTTGAAAGCTAATACTTTGTTCTTCAATTAACATTTTAATGGTTATGGTCATTTTTGAGCCGTGCGTCGCGTCAGCCGCGCGATCACTGAGACTTGTTTACTCATAAACCATTCACTAAAACAACTTGAATTGAAATGAATTAAGAAGAAACACGGAATCAGCAAATTGAAATAGCACTTTCTAAAAATCAAAAAATAATCATGGTCCATGATTTCGTTCAAAGTTCTTTCAATTTCAAATAAAACTTTTTTTTTTTTTTGCTAAGCATTTGTTAGAGAGTTACCTAATAAATCGAAAACACAAATTGAAAAACCGAACCTGACACCCAAGATATGAAAACTAAGATTTTTCTACCCAAAAACAATGAAAAAGTGCTCATCTTTATTTAAGGGCTTTAATTTAAAATGTATAATATTTATTTACTGAAAATAATTATAAAGCTAAAAGTGTATAAACAGTGTGTTAAATACAAACATGGCAGGAAACTTAATAAACATTTTAAGCGTAGATGTAAACAAATCTACCTTTCCTACAGATTATACAGGAAGTTCTAAGTGAAATTTTCAATTAGTTCTAGTCAAAATTACGAAATGTGTTAAGAAACTAATTAAATTATAACAAAAAAATATTTTTTTTATCCAATATTTTTAAAAATAAAAAGCAAACAAAAAAATGTAAATAAAAAAAAAAAAAAATATCCGTGCATTTTGTGTTTGAAAAACAAAAAACAATTGAAAATTTCAGATAGAACACCTCATACATAAAAACCTTATTATTAATAAATAAAAAAATTCTTTTCAAGATCATTTATTCTGCATCTTTAGAGTGTGCATAATTTATTCAAAAAATTTATACTGCTTTTTTTGTTTCACAAGCTTTTAATATCAATATCATAGTTCAAAACATCGGATATTTTTTTTATTTTTAAACAATTTGAACAGTGCAAAAAAAAACATTTATTTTCTTATTTTTAAAGTCCAATACACATAGTACCACAACATTTTTAATACGCACACATTACTAATTATTATCGAGCCAAGCATTTGGAATATTTTTAATTTCTTTAATTTTTATTGTTAACAAAAAAAAAAAAAAATACAACTTAAAATGAAGGTGTTTTTTAAGAAAAAATACAAATAAATAGATACTAGGATTTTTAAACGGAACACAAAGGTAAAAATAAACAAAAATGAAAGGACAAACAAACAAAATGGATTTCAATGTTATTTACACAATGTACAAACACTTTGAAACATTTACCATTACATTTAGTACAATTTGTAATTCAAACATTTTGCTTAATGTTTTTTACGGTAAGATGAAGATCATTTAAGTTAGAAGTTCTCAGCTAATATAAGAAGCCGATTTGAATATTTCAAAAAAGCTTATCTGATTAACTCATTAGGATGATGTTAAAAAAAAAAACAGATCAGTAAATTTTCTTCTCATTTTCAACATTTCAAGCCCATTTAAAAATTGCAAACAGCTTAAAAGAAGATTATCCTCCCATAAATAGGGCAGACTCCCAGACTTTTGCAGCGTCTTCCAAGCAGAAGTACTTGTATTTTCTGAAACATCTCGCTACGCACAAATTGATTAACAAAAGCATTGACCTTCCAATAGACAGCCAGACGGCCATAAAAGCTATCTATTCCATAGTCCCAAAACTGGAAGAAAACTGTCGAAGTGCTTTAAGACGAACACCCTGCCTTCTATTTGGGTTCCAGGACACCATGACATAAACGGTTATGAAAAGGCGAATAAGCTAGCCAAAATCGGGTCAACTTGCCGAAACTATAATCTCAACGTTGTTATGAGCTTAGCTTATTGAGTACCCACGAGATAAGAATGGGCATTAGCACATCCGATTTCTGTAGCGAATAACGAGGAAGTCAGAAGAAAGCTCATTCCACTTCATCTGTGAGTGTCCCTAAACTTTAGTCGACACCAGAAAAATTGCCCTAGGAGAATACTTCTTTGACGAAGTATGCCATACCTCAAAAGTGCCACTGACCAACATTCTAAAATTTTCCCAGTGTTGCAAATGGTTCAGTGACGCTCCTCAACCCTAGTAATATAGTTGCCATCAATCACCCCTCCCACCCATTCCTTTACACATCTACCTCTTATCCTCGGAGCCTAATGAATACTTTGTGAGGTGAGAGTTGCTGATAAAGGCATTCACCTCTCATCCGAGCTTACCTAACCTAGCTTAATTTCTAAATTTCTTTCAAAATTTTTTAACTGCACTGTTCTACCAACAAATAATAACAGTCTTTGATTTCAACGCAATGCTAGTCAATACGGGATGCAAGGGCTACAAAGAATACTCGATAAAAAAGGTTTTCAATGCGTACAAAGGGTACAAGGGTACAAGAATGCAAAAATGTGTTCTTTGCAACATTTTAGTAAAGCTTACAAGTGGTTTTCTATGAATGGTTTCACGATGGATGGCGTCTATGCTCACGGAATTCACAATGCATTTTCGAAATTTTCGAAAATAAAAGGGAATACACAATGCAGCCGTGCGTCGCTTCATGTGCGACTTGTATCGCCTATGATCGAACCTAAGTTTTCGGATGAAGGCATTCGGCATTGTTATATAAGTAAATCATTTATTCTCTGCACAGAAACTATCTGTCCCTGGCAGCTTGATGATACTTTGAGTTATTAGAAAACTATGAGTTGTCAAAAAACCTGGGTTTCCTGTCCTCAAAAAACGCTAAACCACAAATCACCACACATCCCTGTCATTAAAAAAAAGTATATCCAATTTGACAGCACTCAACTCGCCACAGCAAAAACCTATGGCGAGTTGAGGTAAAACCTAGGTCAACCCTAGGGCTCAAAAAACACTCATTTTGACATTCAGGGTGAATTTAGGTTTCTCAAAAGAGAAACCTTTGTCGCAACCCCAGGGCGACCCCAGGGCTTCAACGAACAAACATTTGTAAGAACAAATTTCATAATTTTTGTTTAATTTTTTCTAACTTCTTGAGGGTTTAGTTTCTGTCAACACAGTCGTAATGCTCATGGCTGAATCGACTGACTTTACCAAGAAATGTTCTGATATCGTTGATGCCTAACCAAATTCAATTGTTTCTCAATTAAATTTGCTGAGCAACGAAAGACATAACGTCATAACGCCGCGCCCGCCGTGTTGACAAGGACAATAGTTCTTTATTTTGACTGAAATTTAAAACGGATTTGTCAACATATGAGAAAACCTTTTGGAACATACAAGTTTTAAATATTATCAAAAATCAAACTTAAATCCAAAACCACATTAATGTAAATTGTTGCAATGATATTTCGTTGGTGTGTTGGTCTCGGGTCCCCAAAACGTGTTTGCAATAATTGTCTTTGTTAAATAAAACAGTAAAAGAAGGTTGTGAATGTTTTAGTTACTTTCTTCTAGTTGAAAAGAAAATTCCTTAAAAA
The DNA here is from genome assembly GCA_949752695.1 of Melanostoma scalare. NCBI lineage: Eukaryota > Metazoa > Arthropoda > Insecta > Diptera > Syrphidae > Melanostoma > Melanostoma scalare. Next base: position 166,108,327 of record OX456985.1, on the reverse strand, counting down.
ATAAACTTAAAATAGATAATTTTCAAAACAGCTAAAAAGAGTTATAGCGTTTAACTCAAATAAGAAGCTATCTTTGAGAAAAAAAGCTACCAGAGGAAAAATGAGTGGTTGTCTTAGGCAAAGAAAGTACGAGTTGACTCTCTACATTATCTTCTATATGTGATCAGCACCATGAGGTTTTCAACTCAAACAACTGCGATAAGCTCATTTTATATCGACCAATAGGAAACGCAATTACCTTTTTCATCGAAAATGACTTACGTGTGGTATCGTTTTGAACGAACCAATTACTCGATTGACGTCGTGTTACACAACCCCACCCGACCCAGACCGTGGGAGCATATAGACACTTCCGTTTTTCGTGTTATTACTAAGGTAAGCAAACTATTAGTATTAATATTTGGTGGTAAACACATTCATTATTCTGGTTTTTCATAAGGACCATCTTGCTTTCTTCTACTAAGGCCATATATAGTAAAGTAAAACTTTTTTGAGTGATGGGACTTGCAAACATGGATGCGTAACACGTTTAACGCGGATTATCAATTGCATACTTTTCGGCACTGCTCGCAATTCGTCATTCAGCCAGACGATTGTAGTAAAATGTGTTCTTCGGTGGAAGTTTGTACTATTTTCGGAGAAAATCAAATTAAAACTAGTTCTTTGTTCTCTATTTTTGCACTTTTTTTTTCTTCTTCGCTCTTAGATCTTCAAGATTTTTGTTTTAACATTACACACCCGAATTTGTCCCTAAATTAACTTTCTTTCACTCATATCTCATCCTTTTCCTATTTGAATGTAAAATCCAAAACTGTACTGTAGACATTCCTTTTGTCATCTCTAAAGACTAAAGCGTTAAAGGCCAAAGTTCCTTGCGCCCTCTTTTTTCCCACCTCGTCCGCATATTTCCTTTTGAATACAGAGCTTTAGAAGATTGCCATACATACTTTTCTTAACAAGTACATCATGCTTAAGAGGGATACATCATCATCATGACAAAAAATAAAAACAGAATAAATGAGTGATCTACATGGAAATGGTTAATTATAAAAGGGGCAGACACGGCTAACTCATACACTATAACTACCTACTACAATAAAGGAAAAAATAAGCCCGCACTTCAATAGAGTACATTGTACTCAAAACTCGAATAAGGAAACAAAGAATTATTATAAAATGAATGACGAAAACAGAGGTGTATTGTAGTATCAAACACAAACTCTCCAAAACTACCAAATCTCTGTACTCTGCATAACATCAAATTTCTGAAGTATTCTCTCCCTATGCTTTTTTGTGTCGCCATTAGGTTGGATTATCTTAAAAGGTTTCAGCAAAACACCTTCTATAAAGGATTTTGGGTAATTTGAATGAGAAGAACTCTCTACAAATTCACAATCCGATTCAGGCTCCTCGTCGCCGACGATGACGTCACCGACAGCGTCGGCGTCGCCAACAGTAGAATCAGATGTGTCGAAATTTTCTAAAGACTTGTTTTTCAAATAAGATGATTCCATTGAAGTGGTCGTTGTGGATAATGAGAATTCATCGACTAGACGCTCAAAAGATTTGGCTATTTTCCTTGGCTTGAAATCGGAATTCACAGATGCTGCTGCAGTTGCCGCTGGCAAGTGGCCAACAACATCTACAGTCTTCATATCGATTTGCATGTCATCTGTATAAATCATACAGGTATTCCTAATGCTGGTTACTAATTCGTCATTTGCCAACCTATAGCTATTGTTACGTTTCAGAGGTCGTCGTTGTTGTTGCAACTCGTAGATATTGCTATTGCTGTTGCTACTACCAAGCGCATCAACAGTAGTTGGGTTTGGGTTAGCTTGGGGTTTATTTAGGTCACGAATCGATATGTCATAAGACTTTCCCCCGTTTTTTTGTGCGAATGTAGTTAATTGCATTGGTAAATGTTTATCAGTGTTTTCTATACAATTGTTATTTATTATATTATTGCTGTTGTTGTTGTTTTTTTGTTTGAATTGTGTGGAATGTATTGTTGTTAAGCAATTTTGAATGTTATTTACAGTTAATTTATTAGTTACAGTGGAAAAAACCTTACCTTCGTCTAATACTGTGCTGGTTGATGCCGTCGACGATGACGACGATGATGCTGATGAGGATGACGATGACGACGTTAAGGTCGTTGAAGTTGAAGAAGATGAAGGTGATGGCATCGCCGCCATCATAACTGGTAGTGAGGGCGGAGGTCTATCTAGACATTTAGTCGTCATGTTCACAATTGTCGGTGGCCGATGAAGCGCAGACGATGAAGATACTACAACTGGTCGTACATTTGTTACTTTTCGATTAACACAACCGCCATTAATAAATGGTATAACGGATTTATTTGATACTACAGCGGTACTTTCACTGGGGGGAGCGTCAATATTATTACCGTCGATGTTCAAAAGCAGAGCACTTTCAGTTTCTTTTACGTACGGTCCAGGTGCAAATGTTGTATGCGCTCCCTTGCGACGTTTCAAACTATCCGAATCGTAAATTGCCTTCCCCTGCGAGTTCATCTTGACACGCGCACCCTTATTCGCTGTTGTTGCTGAAGATGGGGCTGTTGTTGTTATTTCATCCTCTCTGCTATTGTCAAGGTATGATGCTTCGTCGGTTTTTGTTGATGCTGCGCACGACGACTCACTATTGATTTTCTGCACATTATCAATTGTTGGAAGAGCAAAAGGATGTGCCATTATATTGCCTTTCGCCTGGTTGCGGCGAATATTGCATGGCAGTTCATTCAAGGAAACATATTCTTTTCTCTCGCATTTACCACCGCTTCCACCGGCTGCGGCGGAGGCAGCATTCTCCAACGCATTCTCAGTGTCTAAATTGCACCGAACTATGTCATTGGAATAGTAGATACCAAGGCTTCCTGTTTTTTTGTTGTTATTGTTATTTCTTATATCAGCTATGGTAACATATTCACCTGCCGCATCGTATATTGCATCGTCATACTTTGCAGTAGATTTTCTTTTGGTTGGAAGGACGACTTTTAGCTTATCGAGCATATTATGAAGTGGATGTTGTAAAGTGCGCTTCAAATGGTTAAGATTGTGATCCTTTTTTGTTGGATTAATCATATCGACTGTGGCATATGGCGTTGCATAATTATTAACGGTTGTTTCTTTGATATTTTCATCGTCGCTGGTGGTGGGGGTTATTATGCACATGGATGGTATACGTTTAGCGGTCATAGCAGTCTTTTGTTTTATTCGTTCAATACGTTCGACTCCTTCCAGATCAGAACTCTCAGAGTATTCAACTTCTATGGAAGATGGCAAGGGTAGGGCGGAACGTTCTGCGATTTTCGTCTCAAAAGTGAACTCACTTTCTTGACTTGCCGGCGAAGAGTCAGTGGTAGTGGTGGTGGTGATGGATGTAGTGTTTTGTTCTTCTGCGTCTTTTGGCACAGCCAAGACGTTTCTCTTTATTGTACCAGTGCGCTCTAATGTACTTCCCACTGTGCTACTTGAGTAACTCCTCTCAAGAGTACTCGTGCTGGCGCTATTGTTAAGCTTCGAAAGGGAACTAATGCGTTCGGGTACATCTGGTCCATGGTCGCTTACAAGCAGAGTGGTGCAGACGGTGCCAGCTGAACTTGTTGTCGTGGATGTTGAGCCTCTGCCAAAGAGCTCATATTCATTTTCGGCCGTTAGGACGGTCTGGTTTGACACACTGCCAAACGAATAATTACTGGGGTGAGTTGAGCTTGTCTGCATTGGCGACAATGGCTCCTCCTCTTTCAAAGTTCGTAGGCCCGAATCCATATGAAATGAAGTATAGTATCCTTCTGTGTCACAAGAATACGCTGAACTAGTCTCGTCGTCATCGTTTACCTGCAAGTCTGGGGTGGCGGTGCCTTCACTGGTAACACTGCTAGACGCCGACGTGTTAAGGAAACGACGACGGCTTATTATAGAACTGGGAGGGCCACTTCCCGGATGGAAGCTGCTAACATTCAACGATGTATTTGAGGCACTCGACTTTGGCTGAATGGTAATCTCGCTTCCAATTGAAGTACGACCCGATTCGGAGCTGGCGCTCCAGTTACCGCTTGACGAATGAGGTTCATCCTTGTTGTGACCATTGATACCATTGCGTCGTTGACGATTCAAAGACGAGGTATCTCGCAGTTTGACATTGCCGCCACCCAACGGTCCTAACTTAGGCGCACACCCTTGCGACTTGCCACCATTGCTTGCCAAGGAAACGCTCTTCTCTGACGAGGAATACGAAGGTTTTCGTTCATGCGAAAATCTACCTTCCTTTTCGAAAAGTTCATTTTTTTGCTTTGTCAGTTCATGCACTATGCATTCGTCGTCTATATCAATAATGTCGTCGGAGCTACTAAGTGCCGTCCCTGATTTCGGCGGCGACGTTTTGCTATTACTGCCCGATTTACCACTACCCGGCGTTATGAATTTAAACCTGTTCCGTCCCCATTGCTTAAGGGAATTCAGACGAGTTAAAGTTGACTTGCCTTTATCATATGGCAAGGCAACAGATTCTTTTTTTAAGATGTCACTTGACTTGCTGCGGCCGAATTTGTTTTTTTCTTCGTAGGCCTCGACGTTGTTATAACCATCATTTGGGTTCACCGTGTCACCTGCTGCTGTTACTGCTAAATTATTCTTACCACTAGCGTGGGTATCAGTCCTGTTTACAAGGGGGAAATGTGTAAAAATATTTCTCTTTTCTAATTTTCTATTTTTGTGTTCTTGTTAAATGTGTTTAGACTTCAGTATTACGATATTTCATGTTTGTGAGGAATGGGTGTAAATTTTTTTATTATTATTAAACCACTCAATTCTATTGAGTACATTTTTTTTTTGGTTCCCCTCTTGATATAAAAAAAGATTTGATTAAATCTAGCAATCAAATAATTCATCGTTTAGAGAAATTTTTTATCGAAAGGCCATTCAACTTATTAAGTGAATAATTTTTTATCGGGGGTAGGAATCAAACAAATTGATTATATCGAATCAGCAGATTTATTTTAATTGAAACGCTTACAGATAAAACAGAACTCTTTTTGAAAAGTTAATGAAAATAAAACCAATTCAAATCTTGATAATATCTTCCGAAAATATTTAATTATTTAAACCCAGCGAGGGTAATAAAAAAGCATATTTCTACGCAGTTTACAAGGCACTTAGTTTTAGCTCATTTGGATACTCTCATGTGAATCATTTCCCTAAAAATCTCAGCCATTTTAGTGAAAAATATTCCAAATTCGTACCATTGAGTAACTTTATAAGGGTGGTGGGATGTACTATGTATTCATATAATTATGATGACAAATTACTGCTGGTATTTGAAAAAGAATCGATTTAAAGGATCTCATCTAAAATGTGTTTTTTGGGCGCTCTAAAAGATTTAATTTACTTTTGCTCAACATAATATGTACATTGTCATATGTAAAAACAAAAAGCTGATAGAGGGAGTTCATTTTAAAATTGAAGATGTTGAAGATCTATAAAAAAGGTACTTAGTTTTCCGTAACATATAACTATTGTAATTGTCAGCTACTTTTTGACATTTTTTTCTGTAAATTTATTCATTTACAAAAAAAAAAACAGCCAAACTCAAAAGCTTCCTCATACAAAAGTAAATTTAAACAACCAAAATATCAGCTGACAGAAAAATCATTAAAAGCTGTGGTAATCGAATCCCTAGAATCGATAATTCTATATATATATATTGCGCTATCGAAAATAATAACAATCTAAACAAAACACACGCACATATACGTACAGGTTTTTTTTGCATAGGATCTGACAAAAGCTCAGGACGGATAGGTTGCATCAAGATAAAAAAAGGGAGGGGGCTCTATCTCCCTCTGTTTAGGCGGGTGGGGCAGCTATATAAAAGATTTACTTAGTTTAAAAAAAAAATATTAAAAGCAAATAAGTCACTTACTACCACAGACTATTTTTTTTAGTTTAACACAAATATAAAGAATTATTTTTGAGTAATCAATCCTCAAAGTCAAAATTTTGAAAAAAAAAAAAAAAAAAAAGAAATCTAGCAGGAAATACTTCTAGAAATGCTGTAAAACTCGTTTCAAGGGTCTACGAAACTGAGAACAGCTTGAAATAAGCGGATCAGTTGGAGCGTTCTAACTGTATACTATTTACAAATCAAAACTTTAAACGCATTTTTCTCCTAACTGTACTTTTTCAACTTGTCTGCAACTTTACTTAAAAACTACTCAACCGATTGCCTTAATTCAAAAGGCATTCTATTTCTTCATAATCTTAGAATTATTTATTGATACTTATAAACAGTGTAAGGTGACAAAAAGGGCTAAAAAATTGAAAAGTCTATCAATTTTTTAATTCTTTGTAAAAATATGAGTTGCAGCTTTACGCGATGCCCAAATCTATACAGACTATGAAACTGGTTTTTGACTTTCTCATGTCTCATTTCGGAGTAAACCAACAGACAACCAAAAAAGAGGACAATTTTGAACGCCATTTCTGGATTTTTTTTTTTGAAAATATACTTTATGTACTATAAGCAGAAAAAAACACATATTCTAAAAAAATAAAACTCATAGAAAAAACCTATTTATTGGGAGAACCTGGCTTTAAATAAAATTTCTATAAAATTTTCCCTTATTAAGGCTCACTTTTTCTTCCAAAAGTAAAAGCATTGATTATTTGTAAATAGAAGGTTAATTTAATTAAAGAATAAAGTATTATCTTTCAAAAACACGATATCTCGTGGTAGTAAGTGACTTCTTTGCTTTTAAACAAATTCTTACAAGAATTGCCCCTTTCGCCTAAGTGGAGGAAGATAGACCCCCCCCCCCCCCCTCCCCAAGTGCACCCAAAAACCCATACATTTTATATGAAATCTAAAACAGGCGAAAAATCAAATTCTGGAGCACTTGGCAATTGGAGTAGTTTTAAAGGAATTGATAGTTTTACTGTAATTTTTATGAGTCTGCACTGCACTGACGAAAAGGATTTTATGTTTACTTATTATGACAACTTGACTGCTATTAAAATCCTAATTGACTTAAGGGGTTAGTGGTAGCCAGGAGCGTGAAAAAATTTCATTTTTTAATAAATTTTTTTTACTAGTAATGAATTATTTTCACAAAAGTAAAAACGTAGTATCATTTCATCATATTTTAACATTACTTCACCAAAATTTAAAAAAAAAAATAGTAACTATTTTACGAGTTATGGCGGTTTATGTTGAACAAGTTTTAAAAATGGGTCTTTGTAGTGACAACTGTAACTCAAAAACCGCTCGATAGATTTGTATGAAATTTACAGTTTTTAGAAAACATAAAAAGCTAGTGCTTAATCGAAGCTTTTCTATTTTGTTTCAAAATTAACAAAATGGTGGCCTCTGGAATTTATTTTTCTGGTTTTTGGGAAAAAATCAACAATTAAAAAACAAAATAAAAAAGCTTCGATTAAAAGCTGTATAAATTTCATTCAAATCTATCGAGCGGTTTTTGAGTTACAGTTGGCACCAGTTCAAAAAACATAGTTTTGATTTCAACGCATTTCAAGTTTTACAGTCGCTTTATGTACAGAAATGAAAGTTGAAAATAAAGCTGAATATCTCGAAAGATATTTGTCGGATTCACTTCAAACTTTCAGAGAATGTTTTTAAGATACTATACTTTAAGAAAATGCAAAAAAACAAAAATCGATTTTTTGAAAATTCTGACTACCCCTAACCCCTTAAACCTCTTCCCAGGTAGATTTAAATTTGGAGTATGAATGTGAACCACTAATTTAGTTAATTTACCCATATAAAATTAACTAAATTAATGGTAACAAAAGAAAAGAAAAACAAATTAGTTCAACAGTTTATCATGTTTAGTCACGACTGCAGTTGGATAAGAGCGATTTTTAAAATGCCTTCATTTGAGAAAGAAAAATATGCATTTTATTGGTTTATAGGTTGTGAAATGGAAATTCAAGAACTATGATACCAGGAACAGACAACTTCCTTCTCAAAATATTTTTGGAAATACCTTTCGAAGGCTTTGAGAAACTGAACCAGTATTAACTGCAAGACCTAAAGCGGGCGCTGCAACGTCAAGAAAAGTTTTGGTCGATGAAAGAATACTGCCATTTGTTGAAATCTATCCTTCCATCAGCATAAGGCGCTTGGATCTACAGTTTAATGTTTCCAAACAAAGAATTTCCAGTATACTGCATGGCAAAAATATGCATCCATATCACCATACATCTGTGCAAGAACTGTTTCCAAATGATTCTGAAATGATACTCAAATTTTGTAACTAGTTGCTAGAGAGAAGCTTGGATGACAAACTGTTTCTAAAAAGAATTCTTTGGACAGACGAACCTAAATGCACAAGCGATGGTATTACGAATTTTATAATCTCCATCTTGAATGTGGATAACTTGAAGCCCAAGTTATCCACATTCAAGACGGCAAAGATCTTTTTAGCACAGATTTTGTGTCAATATCTGGACAGGTATAATTGGAAATAAATTAATCGCAAATTTCAAATTACAACCCGACTTAATTCTATTAACTATCTAGAGCTTTTACAAAACAATCTACCAGATCGATTGGAGGATGTTCCACTGCCTTAGATATGTTTCCAACAAGATGGTGCTCCGGCCCACTATGGTCGTTAAGTTAAGGATTTAGTGGATGAAAAATGTAGTGTTCGATGGATAGGCAGAAATTAATCAATTCACTAGCCTGCACGATCTCCCGATCTCGCTGTACTGAATTTTTTGTATGGGTACGAATGAAAGAAATCGTTTACTCATCTGGAAATTACTACTTCAACTGAATAAGAACGACGTAATTTCAAAGTTTCACTTGACAAGACAAGAGTTATCGTGAAAAAACATCCAAAATGAAATTCAAAAACGGGCTCTAGCATGCATTCAAAACGCAGGAGATCACTTGTATTACCTATATTTGTGTGTATATTAAATAAAAAATTACTTAAAACTCCCCATATTTAATATTGTCTTATTCAAACTATTCTGTTTTAGATTTTTCAAACATCATAAAATAATTGGGTTTTTGAGTTGAATGCACTTCATGAATTTCTTTTCATTATTTTGTTCATAAGAAAAAAAAAACTTTATGATTAGCAGTCATTTTTTAAGAAAAAAAATTATCTCAAAGTCAAAATCTCGCTCGGAGCAGAAAATTTGAACACCATTTAAAACTGAAGATCTTTCAACCCTAACACCATATCAGACAAATTTAAATACAGTGTCAAAAATAAGTATTTACTTTGAAAAAAAGTCCATATTGAGGTCTTTACCATCAGTACTGACATAATTGTTAACTAGAAATAATTAAATAAATACTACTCGTACTACTAAACAAAAAAAAAAAAAAGATATCAAACGTAACATAGGTCAGGGTATATCAAAGTTAGACTTTTTTAAACCGTCAACAAGTGATGTCAAAGTTTAAAAGTGGACTTTACTGTAGAAAAATTTTTTTCTGAGTATGTATATAGGAATCTATGTATGTAAGAATCACATCACAAAATGCGGCACAAGAATTACATACACGAATTAAGAATTAAATTAAAATGCCAGTTGTGACCTCTAAGTATTATGCAATTTTGTTAAAACTTTCAGGTAATTTTATTTATGAGATATAGCAACAGTCAGAATTAGTAGCAATTTTTTCGCACCATAAAAGGAGCAGCCTAATGTTGAAACTGATAAGCAAACCTAAATAAAAACAAAACTTAAACTGAATGATGTTTTAGAATTATGGTCAGGTTTTGGAACCTTTGATCTTCAGAGAGATCTACGTACAGCTGACGTTCTCCTACCAGTTGAAGTGGAATTTTTCATTATATTAGAGTTAGGGCCGTTTTCTTCACTAAATGTTGAATTCAACTGGGGGATTTTTATTCTCAACTTGTGATTTTGTTTTTCTTCACTCAAATTTGACAGCTTCAATTGTCGATTTTCAACTCGAGAGTTGATCAACTTCCGATTTTCTCAACTTCTGAAAAATCAGAATTTGAATGAGTAAACTTGACAGTTGTCTCTGAAATTTAATTTTGTACTACATTTTGTTGCTTTTGTCAATTATTTTCGATTTACATGTATGTGAATAAAAATATTTTTAAAATAAAATGTTCAGAAAAAATTATTATTGGGAGAATCATCCATCGTCTGCTTCTGAAAGCGAAGATGAAAAAGAAGAATAATAATAAGAATTGAAAGAAGACAATATAAAATGTGTCCACTGGTCGGGCTTGAAAAATGGGACGACCGTGATTTTATTTACCGATTTCGCATTTCGAAGTGAACCACAATGATGCTGTTGGGTAGAGGGTAGTTTGCCTTGCAGTGAAACAAGGTACGAAATAAAATTTTTGAATATTTTTTAGTTTAAAAGTATTGACTTAAGTGTAGATCGCGCGAATTACGACCAAAAATAACGATCCATAACACTTTAGAAACCGAAAGGTTTGGTTCTCTATAAACGTTCAGACTGTAGTTTCTGCAGACCTGAAAATAATATACATACATCGTTGCTCGTTAGCAGGTAGTATCTGCAGATTAAATGAAAGTAAATAAAAGCTATCCCCTTGAGTTTTTGTTCTATTCTTTTTTCAGGGTTCTACGCACGATCAACGTATTTAAGAAAACGATTTAAAGAAACCGAATTTGAGCAATTTATTATTATTGGTGACTCTGGCTACTCAAAGACAAACAACATACTTGGCGATACCTTTTCGAAATGTTTCAAATAATGTTGAAAATTTATACAACGAGTGGCACATTTTATATAATTAAATTCTTAAATTTAAAAATAAGACTTCTTTGAAGCAGCTGTTGAAATGGGTATCGTGGTTGCTCTCTTAGCCTGTCCATGTTTTTTTTTTTATTTCCGCAATAAACAGAAGTCAACTACCGAAACTTTAATTTTCAAAACAATCTAGCAATCGAAATTCAAACCTAAAGTTGAAATTTATATATCTGTGAAAAATATCCCAAGGAAGTTTTTAAAATCGCAAATGGGTGAACCTTTGAATTTCAACTCTCGAGTAGAAATTTAAAATAGTGAAGAAAAACCAATTTCAACTTGTGTCTCAACTCTCTAGCTTGCGTCAACTCTACAGTTGGCCAACTTGCGATTTTGAAGCAAGCTAAGAAATAGTGAAGAAAACGGCCCATTAAGTCATCTAGACTAGCAGACTGATATTATATTATTGTAAGTTGTAAGTCAAGCAACAGTTTTGCAAAAACCTGTTTTTGTGACATGGATGGAACCACGAGTTCATTCGCACTAACCATGACTTAAATTTTTCCATGTACGCTAAATATATCTATATCTATATGAATGTTTTTTATGATTCTATTTAAATGAAAACGTTGCAAAAATGGTAAAAAAAAAAACCATTCCCGGCGAGGCATTACTGACTTTTGTTTACAACATTAAATATCACAATATTCGTGGTATGGTGTCATTCAACCTCACAAGCCTCCAACGTGTGACTTCATTAAAGCGCGATAAAAAAAAAATAAGCGCAATAAATCTTACTGCATAAAGTTCTTAAAATGATTCATCATGAAAGCAAGGTGTTATGAACGGTGAGTGAATAAATTTAATTGCTTTTCATTGCGAAATCAAAAGCAGAGACAAATATTAACAAGAGAACCCATACCTACATTTATGTACATATGTGCGTTCAATACTCACAAACGATGAAAACGTGTAATACTGAAGTCTGCTTTTTCTATGTATATATACATTTTATACAGATGAAGCATAATGTTTCTTTTTTTTTATGTTGTTAGGTGTTAATTTGTTATAACTGTTATTTTTGTCATTTTCTTTTTGTCAGATAAACGAAAAACTAAATTTAAATAAGTTAATAATTTTGTGGATCATTCCATATTACACTATGTTTTGTAAGGGGACATTAGACATGCCTCTCTAGTGTGAAAACAAAATTGTTCATAATATGTTTGTATATAGCTATTGCCGAAAAAATCATATGAAAACAAAAAAAACATTTCTATTAACAACAGCATAACAAACCAGACACAGTAAAAAAAAAAATAATAATAATAATATTACATACTCGTAATTATTTCAAAACAACATTCACATTTATGTGTAGTAGTTATAAGGATTATACATTGAATTTTAAAATGGAATGTAAAAGTGAAGTTCACATACCCATTAGCTGCATCCTGAATCTCTTTTTGATCAATGCCAGCGATTGTATTTCTTCTTTTGCCACGAACTTTTCGTGATCTCGAACGGCGACTCACCGTATGCACGTCATCGTTCAAATTATTGCTCTCGGACATGCCAAGGGCACAACCAGTCGTTGATTTTCTGGCCAGGCACATGCGTTCGAATCGTTTTCCAGATGTGTCCACTGATATTACTTCGGCAGGATATCTAAAAAAAAAAAGTTGAAAGAACAACAGCAAAATAAAAATAAACAATTAAGGTAAAGATTTATTGTGGGTTGGTAACACGATTTGCAACAGGAAAGATTAGCTTTAAACGTGATGTAATGTTGTTGTTGATATTAACCTTGGCCTTTGCCACACAAAGTCATCACTTCTATTTTTATGGTCTTCAAGTTCCCTTTCATGTTACTCCATTATACGCATACGCTATACACACATTTTTTAAAGATATACTAAAGAAAGTTAAAGTCACATTCTCTTTTAAATATGATAAGGTTTTGGTAGCCTGGTAAAAGGAACGCTCATGAATCTCACTAGCAAAGAATTATATTCAACTTAATTTTTGTCTTTAAGAAAAATGTGTGCTTGTTGGCTTTAGATATAACATTGCATTATAGAAGATCTACAAAATATGTCAAGATGTTTAAAACAAAAAACAAGTTGTATATATTTAGAGAGGTGATAAGTGATGTTAGCTGTGTTTTTATGATCAGCTGACAGCCTCAGTTCTTTCTAGACATGATTTGATATTTCTGACGTACGATTTTATCCATTAATTTTTGCGAGTAGTGTACATAAAAGGCTCAAGCGAACAAACATTTAAAAATGAAACAACCAGGTTCTTATTAATATTCGAATCAAAGTCAAAAGCTATCCAGGGTAGGAATGTGCACTTACTACCTCATCGGCAATAACTTTATCAGTCTTTGTTATGCATTTAAAATCTTATCGTACACAATATAGCTAATTCCAAAAAAGTGCACAGTTAATATTATTGAATGTTTAACTTAATCGTTTAAAAATATTTTTGCAGTGAAATTGTTTTAGTTGAATTTTTTTTGTGGATTAGCCAGTATACTGTCATCAACATTAAGTGGCAACAGGTCTTCTATAGACGATATGCCACTTTTACCCTTACTCTTACGTACTCGTATAGACTCGTGCAAGAGGCATTCACCCTTTTTCTAAAAATAAAACACTATACCTTCATTAGATTAGATGAAATCAACTGAATAATTAATGAGAGATCATCTCCGAGAATCAAGTGAAATCAACTTTCGTTGTTTATTAGACATACTTGATTAAATGCTTGCGTTTTCCTATATCAACTTTCTACTAAGCCAATTAGCTACACTTGAACAAAATTAATTTTGATACATGTGGTAACCCTATCAGGAAACAGCCCGCACCTCCGCTCAACCGGAACGCAAACAAGAACACCAGCACAACAAAAACCGAACAAAAACACTTCACCCTCAAAATTATTCTCACTTCACCAAACCAAGAATTTTAATGAGTACGTTTCGGTTGGTTGTTGCTGACAGCCTTTCACATGTGTACCTACCTATCTGTAGTCTGTAGAGGGTTCTTCAACATAAAATGCATTTTAATTTTATTAGACGTTATACAATATTCAAAAGACAAATTAGCATAAAGCATGAAACGCATGTAGATTGACATTAAAACTAGCTCATCCGTCAAACCGATAAAAACAATTAATTTGAAATTAGAATTAAATTGTTTTCATTTTAATTTTTGGTTGCAATTGAATGAACTTACCTTAAAGCTAACAATTTACATTGTTCTTCGGGGGAAGGCAGTCGATGATTTAAAGGCACATCTTTGTTTACTTCATTAGGAATATTCAAATTATCGTTACTACTATTAATGGAATAAATTGCGTCAACAGCATCAGCTGATAACACGGACGGAGAGAGTGCTGGCGTTAGAACTCCATTATCACCAATTATTATCGATGTACTTATGGATGCGTCTACTCGGTTCATACAATCGGGAGTGACAGTGACGTCGCCTAAGGCTTCACTTGATGTCCACTTTCGAAGGTCTTCAATACCAGCAGGCTAGAAAGTACAAATAAAAAAAAAAAATATGTCAGTAACCAAATAAATAGTTTCATAAAATAAGTTATTTCTTATATATAAAATGCGCTATCCGAACTAAATTCAGGGCTCTCAATTCGGATTTGAGAACGGTAGCTCCATATTGCCCCAGTTCTCAGTTCTAATTCTATTTTCAGCTGTCATTTTTACTCTCAATGATCAACTTTTACCTGAAAAGTCTAGTTGTTCATTGCTAATTTTAGTTTGCGCTTGTCTTTGTTTTTATTAATTGAACACTACAAAGTAGAACATCATTTACGCTCAAAATACTACGAAACCACTAAATTATTCAACTGGACGTTTAAAACAAACTAAAAATTCACCCCATTTCATGCGTGCTTGAATGATCGAGTTCTGGTTGAGTTCTTTTTTCGACACAACGGTCTGTTTAGTAGAATCCAATGACAGCTAATTCTCAATGATTGCTATAACCGACCTGTCAAAAAAATTTAGATCACCATTCCAATGATTTGTTCCAATGACTAATTTTAAAAGGCACTGACAAAAGCTTAAAAGCGAATAAGGTAAGAGAACACTTTCTAATTTCGATGCCGTAGGGATGAAGGTCAGTTTTTTTGACAAAGAGCGTGAGTTTTCAGATTTCCTTGAGTCTGAGTTTTAAAAACTCACTCTAGCGGAATCTGTTCCTTTTGCTTTTGAAATGGAGGAAGGTTAAAATTTAGATCACTTGGGTATGTATGATCGTATGATAAATCTTCTTGAAGAACAACGATACAAACAAAAGAACAAAACAAAAAAAATATATTCGAAGGCCAAAGAAAGCTTACTGAAGAACAACCAAACGAACAAAAAAGAAAAACAAAGTTTTCTGCAATAACTAAAAGCACAGCAAAAAAAAATTTTTAGAAGTCAATTGGCTAACTGAAAAAAATATTTATGGTCTGAAGATGAACGGGTTAAAGGTGCCGAAATAAAATGTTCCGTTCCAGAAAACCGCTAACCAAAAACCAGTAAAACCAGTTTCAAAAAAATTAAGGTTTGCAAATGTTCTAGAGAGCAATCAAAGGAAAAGGAAATGCAGCCACCAATCTTTGATGATCATTTTCTCGGTCAATTTACAAGAGACAATTCGAGCCAGCCGTGAAAACAAATAGGTGGCACGACGAAGACAAAGGGGATGGTGCATATTTCTATGGAGCCTGGGCCCAGGGCGTACACCTATGAGACTAGTACCAAATGAAAGCTTACGTTCAGCTTAATCAGTCTGCCAAATATTTTTGAATTCGGTCTTGGTGATTTTGAGATAATTAGACTTGAAGTTGAGCCCCGGAAATGGGAAAAATCTGACATTTCTGCAAATTATTAAAATTAATTAAACATGACATTTACACACATATTAACAATTTTTTCGCGGCGAATGAAAAAAAAATAGGAAATTTAATTCTTAGATATTAGGTTTGTTCGTTGAAGCCCTAGGGTCGCCCTGGGGTCGCCACAAAGCGTTTTTTTGAGAAACCTAAAGTCGCCCTGAATGTCGAACTGAGTGTTTTTTGAGCCCTAGGGTTGACCTTGGTTCCCGCCCTAGGTTTTTGCTGTGGTGATTTGAGGGCTGTCAAATGGCATGTGTTTTTATCCAAATGACAGGGATGTGTGCTGATTTTGTGGTTAAGCGTTTTTTGAAGACTGGAAATCCCAGGTTTTTTTACAACTCATAGGGTTGTGGTACCCGTGGCATGTCCATCTGTTAACCCAGAGGTTCGAGGTTCGAATCCCAGCAGAGGCAAAAATGTTTTTCCACGGGTATCGCCTTTCGCGAGGAATTGGCAAGTCCTCCGTTAGTAAATTCATTGCCATGAAAAGCGCTTTCTCAATTAGCCGTTCGGAACCGGCAGAAAATTGTAGGTCCCCTCTATTCCCTGACAAGGTATAGTGGTGAGAAAAGCGCTAGGCCTAGGGTCTCCTCGCTCTGTTGCGCCACCCTGTTTATTTATTTATTCATAGGGTTGTCAAGAAAACCTGGGTCAACCCTGGGTAAAGTTCAACGAACGAACCTATTATTTAAAAATTTTTTTTGCAAAGAGGTCATAATCCCAAAAAAAAGCCATCTATTGTGTTAGAGCTTCCCTGCATACAATATTTGATGTTGTTTTATTTTGTGGCAACAAAATAGATTGATTTTCATGGGCTCCGACCCGCGATACTCCCAACATACAGTGGACCATGAGTAAAACATTTCTTTCGCAGGTCGATCTTTACCAATTCGAAGGTTTAGCCTTGAGACTTGTTAATTGTTAATGCGAAATATGTTTTTACCCTAAACTGAACTTACTGAAGCCGTTTAAAAGGGATTGGCAGATCAGTCGGGGTCATCGGCATCTTCGGTATATGAACCAGTTGACCAGCTGCTGGGCCAGTGAAAATAGTTGCTACAGTTAAATTGTCCTTTAACTCTTAAATAAGCAGCCTCGTTTAATTACACATGTTCGGAGGGCTCAAATTTCTTAAAAGCATTATTGGGATTCCAATTTTTAACAACAACTCATGTGGTGGCAGTCCAGAACACTTCAAACAATTTAAAAATTTCTTTGGCGCCAAACGAAGTCATTTGAAAAAGGCTATTGTACTTACGGATGTTGGTTAGGAATGATTATTTGTCAAAAGATTTTTTATTGGTTGTGGTGGTTCTTGAATATTGGGGACACTTTTCCAGAAGCACAGCACATGCCATTAGTTTCATCGACCAATTTTTTGGCAGAACACTTAGATGTCGCCGATTTGGACGGAGGACTGTTGATAAAATCGGTCGGTGGATCGTATCTAAAAGTCGATCTGTTACTGTAAGCTACAACTTGATTGCGAGCTCTAGCTCTTGAAGTCTGTTGTCGTTCTCTCTGGTCTTGAAGGCGTTGCGAACGCTCAGAGCTTGATTCCCTAGTGCGGGAATGTACATTTCTGGAATTTTGCTTTTCAAGCCACTGCAAACGCTCAGTACTTGACTGTCGCGCGCGGACTCTAGAAGTTCTCACATTTTGTTCAGCGAGCCGTTGCGACTGCTGAATACTGGACTCTCGCGCGCGTCTTTGAGAGGTTCTCGCTGAAGCTGAAAACCCAAGTTAAATGGCACAAAATAATCCATCAAAGCTGTCCTTGCAGCTGTTAAGTACCGTCCTATGTGATGCATGTTTAAGAGGAAAGAAAGTCTAAGATCACTGTCGCCAGGTAGGTACATACTTCGAAAAATTCAATGAAAAAATGAATTTGCTGTGGAACATATTTTTTGTTCAATTTTTTGTAGGAATTGTGTATAATGTACGTGATATGCTTTATGTATGATAGCGTAATTATATATCAAATTAAAGCTTACCAGTTAAGGATTAAAGTGGTGCAAAAAAAAATATAGGTCATCACTGATTTTTTGGAGATATTGGCTGGCAAACGTCAACGAAAATGTTTCTATTCAAACAACTTTTAGGTCTGTCTTTCCAAAATATAAGGCATTTCAAAAAATGTATTTTAAATGAAATGAAAGATATTTTTATGATCTTTCATATGATACCTAAATCATTGTCCTACGTGCTATACTTTTCGAGATATACGTAATAATTTGCAGAAATGTCAGATTTTTCCCATTTCCGGGGATCAACTTCAAGTCTAATTATCTCAAAATCACCAAGACCGAATTCAAAAATATTTGGCAGACTGATTAAGCTGAACGTAAGCTTTCATTTGGTACTAGTCTCATAGGTTTACGCCCTGGGCCCAAGTATGCAACACCTCCTTTATAGCACTGACTATTAATCTTGAAGCACAAACGAACGAACGCTCTTGTGGCGGCTAAAAAAAAAAGCTTTGGGAATAGCCACTTGAAAGTGTTCTGCCGAGCCCAATTTAGTAACACTTTTCAAGTAATACAGTATGGCAGTTCCAATGAGCTATGGGAACGAAAGTACGTCGACACTGAGGACTGTCATAATGGAAGACCTCACTCAGCCTCTTTGGTTTGGAGTTGCTATCAGTGAAAGTGTGCTTTCGTAAGACACTAGCTAGTAGGCCAAATTAAACCGTCTTAATTCTTGTGCATAAATCGTAAACATTCTCTGAACTCTTTGAAAAGATTTTTAAAAAAATGGATAAGACTAGAAGCACTCGCCACTTCAAATGAGTCACACTATTTCTGTCGCCGATAAGTCGGTCTATTTACATGCAAAATTCGTTCTTCACAAAAAATTCAAATAAAGCAAGAATTAAACGCCTGTACAAATATAACTAATGAATTATTTCCCTTCTGCACTTTATTAATTGCTGCCATCAACTGGCTGGCATTTTAATCGCTGAAAGGAAAATGAAAGTCTATAATACCCTTTAGCGTGACTTGCAAACATTTCCTGCTCCCATCAAAACACAAATCCCAATTCCCAACCGTCAAGTTGAATGGGCTTATGCTACGATTGAATTAGTTTTTAACTGTGGCCATTTAAAAAATTTTAATCACCAGCCAAGGTGTTTGCATGGTTGTTTGAGGAAAATTAATTTAAAAAAAGAACAATTTTCAGCGTCAGTTAAAAAAACAGAAAAATCGAAGCCAGTGATTTTGACAGTTATTTTCTTAGATATTTGATATTCCCTTGATGTAGCAAAAATACAAAAAAGGGTGGTGCAGTAGAGCAGTGAAATAACTATCTAAGGACTTGCCAATTCCTAGCGAAAGGCAATACCTGTGGAAAAACAATTGGATGTTTCTGGGATCCGAACTTTAAAGTTCCAGGTAACAAGCAGATATGCTAACCATTACGCCACACCCAGAGAAAAAAACATTGTAAAAATAGCTTAAAGGCCTTAAATAAAGTACTTTGCATGGATGTTATTTGACGAACATAACTTTGCTCAGAGATAAGTTTAGGTACGTCCTAAGTAATGTAAGCTAGGTTAATTCAGCTTAAACACTAAGGTGACATTTTTTGTATTGATGTTATTTGACAAGCATAACTATGCCTTTATTTAGCAATTTCAGAACCGATAGCCAAAGTAAAATAAGCTAACAATTGGTGTGTAATTCTCAAAAAGAGCGCTTTTATTTTGCCAGACAAGAGTGAAATTAATAGTGAAGGCTTTAATATCAAAATAATAAAAATACATAAAATATTCTGTAAAACAATTTCTAAGTGATGGCTCTTGATGTGCTGAACACATATCAGTGCTGGTGAAGCTTTGAAGAATGGGAGTGTATGTTTAATTGTTTGCAATATCAAAAAATTATTTTCAAACACAAAAAATATTTTGTCATTAAGTCTTATCAAGAAGAGATAAAATCTCCAATTTTATGCTACACAAACCTACTTGAAACTTTTTGCAAAACAAAAAAACCGGCTTCCATTTGCCATCCATTTTTGCAACGTGCAAATATCTAGAATCTAGATGATCAAACTAATAAAGAACAACTGTATATTTCTATGCCTATGGGATAGCTACAAGAAATTTCTGCTCAAGCAAGTAACCAAATCAGTCTTGTCCTTGCCATACATACACAGAACAAGTCAGCATATATTTCTATATTCAGTTATATACATCACTATATAGGTATAGGAATTTCAAAAAGGAAGTACATCGGTAGGTTGCAATGGTATCTTCAAACGCTTTATGCAACTACAATTTATAAAAAGAGAGGAGGTAGCGTCTTACGAAGAAAAACTCTGATCACTTGTTCAATGTTACCAGCTCAAAGTTTTATCTTTGAAGCTAACTGGAGTTCGGGATACATACGTGAATTAATAGTCATTTTAAGAAAATCGACTGTTTTGCAAAATATCTGATTAAATGCTCTGATCAGAGATCCTTGATTAAAAATTTAGTGACTATCATATGGAATAATAATTGATTAAAGATAATCTTTATAATTTTTATAATTTTATAATCAAGCGTAAACAAACCGCGCGTCTATTTTCGGAATCTATACATCTTTAGGAAATTTTTTTTGTATGTTTGTTTGTATTGAATAGGCTCCAAAACAACTGAGCTGATTTGAATAAAATTTGGAGCAGAGATGGTCTAGTCTAGAGCCTGAGAAATGACGTAGGCTATATTTTCTCTAAATATTTTCACAGGAACGGAAACGTGAACGAGAACATAACGGGATCTTAGAAAATACTGGACCGATTTCCATTTCATTTCATTTCTTTCGCAATAAGAGTGCTTTATTATACCCGAGTAAGATAGACTGTATTTCATCCATATTTTCCTTCTGGAACTCAAACTTAGAAACTAGTTTGCTTAGTTTACTCAATCCGATCACCATATGACCCGAGCTACGCCTCGCCGGCCTGGTCAGCTAGTCACTCTATATAGTATAAAACAAAGTCGCTGTTTGCTTAGATTTTTAAAAATACACAACGGATTTTGATGCAGTTTTTTCACTAATATAAAGAGTGATCCAAGAGAAAGGTTGATATGACTGCTATTATACGGTGCAATTTGTTGCACGAAACTGTTCGAACACCATAAGTGCTAAAGAGAACGAAAGTTCGAAAAACAGAGATGGACAATGTGCTACCGTGTGTCGCATGGGTTATGGTTTCGTGAAACAGCTTTGACGTTTCTCTTTGGGTGGGTTCGAGAACCTATCGGATAGCCTATCTCGGATAGCCGTATCTTGGATATCTTTTTGAACGATCCAGATATCTTTTTCCAGATTGCTGCAGACAACAGCTGTGAAATATTAAAATTCGACTTTTGAAAACAATAAAACATTCAAAATATCATTGCTAGACGATTATAACTTATTTTTTTCGATTTCCCATGCGTTTTGAAAGACTCTTTTGCTGAAATAAATGCACACCAAAACAAAAAATCAACATGGAAAGAAATAAAAATAAATTTTCTATCAGCTGATCACTTGAATAGAAAGGTATACCAAAAATAACAACAATAAAAATAAAAAAAAACAATAAATAACAACAACAACAACAAGCTATCCGGATACGATTCTCGAACGCCCCCTTTGTCTTTGTTCGTGTTTCTGTTTATTCTGTTTCATTTGGTTCAATAATAAGTAATAATACTAATAATAATGACTTTTTTGTTTTTCAATTGCCAATAAAAGAGGTTTTGAAGCAACCAGGCACTACTAGATAACTATTTTTCCCCAAAAATAAAAACACCGAATGAAAGATAAAGAGAAATGTGAAACTAGTTTCATGAAACTGGATTTCATCATGTAATAACACTTGCGACACGGGATGACAGAACAAAGAAGAATTCGAAGTAGTTTCGTGCAACAAATTTCACCGTATAATAGCAGTCTATGTATAACTAGAAACTTCCAGGCAAGTTTCAGCAATTTTCGGTTTTTGGCAGTTTTGTGTGACCAACTCTTTAAAATAAGTTAGCCCTAGCAATTGCAACGACGGCGACGGGAAGGCGGGTCAGTACTTGATCTTATAATGATTCGTACGTAATGTCATAACAAATATATCCCCCTGTAAGGTGTGTCATGTTCGAATTTACAGAGCCAAAATTGTAGGTTTTAAATGGAAATGGTCACACTTCATGGTTACTTGTACAGCACACACTTTATTGTACACTTACCAATCTTATTTCAATTTCAGCATCAATTCTAGTTCTCATCTTGCGATTAGCTTTTCCAAAAACGGGCGTACAAACCAGTTCTTCCACTGCACCTGTGCAGTTGTCCACCACAGTATCATTTAGAGACGCTTGCAACCGGCACAGCGATACTCTGGCTGCTTCTTCGTATAGCACTTTAACGCTGGTAGGACGAGTTTCGCTAGTAAAGAGCTCTTTATCGAATAACTTGTCGCAATGATAATGAGTTTTGAGCTGTGCAAACGTTCCCAGGTCACTCTCAGCTGAAATGAAATAAAAGAAAAACAAAATAAGTAAATCATTAGCAACGTTTGTAAACACTTGAGAAATGCGGTTTAAGAAAATGTTAATGTGAAGGTAAATATGTATAAGAAAATGTCTTCCCATCCAACGCAAAATAGCGAAAAAGCACAAAAAAGGCGCACTTTATTTACATTTTCATTTGTATGAACATGAAAATTTGTTATTATATGTATGTATTTATTAACTATAGGTACCTAACACTATATTAACACTATAATACCCGACCTTTTGTAGGTTAATACTTTTTCGTTTCGTGAACTGTTTCTGATAGTTTTCAAGATATGAGACTACACATTGGGCATGTGTTACTTAACCACATGGAAAATTTTACATGTCGATTTGGGTTTGAAAGCCTATAAAATTCAACTTCTGCAAGAGTTGAAGCCCAATGACCTACCATAACGTCTAATTTTTGGTTAATGGGCCATAGAACAGCTCTGAAAGTCCGCTGATTTATGGAAATATTGTGTTCAGTGATGAGGCTCATTTCTGACTCAACGAATACGTAAATAAGCAAAACTGTCGCATCTCCATTGATAAACAGCAACATGTAACACAAGAATTGCCAATGCATCCCGAAAAAACTACAGTTGGGTGTGGTTTTTGGGCTGGTGGCAACATCGGCTCATTTTTCTTCAAAGACGACCATGGAAGAAACGTTGCCATCAACAACGAATGATATCGAGCCATGATACGCGACTTTTTTTGCCCCAGTTGGCTGAGTTGAAGGACGGTGCCACATGCCACACGACACAGCTCGTGAAACAATGAACATGTTGAAGTGTGAATTTGGTGAGGAGCTTATCTATCGAAATGGCCC
Source organism: Melanostoma scalare (assembly GCA_949752695.1). Taxonomy (NCBI): domain Eukaryota; kingdom Metazoa; phylum Arthropoda; class Insecta; order Diptera; family Syrphidae; genus Melanostoma; species Melanostoma scalare. The sequence goes on along the minus strand of OX456985.1, from coordinate 166,085,303 downwards.
TGTGAGTTGGCCGCCAAGATCATGCGATTTAATTGTTAATTATTTTTAATTTTTAAAAACTAAAGTTAATTGTAAAGTCGTTAGTCTATGTGGACAAGTCTTACATGATTGAAGCCTTACAAGATAACAGAACACGTGGGCGAATACAAGCCGAAATGCTCAAAAAAGTGGCGCAAAATTGGACCTTCCGAATGGACCGTTTGAAACGGAGCAGCGGACAACGTTTACATAAAGTTATATTTAAAACATTAATAGCAAAAGCCATTTAAGCAATTCCAATAAAAATTTTTAATTATGTATGATGCAAACTTGAGTTATTCGATTTCTTTAAAAAAAAAATACCCTTGAGAAATCACCCTTTATATGCATACTTTGTTCATTTCAAACCCGTATTTGATTGCTGTCTAATTGTGAAAATATTGAAGAAAATACATAGAGGTAGAGGAAAGAATTACAATCTTAAGAATTCTTAGGGAATTACATCTGGAAACTCGAAAGAGTTTCTTGGAAGTAGTAAGTAATTATAAATGACTCGGTATGTAATATTAACACCACAAAAAATATGAAATTTCACTTAACAGAAAAACTATAACAAATGCGAAAATTGCCATAAACACAACCTGCTTAAGGGGTAAGGCCACCCTAGGATTTTCGAAAAATCGTTTTTTTTTATTCCAAATGGTCCCTAGGAACTCAAAACTGATGTCCCAGAAGATTATGGTCGGGAAAAACCTTTAGGTACTCGGTTTTCGAATTTTAGTACAAGACCGTCTGTTTCGCAGCGAGCTCCTTTTGTGAGCGCAAGGGGGAAGGTACGTTAGGGGAGTAGAGTATGTGTACGGCAGTTGTTATTGAAAATATTTATTTCCTGACTAGTCGAACGTCTCTTTCAGGCATCGCAGATTAAAGGTATTGTAAAATTATCCATGATTTTGTACTACTCAAAACTTTAAACGCGTTTATCTCAAATACAGTAATTTTTCAAGTTGGCCGGACTCGTGACTCAAGCAATTCTCAACCGATTAACTTAAAATTTTAAAAATGTCTTGAAATATACCTATGGAAGTAGGTACAGATTTTTTTCTATATTGCGTAGTTCTTTTGTTATTAACAATTATCTGACAATTTTTTAGGCAAGTTTTTCACTTTTCACTTCAGAGGGGCGCCATTTGGCCAAAAATCAATATATCGCAAAAATCCTACTTTTATAGCAGTTTGTATGAAAAAATTCATTTGCTCATTATTATTTAAAAGATTACAGGAGCTGTTGGTCCGGCCGTGGACCCCGAAAAAAAGACGTCGTCGCAAAAACGCTGCACAGCCGCCATTTTGTAATAAATTTCTTAAAAAAATTATTGTAAGCAGTAACTAATATAGATAATAAAATAACGTTTCTGTTATCGCGATTTATTTTGTAGTATTTCTAAAAAAAAAATCCCCAAAAAGCCTATTTTTCAGCCTCTAGGGTGGCCTAACCCCTTAACTTGTATGAAAAATAAAAATAAAGGACTACGAGCGAAATATCAAATTTTCGATGCATTGCCTGCGTCAATTTAACTCTTAAGAAAATAGAATTGCTCTTTCTTTTTAAATATCCTCAATAACAAGTTGTCCCTTTAGATTATCTCAGTCAGTGATCGTATCTATCGATGAACGATGAGCGGACGTATTTTTGGGATCATATTTTTCGATTAATCCACACGGCGTGAGTCAAATTTACGCATACTTATTTTTAGTGTGGCTTTTAAGATTTGGAGCATTTACCTTTTATATTTTAAGTTTATTTTTATTTCTCATTCAATTTGTGTTTTAGATAATTGTTAAATTGTTGTTCAGGTTTATTTTAAGCAAAAACGTTGCAATGCTCTTTTAGAAAATCGGCCCTATCGAGGTAACCGTCGGTCGCAGCGGAATTCTCTCCGATCGGAGACATTTTGCTTCGTCGTAGTTCTCCGATCGGACGATCCGACGTTCTCCGATAAGTTTTTGTTGCGGAGATTTTAGTTTTGGGAATGCAATGCATTGCCGCATTTGTGAAAAATTTCTTACAACGACAACTACTTCGAAGCAAAATTGAATCTCCGAAAAAAGATCCGTTGTGGAGAAAACTCCGCTCCGACGCCGACGGTTACCTCGATAGGGCCGAATGACGCCTGGGAGCGGCTCAACCTCAAAACGATAAATTATAGATCAGCTTTTACAGATCATCCTTACTTACTTACTTAAGGTGGCGCTACAGTCCGGGTCGGACTAGGGCCTCAACCAACAGGCTTCTCCAGCCAGCTCGGTCCCTGGCTAGCTGCCTTTTGCACGCCAAGTTGGTTGAGGTCCTCTCCTACTTGCGTGCGCCACCTGAGTCGCGGTCTTCCTCTACTGCGCCGTCCCTCGGGATTGGATTCGAAGACTTTCCGGGCCGGAGCGTCGGTGTCCATTCGCCTTGATTCGTTTGACCAGATCAGTGTCGCTGTACAGCCCGTGCAGTTCGTGGTTAAATCTTCTTCTCCAATCTCCATCTATGCAGACGGGACCAAAAATCACCCGAAGAATATTTCTTTCGAAGCATCCTAAAGCGTTCTTCAATATAATATATAAGACCGGAACAGGCCCGTTTATGAAGGAATTTATTCGGGGTCGAAAATACAAAGCGAGCGGCGCAGTTGCCGCCCAAGTATAAGACACGGCATGTAGCAATAGACGCTCAAATACTCATAACTTCGTCAATTTTACTCCGATCAACTTGAAATTTTAACACAATATTCTTGAGATATTTTGCATTCATTTAAAAAGTTAAAAACAAATAACTTAAATAAATATGTCATTTCCCTATTTCTAGGCCATTTCTGTTCTTAATTTCATTAAAATCGGATCATTAGTTTTGGAGCCTATTCAATATATCTAAACAAACAAAGAAAAAAGTCTTTCCTCGTCATAATAGTGATTGCACCTATTCGGCTATATTACACAAGACTAAAGGCTTCTGTCACAAGCCCTGCCGCACATAAGCCCTATCACATGAAATGTCTTTTTTAGTCGCCTTCGTCTTAAAATTTGTCAAAACCTTTTTGGAATTATATGAATTCTAATATTGGTGCAATGTATGTATAAATAATAGTTTCTGACTTATTCGTGGTGCTATCCTACTTATTACTAAAACAGTACAAATTGCATTAACATCAGAATTGCACATTCCATAAGACGAGCACGCGTTCAAATATTAATAAAAATAATAACAGTCATTGACCCCAATTATACTTTTCAGTTCTTTATTGATTTAAAAAAAAAACTATGGTAATCATGTTGGTTGCCGCATAATGAGAACCAAATCACGCGGCATGTCTAATGACGATGCACTTCGTAGACCTGGTTATCATGCAAATGAATGCGCGCCTATGATTCACTGTCAGTTCAATCCACAAGCTTTAGAACTATTAATTTTGTCTATATTTGTCTATGGCTGCATATTTGTGTGTATATGTGTTTGTATAAACATAAGCAAATTTAAAATAATGAAATTGCATCGTCAGCCAGACGTGACGGCGCTTAATCAGAACTTATTTTGCAAAGGAGGGTTTCAGACTGGCTGGTCTGACTTTGAACGTACACAACAATCATGAGCTGGTAACTTAATAGAACTCAAGGCTGGGCATTTATGCCTTCTGTACGTTTTCAATTGTGTTCTTATATTGCATTCGTTTTGTTTGGATTTTCTTTTATTCAAGTGCAAATATCGTGCCGTTCCAAACAGCCTTCGGACTTGGCATCATCGGGATGCCAAAATGATAGTCGTCGTTTTAATGACTACGAGCGCCATTATTTGATCTGCACATGAACTGCAGATGCGAATGAAATTCTTTTGATTTATCCAACGAGCTGTATAGAAAGACTTTCAATGTGATCATGCCTTGTATGTAGCAATGATATTCTGAAGACGAAGCGAGGGCAACAAACATGAACAGGTAATAAAATGGAGGTGACTCGGATTTTGTTTACAGACAGACTCTAGCGATCATGCAAGTACAGATTAAATAAACTGGCCTTCCAGTACTTATAACCGCAAATAAAATGTCGAAGCAATGACTCCAAGCCAAATATTCGTGTTCAGCTTTTACAACCGAAAAAAGATCAAAAATACAAAGATTTAAACTATCGTTTTAAAAAGAATTCATTCGTTCCATGTTAAATTGCTGGAATTTAAATTCACCGTCAGGATACTAAGAAATCAATATAAAGAATCACAGACGGAATCAATTTTTTCCGTTAATTTATTTTTCTTTCACTCCACAAGGTTGATTATGTCTGTTGAAGTTCGATTGATCTTTTAATAGATTCAAATAAATGTTTTATACAGCAGGAACACATTTGTTGGAGATTTTTGTTGAAATGTTTAAAAAAAAAAAAAACAACATACGCACACAATTAGCTTTTACCCATAAACTTGAGCTTTGAATAGATACACAACATGGCGACTATAAGGTTGAAAAAAGAAACACTAACCAAAATATATGAATAAGCGAATAGGTTCTCTCAAACATGCAAAACGTTAAAGCCATATAAGGCTATTACAATGAACTGAACCCAAAAGCAAAACGTGACGATCATCGTTAAAAAAATCAAAAAAAAAAAACTGTTAAGAGATCAAACCTTGAGTATATCGTAGAAAGGTTTTAAGGTTGAAATAACAAAAGATTATCTTAGCCAATGGGTATTGTGATATAAAACACTAGATTTTGTCAATATAAAAATTTAGAGAAAAAGCATTTTATGGACAAATTCAATAATGAAAACGTTTCAAGAAAAAGAGTGCTCATCCGAAAATTAAACCAAAAGCAGCAAGAAGTACCAACAACACTTTTTCATTATGTGTCATGCCTTTTTAGATAGTAAACAATGCTTGAAAAATAGGCCGGCAAATAGAAAAATAGTTGCTGCGCTTTACAACATACTCCTATTTCATGATTATCGTATTTACAGAAAAAAATCGGAAAAGAGGACAAAGTAAAGATTCTTCACTGATTCAAAAAAACAGGGCGACACCTTTGCAACAAATGCAGACCATAAATATGGGACAAATCTTTATAGAAGAACCAAGTTAAACCACAGCCTTAAAATATCGCATCGCAAGACCACAACATATTTCAATACAAACTAAAATTTAAAAACATTACTGTTAAACTACATTAAAAAATACTTAACCTATAACAAGTACAAGCCATACAATAACACTCCACATCAAAAACAATTCGACACTTTCATCGATATTTTCATTCACACGTACTAAGTGCAGATAATTCTGGAAAGCACATTCAAAAATGCAGAAATGGAGATCAAAAGAAAACTAGATTTGAACAAAAATATTTGATTTTCAAAGACAAATTTGTAATTAATTTCTATCAAAGATTGTGAAACGTTAGGTCCTTTTTCTGACAACAATATATAAACATCATAAAAATAATTTTTTTTTGGTCTTTTTAAATTGCATTCCTTAGAATATTGTCCTAAATTATTAAATTAATCTGAGTAATAGTTTTAGAGACACAGTCGTTTTAAACCTAGCGGTTCAGAATCAGCATAAAATTTGTCGGTCTTTGAAATGCTTTAGGCCTCAATAGTCAATAGGCGTGTTATTTTCACAAAGCAAAAACAACAACCCCGACAACAGATGTTGTGGATAAAAGGATGGTTAGAATTTGGTCGGGGATAGATATTTGACGTTTAGTCGAGTATCGAATGAGTTTTTCGATTTTTTATTTTTAAATGTTGGTGCGTCTAGAGACTTTCATGTAAATCGAACAAAAGCAAAATGGGTGTCAGAGGGTCTGTTCACAAATGTGTAACTGAATAAAATCGTATGCCCACATATGAGTTCAACCCCAGCATGCAAACAGAGTCAAAACCACCCAAGAAAAATTCCTTGTTACCTTTGTGAACGGACCTATTTTTGACATTTCTAAACTAACAAAAGCAGACACAAAAAACTGTTTACCTGCAATAATTTCACTACGGAACGTTTTCATTTTCCACTCTATACAATTACTTTAGGTTTTCAACAAACAATTTTTGCGTTTTTGTGCGAATTTGGCAAAAAAAAATTCACTTGTTGACTTTTATTGGTTTGACAACTAATCAAGAACACCAACCATCAAATAAAAAAAGACGCGCTGTCCGGGAAGCGTTTTTTTTTTTTGGATACCATGTTATATATATAACAGCCTTGTGAAAAAAACACGCCTAATGTTTCCAGAGCTTTGTGGCGTAGGTTAGGTAAGGTGGAAGTGGCTGTCAGCCAATGAGTAATGCCTACGTATGTACATTGCCTGACACACTTAGGCCGCAAGGGTCCATTGTGATATCACAGAGATCAGCAAGTTAATCACCTACTGATCTCTGAAACCCGAAGTAAGATTAACAAGTTGATTTTCCATTAATCTTCCATTACGGGACTAGCCGGTTAATCACCTGCTAGTCGAACCACGCGGAACTTTTAATGTATTTTGAAAGACTTTAAGGGTCTATGTAAGCTAAGTCGCTAAGTCGCTAAGTCGCTTGTATCATCGAAGAAGAATTCACCGAGATGAGTTTTCCTCCTATGAAGTAGTGCAGGGCATGAGCAAAGAAGGTGTTGAATGGTTTCTTCCTCTTCTCCGTCCATGAAGCTTATGCAGAAATCATTGGAAAACACAACAAGTCTTTTGGTTCGTCTTCCTATTAGACAGTGTCCCGTAAGAACACCTATGGTAGAACCTAAATACAGGCGGTTCGGGGCTAGCAAACCCTTCGAGCGTTTTGAGTCTACACACGGCCAAACTTTTTTGGTTGCAAGGCAGTTGTTACTCTCAGTTCATCTAGTGTTTGTTATCCTCGAAGCGTCTTGTCTAAGTAGGAGTTTACATGAAGCGTTAGGTACACCTATGTTGTTCCATTCTGAGCGTAGTAGGGAAGTGGTCGTGTCCTCTTTGACTAGTTCGTCTGTCATACAGTTGTCTGGTATGTCCCTGTGCCTCGGCACCTATGAAAGGTGAATGTTGAACTGATTTGACATCTCCCTCAGAGACATCTGACAATTTTGGACCGTGATGGATTTTGTAGAGACAGAGGCAAGAGATTTAAGGGCAGCTTGGCTGCCCGAGAAGATTCGAATATCCGTGGAGGATATGACGTTTTCTTTGAGCCAGAATTTCCGCTTAGAACACACTACAATGATCGGGTAGGCGGAAGAAAAGACTGAGATTCAGTTTTTCTGAGTAGTTTCCACTTCCTACACCTCCGATGGTTTTTGAACCATCGGTGTAAAAGTGCGTATTGCTTCATTTTCCAAGAGAGTGCCATTTTCTCAAGCTTCTCTTGAAGGTATGGTTACTTGGATATTATTATCAAACACCAACTTGGGGGTGGTGTAGTCGGATCGATTCGGTAGGAATCTATCGTTATCTAGAGTGGTAGTGTGGCCGAGTTGATTATTGGTCCACTGTGATGTAGCTCTGAGTCGAGTAGCTGAGCTAGCTGCGACTTGTTTGCTGAAGATGTCTAGGGGTGTGAGATCTAGTAGTACATTGAGGACGTCCGATGGGGTTGTCCTCAGTGCGCCACTAGTACACAAACTAGCCGTTCTTTGAACTTTGGCCAGCTTGTTGTAGTTGATCATCTCGGCTAGTGCGGTCCACCAGACTATCACCCCGTATGTGTGTATCGGTCTAATTACCGAGATAAACAGCCAATGGGTGATTTGGGGGGGAGAAACCCCATTTCCCACCAATGGCTTTTTTACTTTTTTACTTGGATATTATTATCAAACACCAACTTGGGGGTGGTGTAGTCGGATCGATTCGGTAGGAATCTATCGTTATCTAGAGTGGTAGTGTGGCCGAGTTGATTATTGGTCCACTGTGATGTAGCTCTGAGTCGAGTAGCTGAGCTAGCTGCGACTTGTTTGCTGAAGATGTCTAGGGGTGTGAGATCTAGTAGTACATTGAGGACGTCCGATGGGGTTGTCCTCAGTGCGCCACTAGTACACAAACTAGCCGTTCTTTGAACTTTGGCCAGCTTGTTGTAGTTGATCATCTCGGCTAGTGCGGTCCACCAGACTATCACCCCGTATGTGTGTATCGGTCTAATTACCGAGGTAAACAGCCAATGGGTGATTTGGGGGGGGGAGAAACCCCATTTCCCACCAATGGCTTTTTTACAAGACAAGAGTGCCACGTTGGCTTTATTTATACTCTTTCCTCAATATTGGTTTTCCAGGTCAGTTTTTTGTCAAAAATGAGACCTAGATATTTAGCCTGATTTGACAGTGTGAGAGTTACCCCTTTAATAGTTGGGGGTCTGAAGTCCGGAATTTTGTATTTCCTCGTAAAGAGAACTAATTCTGTTTTGTGGGGATTGATATTCAGTCCACAATCTACAGCCCAATTGATAAGCTTGTTAAGTGCTGTTTGTAGCAGGTCAGCTAGGGTTTGTGGGTGCTTGCTTGAAACGGCAATTGCTACAGCATCGGCATAGGCTATGGTTTTGAAACCTTCGTCCTCTAGGTCGATTAGCAATTTGTTAACGACCAGGTTCCACAGTAGAGGAGATAGAACTCCTCCCTGCGGTGGCGTAACCCTATTTACTTATTTCAATTAATACCAAACTTAACTTTTCAAATTGAAAAGCAGATAGACATCCCCTGATCACCGCAGCTTTCGAGATCTTTACATTCCGAGTTTGGTGCACCTTTTTTAACTGCGACACTCAGCAAACGTACAAAACTTCCAAAGGCAATAGGAACTCAAACAATGCATATTTTTCTTCTTCACTTTTGAAAATAAACCTTTTAACAGACTTACTCAAATTCCATAAAAAAAGATTAGACCCATTTGACAGAATGAATCAAAATATCTAGACTTCCCTCAAACAACAGAAAAAATGAGGTATCTTCCCATATGTTTATCAAAATCAATGCCATACTTGAGAGATAAGAAACTGAATTATCTTAACAGCAGACATCTCAATCTCAATGAATAATGCTTCAAAAGAAAACAAAAAAATGCTGATGTGATGAAACATGAAATTATGCTCATACAAATAAGGTTCGTCTTGCAAATCTCCCCAAAGGCACAGACATTTGAGCCCACGTTTTCTTCTTATAGACAAGTAACATCAATCTGTCTTCGCACATTGAAAAGGGCCACACATTAATAGAACTTAGAGTAGGCGAAAAGGAAAAAATAAAAGAAAACAAATATGATCACGTAAAGCAAATCACTTACCTATACTCCTAGATTGTCGAACTACTTGCAAGATGTAGATACATCCATGCATGGTCTCCTTCGAAACCATGAAATAATTATTTCCATTTCTCTTCACTTAGCACTTTTGTGGTGCATAAAAAAATAAAAGGCTATTATATCCGCACTAAAAGAATGGCTATGGGTGCCGGTACCAAGCAGTTGAGCTGGGTGTGCAAAGAATTTTTTTTTATTCTTTTTTTTTTAGTTCTCCTTGTCGGTGCTTTGATTTTGAGATGACCTCAAACCAATCGAATTCTTTTTAAAACAAAGCAGGTTCTATAAATTAGTAAAGTATTTTAAACGAATCCACATAAGCTGGGAAACGGAGCAGATATTCGAACTTCTTGTCAAAGAGTTTGTGGTAATAGATTTTGTAGTAAATGCTTCGTTTTCTGAATAAAAACATTTCATGACGCATGTTTGTTTTGTGACTGCTAACATGTATACTTTAAGGCAATAAATAAAATGCGTCCACAAGAAATTGCAAACATCATTAGTCCATTCGAAATCCAATTAGATAGCGAAAAATGCAATGGAACAGTGCATAATTCATTGTTAATTGACAATATACACTGTCGTCCGAAAGTTTCTGTCCAACGTGATCAACTGAGATCATTTACGACTGTAGGTTGATTTTATGAATGGAATATTGAGTTTTTATCTTAATTATTACTTGGACAATACTCCACAGATACATGTTATAAAACTTGTATTTTAGATTAAACATTTTTAAAAAGATGTGTTTTATTTAAAAATGTGAAAAAACGATTGCTATTGACTATTGAGAAGTATTTTGGTACTTCAAAATTATAAATGTTTACGACTTTTGGTGCTACTGATTAAGAATTTTTTTCTTACATAAAAAAGGATTTGACAACCAAAAAATTGCTGATAGGGATTGCAAAGGTTTAAATACAAAAGCAACGCTTTGAAGTCGTTAGAATGAGAAAAGTAGCGGAAATCACAACTGAAAAATGGTCTGATGCAATCATCACTCTCATTAAGGAAGGTAAATCGCAGTTTTTAATGTGCCAATAAGCGACCGGACTTCTTCAGGATAAACCAGTCAGGACGCATTAGATCTACACAACAAGAGCATCTGCTGAAAGTAAATTCAATCAAAACAGGCGAAAAACATCACAAAATATGTGCCGAAATAAGTGCAACACGTGATAAGCCGGCGACCTTCATAATGGACGAGTTTCTATTTGAAAACCCCTTCTTTAACCACAGACCAAGATGAAACGGTTAGAGTGGATCAAAAAGCATAGAAGCATAGAAGTCGTAAATATTTATTCTAAAGCACAAGTTTGATACAGGGCTGGTGGAACAACATAATATGTGGTTTTCTTTCGAAAAATGACAGTGCACTCAAGCTTTTGGCCGACAGAGTATGTGTTGCCTGGCAGTTGGCACAGGGTGTGAGGTTTGTTGTGAAGAAACTAAAAAACTATTGGAAAAAAATACGAGCTGGACCACTTAGACCTAAATACCGGTCCACTGTCCAATCAGATAGCAATCTGCTTTTCTTATAGCTTTCCAACGCTCCGCGTTGTTATCATTCTCACAAATTACTCACAGAATTCACTATCGATTAAGCCTATAGATCCAAATATTATCACTACAGCAAGCAAAGTACGTAGATTGCGAAGGAAAACCGGAAGAAACTGTCCTAGACACCCTGATACGTACTATTCTCTCCATCACAAAGAACACACTCTGGCCGCATTCCTTGGCATAGAGGACGCTTTAATAAGGTCAGTACTTCGCTAATGAACCTTTAAGTGAGTAGAGCTCATAAATGTCAAATCCCCTCTTTTATGGATACTATTCGTAAACGAATTTCGATATCATAGAAACATGCTTATTTCCTTGCATAGCAAACAAACAGCTCTTAAAAAAAAAACAACAACTATAATGTACGGGAATGTGCGATCTGGAAATCGAAATTGTTTTCTTCACTAAAAAGTAGGAAATACAAAATTCCACAACCAATAACTCCATCCATTAGTGGTATCCCAATTAACTTTTCAGATGAATTAAAATATCTAGGACTATCCTCGACAAAAAGCTAATTTGGAAGTGTAATATACTGAAAAGAGGCCGGAAAGCCTTTGTGGCTCTCTTTTCTAGTCAAAAAGCCATTGCTAACAAGTTGCGGACTTACTGCGATAGTCTAAGTAAGGTCCAGCAATCAACCTGTGCTGTGAGTGCATAAGTGGAGCTCTCCTATCAACACCTTCAGCCACTTTATATGTAAATACAGCTTATGTGCTTACTTGGGTTTCAAGGCACAAAACGTACTATTTTCAACAGTAGATGAAATATTTAATTATAACTTTTTAAATGATCATTTGAAGTGAATGAAAAAACGTGTTTTACTTGATTGAAACAATAAACTATAACTTAAACGAAAAAATAGAAAAAAATTAAAAGTGGATTTTTGACAGATTAAAAAAAAAAAAAAAAAAATTCGGTCAAAGTATCTATAAATTTTTTCTGTAAAATGTAGTTATAATCAAAATAAAAAAATCCTTCGTTCAAGTATTTGTGGATTGTACGAGTATTTCGAAGACCTGTGTCAAATTTCATCAAGATTGGTTGAGTAGTTCACAAAACTCTTGATAAAAACTCTGTTTTGAGAAAAACTTGTTCAAAGTTCAAAGCGCTAAGGACAGCTGACCTTGAGTTGGTCATTTCTCAGGGCTGTATCTCTAAACCTATTGCTCGGATCAAATTAAGGATATCATTCTAGAGATATTTAATTTAAAAAGACATCGTGAGATCCATGTAACCTTTTCAATTTTACAACCCTTTCAGCAAACAGAAGGTCGCAAAGGCAGCTGTGTGAGTCAGAGCCATCTCTCAATGAACTAATAACACTATTGTCTGTCAATAAGCTTGAATTTGTTCGGGTCAGTCCCAAATCAGGCTGCTTTTAAAAACAACTTGCAAGTCAACATTCCATCGAGATCCCTTTTGGATGACGACAATTTCTTCTTTTTTTTTTATATATAATTAACGCGCACATCAAGGGGTTATGACTACCCTTATAATGCCATTAAACACAGTGCGAGTATTTAGGAAAATAGGAGAGGATTTGAAAGGAGACATCGATGCACGTTTCTTTTGAACTTTTGTGAATCGTAATGCAATCTTAAGAGATGATTTCATTCATATATCTACAGACAGTTCAAAGACCGAAGAAGGGGTGGGTTGTGGAAAGTACGCAAACATACTTACAGTAAGAGTCTCATTCCGTCTTCCAAGTGTAGCGTGTTCCAAGCTGAAATTCTGGCAATCAAAGTTTAAAGAAAACGTGATATCTTCAGTAAACATCCGCATCTTTTCAGACAGTACAGTAGGCCTCTAATCACTCGGCGCTGTTTCCACGAACTCAGTAACCGCCCACTATCTTTCATAGGGATGCTTTAACATTCAGTTTTTCTGGGTGTCGGTGCTTAGAGATATCTTAGGAAACGGCAAAGCCGATTAACTTGAACCCGAACTGAGTCACCGGTCTCAACCAGGTGCAAACTCATGCTAAATCAAGATACCATGGATAGAACAAACAGCAGGTAAAGAAATACCAAACACCTGTCCAACAAAAAAACGGATCTAGCCAAAACTGGATCTAAAACGCTCAAGACAGCTGTTATCATTAAACAAATAACACACTTAGCTTTGTAATCGATTTCATACGAGGAGAAAGAGGAGACAATTCCATACGTCCTCTGTTCATGTCCTGCTCTCTCCCTTAAATGCAAACTACATCTATAAAATTTCTTCATTGATGATCCAAGAGATCTGATGATCACAGATATCCAATGCCTTCACCGCTTAATTAAAAGCTCTAAATTGTTGAGCTTTTTGTTGTTGAAAGAATTAAGTGGTACCCGTGGATAGCATGTCCGCCTGTTAATCCAGAGGTTCGAGTTCGAATCCCACCAGAGGCAAAAATGTTTTTTCTACGGGTATCGCCTTTCGCGAGGAATTGGCAAGTCCTCCGTTAGTATTCATTGCCATGAAAAGCGCTTTCTCGATTAGCCGTTCGGAACCGGCAGAAAATTGTAGGTCCCCTCCATTCCCTCACAAGACATGGTTGTGAGAAAGGTGCTAGGCCCAGGGGCTCCTCGCTCTGTTGCGCCACCCTATTTATTTATTTTATTTATTTTTAAATTGTTGAGCTAAATTAGACGCTCCTTCACATCTTTCATGTGCTATCACAAAGAACCAAATTTTGGTCTAAGTGTGCCGCTTTCTATTTTTCAATCCTCAAATTTTGCTGTTGAGCTTCGTCTTGAAGAACAAGGCAGAAACTCGTATATTAATTTAGTTTCTATTCCTTATTCACTGAATATAAATTATTCTAACATCCTACAGTCCAAACCATCGACATTTTCAATAAGGGCGCAAAGTAAGAAGCAACTCATTAGATCAAAATTTCATCACCGGTCCTCGACTTCACAGTTATTCCATCGCCAGAACATAAACAAAACTGACAGCACATTATGAACATCTTACTTTTGTAAGATATAGACACCAGATTTAAAAAAAAAAAAAATGCTGAAATAAAGTCGAAGTTTGTTTTCGGCCTTAATTTTTGACTATACACAACCACACTACCATACATTTTATGTTTAGTTCTCGTACAAGCGTACAACAGGCAAGATTTTCCTCCTTCAAGAGAAGGAGAAGCTTTCTTGGTCTCTCGATATTTCGCTTTTTGATCTCGTTGGGCTTAAATTAAACCTGTATACAATTTCTTAAAAATAATCAATTCAATTAAAACACAAAACTCTATTTTTGGATACAAACACTTTCACCAAACGCCATCTATCCACATAAACTCTCAACGGTTTACAGTTCATTAAAACAAAAAACAATGACTAAAGCAATTTTTCAGTACCATAAATAGAATCGTATTTTGATTTATTTCACTCATTTATGTCAAACGTTAAGCACTTCCTCTTTCTTTTTACTCGTATTTCGCTGAGAATGCACATACAGCATAGATAAATAAAGTTCAATGTGTGTGCACAATCCCAAATGGATTTAAACAAAACCTTAAAGAAAGGGGCTATGCGCACCGTGATAATTCTTTTTCATTTTTTCGAATTTGATTTCACTGTGTTTTTGATGTGCAATAGAATTTCTTTAGAGTCCAAAGCAAAACAACCGAGCACGTTCGATAGAGGTGCACTCATAAATTATTTATATTTCAGATTTAACGAGAAGCATGTGCTCAGTTCACTTCACATTGATTATGAGTAGGTTAAACCGTCCATTAGATTGGTTTTTAAAAGAAAACCAAATTCATTACTGCTCAAATTAAGGATGCAAGTGTCCAAAGCGAGGCAGGTTTCTATATTTGTTAGGAGGCTAGTTAAAAGGTATCAAAATTACAAAAAGAGTTTAGCAAGGATCTTTAACTTAAAATTTGACTTGAGCCCCTAATGCCATATTTTTTAGGTTGATTGAAAAATTGACCATATTGAACTTTCCGATGGGTCAACTTGTTGCTGCCGAAGGTACGAATGAGGATATAAACCGCAAAGTAACGCTGTGAAACGATAAGACGTCGGAGAGTCACAATCAAAAGATATATCCAATGCCTTTTTAATCGAGTGTCTCTCCAATTATCATTGAATCATATGCCGATGCTCGAGTCTGATTTATTCAAAAGCGTTGTTCACTCACAATTGCCGAAAAACCAAAAATTGCCAGGAACACCCGTTTCAATTATATTATCGAAAGAATATTGGGGAATTTGAGAATGAAAAGCATTCTAACGGTGAAAGAATTTGTAAATCGGTCTAAGTTCCGGTATATCTTCCCGTTCCCCTGCGAATAAGGGGTGTAAAATCCATAAACAAACCTCTTTTTTGGGTCACTCTATCTGTTTAAAAAAAAAACCGCATCAAAATCCTTTGCGTTGTCTTAAAGATCTAAGCATACATAGAGACAGACGGCGGAAAGCGACTTTATTTTATACTATGTAAGGATAAGGTGCCCATATGAAGAGAAACACTTAAATAAATGAAGTACCAATATTTTGTTAATGACATGCGAATGCGAGTCAATCTTGAGACTTGATAACAACCCTTTGTGAACTCTTACAGACAGCTCTAAACAAGTTCATCAGCTGGTCTAAAAACTGTGGGCTAAATGTCAACCCTAAAAAAACAGAACTTGTTCTGTTTACGAGAAAACGTAACATTCGGTATATACTTCCACCCACCATTAATGGTATACCCATAAACTTATCTGGTACGGCAAAATATCTCGGAATTGTTCTTGATCGTAAACTTAACTGGAAAGAAAATTTAAAAGAAAGAGAAAGGAAAGCTCTTTCTACACTTGTAGGAGAATTTTTGGGGAAAATTGGGACCTGGTCCCAAAACTATTCACTGGATGTATACATCCATAATAAGACCAATTCTCAGATATGCCTGTCTGGTCTGGTGGCCATCATTAGAGAAGGCTTCAAACCTTAAGATCAACCAAAATCCAAAGGCTTGCATGCATTGGCTCAACTAGTGCCATGAGAATTGAGAACAACACCAACTGCACCTCTGGAAACCTTCCTGTCGCTAGCCGCCCTAGATCTTTTTACTAAGGAGATGGCGGCCAAAAGAGCACTGCGACTAAAAAAATGCAACAATTGGAAAACAGGCATATCAGGCCATAGAACCATCATGAACCATACAGATAAAGACAATCAAACAGACTAAACCCCCTAGCATATTGACTTCAATCCAGTGGCCCTAGCAGTCTTTCCGGCAAGAGAAAGCTGGGAAGAAAACAGGGGGCCTACCATGTAACTCGATTCTACAATAAAAACGTTCGAATGCCCTTTATAATATAATAGCTTTCGAATGATTCGAAAGTAGAATCGAGTTACATAGTAGGGCCCCAGGGTTATAAAAGAAAATCACATTTCCGTCTTCACAGATGGTTCCAAAACGGACGAAGGGGTAGGGTCAAGTATCTTTTCAGATTACCCTACCATGAATAGATCAATAAAGCTTCCCGACTTCTGCAGTGTCTCTCAAGCAGAAGTACTCGCAGCGTGCGAAGCCGCAAAACACCTAGCTTCGCAAAACTTCATCAACAAAAATATTGACTTCTTCATAGACAGACCATTAAAGCTATCTCATCCATTATCACAAAATCCAGACTAGTAGACAGCTGTCGCATTAATCTTAGACTGCTCAGCAAAACAAACACAGTAAGTTTAACCTGGGTTCCAGGACATCGTGACATAATCGGTAATGAAATGGAGGTAAGCTGGCTAAAATCGGGTCAGCACTCGAATCCAGCGAAACGAACACCTCAGTTGTAACGCCACTAGAACAAAAAAAAAAAACAGAATCAAACATAAATTTCTAAAAACCGCCAATGACAGGTGGTCATCTTTAGAAACATGCCGAGTCTCCAGAAACCTATCGCCAGAAAAAAGCAGAATTTCTACTCCAGCTTAGCAGACCTCCACTCTCTCTGTGGATTGGCATTCTCAAGGGCCACAACTCGGTTGGGTACCCACATGAGGAGAATGGGCATTAGCACATCCGACTTATGTAGAGGATGACAAGATAAGGAGGCAGAGGAAGGATCATTCCACTTCCTCTGTGAGTGACCACACTAGGAAAAATAACCTCGAAGAATACTTCTTCGACGAACTGGGCAACATCTCTAACCTCCCATTGAGCAACGTCCTGAAATTTGCTCAGGGCTCCAAATGGTTCAGTGGGGGTTTCCTATTCCAATAAACCAATCACCAGCCCAACCCTCTACCTCTCCAATCCTCCCACCTACTCACCCTCTCTTTTCCCGGGGAGCACAATGGATCCTTGAGATCCGAGTGAGGTGCTGCCACTTGTGGCTGCACCCCCCATTCAACCTAATCTAACCTTGAGACCTGATAACATAAATTCAGCACAATGAAAGGCTTCACTAAACTGTTTGCTTCGTTCTACCATAAAAGAGATGATCTTCACATCAAACTCAGAAGATTGATCGTTGAGAAAGCACTTCAGAAAAAAGGAGCAAAATGAAGTCACAACTACTGAATGTTGAATAAACTAACTTCACAAAAAACACTAAGCAGACATATTGCCAGCAACCCAATAATAAAAGGTTGATTTCCTTCTTAAATCTTTCCCATTGGGTGTGCAAAGAATATGATAAGCATCATCAACACAATTAACATGAAATAAATTTTGTTTCGGTCTTATACCGTTTTTATCCATCTCTCTAATGACCCAGAAAGAAAACTGAATTAGGTACAATGTTTGCTCAAGGAAATACTTTCTGCTTTTGCCATCCACGAACTACCGTGGATTTTGTTACGTTCGCAGTTGCATGCGCTGTCGGAATAATTAAACTCTGTGCTGTGATTGCAGTTTTTGTGTTTATGTTTCTTATTTTTTATTTAGCTTAGAGAACGTGCTAATGACTTCCAGTACCCAGACGAAGCGACAAAAATTGCAAATTGAAAAATAGCCACCGAGTCGAGTCTAGTATAGTGAAGAGGTAGTTAACGTTTGGCAACATGGTTGCCGGATGTGTGGTATTGTCGAAGTTTTAGCTCTGAAAGTAAGACGGCTTCAACAATAATGCTCAAATCGTCTTGTTTGGGATAAAAACAACAGCACATGCTTAAGGCTGCTCCTAGATTTTGGAGCGAATTTTTTTTTACAGTGTTAAATTCATTTTCATTTCATTTTCTTAAATCTGCTTAGGAGCTAGCAAAAATGTATAAAATTAGCTTTTATAATAACTTAACAAACTTACTGACCCTAAGTGGGTACTCTAAATTACTCAATATCTTAATTCTAATGCCTTTCGGCCTATTTTTTAGCGAATTGAATGGTTTAAGTGCTTTTTCGTTGCAATTCAACAATCCGATAACCAGATCAACAAAGGATTTCACCACTGAGTTGCGATAATTTTTACCTTATTTCCTTTGGCATCCGAGGTAGAGGAAACAATAAATCACTTGAAACACACCTTTGACTTTGTATAATTTGAAACACGGGCAATACATTCGGAATTTTGTATTTTATATTAATTATCAATCAGCTTATCAGCACTTTTTTATCTTATTTGCGAAGTTTACAAACAACGGACTATCATGGTGATAATGTTGCGTCCAGATTGTATCATAATCATAACTCATGAAATAACTAAAAACGCTTTTCGGAAAGAAAGTTTTCGTTGGCAAAAGCCTAATTGCAAAATAAACTACGGTTGAAAGCTTTCCGGATCACTGTTGCCATTAGAGCTCCTTCTCCTCGCACCACTATCTTAGTATTGAAGAAACGTTTAGTCTGTCTTTTGGTACAGGTCGTTTATCAAACCTCATGACAAAAGTTTTAAACATAAGAACTCTCAAAAAACAATAAAAAAAAAACTATAGTTGCTACATTTTAAAAACATTTGGCAACCAGTCACCAGCACCAGCCTCTGAAGAAAAGTACCAGATGCGGATCTGCATCCCGAAACAGAAATGCAGCAGCAGCCAGTTTGTGTGACGGTTTCTCTTGATTGCAGGCAAAGATGTGTCAGAATGATATGACCACCACTGCTGGTGTCTTGCATTGCGGAAAATTTAAGATGATTTATGGATTTTTCGTACCAGCATCAGTATCATGCTCTTTCTAAAATAGTCGGGATTTCTTGTAGTCATGCACATACTTTAGTGAACCTTCTCAAAGCAGCATCATGTCAGGCATCCAACGGCATCACAAAAGGTGAATCTTATGCCAAAACAATGCCAATGGTGTCGAAAGGGGAATTTTCTAATTTAGGGTGTTCAGTGTCATACATATGGTGTGGTTCTGGGGGCTATACGAAGTGGGAACGAATTTTTCTGAGCAACTGGTTAAAATCTGCAGACATCGGGTTCGGGCATGACCAAGACCATAATTTTTGCTGCAGTGGTCTCTGTTCCGCCGCGCCGGGCGCGCCGGCCGGCCGGCTGGATTAGATACATACATACACAGAGCCACCAGCCATTGCATGCATGAGTTGCATTTTTGTAGTTTATTTTCCTTCCGGGTAGGAGAGTAAGTAGACACGAACGAATTTGACCGCAAATAGAAAAGCAGGAAAATCACACTTGTCTTCAAAAGATGATGCGATGTGCAAGATTTGTATTTGATTTAAAATGTTTACTGTACGTGTACGATGTTACTTAACATAGTTGTGTAGCTTGTTTCGATTTTCAAGTTTCGCATGGAGTAACAACTTAAAAAAAAATGTTGTTACGAAGAATTTGTTAACCATTGAGTGTACCGCAGCGTGTACACTAAAAAGATAATCACAAGATTGGACCAAGCTGCTAGTTGAAAGTTGACACCACTCCCACAATACTGACGACAACAGTAGATATCTAAATATCCGAACAATTTCTAAGTCGTCAACAACTTACATGCGTTCGGTTTATTTTAAAGAGGTAAACCTCTGGGATATTTCACCAAAATATGTACATTGGGTTGCGCAATATTAAATTAAATTTATTGATTTCAACTATAAGCATATTAAGACAATGTATCTTTTTTGTTATACTTAGTACATAAGGTTACAGTAAAGTGCACAATAATGATTTAAACCTACAATAATAATAATCTGAATTGGTATCTACTTCTACAATGATAGAAAAAAGGAAAAAATATGTAAAATATACTATGATATAAATTATAAAAGTACAGGAATACATATATAGGCAGATAAAACAGAAACAGCATCAGAAAAATGTTTACAAAAGTTTTAAGTAAAGTTTTAGGAAAAGTTTTGGCAACTGTAGTGGTTTCTCACAGAAGCTTCAAAAGAATTGAAGTTGTTCAATCTTCTAAGATCGGCTGGAACTCAACACTAGGAAAACAAGTTCTGTCAACAACGGTATTACTTAAGATTATAGCCTGACATTTTTTGAGTTTAGATTTAGTAAGTTTTTACGTGATCAATGAACTATAGACATCAAATCGTCATTCATCCAAGCAGTAGCGTCTTCGACCACTCCAAGATTATAGCTCATATAAATCTGCACATCGTCACGTCAGCATACATATGTATTTCGCAATTACAGAGCACCGAAGGCAAGTCGTTGATGAATATCGTGAAAAGAAGAGGTCCCAAGATTTAGTCCTGAGGAACACCAGCGCGATTGAAAAGGAACTCAGATATTTCAGGGTTTGCAAACACCGCCTGAGATCGTCCAGTCACATATTCCTTAATAAGTGTAATGGCCGAACTTTCAAAACCAAACAAATACTGAAGCTTACTTAATAGGGCGCGGAGCCCCATGGCCTAGCGCTTTTTTCACAGCCATGCCTTCTGAAGGATTGGAGAGGGTTTACAATTTTCTGTCGGTTCCGAACGGCTAATGGAGAAAACGCTTTTTATGGCAATGAATCTATTATCAGAGGACTTGGTCAATTCCTCGCGAAAGGTGATACCCGTGGAAAAACATTTTTGATTTATGTTGGGACTTGAAAAGTGACTTTTGACTCGGCTCTTGCGTGGTTCACCTTGGTCTGATACCTTCATTTTAGCCCCATATGAAAACTAATTGAAAATTATTGAATTGCTAACCCTCTCCAAACGTCTTTTTACCGCTGACATAATTGTGTCCATCAGGTTAGGACTGGTACGATACATTCTCGTTACTTCAGTTGAGTTACAGAAATACTAATCCATGTAACTTATATTGTCTCTTACTTCCGTAGCCCTATTCTCTGCACCAGTTACGCCTTGTATAACTCAATGTACAGAATGCTGAATACGACAGGAAATACTCTCGATTTCTACATAAGTTCCTCTTTCTCTCTCTCTAAACTTTATTTTTTTTTTTTTCTTAGTTTTAAATAACATAACTATTGTTAAGGATCTTCCAAAAACGACTTCCAAATAGCCATCTTACTACATCTGTTGAATTAGTTTTATTCAGTCCGTTTTGTAAAATGCCAATAAACGAATATCGACTTTAACAGGACGTGCAAATAACTAAATAAGTGCCGAAAATATCGCTGCTGTCTGTAAGAGTGTACAGGAGAAACCCAGGAATTCGATTTCCCGTCGCTCACAAGAACTCGGCAATTGAATTTTAAAAAGAAGGTTTAATATTCAGCAAGGCAAGCTCTAGATCAGCAGTCAGCACAATAACAAAAATAAACCTTAAAATAAACCTTGGTTTACCAGAGACATTCTCTCCCTGATGAAACAACGTGATTTGACCTTTCCCACACTGCTACATTACATTACTCATATCTTTAACTCTATAAATAAGTACAAATGAGTTTCCTACACAATGGAAGAGCGTTAAGATAGTACCTATACCAAAGACGACGAATTCAGACCAATTTCAATATTGCCATTTTTGTCCAAGGTTTTCGAGATATAATTCAAAAGCAAATAAATATTTGTCTGACGTGCTACAATCTATTGTTTTCGAAAGAATAACATTTTTTTAACTGCCTTATTGAGTATATCTGAGCATTTAAGGAAAGCGATCGATAAAAATAGTGTCACGTTTCTTATACTCCTAGATTTCTCTAAAGGCTTTGACATGGTGAATCATGTATTGCTTTGTGAAAAACTGTCGCAGTTATCCAAATCAGACTATCTTATTAGACTTTCTTCCTGTTATGAGTGGCGTTCCACAAGGTTCTATACTTGGTCCGCTGCTTTTCTCAATGTATGTTAATGAACTTCCTGCTGTTGTACGACAATGTTCTATTCGTATGAACGCTGATGATACTCTGTTATACTTAAGCAGCCCCCTTTGGATGATCGAGCATTCGACAACTTGTATAAAAGAAGATTTAAAACTTATTGACCGTTGGTCTAATAAAAATGGACTACTGTTAAATTCAATGAAATCTAAATGTCTGGTTATTTCCAGGAGCAAAATTGACGTTCCTACTTCCCTCAACTACTTCTTAAGGAGAGTCCCATTGATTACGTCGATTCTGCTAAGAACTTAGGTGTAGTGTTTAATCGGAACCTTACCTGGGATCTACATGTAAAAAACACTGTTGCTCACTCACTGTTCTACGAACGCTCTGGTCTTTACAGCACATAATTCCATTTAAAACAAGAGTACTTCGTGTAAAAACAAATTTTCTGCAATGTAGACTTCGAAAGCAAAAGGAAACTAAGGCCCTTATTGCGAGTGTCGTCTAACATTCGATGCGACAATGATCGAAAGCTTCGATAAATTTTCCTTTTGGTATTGCGTATCTCTATCGACAAGGATTTCTGTTACTGTGAATAATGAAAGTAGTCATTGTGAATAAATCCTATAATTTGACATTTGAGTTAGTTTCAGTTATAGTCGAACGCAAAAATACAGACGATATCGACCAAATTCAAAATTGAAAGTATCGAACAATAAGAATACGCAATACCAAATTTCATTTTCGACGTTCGACTATCGACAACCGTCGTTTATCGACAGCCAAACGTCACTCGCAATAAGGGCCTAAATGTCGTATTTAATTGTAGCATATACGTTACGTTTACGGGCTAAGGCGTTGATAGTCAGTTGTTGATAGAGTTTCACAATATGGTCACGTGGAGGTAATGTGAACTGGCCAACGAGATCGTACGATTTGGGATTTTGAGTTAGACTTTCTCTTGTGGGGTTTTTTTTTTTGTCAAGTCGAAAGTGTATGCGAATAAATCACAAACCCCAGCGCAGCGGTCCTCAAAGCCAACATAACACATGCCATTGGTCAAATTGAGACTGATTTATGCAGCAGATTCATGGAAAATTTGACATTTAGGATGCAAAACCCTTAATTAACATTTGATATACAGTCCGGCAATAACTTTTTCGGAGTTGGTCTTTGGTGACAGCTATCAAGTCACCAGATTTATGCTCAGTTCGGTTTGCCATTTTATTGTGGAAGAATTGAAGCGTTCGGTAAATTGTTTCGAAACGAATTCGCTGTTGACGCACATTTGAACATAATTTCTGGTCCTAAAATTGAGAGTTACCTCCAAGATCGGGCGATTTAAAACCGCTGGACTATTTTTAGTTGCGTTTTATGAAGTCGCTTGTCTACGCAGATACGCCCGAGACGATTGACGCCTACGAAAAGTATATTTAACGCGTTATTGCTGACATACTGCCCCAAACAATGCAAAAGTTGTCGAAAATTGAGAATCTTGGCTGGAATTTATTTGAGCCACAAACTTGCCCTAAATTATCCAATCAATTTATCAACAAAGGCAAACAGATCTTTGTAATAAACTAAATTCTTGTCCAGATATGCGTTTCATTTCTACTTGAAAACCAAACGACACTCTTTGTTAAGCAAATTCTTTATACATATACCTGCCTGCAATTAGCTTAATAAATAAATAAAAAATTAATAAACTACAATCTTGATTAACCTGGAGCAAATTTTTTTTTTTTCTAAACCGAAGTATTTATAGTTCAAATTCAACCGCTAACTCAAACCCACAAACGAAATTCTTATAGTAACATATTTTTTTATGAATTGTAAATAATCAAACTTACGAACAATCAAGAAAACGTTAACTTGGATCATATTCATTACGATTCAAAACAATGCAGTCCTTAACTTATGTCAATTAGCTAAGTGCAGCAGAAATTAAGGTCAAGTTGGGGGCATGTTGTTGTTTCTAAATAAATTCAAATTCAATTCAACATGTTTATGTAATAAAACCAAAGCACAACTTTTGACCCATAAAAATAGATCAAAGAAAAAGATTTTCTCTGTGAATTTATCATAAATACGAGTTATAAGACATTTATAACCACAACCTTCGCCGATACTTACATAAGCGCCTAGACAGCTGATTTGATTTATAGTCGTCATTACAGAAGTTTTTTTTTTTTTCAATAAAAAGAACAAATTTCGCAAGCAAAATTAGGGAGCAGCCGATGTTCTTATCCGAATAGGGCATGAGAGTCATCATAAATATTTATTGGCCGTCGAAATCGTTGCTTCGATTTTTTTGTGGTATACCAATTGGCATTCCTTTTTGTCGTCATATTTGTTGTCTAGTTTCTGTCTCGAAAGATTCACATTCACGTGCTGGGGGATCGCTTAAGTGACTCTGATTCATGTCATCATAATGATTTCTCCACAATCATTCCATTTTGAGATGGTTGTGATAAATAAAAAATACTTAACTGAGTTTGCATCACATATTTTGCGCTATAAGGATTGGCGTTAGTATTGTCGGCTTGAAATATGGAAATGTGTTTAAAAGCAACATATACATGAGTATGATTCATGTTATTGTTTTTTTTCGAATCAGACGTCATGATATTCGTTCTGGGTCGAGACTTATTGCTTCAGAGACTTCGTTCTGCGGCTTTTAATTGTTCTGTAATTGAATTAATTATCAAGTACTTCTTACCAATGATCAACGACTCTGATAACTCTTTTTTGAAACAATCTTAATCGCTGGCCATTTGAACTTTGCACATTGAGAAGATGCAAAAATTAGTAACCTTTAATTGGACATCCGCTGGCATAATCAATTTAAATTGAAGGAAAACTCATCTTGCATGGCACAATTACTTCAATACACTTTCAGTCATCTAAGTCATCATCTTTATCGGATACGTCGAAACTGTGAGATATTATAAACATAAAAGATACCACCTACCACTTTGCCATAATTGCTTTTGAGGGTATAAACTATTTTTAGTTTCACGTTCTACATCACACTGGCACCGAGTTCAGAGTTTACGCTCATAAAATACTAAAAACATTTTGAACACACCCAATTGATTGACAAAAGAAGACACACCACACATAGACAACCGAGGTACCTACACGTCACAGTAAGTTGCCACTGTTTGGTTCGAAACTTTATCTCGCTTCTCATTATTTGATTGTTATGTTTTGAGGGCTTTGCTAAACCTACATAAATTATAACTAAAGATTCATTAAAATTCATGTCTAGCCGTTCCATTGCTCGGATGTGTGTTTTGTATGGTATAGCGAAGCCATCATTACTCTACGTCTGAGTTAGTGTGCTTTAAAGACTCATTTGTGTATAGGTATACTTTATTTGAAAACTGTTATAATAAAAACAAAATTACCAGGAAATGCTTGAAACGATTGTTTAAAGTACACCGCCTGCCAGCAAGCGAAAGACGACGTAGATTACGTTCACGTTGCGCATATGTACTTTGGTATATGCTTTAATTAATTATTATTAGGTATTGGTAAAAGCGGCAAAATTACAAAGACTCTGAATTTAACGTTTGAGGTTGTTCATTCTCATAAGGGCGACTACTAATAAGGGGAAAATAACAGTTTCGTCGTGTATGGAATGATGCGATTAAAGACTTATATTATATCCAGTCATGCACAATACTTTCTCTTGCAGCATATAAAAATTTTCCTACAAAAAAAAAAAATTGGACAAAGTCGAAAAAAGTAACCTTTTTATACATATATTTTATTGGTCAGTTTTACAGTGAAAAATTAAACTACACTTCTGGTTTAAATTTAAGTTTGAAAATCATTTTGTTTTCACACTGTAAGTCTGTTGGGCATATATCTGAGTGGGTTGCATTGTTAGATTCTTTCATAACTATGCAGCGAGTTGTTGGGCGGCCAATGCTTTTTATTTTTTAGAAATTGTTGCCGACGATAGTCGAACAGAGAATAAGTTATAATAATTAACGCAGTGGTATGTATACAAGGTGCTTCGTATAAGATGAGATAAAAGCTCAGGATCAAATATGTTTTGTCAAGACAAGAAAAAACCGTCGGGAGGGCCTTCCCGTTTATGTGGAAGGGGCAGTTTTTCAAAAACTTGTATTAATTTTTTTTAAAAAAAAAAAAATTTAAACAATTAACCACTTTTCCTAAAACATATTATGGAGTTTTTGAAGTCTAAAACTATGTTCTTTAACTAAAATTTTAGTTCAAGTAGATTTAATGAATGGTTTCTGAGAGATCAAGTCAAAAAGTTCAAAGTTTTGAAAAAAACTCAATTTTTTTTCTTTAAGTAAAAATTTGAATAAAGTTTTGCCCTACTAAGAGTCGCTTGTTATTGAAATAATCAACTCTCTAATTAGTTTCGAGTCAAACACAGAAAACCGAATGAAAAAATATTTCTTAGTTTTTGAGTAATTTAAAAAGAAAAGAGAGCTACTTTGCAGAGATAACCCCTTTTTTTGCTCATAGAATGAAGTCCAATCAACGGAAAAACTAATATAATATGCTAAGTTGATTTTTTATATTTATTTTCCCGCCTAAACGGAGGGAGAAAGCCCCACCATCAACTTGTCTTGACCAAACCTATCCGTCCTAAGCTTAAGTCGCGCCTTATTCAAAATGTTAAAAAATTACCAAAAAATAAAAAAAGCCGTTTTATTAATTCTGAGTACAGGGAGTTCATGTTTCAAAATATGTACATATACAGCTATGGACAAAGAAATAGCACACTATTAAGAAAAATCATAAATTCAAAATTTCCGTTATGTGAAATGGTTGTGATGTTTCTTTTTCTTCGGGTATGTAGATTTGATAAACAAATGCAGTCTATCAAGCCTAAAAAGTACCGCAATTTTTGCATCGTCCAAAGTGCGAAGCGTACAATCCTAAGTATACTTTAAAGACGGTAAAACATGGAGTGGACAATTTAATGGTCTGGGTGCGTTTTCCTGGCATGGGGTCCATTGGAGAGGATTGATGTCAAAATGGATAAATTCGCTTATCTTGCTATACTGAAGAATACAATGGAACCATATTCCTTTGAGTTTAGTGGATATTCATGCATGACAATGACCCCAAACACGCATCAAATATAGTAAAAGCTTGGCTCGTGGATGAACAATTCGATGTCCTAACCTGGCCAGCTCAAAGTCCCGATCTCAATCCCATAGAACACTTATGGAATGATGTTAAAGTCAAAATTGTGCAGACAAAATTTAAAAATTCAAACGATCTTTGGGCTGGAATCAAAGAAGCTTGGTACTCTATCCCGCAAAGTAGATGCCAGGCGTTAGTTGAAAGCTTACCAAGGAGGTGCCAAGCAACTTTAAAAAATCGTGGTCAACCAACTAAGAACTAACTTGGTAATATCAAAATTTATGAAAAAAAAAAATATTTTCACTAAAAATAATTTTTTTTTTACTATTATAGGTAAGTGTGCTATTTTCTTGTCCACAAGAAATTTGATCATCACTGCAAAATATATTTTTAAAAATTGAATTGTAAAGAAATAATTCCCTATTACCAATTTATTATTAATCCTTAGAAATCACTTCATGTCATAAAATAGGAAATAAAATATTTAAGTTCAAAAGGAAAAAATAAATGCAGTTTTCATAAGAAAATGAATGAGTGTGCTATTTCTTTGTCCATAGCTGTATATATGCATATTCTCAGCTTCAATTTCAATACAATAATAAAAGTAAAATTTAGTTGGAATTGAAAGCAAAGAAAATTTTCTTCAAAGATATTTTGATTTTAAGATATAAGAAACTGTATGAATGAAAGTAACAGCAACTTTCCAAGAAAGAAGAAAAGTAGCAGTGATGGAACACCAGTTCATAATTATAGTTAGATGATTTATAATATTTATTTATTTATTTCACCTACAGAAATTATATAATTTCATTACAGATTACATTAGATAAAAATATATAACATGGATGTTTTAAAAAATAATAATAATAATATTAACAATAATAATACAAAACAAATGAGATGGCAAAAGAAAAATATATAACTCCATCAAAAATGGGTTATGAATTTAAAGTAGTTAATATAATAAGCAATTTATTTTTAAAACTATGCCTTGAACATAATGCAAAAAAGTCTAAGAACTTTGAGTTAGCCTCATTTAAACAACGATTAACGGGCTGTTTAATAGCATAATTAAATCTATGAAAAGGAATATGAAACAGAGTTCGTTCCCGAATTCTTCTAACAGGAAAAT
This sequence comes from Melanostoma scalare, assembly GCA_949752695.1. Taxonomy (NCBI): domain Eukaryota; kingdom Metazoa; phylum Arthropoda; class Insecta; order Diptera; family Syrphidae; genus Melanostoma; species Melanostoma scalare. The sequence goes on along the minus strand of OX456985.1, from coordinate 166,057,089 downwards.
AAAAATTTAAAAGTGATAGCAAATGTGGACAATTAATTCGAAAGTCTAAAATATTTTTGATAAACATGAGTAGTAACGACATTCAAGTGTTTGCAGACTAATTAAGGTGGGCTTTAATTGAATTGGTTGAATATGTCGGCATCTCAATTCTCCACTTTAATTTAAACACGACGTACCTAGTAAATCGCTTTTGGACTTTTTCAATTCTAGCTAAATGTCTACTGTAAAATGGATTCCAAACAACGGAACAATATTCTAACACTGATCTCACTAGAGAGACATATAACGATTTTAATGCATATGGATCGTTGAGATCTCTAGAATTTCTTTTAATGAACCCAAGCATAGAGTTAGCTTTGGCTATTGACTATACAAAGTGTTCAGTAAATCTAAGCTTAGGGTCTAATTTAACCCCAAGTTCTTTTTTTACCATAACTCTTTCTAGTGTATCACTCTCAATATTGTAACCAAACAAGATTAAGGAGTTATTTTTATTACTAGACAGTGCTTGGCATTTCGGAACATTAAGACACAAATGATTTGTTTTGCACCAGGTTGAAAGTCTTTCTAGATCTTCTTGAAGCAAACAGCAATCATTTTCACATTTAGTTTTTTTTTATAAATTTTCAAGTCATCTGCATATAGAAGGCATTTTGAATTATAAAAGTTAAGAGGTAGATCATTGATAAACAGAAGAAAAGTGGATATAGGTGGCTTCCTTGAGGAACGCCTGACGAAACAAAAATTCAAAACTTTGTGATTGACTTTATCAAACGTCTTTGCAAAATCAGTAAAGATTATAGGCGTGTTTTTTTGGTAGTTCTACACCGTATAACACTTTGGATTTACATGTATAACAAAAACAACAAGTTGCACCGGATGAAAGGTGATGTAGAATCCTGCACTAGATAGGTTAAACGAGTCATACAGGTATAGGTAGATAGGTTTAACGAGTCGAACATAAAAACGCGAACCGTTTTTTTGGTAAACCACTACACTATATAGTGTAGAACGGCCAAAAAAACAGCCCTTATGTCAGTTTAACAATTATCCTCAAAATTCTTTACAATATCATTACACAATATCTTCAGATTAGTGGTAGTTGACCTACCAGCAAAAAACCCATGTTGATAAACAGAAATAATTTTTTTAACTTAAAAAAAAAAAATTTTTAAAAACAAAATCTTTTCAAAAATTTTTGGAATTGAAGGCATTTTAGAAATGGGTCTGTAGTTCGTTATTTCGTGTTTAGAGCCTGATTTAAAATTAGGCGAGGCAAAAGAGATCTTCCAATCATTAAAAAAAACGCCACAACTTAAAGACATGTTGAATAACATTGTCAATGGCTTTTGCAAGTGAGCGCGCACACAATTTCAAAACTATTGCAGGAAAACCATCTGGACCAGGGCTTCTATTGGAAACTAAAGCTTTAAGTGAATTTTCAACTTCATCCTCTGTAACTTCGAGATGACCAATGTCTAAAACAAATGAATAATTAGTATGATTTGTGTTAAAATTGTAGATATTTTTTGAGCAATACACAGATTTGAAATATTTCGCAAAAAAATTACAAATATTATTCAAATTATCAGATGATTTAACTGAATATTTCATGCATTTAGGTAACCCATTAGATTTTCGTTTCGAATTAATAAACTATATGTAACAGTAAAAGCTTTACAAAACGCATAGGTATTCTATCCTCACTAATTGCATTGAATCTAGCTCGAATTTATTCACTTCAAGGAACCAATAGACCAAGTCGAAAAAAATATCAGGGTCAATAGAACATTGAGTCTCTTTTTTTGCAAACACTGACTTTACAAGGTTGTTCCATAATTAGGTGATAGGGAGATTAAGTTTGAATGCACAATAGTTAAATTTGGATACAGTGATAAAGGTCTGGTTTCGAGCTCTCCAATTAGGAGTTGTTTATCTACGTTTCAATCTGCCATTTCAATGTGCTTTCTCACTTAATCGTTTGGAATCAGCTAAAAACTGTAGGCCCTCCCTATCCATTCCTCACCAGGTTTGATTGAGAGAAATGAAGTAGACTCCGGCCCTCCCCGTCCTCATTGTGTAAGCCTATTATTTATTATTATAAATAAGGAATTAATAAAAACGGGAGTGTTTTCCTAAGTATATCGATCGATATTTTTGGGCAAACAATAGTTAACTTTGGATTTATACAAACATTTTATGCAACATCAAAGGATGTGTCAAAACACATCATACGGTAAACCTTTTTTACCTTTTCTCAATCCTAGTTTTTCGCTCGTATCTTGTTATTTACTCCAACAGAAACAACATACAAAAGCTACATATTAAAATTGCAAAGCCCGTCTTTAAACGAGATGAAAACAAAATAATGCAAAATGTAAATTTATCATGAATTTCATACAAATGCAGTGAGCAAGTATTTCAAAAGCTCATGTTACAAACCACGGCACCGTGTGCATAATGCCCAGTACACATAATATATGTACACTCCAAAATATTACTACACTGCACATATCGTCTTTAAAAAAAAAACTCCTTTTTTGTTTGTGGATAATATGAAAAATGATAGCTGCTGGGAAGAAAAACGTCAAGTTAATTATATCTTGAAGAAGTACTGTCTCCAGGCAATACGTAGTTCTAAAATATTTGTAAATTAAGTGTGGAAAGGGTTGAACTTCTTTGTTTCCTCCAATGTCCTCAGGCTGCTTCCTACTACCTATACACATGCATTATAAATGAAAACGCCTTAAAGGATTGTTTGAAGCACCATGGTACTACTTAGAACGATATATGTATGTACGAGTACGTATAGCATATCCATGCAAAAGGTAAATTTTTATTATGCACCATTTAGGACAATATTACCCTGAAAAGGAATTATATTTTGCCCTTTCTCAATTGTAAGGATTCCTTGTGTGTTTGCTGGAATCTTAAGAGAAGCCCTATTACCTTTTCATTTTCGTGTAAAACACTTTGCCCTGGATAATGTTTCAAGACGTACAAATTTTGTGGGAAAACTATGGTTCAATACATTAAAAGTCACAGGGTATCTCAAAAGTATACAGATAATGATATTCCCTGTTTCTAAGATGCTCATATAATTTTCAAGTTAACTTCGATGTCGTTGTATATCAATTTCTTCATATCATTATGTTGCACTTAATACGAAAGGCTATTTTTTTATAAACTGATAGACGAGTGAGGTTTAATATTAGGTGCATTTTTGTCGCATCTCAGCAATTCTTAAATCAGCTCAGCATGGCACATTTTGACTGATCGAAATCAATTGATCTTTGCAAGTTGTTGAGATAAAACTGAAAGTACCCTGAAAATGTAGATGGAACCCAATAGCATAACAGAAAAATAATGATAATGATGATGAGTGGAAGTTGAAAATCACCTTTCAGAAATCCAAAACGCTTCTGTTTGGGTAGGGCTTCTAAGAGAAAGATCATACAAAAGCTGGTGATCGTCCATATATATTTTTTTTTAATTAACGCGCACATCAAGGGGTTATGACTACCCTTATAATGTTATAGAACACAGTGCAAGCATTTAGGAAAATAGGAGAGGATTAAGGATGCACGTTGCTTTTGAACTTTTGTGAATCGTACTGTTGAGGAAATACAGAGCCAGGACAAACATTCCACAATCGGGTGGTGCGACTAAATTATTAATCTCTATACTTGACTGTACGCCCGAAGTTGGGCTCAAGGTAAAACTGATGGGCATTCCTAGCGAGGCGGGTGTTGCGGCTAAATTGTTTCAGGGGAGGAATTCAGCTGGATATTTCACTAGAGTACTGCTTGTGAAAAAAAACGATAAAAGAGAGTGAGACAGGCAACGTTTCGACGATGTTCAAGAGAATCAATCGATTCTACGATTGAACTATCACCTATCAATCTTAACGCTCTATTTTGTACCCTATCAAGTAGGCGCAAAGATGTTTGAGGAGCACCTGACCAGATATGGGAGTTATACTCCAGATAATGGCAATGGTGGAGTGTTAAGCTTCAACGACAAGAGACAGCATTGAGTTCTACTCGGTTTTTATGACCCCATGTAACAATGATGTCAAGGTCAGAATTCAATGAGCTTATCATACGAAACCGTTTCAGTTCCACATCCGAAGAGCAGGGACGTGAATTTAGAAACGAATATGAAAATCTGAGGGTCGAGTCGTCAGCAAAACAGTTGAGAGAATTAGCAGTTTCAGACAAGAAATCATTTATGAAAATGAGGAAGAGAGTCGGTGACAAAACGGAGCCCTGGGGCACACCAGCACTTATAAAGTGGGTATCAGACGGAAAGGTAATTTCTTATCTAACGAAGAAGAGACTCATCGATACTAAAGAATGCATTTTCGATAAAAGAGCCTGATATGATTCATTACCAGACCTATATGGCTGGACCAGTCTATATCTGTATTTTAACATAACAAACATATCAATGCGGAGCTGACCAGAGCTAGAGGGGTTTTTATTCTGACAAGTCGGTTCTTTTACAGCAGCCAGCTTGAAAGTAGAAGAGTGAAGGTGATTTGCTAGATGGCTCTATATGCCTTTTTTTGTGTGGCTTAACGTGAAAAGAATTCGAGTAATTGAAAGACATTGTCTGAGAACATGTCTTGTAATGAACAAAATACCATAATCGGGTCGCAAAAAAACAAAAAAAAAAATTTTTTTAAATATTACATAACCCGACTTGATAAATTTCTAGTCGAATATTTAAAGAGAACTCTACAGTAGAAAACCAAAATTTTGACCATATCTATAATGCTCATAGGGACCGTTCAAGTATTACGTAAGCACTACAGGGGGGCGGGGGGGTCTTTGCTTTGCTTATTTTGGATGACATAGGGGGTGGGGGGGTCTAGATGATGATTACGTCATCCTGAGTTTTTTTTATTTAAGACTGTTTTTCGCTTTCAAAATCCAAAAAGTCAGCCAGACGTGCCCTTAAGGTGAATTTTGTATAAAGTCAGTTGTGGAAATTGTACTTTAAGGTGGTAGTAGTGAGATTTTGTGTAAAGACAATGGTGAAAGCTGTACCTAAACTAAAGTAGTAGAGTTAAATTTCGTTTGACGTATGCACAAGTTTGCCCTCTATTTAATTTCTCCTCTGAGCGCTCGCTTAACAGCCGAGTAGGGGAATCCCCGCGATCTATTTACTTGTCTAAATTTGCTCTTCCAGTACACTATGTTGTTTGGATACCATAGCGAGTAGACGTATTGCAAGCAGGATGTCAGACAAATCAAAAATATATCAAAAACTATTTGAAAGTTTTAAAAAATCTCATACAAATATGAAAGTACAAAATGTACAAAAGTTAGTTAATGAAGTGTGGCGGAGTTATAAATTACAAGCAAAGTCCGACAAGGAACTAGATGATATTGTTACTAAGAGAATTGGAGAAGAATTGCAAGCGGCGGTTAAGAATAAATCCAATCTCCTAAATTTTTTTTCCAAAGTAAGTGACGAAATCATTTTAGGTACTATAGAAATATTAGAAATCGCCAAAATGTTTGTCTCTACATTTTGTAACAATAATTTAGAAGCACAATGATTAGAAAATGTTATGGTCCATCTCAAGGTATAGCGGTAATGATCATTTTATAGACTTATTTGCTATGATGAACTCCATCAATTGGTCACAAAATAAATGGTGTTCGTTTCTGTATGTAATGGGTTCGCCAAAGGGCTTTAAATTATCTTTAATTGCAGTTTTTTAATGCATGCCTTGTATTCGTGTAGCTTAATAAGAGAATCTTTATAGCAGAACCCATAAAAAGTTCTTATTTTTAGGCGACGTCGACGACTACCTGTAAACCTGCAGAAAAAACACATTTTATACAGCCAGCTTCAAATAACGAGAAACAGGAAGAAGATAAAATAAAACCTGTTAGTGAATCACAACAGCAATACGAAAATGATGAAAATGCAGATAAACAGCGAGTAAAACCTTCTCAGGAAGCTTTGAAAAATAAGATTGCTCTACTCGAAAAAAATCTGAATGCTTTGTATTCTGCAAGAGATACTATGCCAAGCCGTGCTGAAGTTGACAAACAGATCGTTAAGTTGCGCGAGGAATTAAAAACAGCAAAGCAGTCTCTAAACAGGAAGGTTCAAAACGCAGTTGCCCAGAAGAAACACAGGGATGGTATGAAAAGAAAGTTAGAAGATATTTTTCACGAAAATCCGGAAATAAAAAAAAAAATATCTCTGAGGGATTCAGTGGGACGTCCTAAACTTGAAAGCAATCAACCATTACTATTGAAAACAATTGCGGACATAGCTTTATTTGGGAGTGCAGCAGATGATAGAAGACGAACAGAATCTATTCGGAGCGTAAAAACTCTTGATGAGCTCACACAAGAATTACGTAAAATAGGATTTGACATTAGTCGCAGTGGGACATATCTTCGTTTGATTCCCAGAAAATCTAATACTGCAGAGGGACGAAGACATGTATCGACAGTCCCAGTTAAGCTCATTCGGGCTCAATTTGATCATCATAAGAGTCACTTAGATAGCAAGTTCGCTGAAACTTCAATCCATTATTTAGAGAACATAGCATCAATACTTGGACCAGATCAAGTATTTTTCATATCTCAAGATGATAAAGCTCGAGTCCCCATTGGCGTTACTGCGGCAAATAAGCAAGCACCACTTTTAATGCACATGGAATATAGAATCAAATTGCCTGATCACGATTGGGTAATCGCTGAGCGTCATAAATTAATACCATCTGTTTATGCTGGTATCAAAATAACTTCCAATATGCTAGGAGAACAGCAAGCAGTTGGATATTCTGGACCAACATTTATCGCTATTCGAAGTGGAAAGCATAGTTCATCTACTGCTAATACTCATGCTCAGGACTTCGAGACGCTTCTTGAACTTGAAGAGTTTCAATCATTTGCTAAAACTGACAATGGACTAGTAAAACCAGTGGTTATCATGACGGTTGATGGAGGACCAGATGAAAATCCGCGTTATCAAAAAGTCATTGTATTTGCTATACAACACTTTAAACGACATGATCTCGATGCAATGTTTATAGCTACCAATGCTCCTGGAAGAAGTGCTTATAACAGAGTAGAGCGCAGAATGGCTCCTCTTAGTCGGGAACTAGCTGGTTTAATATTGCCTCATGATCATTTTGGGTCTCATTTGAATGAACGTGGTGTTACAATTGATGAGCATTTAGAAAGATCTAATTTCGAATTCGCAGGAAATGTATTAGCTGAAGTATGGAGTTCAATGCAAATTGATGGCTATAATGTTACTACGAAATATGTTGAGGCAGGTGAACAAGATCTTCCTGACTTTCCAGACATTAAATGGTATTCTGAACATGTGCGTGAAAGCCAATACTTGCTTCAAATTGTGAAATGTAGAAATACGGAATGCTGTCGTCCAAGAAGTGGCTTATTTAGATTACTAGACAACAGGTTTCTTCCACCACCTGTAAAAGTAAAGCAAACAGTTGATGACTTGGTTTTGGATGAAGGAGGTCAGTTTCTTAATCTTCCGGTTAATTTAGCACTACGCTTAAGTGCTTCACTCAAAGATTTCCCGCAAATGCCCTACGATTATTTTTGCCCGACGGTAAAATTGAGGTTATCAAGTCGAACATGCAAAACGTGTGGTCTTTACCATGCTTCCGTCAAGTCACTAAATCGTCATATCGAGAAGATCCATAAGAATGTAAACACGCACATTGAAAGGAAAGTAAGACCTGTAAGAGTTGCTGCTCGTCGTGCTAATGAGCTGATGTGCATTATTCAAAATTTAGAGCACCATGATGTTGAATGGCTCGATGAGAACGATGTAGACATTCCAAAATCGGACGAAAGTGAACAGACTCACAACACTGAGAAGCAATCCAAACAATCCAATGTCATCGATAATTTAGAGTCATGGATTCGGGTTTCATGGACTGAAGACTGTTAATTTAAATTTGATATGTATGTATTTCAAACATTAAAAAAAAAATTGTTATGTTCGAAAGTTTATTATATTTTCTTTCCCTTACTCTAATATGTTGAATACCGTATCAATAAAATCAATTTCTGTCTTAAATCTGTTCACTTATTTTGAAAACTATAACTATAGTAATATAATATTAAAAAAAAAATACATTCATTGAAAGATGTTTACGTAAGCATGGGGGGGGGGGGGTATGTTCTTTGCTTACTTTTGCTGACAAGGGGGGTGGGGGGGTAAATAATTGCAATAAATCTGCTTACGTAATACTTGAACGACCCCATATACAAAAGGTTAAGTTTATCCATGACCAAAAAAATAATGCAAAAAATACTTTAAATTGAACAAACAAGTTTCTACTTGTAAATTTGAAAACTCAATTTAATGTGTGTCGACTTTGACTTCTGTTTGTTCAATTTAAACTGTTAAGAGTTTTCGTTTATCGTTTCCACTTTCTATTTTAAAAGCAAAAAATACTGTTGTGTCCAAAAGGAAGCAAAAACTTTTGGTCTTTTGTTGAGAACATTAAGAACTCCAATACGTCATCGGTCCCAATGCTCGTTTTCAATGACTAACCGTATATCAACTCCATGGATAAATCCTGATAGCATATGGACTCCACCTGAGCTTGGGTCTGCTAATTCTGTGATGAAGCAGATTTCTTCGAACTCGGTACCTCGGTTGTCAAAGATTTTAATATACACAAACCCGCTATGCCAAATGGTATCCCCGCCATTATTCTGAAGAATTCTTTTACGGTGAAAACCACGTCGTAAGCTTTTCTATATATCCTATTCTTCTGGGTTCTTACCGAGTAGATGGAAGTAGATGTTGAGATCATCCCTTAAAAAGGCGAATCTTCCCCTTCTTCCAATTACCGTCCAATTGCACTAGCGTCTCTTCTTTCCGAGGTCATAGATACGTTGATAAACCGTCAACTTATGAATTATCGTGAAGAACGAAAGCTTCTTACTGATCGGCTTTCGTAGCAAAAGATCCACTGGTGATTTGATGGATTGTTTTTGTATCACGGAAAAGTGAAACCAAAACACTTATTTGGAGAAAGTAAGATTATTATGCTTGATATTTTTAAGGCATTTGATATCGAGTTTGGCATCAGGCTCTGTTATCGAAAATACGTGATTTTGGTATCGATGAGTCTCTTCTTCGTTAGATTAGAAACTACCTTTACGACCGTCCAGTACAAGTTTTGTTGGGTGGTTTCAAGTCTGACACCCACTTTGTATCAGATAAATCCAAGACAGGACGACATTACTTCTGATCTAACAATTGCGCCGAAGGAGCTAAAGGACACAATGAAAGATTAAGAAAAGACATGCATGCTATTTATTGCCACACTTCGTAAATTTTAGTTTTAATCCGACAAAGGATACTCCGAAATCCGTGCAGTTAAAAGTACAAAAACAAAATGTACAAGCTCGGATGCAAAGAATCAAAATCATATCCTATAAAAATGCGCTTTGTGCGGTAGAGATGAGTACACTGCCGTTTAAAACACAAAAAACGTAGCTCACACAGCAACTACGGAAAAAACAGGAAACTAGCAAGACCAATGATAGTCATTTCAGAACTCTCCTACTCCCATAAATACAAATAACTAACCTCACAATAATTTTTTATTGTAAAACTATATCTCTATCTACATCATAAAATTGAAGTGTAGCCAAATTCGTCCAGCTAAATTGAGAACATGGTTGAAATTGATTACGTTTACAGTTATGACACGAAACTGGCATAAAATTGTTTTAGCTATGAGTTTTTTAAGTTACTTGCTCTTCTTTGCAGTAGGCACCTTACAAAAGATAACGGATTCTTATCTAAAGAGCACAAGGTAACTATTTCAAAGTATGTCTTTAACATTTTTATTTTCACAGCAGAACGAACAACGTTCATTCATTAGTATCGGAATGTGCGTTGTCAACAAAATAAAATGAAATAAAACTCCAACAAGCTTTGCTTTTAGTTTCCAATACCCAGATAGGTACATAGTGCATTTTTTTTTTTTGTATGCGAAGGCGATAGTTATGGCCCCATGTACACTAAAGCTTTTCTCCTTTTTGTTGAACGGTCGCCTTCTCTTTTCAAAATCCCAATCTAGCTGCAACCTATCACATTGATCTACATCTACACTTACATAGCCTGCTATCGAAAGACTCCCAAAGGAGCCAAACTCTCAATGCAGGCAAAAAGCCCATGTCTGGTGCCATGTATCTTAAGCGAAACCGCGATGTCATTTTAATTTTGACTTCGATGGTGCAGTGATGGCGATCTTTTTCATTGGCTCTCGTTGGCTATTTGCATTTAGCGTTTTTTTTTTCTTTTACTTTTGATTAACTTTCATTACGTAGCGTCAGTTGAGATTTAGTTGTTGTATTTTCGAATGAAGAAAACCGCAGCGGTAACAACATCCAAACCATTAGTTGTAGCTAAAAGCCACAGTTTGTGCATTCCGGTTTGAATATCGTGTCGTTCAAGACAATAATGTAATTGAAAACATTTCCATGTCAGTTTTTTTTTCTTGAGGTTTGTTTTTATATCTTCTTGTTGGGTTTTGAGTCTTAACAAAAGGTATGTATTGTCTCATAGATATAATTAACTATTTAGCATGGCTTAGACGAGTTCCTTTATACAGCATCTCTAAAGGAAACACAAAACCATGATGGTTAAAGAGATTTATCGTGAAATGGTGTGAAGTAAACTCGGATTACCATTCGTTTGAAACAAGATAGTTTTGGTTTTCTTTCCTCGCTCTTTTATTGGCTTTTGAATGTTTGCTAGATTTCTAATTGTGTATTTTCTATGTTGCCGAGTTAATTAAGAATGAAAAAAGGTCCCGTAAATTAATACCAAGTTCAGCTATACGTACGATCAGATACACAGTTGGTTTCATTAATATCTTATAATCTTATGACACGGAATGCAAAAACTAAAAGAAATATTAGGGTTTTGGTTTGTGCGTGACTATATTTACGTTAGCATGTGTAGAAACATTTCAAAAAGGCTCTATGAGAACGGAATAGTTTCGGACTACAAATTCTAAAAAGCCAGCATCATGTAAGGATTAAAACATATTTAAACAAAAAAAAAAAAACAAAGAACAAATTTTCTTCCGTAAAAAAGCTTTGTCAATGATGTCAACTATTCTATGGAGCTGAAAAATAATCGGCGAGTGGTTGCTTTCTTAATTTCACTTCATTTGCGAGACATGTTAAAAAAATGATTTCCACTCTTTAGTTTAAAAGCAATCCGTAGTTTTTACATACTTAAGTGAGCATTGAAGTTCGGGGTGAACCCGGGTCTCAACCAACATCTTTCGCCAACAATTTTCGGGAGCTCCCTCCAGTTATAGAATGCAAAACTGGAGGGAGCTCCCGGAAATTGTTGGCTGTTGAGGTCTTCTTCTCCTTGATTGCGCCACCTAAGACGAGGTCTTCATCTTCCCTTCCGCGATTTCTCTGCAATGTGCTTTCGAAAACCCGTCGGTCGAGTCGGAGCGTCACTGTCCATCGTAGCCTCACGATACGTACCCTTCTAGCTAGGTGCCGTGAAATAAGGTCGAATGCAATAAGGTCGAATTTTCTTTTCGACCTTATTACCAATTTTGGGAAATAAGGTCGAAAATCATTGTGGCACTAAATTTGTCGAAAATAGCTTTCGACTTTATTTCTCAGTAGAATTCGACTTTATTTCTTTGTTTAATATTTTGTAATCATTGTTTATAAAGGCATTTACTTACAGAAGAAACAGAAATGTTCTAAGGAACATTTGAATTAAGGAGTTGAACTTTTCGTCCGTAGGGGAAGCGCGAAGTCGGCGCGTCGCGGCTATTATTAGTTTTGTGGTTAGAATATTAAACTTTTTTATGAATTTCTAACCACAAAACTAATAATAGCTTAAAATTCGCGCGAGTTTTGTGGTTAGAAATTTAAACTTTTCTATGAATTTCTAATCACAAAAAGCTTCATTATCTAACCACAACACTAATAATAGCTTAAACCGAAAAATTAAAACATTTATTTTACAATTTAGGGGGTCAACTCACAAGTAACTTTTGAAATTTATTCTATGGAAACGACTCCCCAACCTGTAAAAAAAATTTCAACCCCCCAGTCCCGTAGCGGAGAAGCAAAGCGGCCCCATATTTTCTTTCTTCTTTATCCAACAGAAATTAAATTCGATTTTATTACTCAACGGATTTCGACTTTATTTCTCAACTTTTGGCATTCTTATTTTTGTCAAATATTTTCGTTTTTTCTTTTCGACATTTTTACCTTTTCAATAGGAAATAAGGTAGAAAAATATTTTTGTTGTTGTTTTCGGCCTTATTTCCCAAAAAAGGTAGTAAGGCCGATTCGGCCTTATTGCCTTCGACCTTATTTCACGGCACCTTCTAGCTATGCCCATTTTGAGGTACAGCTCATACAGTTCGTTGTTTTATCTTAATTCTCCACACATTGTCTTCACATACGGGGAAAAAATCAATCGAAGTATTTTTTTTTTTTTTGGAACGGCTAATGGTTTCCTTATTCGCAAAAGTTCCATGTTTCCGCTCCGTTAAGCATGACTGGGATGATCAGGATCTTATAATGGGTTGCCTTCGTTTTTCTAGAAAGTTAAAATTTGTCGCCTTGGTAACATCTTTCGATGTCGAAAGCCTTTGGCCTCGGTGAGTACTTTATCGACATCGACGGAACAGCAACGTGTCGTACGAAATTTGCAGGGAGGCCGAAACTAGATATGGCTCTGTACAGCTCGTCTCTGTATATACTGTCAAACTGTCATACTCGGCCTTGAAATCGATAAAAAAATAGGGGGTATATCGATATTCTATTCTCGAGCATTTTCCAAGATCCGCGTTATGTGAACTTTTCTGGCCTAAAACCACATTTATAAAGGCCTATCAAGTTGTTGACGTGGGATTTCAGACGTTCACATATTACAGCAGACAAGATTTTATAAGCGACGCCAAGAAGGCTTATCCCTCTATAATATGGGCAAATGTGAGGGTCTCCTGTTTTTAGGATCGGGCTAATTAAACTTTAGTTCCATTCATCGGACATGCTTTCTTCCCACCATATCATGCTGATCAGGCTTTATTTATTCTAAGTCGGAAGGACGACATTCTTGATCTGATCATCTTCCAAGTTGAATGGAGCATTCTGCCTGACAGCGGAATTAGTGTCTTCATCGCCGTTAAGTACGCTGCAGAAATGATCTTTCTAGAATCTAGATCCTCAGTAGTGACTGCAACTCTATTACTAAATTTTCCTGCTGGTCTTTACAGGCTTGAGTTCGGAGTTTGCCACTCTGGCACGATCTTTTTACCTTTTGGTAATACTCCCAAATCTCGTTCCTGTCAAAGCATCCTTCAATTTCCTCAAACGAGCGCTTCACATGCTGCTTCATTTTCTTTTTGAGAATTCAGTGTTCTTCTCTTCTTTTCTCCTTGAAAATCTCGTTACACTGGTCGAAAACAGCTCTTGTTCTCTTTTGCATCAGCATTTGCCGTGCTTTTTGTTTGGCAGCATTTGCCTTCTTGCATACTCTTCATCGAACCATGGGTTTCGTCATCCTTCCCTAGTTTTGCGTTAAAATCGTATCGTCTCGTAGCTCGTAGAAACAATCTTTGTACGTCTCATCGTTCTCTTCTGTGGGGGCTCGCACGCCGATTCCTACAATTCCGCCCTTCTTTTAGCTTCTAATACCCTGATTTTTCAGATAAGACTTTTCAGTCCATAAAGTCCTCTAGAAGAAGTAGTAGGATTTTCTGCCAGTTCTTCATTTTGTTAAATTGTAAACGTTTCAATGGAATTCAAATAATGGTTTAAGCCTCTACATTTTTTTCGTAAAACTTTACCGATTGATTGTTTTTCTGCTGAATATTATTCATATTTATCTATAGGCAATTATATCATTTCGGAGTGCTTTTAAAACTGCCCGTTCTTCCACCATAGCCAATTTGTTGTTGATGGGCACATTCTAAAATATCAACATAGACACTCCTTAAAAGCAATGTTAAACCATGTCGCTATGTCAACTATGTAAATTAGATAATAAAAGGTGTCTGTACATTCGAATCGCAGTCCACAAGAATTCCCAGAAAAACATCTTTTAAATATTCCACTCCCTCACAAAAAGAACTCTATTAAAAAACACGGAACATATAGATAAAGAACTGCTTCATCTACAACAAATAAGGAAATGGTGCAACGACATTTATAAACAATTTTCTCATTCCTCATGTGATAGGGTTTTCCCTCATCGGAAGATGATGCTCTGAAATTACTCACAGGTATTTTTGGAACAGCCATACGAGCTATATACGACACACAAGACTGCTAATGATTTAGGATCACTCTTTTTTGTTCGGTGATCCTAAAAGTGAAATTTATTTCACGCATTAAATGGAAAATCTGTCGAGTAATAAAAATAACCTTACACCGGTCGTAAATTTCAAATCTTGACTACCGTTTTAAGAGTGTCCACACAAAAGAACAGGAAGTAATTTCCGCCCGCCTTTCATGTACGAAGTCGGTACTCGTTATGTACCACTTGCCATGACACCAACAGTGTATTCTGCCCGCATTAAATTAAAATTTAAATCAACTTTTTTTCCCCAATTTCAATGTCAAAGAAATTGGAAAACCACAGCCATTTCAGTGGGACTATGAAAAATCAGAAAACAACATAAAAATTACCAAGAAAAACCAAAATCCCCATATCAGCTAAGAATGTGTTAATGAAGAACACATTAGAATGATGTTGCACCCCAGAATTTGAAGAACTTCACACTCCCTCTCATATTGTTTCAGATTGTTCATTGAGATTTCGTGCCGAAGCTTTCCAATTGAAAGAAAGTGATCTATTTTTTTTTTTTTTTTATTCTATTTAAGAAATACATGTTCCTTTAAAAGCAATATATTCCCTTTAGTTTTCGGGTGTTCGTTTTCTGTGTTGTGTAGTTATTTTTTTAAGGGAATTCTGTGAAAAAAGTCTCAATCGATTCTCATATCAAAGTGCTGATTTACGATTGAAAATACTTGTGTTGATAATGCAACAGACAACTTCCATGATAACGACGATTAAGTGAACATGCACTTTATACTCAGACTTACAACAGTTGGAACGTTAAACTATAGTGATCAATTCAAATTTACATTGACACATAAGCGAGTTGAGCCGTTTGCTGTAATAATAAACATATGGCGTTAATTTTACAATTAAATCAATTGAGCTCTCAGCATTTTGAGGAGATAAACACGATTGATTAAGAGAATGGGTTCGAGAACATTTTATAAATGAACAGTGAATAAAGTTGATTTTCAGATGTACTATGTCAGACAAAAGAATTTCACAGACGCCACTTGAAGAGCTATGTTAATGCCACTTGAAGGCATGTTTAAAATTGGAAATTTGCAAAAAAGTTTATGGTTACGTCTTTTTTTTCAATGATACGAAAGAGAGAATTCAAGACCTAGCCATCGGAATCAATAATAAGATCAAAAGTGAAGGATAGGACAAAGTAAGTAGGTATTGGTGGACCACGGCGTGGGAAAATTTTGGATGGGATGGTGCCCTTGAATTCGTTTGAGGTCACCGCGGTGTTATTTAATGGGATGTTAATGGGGTGTTTAATGGGTGTTTAATGGGTTTATGTTTTGTTTGAGGTGGCCGCCTTGACGCCGGCACGGCGCCGCCGCCGCAGCGCTATGGGTGATTGTGGAATTTAATTTAAATTGAAATAAAAATGCACACTGCCGAGGCTGAGATTTGAACCGGGGCCTATGGCGTGTCGCGCATGTGACAGATGCACTAGGCTATCGGGGTAGTTGTAGGTTGATGTGTAAAAAGTCTACTTATGCGTACAAAAAGTTATTTATAGAATCTTTTGGTATGTTGAGGCTTATAAAAAGTGTGACGGTTGGTGGTGGTTTGAATTTGTTTTTTTTTTTGTTTAGCTTTAAGATAGAGAATTTGTCACGATCGATTTTTGGTTGTGCATTGATTGTGGATGAACAGCATGTCATTTTACAGCTTATCATGAGGTTTCTTTCTTTCAGGCATAGACACTGTTAGTTGTTCTATTTTTAGATTTAGATTTCAGAACTGAAAATTTGAATTTGAAAAATAATCTGTCTGCTGTTAGTTGTTCTATTTTTAGATCTTGTTGAAGGGGATTGTGACAAAAACATGCTGCTAAGATGTTAAATGACATGCTCATGCACAATGTTGAATGTTATAAAAAGTGTGTGTGACGGATGGTAATGGATTGAATTTTGAATGGTTGACTATGTTTGAATAATCACAAAAGTCGGTTAGTGGTGGCTGCTTACTCTTTTAAATTTTGAATTGTAGATTTTATGAAAGAGGATCTGGTCATGTTGATGCATTTGATCGTTGAATGTGGATCTGGCATTTCAATGGAGCTGATGGGGGGTTGATAAATATAAGGAAGTATTTATGTGTCTTAGCATGCACAAGTGGAAAAAAAAATATTATTTAAGGAAGTATTTATGTGTCTTAGCATGCACAAGTGGAATCGAATTATCGATGACTGTAGCGGAGACAAAAACGTATAAGGCCAAAGCGGAAAAAAGACGTTTTCTTAGCAATTACAGTTCATTGCCATATGGATTTTAAAGAGGAAGTTGTAGGTTGATGTGTAAAAAGTCTACTTATGCGTACAAAAAAGTTATTTATAGAATCTTTTGGTATGTTGAGGCTTATAAAAAGTGTGACGGTTGGTGTTGGTTTGAATTTGTTTTTTTTTTTTTATTTTTTTTTATTAGCTTTAAGATAGAGAATTTGTCACGATCGATTTTTGGTTGTGCATTGGTTGTGGATGAACAGCATGTCATTTTACAGCTTATCATGAGGTTTCTTTCTTTCAGGCATAGACACTGTTAGTTGTTCTATTTTTAGATTTAGACTTCAGAACTGAAAATTTGAATTTGAAAAATAACCTGTCTGCTGTTAGTTGTTCTATTTTTAGATCTTGTTGAAGGGGATTGTGACAAAAACATGCTGCTAAGATGTTAAATGACATGCTCATGCACAATGTTGAATGTTATAAAAAGTGTGTGTGACGGATGGTAATGGATTGAATTTTGAATGGTTGAATATGTTTGAATAATCACAAAAGTCGGTTAGTGGTGGCTGCTTACTCTTTTAAATTTTGAATTGTAGATTTTATGAAAGAGGATCTGGTCATGTTGATGCATTTGATCGTTGAATGTGGATCTGGCATTTCAATGGAGCTGATGGGGGGTTGATAAATATAAGGAAGTATTTATGTGTCTTAGCATGCACAAGTGGAAAAAAATATTATTTTTATGCCTACAATTAATCTAAAACTCAATTTGTTTGTTATCAGTAAAAGTAATAATTTATTTCCTTGTGTAGGTATTGAGATTACATAGTTTAGTTTTTCTTAAATCCTTAATTGGGGTACTTTCATAGTCTTCTAGTAGATATGTAACAGGATTTGTTTGTAAGGAGATTGAGCGTATACACTTGTGCATGTGCTGTGCATATCAACTTCTCGGGTATACCATGGATGAGATGTATAGTCATCGAAATGGAACTGAGAATGTGATTACTTTTGATCGCTGAATGTGATTACCATGGACATTAAAATCATGTACACATATTATGAGTACTCTTGAATGTGTCACAGTGACCAAGAATCGATCTGTCTGGATTATATGTATGAAGTCTTGGACTAGGCTGTATTATCACAAGCCATGAACAAATTATATTGGTTTTCCAAGATTAGAGTGGGGATGTCATTGAAATTTTGGAAAGGAAACTTAGTATAAAAAGTAGAGCATTTTCCAAATAAAAATTATTCTTCAAGAATACCTCAAAAGTGTAGTTCTTTCATTTTCGATTTTCAATAAATTCTAAAATCTATTAAAAAATGTCTGGGTTTTCAAATAAACTGAACAACCTTCACAGTTCCACAGACAAGGAAGGAATTCTGGACATCTTCCAGATTTTCGAAAAATATCTGGAGGAGTTCTCCCAAGGCTGTTGGGAATTAAAACATCTGAAAGATGCCTTAGAGGAAGAACTACGTTTGGCTAGAGAGGTGCCAACCTTGGGGAGGCTACAGAGTGTGGCACACCTCATCAAGATTTTAAATATTAGGAGCTGTGAGCTGGGTTTTGGGGATGATGTACCTATCATCCCCATAGAAATATATATTTTTTTACAAAAATTTTAAAAAATATAAAAAATAAAAATTTTTTTAAAAACTATAAGAAATCATGTTTTTTTCTTCTTATCAGAGAGAGAATTCTTTGAAAAGTGTTTAGGCTTAGGTGCCTACAGTGTGCTTTTTTCCCTCGACTTTTTATTACAGTATTGGGCAGTTACCGTGTGTATCTAACACATCTCATACATCTTCATACATCTCCAGAGCTGTGAGCTGGGTTTTTGTAAAAATGATGAATAATGATTGATTTTATATTTTTTCATGAGATTTTGAAAAGAGGCGTTGAAAAATTCTTTCCCATCATCAGTTTGTAAGTTTTTGGGGGTACGTGTATCTTTACTGAAAAGTCGCAATTTGATAATATCTGATCCAAGGTCTAAAACTGGATTCATTAGTCGTGATTCACAGCAGATTTTCCTTGATCTGATCTCGGAATTCTTTCCGTGCAATATCATCTATTTCATAGGATCCTACTGGAATTTCGATTTCGTGTTCTCCAATATGGAACAAATTGTTTCGTTCATCCACATTTGGAATTGAGTTATATGTTTGAAAATCTACGAGGCCACAAACGTAATCCCTATTCAAGTTTAATGGTGGGAAATATTCAGCTGATAGATAGGAAGTTTCCCCGCTTAGTGTAAGTGTCAATGCCATGACGATGAGATAAACAATGAACATTTTTTCAAAAAAAATAATCTTTATATTTATTAGAAGTAACAATCATATAAGAATTTCAAACATAAATGACCACAATTAAACGTATTGAAATCTTGGTACTTAGTATAATTGTATTTGATATTTAAACCTAAATAATGAATTATTTCCATAGGAGGTTGAAGATTCCCAAAACTATCAAAATATTCAATTAGTTTGCCTTTTTTACAATATGCTACCCAATGTGTTCCTGGTCCTTTCAAAGAATCTAGATTAACGATTCCACATTCATTTTTCCATGGCTTGTACCGGAGTAAATTATCTCGCATAAAAACACCACGAAAATGAGGAATATTCATTTTTGCAAAATGAATTATATCCAATTCATTTAATGCACGTTTGGGTAGCGAATCTAAAAGTTTTTTGGCTGCACATGTAAAAATAGCCCAAGACCCTTCTTGTAAGGTTTTAGATGTAGTCCATTACCCATTGCAATAGATTCCATCTTTGTATTATGACGTTTCTTTTCTTCTAGATCTTTTTTAGCATTAAAAGCCTCATCCACAGCTTTAGCTATACCTGCAGCACCTCCAGATAATGCACCTAGTGCTGAAAGTCCTGCAAAAAGAGGAACAAGGAATGGTACTACTCCACCTGATTTAGGTACAGATATAACTCTTGGTGTCTTAATATTTTTGTTTCTCTTAATTATTCTCTTAGCCGCTGACAAAGCTATTTTAATAGCATTGTTTAAATTGTGGGGTTTTTTAGTAATAACAATTTTTCCCACATCTTTAATTGATTTGTTAAATGTGAGCTTACACTTGCTCTTTTTAGTTTTTTTATCAGTTACACCCATTCCAAACTTTACTTTTGCTTTCATCAAGTTGGTGACTAATAATGCGTTTGCTCGTTCTCTTATACCTGCGTCTTTTGATTTAACTCTTTGCCAAGCTTTTTCAGCTAAAATTTTATCTGCTATATGTCGTTCAGGAGTATTCTTTAATTTGGAATATGAAATATCATGCTGTTTACAAGCTCGATCAAGTAAGTTTATCCCAGGATCGCCTTTAGCTAAACGTTCTTCCAATTTTGTTCCAGGTCCACAGTACTGGTAACCAGGTAAGTGAAGTTCAAATGGTAGTTTATTAATTACAGAATTCAATAAACCTTCTCCTTTCACAATTTTTCGTTGACTATTAGGTTGATTAGAAAAATCTATCATTTTATTAGGTATACAACGATTTGCAGAGGTCACTAATAATGTTATGACATTTTTCCAATAAAACCTTGATATATATGGGGAAATCATTTAGTTTTTATCATCATGCGATTCATAAAACAACAACATCAGCTACCAATAGAAAACATGGATTAGGTTAAAAGAATTGAAACAAAAAAGCATAGTATATTATTGCCCAATAGCATAAGAGGTTTGATAACAGGTCCATCAAATTGCGGAAAAACTAATGTAATGATGACTTTGCTACAACATCCAAATGGCTTGAAATTTGAAAATATATATATTTATTCGAAATCCTTACAACAGCCAAAATATGAATTTCTACGAAGAGCCGTCCAACCAATAAAGCATATGGGGTTCTTTACTTTTTCCAATAACAGTGAAGTTATACCACCTGAAGAAGCTTAACCAAACTCTATATTTATATTTGATGATATTGCGTGTGAAAAACAAGACACTATTCGAACATACTTTAGCATGGGGCGACATCATAATATTGATAGTTTTTATTTGTGTCAGACATATACCAGAATACCCAAACATTTAATTAGAGACAATGCTAATTTTCTAATCGTCTTTAAACAGGATGATATGAACTTAAAACATATCTACAATGATCATGTAAATTCAGATATGTCATTTTCAACATTTCAAAAATTATGTGTAGAATGTTGGAACATTAAACATGGTTTTTTAGTTATTGATAAAGATGTGTCTTTGAATAAAGGTCGTTATAGGAAAGGCTTTGATAGTTTTCTGAAACTAAATACAGTGTAAATATACAGTTCAAAAGTTCGAAAACCGGTTTGCAGCTGTTACGAGCGGTTTGAAAGCGGTTTGAAGCTGTTTGGGGCTGTTTGAAAAGCGGTTTGGAGCTGTTACGAGCTGTTCGGAGCGGTTTGAAAAGCGGTTTGGAGCTGTTTGAAAAGCGGTTTGGAGCTGTTACGAGCTGTTCGGAGCGGTTTGAAAAGCGGTTTGGGGCTGTTTGAAAAGCTGTTTGGAGCTGTTACGAGCTGTTCGGAGCGGTTTGAAAAGCGGTTTGGAGCTGTTTGAAAAGCGTTTTGGAGCTGTTACGAGCTGTTCGGAGCGGTTTGAAAGCGGTTTGAAGCTGTTTTGGGGCTGTTTGAAAAGCTGTCTGGAGCTGTTACGAGCTGTTCGGAGCGGTTTGAAAAGCGGTTTGGAGCTGTTTGAAAAGCGTTTTGGAGCTGTTACGAGCTGTTCGGAGCGGTTTGAAAGCGGTTTGAAGCTGTTTTGGGGCTGTTTGAAAAGCTGTTTGGAGCTGTTACGAGCTGTTCGGAGCGGTTTGAAAAGCGGTTTGGGGCTGTTTGAAAAGCGGTTTGGAGCTGTTTGAAAAGCGTTTTGGAGCTGTTACGAGCTGTTCGGAGCGGTTTGAAAGCGGTTTGAAGCTGTTTTGGGGCTGTTTGAAAAGCTGTTTGGAGCTGTTACGAGCCTTTTCCAAAGTTCTGTTTAAAGCGGTCTTACCCCTTCCCTATAAAACAAATCACATTATCATTTTGCGTCATATGTGCAGAAATGTTCTATGAGAACACTTCGTTACAGTTTACTGAACACAATACTACAGTTAAAAATCGATTCACACAGTTCAATGATCAAAGTTCATCAATTAAGACAAGTACCTGTAATATCTTTCATAACTTAAATCCATTACGATTATTTCGATGTATACGAACCTTATTTACGGATTGTTTTTATAAAAAAGCAAACAAATAAAAATGATGCATATAGATGTGAAACTCAAACAAGAACTTATTAAAACCACAGAAGCACTACGAAAAAAATACAAAGCTCTTAAGCGGGGTAAAGAAGCTTACGAAACTCAAGTAGAGAATGCTTTAAGACCAATTACTACTCCACTTAATAAATTAGTTGAAAAATCAAACTCTAAGCAAGAGGAAGATCATGAGAAAAATATTTTTCAAAGTTCTACAAAGAAAATTGAACCCACTAAAAAGGAAGAAGAATTTATTACACCGTCACCTTCCTTTAGTTACGCCATTACAGATAACAATAATAGTACCCCAAGAACCCATTTAGAACATTCGAAGACTAGAAAAAGTCAACGCATTAAGCATCGGAATTTTGCAGAGCAGTTATCTCATGAAGAATTTTCCGACATTCCTAAAAAATATCTGGATCTATTTATTAACAATTCCAATTCAATTGATAATATATATGGTATATACTTGAAAAATGGAAAGCTATATATTGGAGATGGTGAGTTCAGGGTACAAGGAAATGATATACATGTAAAAACTAAGAACTTTAAAGGGACACATGGATTATACGAGCTCCTATTCATGAAAAGACCAAACGAAAAAATATATAATAGTGACGACTTAAACAACTATAAAACTATATTAACGGATACCAATTCGCATAGAGATTCCCATGATTCAGAGAAACAAGTACGAGGTAATCGTGGTGCTAAATACAACATAATAAAACATTTATTTGCGAATACCACACCTTCATTCGGAAGTGGATTAATGACATTATCAAGCATGAAGAAAGACTTTATATATTGGGATGATCCGAATGAACTTGTAGATCGATTGAAGCTTTTAATCGGGTCACAACAAGCAGGGAATAATAATCACTCTAATGAAATTGCCTCAATTGTTGAAGAATTAAAAGAGAAAAACATAATTGTATAAAGACATATTATGAGTAAAGACAAATTTGGTCGTTTTTCCAATAGAGCTAGAGTAAAGATTGGGCCGCGAGGATTGCAGGGAGAGCGGGGTCCACAAGGTATACCAGGACCACCTGGCGAAGGATTTTTCAAAACAGAAGCTGGAGATTACAATTTAAAATTGAAAAGATTACAAAATATTCAGGAACCACATGATAAGAGAGACGCTACTTCCAAAACCTATGTCGATGAAACAATTGAGCACATGCAACGAAGCTTTCAAAACGAAATCCAACATTTACGACAACAGTTTTTAAAAAATGCATATATTGTGGTGAAAGATTCAGCAACTGGAAAGTAAAATCAGTTTATTTATAGATACCATAGTGTCAAGTCACAATTCACTCGTCATGTCTAACATTAAATATACTTTGATTATTGAAGATATTTTAAACTTGCTTAAGTATAATCAGAATATCTTATTAGAGGAACATTATGTGGAATTTCTGAACACTATGAGTTTTTTGAACCAGTTTGAAGGTGTATCATCGTCAGAGTCTGTCAATGGATGTCATTTTATAAATTGCCTATGGTCTTCGAATCAATGTAAGGAAGGCCCAGACACATGTGCTTGCTATATACTTGAGAATAAATTATTAAGAATGAAAAAATTGACACTATTATATAAAAGATTACAAAATAAACAAATATAAGAATGAAATGTTTTTTTCTTTTCAATCAGTTTAAAGAAAGATGAGTAAAAGAGATGTTGTCAATGAATTACATAAACCTGCTCGGAGGAATTTTAAAAAAAGGCGAGTTATTATTAAGGGGTTAGATGATTTATGGCAATCTGATCTAGTTGAATCCAGACAGATCGATTCTTGGTCACTGTGACACATTCAAGAGTACTCATAATATGTGTACATGATTTTAATGTCCATGGTAATCACATTCAGCGATCAAAAGTACAAGCCATGGAAAAATGAATGTGGAATCGTTAATCTAGATTCTTTGAAAGGACCAGGAACACATTGGGTAGCATATTGTAAAAAAGGCAAACTAATTGAATATTTTGATAGTTTTGGGAATCTTCAACCTCCTATGGAAATAATTCATTATTTAGGTTTAAATATCAAATACAATTATACTAAGTACCAAGATTTCAATACGTTTAATTGTGGTCATTTATGTTTGAAATTCTTATATGATTGTTACTTCTAATAAATATAAAGATTATTTTTTTTGAAAAAATGTTCATTGTTTATCTCATCGTCATGGCATTGACACTTACACTAAGCGGGGAAACTTCCTATCTATCAGCTGAATATTTCCCACCATTAAACTTGAATAGGGATTACGTTTGTGGCCTCGTAGATTTTCAAACATATAACTCAATTCCAAATGTGGATGAACGAAACAATTTGTTCCATATTGGAGAACACGAAATCGAAATTCCAGTAGGATCCTATGAAATAGATGATATTGCACGGAAAGAATTCCGAGATCAGATCAAGGAAAATCTGCTGTGAATCACGACTAATGAATCCAGTTTTAGACCTTGGATCAGATATTATCAAATTGCGACTTTTCAGTAAAGATACACGTACCCCCAAAAACTTACAAACTGATGATGGGAAAGAATTTTTCAACGCCTCTTTTCAAAATCTCATGAAAAAATATAAAATCAATCATTATTCATCATTTTTACAAAAACCCAGCTCACAGCTCTGGAGATGTATGAAGATGTATGAGATGTGTTAGATACACACGGTAACTGCCCAATACTGTAATAAAAAGTCGAGGGAAAAAAGCACACTGTAGGCACCTAAGCCTAAACACTTTTCAAAGAATTCTCTCTCTGATAAGAAGAAAAAAACATGATTTCTTATAGTTTTTAAAAAAAATTTTTATTTTTTATATTTTTTAAAATTTTTGTAAAAAAATATATATTTCTATGGGGATGATAGGTACATCATCCCCAAAACCCAGCTCACAGCTCCTAATATTTAAAATCTTGATGAGGTGTGCCACACTCTGTAGCCTCCCCAAGGTTGGCACCTCTCTAGCCAAACGTAGTTCTTCCTCTAAGGCATCTTTCAGATGTTTTAATTCCCAACAGCCTTGGGAGAACTCCTCCAGATATTTTTCGAAAATCTGGAAGATGTCCAGAATTCCTTCCTTGTCTGTGGAACTGTGAAGGTTGTTCAGTTTATTTGAAAACCCAGACATTTTTTAATAGATTTTAGAATTTATTGAAAATCGAAAATGAAAGAACTACACTTTTGAGGTATTCTTGAAGAATAATTTTTATTTGGAAAATGCTCTACTTTTTATACTAAGTTTCCTTTCCAAAATTTCAATGACATCCCCACTCTAATCTTGGAAAACCAATATAATTTGTTCATGGCTTGTGATAATACAGCCTAGTCCAAGACTTCATACATATAATCCAGACAGATCGATTCTTGGTCACTGTGACACATTCAAGAGTACTCATAATATGTGTACATGATTTTAATGTCCATGGTAATCACATTCAGCGATCAAAAGTAATCACATTCTCAGTTCCATTTCGATGACTATACATCTCATCCATGGTATACCCGAGAAGTTGATATGCACAGCACATGCACAAGTGTATACGCTCAATCTCCTTACAAACAAATCCTGTTACATATCTACTAGAAGACTATGAAAGTACCCCAATTAAGGATTTAAGAAAAACTAAACTATGTAATCTCAATACCTACACAAGGAAATAAATTATTACTTTTACTGATAACAAACAAATTGAGTTTTAGATTAATTGTAGGCATAAAAATAATATTTTTTTCCACTTGTGCATGCTAAGACACATAAATACTTCCTTATATTTATCAACCCCCCATCAGCTCCATTGAAATGCCAGATCCACATTCAACGATCAAATGCATCAACATGACCAGATCCTCTTTCATAAAATCTACAATTCAAAATTTAAAAGAGTAAGCAGCCACCACTAACCGACTTTTGTGATTATTCAAACATATTCAACCATTCAAAATTCAATCCATTACCATCCGTCACACACACTTTTTATAACATTCAACATTGTGCATGAGCATGTCATTTAACATCTTAGCAGCATGTTTTTGTCACAATCCCCTTCAACAAGATCTAAAAATAGAACAACTAACAGCAGACAGGTTATTTTTCAAATTCAAATTTTCAGTTCTGAAGTCTAAATCTAAAAATAGAACAACTAACAGTGTCTATGCCTGAAAGAAAGAAACCTCATGATAAGCTGTAAAATGACATGCTGTTCATCCACAACCAATGCACAACCAAAAATCGATCGTGACAAATTCTCTATCTTAAAGCTAATAAAAAAAAATAAAAAAAAAAAACAAATTCAAACCAACACCAACCGTCACACTTTTTATAAGCCTCAACATACCAAAAGATTCTATAAATAACTTTTTTGTACGCATAAGTAGACTTTTTACACATCAACCTACAACTTCCTCTTTAAAATCCATATGGCAATGAACTGTAATTGCTAAGAAAACGTCTTTTTTCCGCTTTGGCCTTATACGTTTTTGTCTCCGCTACAGTCATCGATAATTCGATTCCACTTGTGCAAATGCATCAACATGACCAGATCCTCTTTCATAAAATCTACAATTCAAAATTTAAAAGAGTAAGCAGCCACCACTAACCGACTTTTGTGATTATTCAAACATAGTCAACCATTCAAAATTCAATCCATTACCATCCGTCACACACACTTTTTATAACATTCAACATTGTGCATGAGCATGTCATTTAACATCTTAGCAGCATGTTTTTGTCACAATCCCCTTCAACAAGATCTAAAAATAGAACAACTAACAGCAGACAGATTATTTTTCAAATTCAAATTTTCAGTTCTGAAATCTAAATCTAAAAATAGAACAACTAACAGTGTCTATGCCTGAAAGAAAGAAACCTCATGATAAGCTGTAAAATGACATGCTGTTCATCCACAATCAATGCACAACCAAAAATCGATCGTGACAAATTCTCTATCTTAAAGCTAAACAAAAAAAAAAACAAATTCAAACCACCACCAACCGTCACACTTTTTATAAGCCTCAACATACCAAAAGATTCTATAAATAACTTTTTGTACGCATAAGTAGACTTTTTACACATCAACCTACAACTACCCCGATAGCCTAGTGCATCTGTCACATGCGCGACACGCCATAGGCCCCGGTTCAAATCTCAGCCTCGGCAGTGTGCATTTTTATTTCAATTTAAATTAAATTCCACAATCACCCATAGCGCTGCGGCGGCGGCGCCGTGCCGGCGTCAAGGCGGCCACCTCAAACAAAACATAAACCCATTAAACACCCATTAAACACCCCATTAACATCCCATTAAATAACACCGCGGTGACCTCAAACGAATTCAAGGGCACCATCCCATCCAAAATTTTCCCACGCCGTGGTCCACCAATACCTACTAAAGTATTTTTCAAGGCATACTAGAAAATCATTAAAAATTAATTAAAAAAGGTTCTTGAAAATAAATCCACTGAAATTCTTGTGTTGCAATTGACAAAAAATGTTGAGGAAACTCGTTCGGCGAAGTTTATTAACGGTCATGTGCTTTCCTCTTGAACTGGGGTATGCTCTTCGGGTTCAGGATTGTGCAAAGAAAACTTTTAAAATTGCAGTTGTGATGGCCTTTTGTTTTAAAACTAGTACAATAGAATATATGATTTATATATAATTTTGTAATAGTGACTACGATACTGCCGATCGACATCTCCAACACTGGCCAATCAGCTGTCTAGCACCGGCTTAAGGGGGGAGACCACTTTAGGAGCCAAAAAAACGTGTTGTTTGGGATTTTTTGAGACGGAATAAAATAACCCAAGCATTTTAAAAATTAAGAGAAATGTTTATTAGAGCTGTACAGTATTCAAAAAAAATTTTAGCTTTTCGATGGCTAACAAAATGGCGGCGTTATTGAAGTTTTCCGGAAACCTATTTCCGGCGACATCGAAAACTGCTGCCGTTGTCCTTGCTTTTTAATCCAAAATTGGATTTTTCGGCAATTTTTTCGACATATTTGACCTCCGAAAAATTATTTATTTACACGCTAGCTTTCAAACTTTAGGTATATCCTTTTGATAATATTACTGAGAGTAATCACCCAAAATTTTATCCAAATCGGTCGCTTACTTTTTGAGCCACAACGCGAGCAGTTTTTGAAAAAGTAGTTTCGAGATGATTGCGTTTAAAGTGGTGAAACACGAGAAAATTAATAATTGTAGTAACTTATGGATTTATCGGCGATTACAGGCGCGTACAAATAAACAATAGCATTCCCCGAAACAGCTGCCTGACCATACAAAAGGTCAACAATAGAGACCATTGTGAAGTGAAAATCGCTCCTCCTCTAACGGCCCGAGCCTTAATTCGATAACTCTGCATCTAATCGATATTTTCCTTTGGCCATAACATTCTTAAGATATCATACTTTCGAAATATGTAATAAAAAAAATTGATTTTTTGAAAATTTTAAAATGGTCTCCCCCTTAAGTAGCTCAATTGCCCAAAGCCCAAGTAGCTCAACAGTCAAATACTGGCATCAACAGCTCCATCGCTGACAGATTGCCATTCAAAGACTTCTTCTATATTAGTGCATAAAAAATATCATGTGACATCGACTCCCACATTCGATGGCTGGATCGTATATTGATAATGATAAAGAGTGTTTTTGCTTGACTAGTGTCATATACATATAGAAACTCAAGGGAAGCTTCTTGCTGATGACCGAATTTTACATAGGATGTGAGGATGGCGACCAAGTAGCATAAGTTTCCAGGACATTGGCCTCTAATTTCTTGAACATCTTCTACGCAGCATGTTCTTACGTTATGAGAGTATTTTGTTTTTAAATTGATGGGTGATACTAATAGTACAGGCAATAGAGACCAAATAAGGGGGGTTACCTTACAAAAGGTCCGGTAGTTCTAAATTTTTTATATGTTGTCTAGGATGGTTGTTAAGTGTTTAAAATGAAAAATGCACAATTCCCCCCCCCTCCGCACCCGCCGCCATTTTGAAAAAACCGAAAAAAATCGGCACTTTTTTTAGATTTTCACTTATATCTTTGTTTCGGTGCATTTTAGCTACAAGACAGTTCTATTCAATGTTGTAGAGAATGAAATTCCCTATAATATACGTGTTAAATTTTGTTTATAGGGCAGATAGTTCACGAGATATATTTTAAAAAAGATTAAAAATACGCATTAAAAATTCCCCGAAACTGATATAATTATCAACATAAACTCTGGCGTAGTGGGAAGTGACCAATTTAACTGCCACCAAGCTCAAGTGGTCACTTCCCACTACGCCAGAGTTTATGTTGATAATTAGATCA
The DNA here is from genome assembly GCA_949752695.1 of Melanostoma scalare. Taxonomy (NCBI): domain Eukaryota; kingdom Metazoa; phylum Arthropoda; class Insecta; order Diptera; family Syrphidae; genus Melanostoma; species Melanostoma scalare. The sequence goes on along the minus strand of OX456985.1, from coordinate 166,027,893 downwards.
GTTTCGGGGAATTTTTAATGCGTATTTTTAATCTTTTTTAAAATATCATATCTCGTGAACTATCTGCCCTATAAACAAAATTTAACACGTATATTATAGGGAATTTCATTCTCTACAACATTGAATAGAACTGTCTTGTAGCTAAAATGCACCGAAACAAAGATATAAGTGAAAATCTAAAAAAAGTGCCAATTTTTTTCGGTTTTTTCAAAATGGCGGCGGGTGCGGAGGGGGGGGAATTGTGCATTTTTCATTTTAAACACTTAACAACCATCCTAGACAACATATAAAAAATTTAGAACTACCGGACCTTTTGTAAGGTATCAGCTCTTTATTCACTGGGTTATAATACCAGTGGCAGTGTCGGCAATGTCTCAACTCTCAAGTCTGTGTGGATTGAGTTTGGTCTGTCAGATTGAAATGACTTCAATTGACTAGGCTAGAAGAAATATTTGATATTTTTAAAGATATTTTAACAATAAAATGAATTTAACAAATATTTTCCAAATGGTGAACGTCGTGAAAGAAAATCTGCTGTTTCGTCGGCGGCTACTCGTACGATCTGTCGTTCAGTCAAAAGCAACATATCGGTACTTTATTATTATATCTTTTTCATATTTAGGTATATGAGCTGTTATTCCACAAAAGCACCATGTTTCATTTTTCTTACATCAAATGGAAATAATTGGAATATCTAAACATCAAGCCAAAATGGTCACTCACCTTTAAATAAAAAGTTGATGAAAACTTTTGATTTTTTTAAACTGATTACTTTATACCGTGCGCCTATCCATCCTCTTTTTTTAAATTCCTATGTTCTAGGGCTTCGAAGACATAAGAAAATCTGTCAACGACAAAGTTCTTGTTACTCAATTGGATAACCACACTGGCAGACTGTTTCTGTCAAAATCATACATAATCATCTCATCTCAGTGATGATCTCGGGCTCGATTTTTTACGAAGTTATGTAAATGTTAACAACTTTTAAACAAATTTCGGTTTAGTGAAGGAGCTTTCTGAACAGCTAAGTGTACTTAACACTAACAGATTACTAAAAGCCTTTCCATCAATGGCCACCTCAAACATCTAACAATTGTTTCCAAGTGTTGTATGAATCTTTCGTATTTCCATTATTTCCAATTTCCAAAAGTTGAAGCTATTGGAAAACCTGTTAATGCAGAGGATAATCTAAAGAGTTATAGGCTTATTACTACATTGAATACTATTAGTAAATTGTTTGAAAAGCTTATTAAACAAAGATTGTTAAACCATATTGAGAATGCAAACATATATTATATCTTATAGTAAAATTTTGATTTTCACAGACGATATGAAAATTTTCAAATCCATTCAAAAGATTTTTGATCGTGAACTTCTTCAAAAAGATATTGATAGCTTTAGAACATGGTGAAGTAAGAATGGTCTTAGTCTCTCAAACCTTTTGAAGTGTCAAACTATGACTTTCTCGAAAAAACGGGAACAAAGTAAAGCTGCCAATTCCTTACTCATATATTTCAAAGTCAGTAAGACTAGTTAAAAACAAAAATTTAAAAGCAGTGCTCCTTATGCATGATTTTTTACAACTTGCGATTATAGGTAGTACTAGGTAAAGGGTTTTTCAACAGGGACGCTACAAAAGTAGAGCGACAGGGACAGCGAACGACGACATATTTCTTGCCGCTCTTTTGACATTTCTCTTCGAATTTTGCGAAAAGATCTTGGCCTACATCCTTACAAGATTAAATTGACGCAAGAACTCGAGCCACTTGACCACCAGAAGCGTCGTATGTTCGTGAATTGGACTGAGCAACAACTTGAAAATGATTCGGATTTTCATCGAAAAATCATCTTTAGCGATGAGGCTCATTTCTGGCTGAATGGCTTCGTCAATAAACAATATATGCGGTATTGGTCAGGCAGCAATTCACACGTACTCCATGAGTCATCATTGCATCCCGAAAAAATTACGGTTTGGTGTGGTTTATGGGCCGGCGGCGTCATTGGGCCGTACTTCTTCCGTGATGATCAAGACCGGCACGTTACTGTTAATGGGGATCGCTACCGTTCAATGATAACTGAATATTTTTGGCCCCAATTGGATGATATGGACTTGGAGGACATGTGGTTCCAACAGGACGTTGCCATAAGCCACACAGGGAATGTCACAATCAATTATTGGAAACCAAGTTTGTTATCACGAAATTGTCCAGTCGCTTGGCCGCCTCGGTCGTGCGATTTGACGCCGGTGCCGTTAGACTATTTCCTGTGGGGCTACGTCAAGTCTATGGTGTATGCCAACAAGCCAGCGACGATTGATGAACTTCGTACGAATATCGAACGTGAAATTGAAGCAGTATCTGCCGATTTATGCTTGAAAACCGTCGAAAATTGGGTTCAGCGTCTGGACTTCTGCAAGCGTGCCCGTGGTGGCCATGCAAAAGAATATAATAATAATAATTATTTTATTGAACGTTATATATATACAATTGATACTTATACTAGATAATTTTAGAATTTAAAAATGATAATGTTAAAATGTTGGCACATAGGGGGCCTAACCAAATACATTGTCTAGAATTGAAATAATAACTTAATATTATATAGCTGAAAAGAAAAGAAAAATCTTAATTATAAGTCGGTTGACTTGGGTGATCTCGGGATGTTCCGTCCCGGTTGTCGCTGAATGCAAAAGAAATCGAGTTCCATACATAATGGCATCAAACGTACTTTTACAGGAATAAAGAATTTCATTGATAACCAAAACCGTTTTTGTTTTATTTATATTTTGTAGCGCTCTTATTGAAAAACCCGATACAAGGCAAGTTTTGCAATCGTACAGAAAAAAAATTTTGAGATAACAATTGAACATGACGTTACGATGATACAGAATACGGTCCTGCATTTCTGTCTGCCTCTCTGTCTGTTCAAAATTTGCAGTTAGGGTCTGTGGGGCAGCCTACAGAGGAGTTTTTGGAATTGAGCCTCTAGGTCTTGAAAAAATGGCACCTGGATGTGTTTTAGTTTTAGATTGCCTTTCTTATGACGTGAAAAAAAAAATTTGGAAAAAGTCTAAAAACGTCACCTTCCATAGCACCGTTATTTTTTAAACCGACTTTCTCGTTAATGGCTTACACGATGTTGACGAAATTTTGTATTTTAGAAGTCCAAAGTTGTTTAAGAAAGATTTCACAAAAACATTTGGAAAATTTTTATTTCAAAAATTTTGATTTTTGAAATAACTTTTAACCTATATCTTTGATTTAGACAAACCTATATCTTTGATTTTAGACAATGAAAATATCGATACGAATATTCCTGATATCTATTGGGGAGTAGTATGTATTGCTATTGACAACCTGGGCCTGCAGTTTTAAAGCTTGACAGTAGATCGCGATCATTCATATTTCATCAGTACGTTTATGTAAATATAATGTCCAAAAAACACGATTTACCAAAAACTATTTACCATTTTCTATACGCTCTCTTTGTGTTGGTGTTGGTATAGTTACTAATTATTATTAAAACTTGCATTTATGATGAAGAGCGTCGATTAGTAGGTACATATGAGCTTGCTCTAAGCTCCATGCGACTTAGTCTCTGAGAAGCAAAAAAATATCCCTTGGAGCTGCCCACTTCACAAGTCATCAATATCAAATTTAAGGAATTGAAAATCACAATAAAAGTGTCTTACATCGAAGAATCTATTGAAAACTGCTTCGCACCAGTGCAGTGGTCAATTTCACCAACTTACAAATTTGTAATTAAAAATCAAAGTTTATATTTTATATCTTTTTCAATAGTCAAGCTTGAAGTTCATCTAAATATATTTTGAGAATTTTATTTGCATAAATCTCTGAGAGGCTTCTCAATGTTTATCATAAATATTACATGAAATTAAACTCAACCACTTTTAAAATCATATTTTCTCTCTAAAAGCTAAAAGTCTCTTCGGCCATTTAAATTTTCTTTTTATCATCTTTCCCAAGCCTCTTAATATAATCGTTGCTGCTGCTAAGTCTATACCAGAAGTATAGGTACATATTTTCTGAATTTTTATTCAAATTTATTTGGAGTTTTATTTACCACCAAAAAGAAGAAAAGAAACAGAAAGAAAAGAACAATACACTTAATCATCGTAACCAAGAAATAACTAGCCTTCTTGAACCGAGTTTCCGCAGACAATAGAATACGCTTGTTCTCTTTTTCTTTATTACAGAAAAACGAATACAAAGGAAATGCATTCCTAAGCTGTTAACGTACTGATTATGAACGAAAATCAAACAAAATGTCACAACTGCTCTCAAATCTGTCAACATTACACAAAAAAGAAACACTCAAAAAACAAAAACAAAATAAACAACACCAAAGAAATTGAAGAAAAATAAAGATCAAATAAAACGACTGTAGAGAGTCAAAGTAAGTCCCCAAAAACTGTAACAAAATATATTGGAAAATGTTTGTCTCGAGACGCACTAAAACTAAATAAAAACACCACAAAAAAATAAAACGTATTAATTACACAATTTTAGCCATCATCGGCAATTGAATTCGGCCCTTCTCTTCCTTCCTCGTTTTCTATTTCCTTGGATTGCATCAATTCCTTCCCTGCTGATGCTGCTGATATGGTGGTAGAATGTTTCTATGGGAAGCCTTACGCCTGCTTACCAGCAGTATACCACCGTCAGACAACATTCCATTAAAATTTATCGTTTCTAAGTTGAGCCCTCAGGTCCCAGTGCCGGTACTGAAAATTATTTTTTAGTTTACACACTAGATTAATGTTATTAAGGACGTTGAGGCCACAATAGAGACATAGAGAAACAACAACGCAACAAAAACGACGATGCGGATGCTGTATTTATAAAAAAAAAATATTTTGAGATGAAGACGGGAAAGGGGACAGTCCTTGGGATTTGTATACACCGACCGACAACGACGAGTTGCATTTGTTTTAATTAGGTGCAGGGAACAGCTCGTGGTGTTTATTTAATGCCATCCCCAAGGCAAGAGACATACTGCAAAGGTGTGTGTGCGTGTGTTTTTAAGTGCACTATTTAGGCAGCCAGCGGCAGCGGCAGCGTACGCCGCCGCCGCATCATCAGAAGCACACGCATTTATATATTTTTAGATAAGGACAAACGAAAAATGTTAAGAATTTTAGAGCTAACTGACACATACAGCAACACTGTGGTAAAACAAATTTTTATTGCATTGAACAGGGAGTCTTGTGCTTTGTTTGTTTCAGGGCCGATCCAAAAAGAATTTGAACTATACATTTTTAAAAATTTTGGATGTGCCAAAGTCAAATCCAGTCACAGAATCGCACTTTGACACGTTTTTAAACTCATTTTCAAAAACAAATTTGGTTGTAAAGGCTGATAAATCTTAGACTACCGTCTTTCCAAATGCGACACATCACTGACAGCATTTTTGTCCATAAAACGCTGATCCAAATCCACTTAAATTTGAGTCGATTTATCGAAAAATGAAATCGATGTCCTCAGTGATCATTTGGGTTTAATATTTTCAAGAGATTTTGTTACCCTTTGAAGCAGGATTTTTGCTTCGAATTGTGATCTCAAATGGTCGACTATGTGGGATGTTTGGCAAGCACAGCCACTCTTTTTGGAACAAAATTTCTTACAATATGATAGCAAAGGGATGAAAATATATACATCGTACGCCATCAACTTTGTCGAACTTTCAACTATATTATGGTTGTCAACTATCAATCAATTGATACACGATAAGTGCTATCAATCAGTTGATAAATCGGTATCATGGATATCAATTGATAAATTTTCTTCCATTGTGAACAGTGTACTCGTACTAAGCGTTGGCACATCCCACATCTAGCATCTAGGTACAAAGCGTCCATTTTATTCATTCAATGGACTCTAAGCACATTAAACTTCAAAATTCAATTTCTTTTTTAGCTGAGAAGGGCTAAACCATGCACCGTACGCTTACTCGATGGCTGATGTCGTCATCACAAGTTGATTTACTAATGATCATAAACACATTTCAATTCAAATAAATGCCTGGAATAGGCATATCTGGATCAGAAAACACGCAACACAAAAACTCAGTCTTTTTGGACTAATACGGTACCCATTTCCTTCTAAATTTCTACCGAGACGTTAAGTATGATACCTTATCAATTCTACTGTTAAGTATGATAGCTTCATTGTCGGAAAAGAATGTTTGATTTACATACTTTGATGCTCTGTACTTGATCTTCTAACAGTTAGTCAAGGACTTCACTAAAGAGCAAAAGACTCAAAATGCTTACTTGGTGTACAACTACAAGCACTGATTACCCAATACCCCCGATCATTTACCATCAAAGTGTGTGATAGTTATTTCGTTGTAAATTCATATCAGCTTAACTAGACAGACTATCACCTCTTATAATCTTGGAGATGAGAATTGAGAACTCATGTATCTGCCCCCACCTTAATTTTTTTTTTTTAGTTCTGTCAGTTTCTAGAAAACTTTTCGTTCAGTAGGCCATCACTATACTGTCACTATCTGGTCAAAATTTTGTTCTCATCCACAAGAAGCTGTCTTTCAGCATATTTAATAAACTTCTTCTTCTTTAAGCGACTGTTTGGAAGATCATCTCATTCAAGTTGTTGTAATTCTTGAATAGCTTTCAAGTTGTTGTAATTCTTGAATAGCTTGATTTGCACAAGCAGCCGGGGTAGAAGCATCTAACCCGTGCCCTTGACTTGGAATTGGGAATACTTCTTCTTCTTCTTCTTCTTCTTCTTCTTCTTCTTCTTCTTCTTCTTCTTCCTCTTTCTCTTTCTCTTTCTCTTTCTCTTTCTCTTTCTCTTTCTCTTTCTCTTTCTCTTTCTCTTTCTCTTTCTCTTTCTCTTTCTCTTTCTCTTTCTCTTTCTCATCTTCTTCTTCTTCTTCCCGAAGATTAGTCTTATCATCTGTATATTTGAAGGGAATTTTTCTTCTTTTGTTACTTATCTCTGCGAGATCACGATGCTCTTAGCGCCGAATGAAGAAAAGCTGGTAGTACAACGGATTGGTATTTAGGAGTGCTCCAGATAAAAGATATTTCATTTCAAAGACACTCAAGCGTGGGAAGCACGGTCAATAAATAATTAAATTGAATGGCAATTCAGGGCCTAGCGCATTTTTCAACCACACCTTGTGAGAAATGAGTGGTACCTACAATTTTTTACCGATTCCGAAGAACTAAGTGAAACAGCGCTTTTAATATCAATGTAATCATTCGAGGGCTTGTTTATCTCTCGAGAAAGGCGATAAAAAAACAATTCGATGTTTCTGAGATTTGAACCTCAAGTGAACACGTTATAGGCAGATATACTAACCATTACGCCAAGGCAACCACAAAGCGTGGATAGTTAATACAATTTAAGGTCTCGTTCTCGTTGTGTGTATCGACTTTCAGAGTTTTTTTTTTCTTTAGTGAATTTTAACACTATTTGAAAAAATCAGTCAATGTTTTGAAATTTGAAACTAAATACTAAACAAGAAAAGAGTTTCTTCTCATCTGTTGAATTTATAAACGGACACAGTGTGTCAATATTATGAATGGTACCAATGTTTGACATTCACACTGAATCGTAAACATACAGTCAACTTAAGCGAACTGTGCTCTTTCAAATGCAAATAGTATGGCTTTTTCCGTGACTTTGTTTACGCAGAAAATCTTTCCGCTTTCAACACGAATCTCTGCATGGCACGACTAACTCATTCTGATGAGACTCTATCGACAAATGACAAACATTTGCATAACAGTAAGCCCTCAATGGAAAAAAGGAGACACTGTGAGGTTGATAAAACTATGTTTAATGAAGAGAGCAATCTTTAAAATGACATACATATTTGTATAAAAAATTTACGTTGTAATTATTTATTTACTTATTCCTCAATAAAACATATTAGTTCTTACAATTATTTATATTTTTAATTCAATCTTGTAGGAGGGATTGCCCGCAACAACCTTGATTGAAGAGTGCCAAATCATTGCAAGGGAAACAAGATATACATAGACGCAAAAAAGAAGTGCTTCCAAGCTCCAAGCTAAATTAACGCACGACATGTGTTGTGAGCTCAAAGAAAAATAACTGCCACGGGTGAAGGTGCAAACTAAAAAATACCACAAAACAATTTGAATAAGGTGCAACCATCATCAAAAATCAAAAAAAAGGAAATATTTTGGAGGTTTAGCTTTAAAATTTCATCAAAATCTAAAGGCTGCAATTCTAAACCACGACAGTTAGAAAAAAAAACGGTTAGAACATAGTCTTCGACGAACAGAAAAATGCAAATAGGTCTTATGAATGGTACAACAACCATATTATTTCATGATTTGGTTATAACTTTTTTTGTCTTATCATTTCCCCAGTTTACTTTAGTTAAATGCATTTCAATCGCTAAGAGTTGGCTAAGAAGTAATGGGTGATTTTTATTGCTTTTTTGTTTTTGGCAACAAAGGTTTTGACAGCTTACGCACGTTTCGTGTTCTGTGTCATTGTCAAAATTCTTCAGTTTGGTCTATATACAATCTACATCTTACAAACGAACAACGCTTGAAAATTATTGAATAAATGCGGGCTCTGCCACGAAAGTTCATCGCGCGATTCTTCCACTTAATGGTCAATTCAATCGACCTATTTGAGGCGGCTATTCGGGATGTTGTGACTAAATTTCGAATCAAATTTACATGGTGGTACGCTAAATCACCACCACGCAATAGGTAAAGTGACATGATTGTAGTTTTAGCAAGACGGTGCCAACAATGGACCAATTGAGAGGCAAGTTCGGTGATCAGTTTGTTTCACGATTAAGGCCGGTTAATTGGACGCCTATATCGTTCAGTTTAACGCCCCTAGACATTTTGGTGGGGGCTATCGATTGACGCACTGGAAGCCAACCTTGAAGCATTTCTTCGTAAGATACCGGCCTGAATATCAGAAAAATTATGAAAAAATTGGACAAAGAGAATGGACGTTTTGAGGCGCAGGCGCAACCAACATCGATCGTATTATCGACTCAAAAAAGGTTTCATGCACTTCCTTTTCTTTATTTTTGATTTTCACTCGTTACACTTACTTTCCATATTTGCTTCAAAGTCTTTTGAAATGCATTGCTTACGTTTACCATACACCGAATTTTTGTTGTTGTTTTTTAATTAGCATCAGTTATATTACACTCCTAAACACCATGCACCATGAAACACATTTGTCTAAAAATGTTTAAACATCTGTTATATTGACCCGAGCACCTGAGGGAGCAGCATCGAAATTGTAAACATCAGGCTGTACAAAATAATTATACGGACAGGTGAAGGAAACGTGTCGTGGTGGTTGTTTAAGTCATTTAGGTATTTGTCTATTGCTATATTTCACCTTTTGGTGTGAATAATTCAATAATGTCCTAACTGAAAAAAATGGATCGTTCAAATGTTGGCCCGGTGTAGAATAATTTTCAATGAGTACCTGCCTACCAGTTCGTCTACGTCTGTTTATATTTCTACCTGTGTAAGAGATTGAGCTTAAGAAAATTACATTATAGTGGATTTTGTCTATAAACGAACAGGTATACTTTAGGATGAGAGTTACCAACTTTAGTTTGATTTGTCCCTTTGCACTTGGTTTCTGCTTGGGAAGGTTTGTAAGCAATATGGTCACAGTACTATGAGGCTGTGACAGTGTACTTAGATCGACGTACGACGGAACAAGCTACACAGCATTAATTTTTTGTTTGCCTCCTTTCAGAGTCTGTGTTATACCTAACCTACACATCAGGCTATTTCTACAGTGGAACAAAGAGGAACTTTTATCTTTTCTAGGAATAACTTGATTGTTTCGACAAAAGATAATGTTGAATGTTGTTTCACGGAAATGTTAATCAACTACCGACTGAAAATAAGATCAGTGAACCCCGATTTTTATCAGATTCTAATCAGATTTTTCACAGTATGGCTACCTCGAGAGTTCCTGATCGCAGTACAGCACGCTTTTATTTAATTTGGCCATCTGATCAAGAACTTATCAGTCTCTATTCCTTGACACAGCCATTTGATCAGGAATTGATCAAAGGATAGCCCCAAACCACTCGATCCAGTCACCTGATCAGGTCCGTATAAGAATCTAATATCCTATATCCTGAACTAGAACTTTATTGAAGATATATTTCTTTGATATTAGTGCTTTTTTGTCATTTGTTGAGTTATTCAACATTTAGGCTGTAGTAAATTCAACATACAATTTTCTATCTACTTAGATATTTTTTAACAATTGAATTTTTAGAGGCGTAACTGGTAAAATTTCTACATGTACATGAGAGAAGCAAGAAGTTTCTAGAACGGTAGACAGATAAACTGTTCTATAAAAGTAAAATTTACAGCTACAAGATACAAAGTAGCTATTTAAGCAGTATGCATGTACTTATCTGAAAAATTCAGAAAATAAAGTCATAAAAAGCGTAGACAATTAGACACCTATCTATTCTAAAATTTGACAAGCTTCCTCACTTTTCCAGGCAAGAAATATAAAGAGTCTTACTCTCGTTGTCAATCAGATAGAACAATGACTGAACATAACGTATGAAGCATACCTACATACAATTGTTATATCTAAGCCAGCGTTTAAGCCATGCTCCTTGGAGAAAATTTGATCCACTTTTGAAGATAAATTTTTTTCCAGATTTACTGCACTTTTCCACTCCAAAAATGTTGGATACCTAGGCTCCAGGCAACCATGGATTTGAAATTTACATTATAAATAAATAAATCAAAAAAAGCAAAAGGGTGTGCAACCAAACTCGGAAGTCTCTAAGCCTATGATTTGGCAATTTGGAGTGATTGCGGTCTGAAGACTGAAAGCAGCACACGCTGTGTGGCATAAAAAACAGTTGGTTAACATTTGTAAGCCCCCACCGATAACCGAAGCGTAGGAACGTGTTTGTGAATTGAATCTCACCCTCTCGACTACAGCAGCCACATTCCAGTTTGTTACGTACGACAGGTAACTTCCAAGTTGTCCACTCGCATCACTTTTTGCAAAAACTTGCACTTATTTCAAAAAACGCACCGTGGGACAGCACTTAGTTTGGAAATAAGTTCTCAACATTTCTCAACCTTTTTCAGCTGTAGAGCGACATATTTCGTTCTGCGGCGGTATGATACTGAGTTGACTGGATGCTCACGACGAAAACTGAATTTTCTTTCTGAGCAGTAAAATTTGCTTGTCCAGACAAAATGGAGAATTTGCGCGAGGAATAATGACAACGTCTAGACAGTAGGTGTTAACAGCATAACGTTTTATGAGCATAACCCATCTGAACAGGTACTATCGTTTCGCTGGCAGCTGCGTCATTTATATGCCCACTACTAACTGTTCGAGTCGCCGGCAGCTGCTGTACGCACTACTAACTGCTGAGTGTGGGGAGTTCGTAATTTTTTCCGAAATTTCATGACTGAGGTTCGAACCCTGATCAAGGCAGATATTTGAAGTAAAAAGCATCTTGTAATTTGAAACAATATGATTATATGTAATTTATTATCACGTTTATTACGATTATGGAATACCGCATAAGGACTGAATTCTTCAACATTAGTCTGATATGCGCCCACGTCAAAACAGAAGAGGAAGACTATAATTCGAACGTCTGACAACACAAGGAGACATTCAACTCAAATGACTGACATTTAAGATTCACCAAGTTTTTAGTTTTAGTCTTAGTTTTAGTTTTAGTTTAGTTAGTGAATGCTTAACAACTGTAAGATACAATATCTTTTAAGTTATAAGCCAATTTTACAGAAAAGAGCTAGATAGAGAAAAAAGAAAAATTTATCAAAATTAAAAATTAAAAATTATGAACAAAATTTATTTCTTCGAAAGTGATTTATTAAGACCTTTTTAATTCTTTTTGCGTTTTGGATTTCTCTAACATGACGCGGTAATGAGTTCCAGAGACGGGCGGAATTGACAAAGAATTGACGCTCAGATGTTAAACACGAATGGTGAGGATGAATTAACTGACGAGATCTTACCGAAGTCGCGGTAGTAATTTTATTAAAACAATATTGTGGCTGGCGTGTAATGAGTATGTCAGAAAGCAAAATTAAACTTCGAAACTCAACGTATCTATCGTATCTTCGTAGGCCAAAGACGAAACGTACGGTACTGTTAAAGGCAACATTGAGTTTTCGCTTGCTTACATAGTTGCAATTACAGTAAATTTCACAGCCGTACATCAAGATCGGAATTACTAAAGTCTTTGCAAGAAGTAAACGTGTTTTAAAAGGTGTAAAAGTCTGAGTTACCCATAATGTACGAAGTACTCCATACACTTTGCCAACAAGTGCGTTTATATGGTCATCCCAAGTCAAGACGCGGTTAAACGTCACGCCGAGGTTATTTGCAGTATCTACATAGTATATTGGGTAATTATTCAATACTATTGGAGGAAAATGCTCAAGATCAAGACTTTTTCTTGAAATAACGATGCAATTGGATTTTTTCGGGTTTAAAATGAGACCGTTTAGCTCGGACCAACTTTGAATTTTTTCGAGATCTTTGTTGACACAAAAAGCTCCATGCTCTATGAGCCCAAGACGTCATCTGCGTACATATGAGAAGAGCAATTATCAAATAAAGATGGGAGTTCATTAACGCACATCGAAAACAGCAGTGGACCAAGTATAAAACCCTGTGGGATACCTGTAATGTTCGGGAGGAAACTAGACAATCTACCATCAACTTGGACTGCTTGTTTTATATTAGCTAAATAAGAATAAGTAAGCTTAGTAGCACTCAATGAAAAATTGAATTGATTTTTAAGCTTTTGACATAAATTAACGTAGTTGACTGTGTCGAAAGCTTTTGAAAATTCGAGCAGAACCAAAAAAGTAACCTCATCACTATCCAAGGCTTGCCTTATATCTTCAGCTATGTTTAAAAGAGCGGTAATACAGCTGTGTTTTTTACGAAAACCAGACTGCTTCGGTGTAAGCATTGAGTTTGCCGTAAGGTAAACTATGATTTGTTTTTGTAAAATTCTTTCAAATGCTTTCGATAGATATGGTAAGATAGAGATATGGCGAAATTCAACAGCTTTAGCATTTTTCGGAATTGGTATGGTTTTGGCTTTCTTCCACAAATCCGGGTAAATTAAAAACATAAGGCAGTATTATTGGTAGAATAAGGTACACAAATTTTTATATTTTGAGTTAAGAACTCCAGCTGCTCATTCGATGACTGCATATAAAAAATATCATCCCATGCTCTTGCATGTTCTTGTAAAAGTTGAACATTGATGTTATTGAAATCACGATACAAAATTACGTTTTTCGAGAAATCAAAACTAAATTTCAGGGTTAAAAAGATCAAATCATGCTTAGAAAAAGCTGGGGCAGAGAGCTGATTATATAAGGCTACGTCCTTTAAGTTACTTAATAGAAATAGGTCCAAAAGAGTTGCATCTCCTCCAAAGAAATGAGTTGGTGTACTTGTATTTACAGGTCGGAAATTAAACGTAAGCATGTTAGATGTAAGATTATCTGTCTTCAAGAGGTTGCTATTGAAGTCTCCACATAAAACAATGTTCGGGGATCTTAGCGAAATTTCTTCCAAGAGAGTAAACAGGGGTGACAAGTCTATGTTCTTGTTAGGCCTATAGATTGCACCTAGAAGGAGATTACCCTCATTGCCCAAAATTTCAACGAAAACGTACTCTACCCGCATTAGAAAACAGCTTCAGTTTGCGTTTAATATCGGCTTTGACATAAATTGCCACACCTCCCCAACACGATTTATTCTATCAAAACGAGAAACGCTGTAACCCTCTAAACGGCAAATCTCATCACTCAAAACCTCATTCAACCATGTTTCCGTAACACAAATTACATCCACATCTGATAGTAAACCTTTTTTATCAGAATTGACTGAGTGGTTTCGTTTTCAACACCACTCACACGACTTTTTTCTTTCTTTTTCAGCATTACGAGCATCGTGTCCTCGAAGGGATCACAGCTTTCCCATATTTATCTGCTTCAAACAAGTGATCTGCCCGAAGAACTGACCTTAGAAAGCGTCGATGAGCCTTCGGTTTTTGAATTTTTATATTATAGGCCAACCAAATGCAGATGTTGTTGTATTTGACTGTATGTACCAGGAATGTTTTAGTCTGACTTTTTTTTTGTTCCGAATCTATCTGTCTGAACGTTCAACGTTGTATGATACTGCCTTTTTGACGGGATTCTCTGGATCCCTCTTTTGAACATTCTTACCAAAATCAGCATTTTTTTAGTTCTTACAGTGCTTTTATTTACACATGGCTGACGGCAAAAGCCAATGCTATATTGTCAATTAGTAAACATGATTTTATAATAACTTTGTTGTTCAATAAAACCACACTTTTACTACTACTACTACTACTATTTTTACCATAGTTTTTCTCATTTCAATCACCGGTCACCGCAGAAAAGTGTCATGTTGCGTAAAAAAATTGCAGCTTTTTGTTGAGAGAAATGATAATATTTGTTAGTTTTCTTTGTATTACACCAAAATCAAACATCTATGTTGGTTACATTACATTAAAGATTAGACCTACTTAGCCGATAAATCTACGGTCTATGGGAGTTGACAAAGGCCATCGCCTTAATCTACGGTATTTTTTCTTACGAATTTTGTTATGCAAATGTATGTACATAGATAAATACATTCTTTCCAACATAAAAGACGTTCCATAAATATCAGAACAAGTGTCAAGTTAGCCGAAGAAGTTTTCGTTTATTCAAACACCAATAAATTCCACACTTTTTAACAGTTCACTGGATTGCCTAATCAACTTTTAATAGGAAAAAATTTTAAAAGGTTTTAAATTATTTGGATAATAGAATAACTTTAAATTTTAAATACGAACGACGACGTGCAGTGAAATGTGCAATAGATGTATGTCATAGGGAAACATAATACTCTGACATCGCCAAGCGGATATTGTCATACCTGTGCAGTGTGTTGTGTACTCTGAACTCCGGCATCCCTGATGCGATGCATATTTTTCCATTTCTTTGTCACTTTAGGGCTGGGTTTGTTGAGAAAAAAAAAAACAAAGAAAAAGAGAAATCTCTTACCGAGTGTGCAGAGCAGTGCTTGCAAAGAAAAAAAATTCCATGAACAAATCCCTTTAGGTAAATCGAAACGAAAATATTTATAACGAGGAATGAAGGAAAACGAAATGAGCAAGCAATGCCAGTTGCCGTTGCCGTCAACCAGATAACCACACCTGAAGGGAGCATGGGAATGGGAAGCGTTCCGTCATTTTTAAAGAGATTCTTTGGCAAGCTGAGTAGCTGACATCGTTTTCGATTGCTGTCTTCGTAACTCCATAAAACGATGTTCTTGTGAATTATTTTTTTACATTATTATCCTTGGTGATTATTTTGTTCGAATTTCGTTTCACCCAAACCGCTCTACACTGGGTGTTTGTTTTTGTTTATATTTTCTGTGTGTCTTTCATTTTAAATAAGGATACTTGTTTTGGGTATCGCCGAATCAGCAGAAAATTTAAGATCCCCTCCATTCCCTCACAAGGCATGGTTGTGAGAAATGTGAGAAATGTTGCGCCACAATATTTATTTATTTTTATTTATATGTACTTGTTTTTTTATACTGGTAAATGACATTAAAAGCAATAATAATAATAATAATTACTTTTATTGAACGTTATATATATACAATTGATGCTTATACTAGATAATTTTAGAATTTAAAAATGATAATGTAAGAATGTTGGCACGTAGGGGGCCTAACCAAATAAATTGTCTAGAATTGAAATAATAACTTAGTATTATATAGCTGAAAAGAAAAGAAAAATCTTAATTATAAGTCGGTTGACTTGGGTGATCTCGGGATGTTCCGTCCCGGTTAACGCTGGCGTTAGACATTAAAAGCCTGTTTCTTAATTGGCTTTAAGAGGTAGGTGCACAAGTAATTTTTGTTGGCTAAGACAGCTTTTTTAATAATAAAAAATGGGTAACACCTCTTCTATACCATTTTAAACTGGTATCGACTCAAACTATGCGTCTTGGGCTTTTCTCGTAAGACAACCTGTATATCAGCAATACGTGTGTCGTATGTAGGTAGATTCCTTCTCTTACGATGCTCAGGGATAGCCTCTTGACGATCACGATAAAATTCTGCTCTTGTCTGCAGCAATCTGGAAAAAGATATCTGAATCGTTCAAAAAGGTATCTAAGATACGGCTATCCGAAATAGGCTATCCGATAGGTTCTTGGACGTACCCATTGTAAAGCAACTTGTAATAACATCAACCATCCAGTAAGCGCAGGAAAGATACACCAAAACACTCCTACTTCAAAAAATGAAATGACATCTGCATTTGCTTGGTCTCAGACATTGACCAATACAAAACCGTACTGTGGAGATATGCTATTTGTTTCTCAGTCTGAGGAAATTTCAATAAGATTTTTTTTAGAATTTTTTTTAAAAAGCTCTTATTACTTACTTACTTAGGTGGGCATTACAGTTCGGGGTGAACCTGGGCCTCAACCAACATCCTTCTGTAACGACTTCGATTTCGGGCGAGCTCTCTCCAGTTTTGCACTCTAAGTCGGTGGAGGTCTTCATCCACTTGATTGTGCCATCTAAGACGAGGTCTTCCCCTTCCGCGATTTCCCTGCAATGTGCTTTCGAAAACCCGACGAGCCGGAGCGTTTGGGTCCATCCGCTCTACATGGCCCAACCATCGTAGCCTCGCGATGCGTACTCTTCTGGCTATGCCCATGTCGCGGTACAGCTCATACAGCTCGTTGTTGTATCTTCTTCTCCACACATTGTCTTCGCATACGAGACCAAAGATCATTCGGAGAATTTTTCTTTCGAAACGACCAAGGGTTTCCTCATCCCCTTTCGATAAGGTCCATGCTTCCGCGCCGTAAAGCAGGACTGGGATGATCAAGGTCTTATACAGGGTTACCTTGGTTTTTCTAAAGAAGGTATAGTTTCTCAATTGCCTTCTTAACCCAAAGAAGCAACGGTTGGCAGGAGTTATTCTCCGTTTGATCTCCGCACTGATGTTGTTTTATAGGTAGACGAAGTCCTGTACTACCTCGAAGTTATGTCTGTCTATTGTGACGTTTTGTCCAATTCGTCAATGTTTTGTGTCCTTGTTTAATGAGAACATATACTTCGTTTTGCCCTCATTAACCATCAAACCCATTTTTTCCGCTTCTGTTTCAATACTCGCAAAAGCTCTTATTGGGATGCAATATTTTTATAAGTAGAGAAAGAGCTTTTCATTCGTAGAAATGGAATAACGTGAGTAATTTTGATCAAATTACTCACAAAAAATTAACATAGGAGAATCAGCAGCAATCATTTACTTCAAGTCTGGTATCTGAGATTAGTATAACACCTTCTACAGTATAAACACTTTGGATTAATTAAACAAGATGGGTGGTTTTTCATAGAAAAAAAAACTTGAAGCATTTACCCAATAGCAACGTGTTTTGTGAAGGGACTGTTTTACCAAAAAAGTTAATGGCTTATCTGCCCATCCCAATACCAATAATTATTCATTTCGTAGCACCTCGTCATGCGATAAGATGACAAACTGCCGAGCCATTCGTTTTGAACTCCAAGATATGTTAGCTAACATGGAAATAAGGTAGCCCCAGCCCCTTACTCCAATATTTTCTGTTCTGAATTCAAGAAAAATTAAAGCCCATTAGATACCTGTTCAGACGAAAATTGTGTTAAATTTGATTAATTGAGTGCTTGTTGAGTATTTTTAGCTCAAATTGTTAGACAGGCCTAAACATTCGTTGAAAAAAACATTTTGTGCCATTTAAAAATGACACGCTTTTTATAAATCATTCAAACTACAGAAAGGTGTTGGTTAAATGTAAAAGGAAGGTATTCCACTGTAATCATTCATTTAAGCGTAGCTTCAAAACACGACGGTAAAATAAATCTTAGAACAGAAGGAAAGGTAAATAAAATACCAAGGCGAGGAGTAAGGAATCAAACAATTCATAAAATTGTGTGAAGAACGTCATTCCAGTTGCTTTCTCCGTGAGTTATAATTTTAAATATTTTACATAAAAAATTTAAGGTTTTATAAGGAAATCCCAATCAAAAAGGAACAACTATTATTTTTGTTTCATTATATAATATATAAATTTATTTAATATAATTTTATAGGATTATTTCCTTATATTTTTACTAGAACTAGTCATTTAACATTAAAATTTATGATTAGCTTTTATAATTTATGGTTGATTAAATCATACTGAACATATATTTGTTTATTTAATACCTCAAGGTACTCCATCAATTTTATCATTATTCGCCCAGGAACTTCAGCAGCTCGATTAACTGCAAATATAATTGCAGGTCAATTATCAATAACATTACTAGGAAATACAGGATCTTCACTATCAACTCTCATAATTACATATATCATTACTAATTGTACAAATTATATTATTAATTTTCAGTTGCTTTCTCGGAATGGAGTGCTTCTATCCTAGTTGTAAACAAAGGATGTGTCTATATGCACCAACTGTATGCGTCGTGTTTAGTTGTGTAACGAGTTGTTTGAGGAAAAAAGACATCGTGTGATTCGTGTTGGATCGTTTAATATGAAACCTCTAAATCATTTCTCGTTGAAAAGGTAAGTGCGTCTGGTCAATCTAAAACGAACTTATCGTGTTGGTTCTTGTAATCACGAAAGTAAGGACGGATAAGTTGGGTCGAGGCAACACAAATATTGTATGTGAGAAGGGGCATTATATCCTTTGGGAGGTTAATTTTATAAAAACTCGACTAAAAATAATAGAAAAATTATTGAAAATCAACTAAGTCACGTACCGGGTGACCAAAAAGTCCCAAAAGAAGCAAAAACTTTTGGTCTTTTGTTAAGAACATTAAGAATTCCACCACGTTATCGGTCCCAACGCTAGCCTTCAATGATTTTATATACATATATCATTTCCATCGACAAAGCTGTTCGCTCAATTTTTTGAGAGCTCGACACTTCCTAACAGCACATTGGCTCCGCCTAAGCTTGAGACTGAAAAGTCTGCAATATTTTTTCGCAAAAGCTCGGTAGCGGGAGTCCCAAGTATTGCCGTTTTGCTCACTACTCGCATACTTGCTGCTAAATGCTTAGGTTTCCTGAGGCGGAGCAATAAAATCCTCATCCCTTCTGATCTGGCTACAATTTATAAGGTCTCCGCCCAAAACTGGAGTATAATTTCCATATCTGATCTTTGCACCTACTTGATAGGGTACAAAACAGAGCGTTTAGACTTATATCTGATAGTTCAATTGTAGCATCGATTGATTCTCTTAACTTTCATGGAATTGTTATATTCTCACTCCTTTTACACATTGTTCTAGTGCAATAGCCAGTTGCATTTCTCCACTGAAAAAATTTAGCCGAATCCACCAGCCTCGATAGGATTGCTCATCAGTTCTACATTGAGTCCAACATCGAACGTACAATCAAGTATAGAGATTCAATTTTTAGTCCACATATGGTAAATGTGGAATGCTCTATCTGACCATGCATTACGATTCACAAAGGTTTAAACACAATTTGCATCGACATCTCCTGCTTCTCTCCTAGCACATATTTTCTTAAATGCTAGCACTGTGTTCCTCAACATTATGAGGGAGGTCATGACCCCTTATTGTGGTTAGTAAAAATAATCACCCCTATTACCGATCTCGTCTCGTCTCGTTTTCTCTGTCGTGTCGTTTTTTAAATGGCATTCCATAACTTCTTCGACACGAAAAATACGCAATAGATTTTAAAACGACTAAAAACTAATAAACATCTGTCAAAATCATAAGATATTGGAAGAAAGTTTGATTAAAAAATCAGTGTTTAGAGCTGGATTGCGGTTGTACATTTATTAGCACCTAAATAAATAGGATATTAAGATTATAAGTATAGAAATGTATTACAGCACAAGTAGTGGAAGTGAAGAAGGTGTAGAAGAAAGAATCCGGGAAGAAAATTCGATTATAAAAAGAAAACAGATACGGCACAATTCATATCCATTCGACTTGCATGATTCAAAATGAGTTCACACTTTTATCCCAATAGTTGCTTTTAAATAGAATTTTTGCACGTTTTAACAGATTTAAGCAGTTCTTTAGATTGTCAAAAGAAGCGTTTGAGTATTTGTTGGGTGAAATAAGTGATAAAAAAGGATTCGGCATCGTTCATCATCAATTCCAATCATATTGAGACTTGCAGTCACCTTAAGAATTTTAGCTGAGGGAAGTTACCAACACGGCCGCGGCGGCGCCGCGCCGGGAATAACTTTGTTTTGGGACTAGCTCAACCAACAGTTAGCAAATTTTTCAAAGAAATTATCAACGTCATAGAAAAACATATTTGCCCCAAATGGATTCGATTCCGAATGAAACCTGCCGAAAAATCAGAAGCAAAGCTTTGCTTTTTAATAAGTTGGGATTTCCTGGTGTCATCGGATGTATTGATGTTGCCCTTCCCTCTCCATAACTTCACCTCGATTTGTATGCAGTCTGCGTTTGCGATGATGAAGGAACTGATGTGGCATTTGGCAAGGGGTTAGGAAGTAAAATGGACTGCGATATACCAATGGCGTTTCCGCTCGGGCTTACCACTTTTTCTATATGTAATAAATTTGCAACAGCTTCTTCCAGTGGAGATAAAATTTTTAGTGTGTTTGGACCTCCTCCAGTCGCATTCAATTCTTTCGAATTGTGTATCACGTTTTTTTTTACATTATGCTTCATGTCAGCCCAAACCTGATAAAAGCAAACATTTATAAAAATGTATACATATTTATTTTGACAAAAGTGATTCAATCCTTTTGCCAACCGTCCCTGTATCTTACTCGAGGACCCTTGCTTTTAAGCTGCTCCGCTATCGCAGCCCCCGTTCCTATTTTACATAGTTTTTTTAAATTCCCTTCAACAAACATCTAGCTAACTTTACGTTCCTCCCCATCAACTCGACGAGCGTCTCAAAGGGTTTTGGTTTGTCAAATTCAAATACAAGTCAAACAAATGTTATTAGTTATAAAATTTTTCAAAATAAATTCATTTTAACAAGGTTACTTGCTGTTTTGTGGCCTTTCATTTCTATGTCGAGTGTACAAGATCGAAAACGACTTATGGAATATAGATTGTGTCGTGACGTTTTTTTCGATGTCGTTTTCGACATCGGTAATAGGGGTAAATACTTCGTTCTTTCTATTCAAGTTGTTTTAGTGAATAATTTTTGAGTAATCAAATCTCAAACTCAAAATTTTGAGAAAAAAACTATTCTTTTTTACTTCAAATAAAATTATTCCAAAATTTTGCATTGTGAAAATCTTTCTTAGTTTTTGCACAAAAATTTAATACCTACTTTTTCCGAAACTTTTTTTCTTTGATTTTCCCTTGATTGGACTATTAATGAGCAGATTTTCATTCTTAAAATTTTTTCTTCGACCCAACCTATCTGCCCTGGGCTTTTGTCGCATTTCAAACGGAGAATTACTTTTACCAATCGCTGCTGCTTTGGACAAATAAGGTTGGAAAGTAAAACCCTTTCTAGAACCTACCTTAATAGGATCATGATTATACCAGTTCTATTATACGCGCATGAACCTAATAAAAAGCGGAGTGCGATCTTCGGTCCCGTATGTGAAAATATTTGGGTGGAGAAGAAGAGACCAACAAATTCTACAAGCTGTACGTCGACATGATCTTCTTTCTTCTTCTTCATTTCCGGCGTTACGAGTAGTGATCTTGAAGCGATCACAACTCTCCCACTTTTCTGCTTCACACTAGTGATCCGCCTGTGGGGTACGCCGCGTTGACCTCAGAAAGCGTCGGCAAGCCTCCCGGTTTTGGATTGTTCCATGTCTGAGGCCAACCAAATGCTGCTGTTTTTGCATTTGCTTGTACCAGGAGTGTTTTGGCCTGCCTTTTCTTTTTCGTCGCGAATTTGTTGAAACGTTGTACGATATTGCCTTTTGGACGGGGTTCTGCGGATCTCTCCTTTGAACATGACAATACCAACTGAGCCGGTCGTGCTGAATTTTGTCCAAGATGGTACTTTTGACATGAAGGCTTCCACGGATCTTAGTACTTCTAATTCGATCAAGCTTTGTTACTCCTGCTGTCATCCGAAGCATCTTCATTTCGGCTGCCGTCAATTTGCTCTCATACTTTTTGTACATTGTCCAACATTGTGAACCGTATGTCAGAGCTGGACGGACAACTGCTGTGTAGAGTCTTCCCTTCAGCTTAGGGGGCATTTTTCGATCACAGAAGATAGCGGAGTTTTCTCGCCACTTCATCCACCCTACGCTTACTCGATGATTGATGTCGTCATCACAAGTTGCTTCACTATTGATCATAGATCCCAGATATTTAAACTTTTCACACTTGGGAAGCACATTTCCATTCAAATAAATGTCTGGAATAGGCTTGTCTGGATCAGAAAAAGGGCAGCACAGGTATTCAGTCTTTTTTGCGCTAATACGGTACCCATTTCCTTCCAGAACATCAATCCAAACGTCAAGTGCTCGTTGCAGGGATGTAGGATCCTCGCTTATGATGGCTCCATCGTCAGCAAAGAATAATTGTTGTACTTTATTGTCCGTTACTTTTCCTTCGAGCAAATAATCCAGAACAGCAATAAAGAGCAGTGGACTCAAGACACTTCCCTGATGTACACCTACTGTTATTTGGAATTCTTCGGTGACTCCAGCTGGGCATCTCACTTTTGTAACTGCTCCATCGTACATGTCCATAATTATTCGCACATAGGCTTCAGGAACTCCTCGGTGTCTGAGGGCCACCCATATCAGATCTCGTGGTTGTCGATCGAATGCTTTTTCGAAGTCAACCAACACAATATGCAAATCCTCTAAGGCATCTCGGTGTTTTTCCATAATGATCCTTATACTTTGGATTGCGTCTGTAGTTGACTTACCCGCGACAAACCCGCATTGGTCATCAGACAGCCTTATTATTTTCCGCAGTCGGCTATCCAAAACCCGCTCAACGATCTTCATAGTGTGGGACATCAACTTGATCGAACGATAGTTGTCACAGCTTCTGGTATCTCCCTTTCCCTTGTACATTGGAAGAAGAAAACTTTCCCTCCATTGATTAGGCAAACTGTCACCTCTTATAAGTTTGGAGATGAGAATCGTGAGCCATCTCAACCCGATGTCTCCCATATTTTTCCAAAACTCATATGGTACCTCGTCTGGCCCAATCGCTTTGCCTTTTTTGGAGTTCTTAACTGCCTCCCTAACTTCTTCGACTGTGACGTCGGATACTTCCGTAAAGTTAGGTGCAGCTGTTGGAAAGTGGCGCCGAGGAAACTGTTCGTCGTGTACGTCGACATGATCATAGTTAAAAAATTACGTACGCATTGCGAGACTGCGATTGCTGGGACATGCTCAGCAGATGGACATCGACGCTACTGTTCGACTAGTTTTCGACATTACGGAAGGGGAAAACTTCTTCTTATGGCGCAACTAAGTGGAAGTTGGTCTCAACCGATTCAAAAGTGAAGAGAGCTCACACAAAATCGAAATTGCTTGCTTGCGAAAAATATGTTGACTAGATTACCCAAGACTATGATACCCACCCGGTTAACTATCAGTAATTGAAAAGGAGGAATTATAGCATACGCATTGAGGCAACTCTGTTGCCTTCCTAGCCCTTTGTCGCCGGAGTTGTCAGTTTTTTTTTTTTTTTAAATATTTGCATAAAAAATATTATACAGTGAAATCTCCCTTGGGCGGACAGCCATGGTGCAGAAGTTTTTGTCCGCCTAAGGGAGTTGTCCGTTTTAGGGAAATCAATTTAAAACACAAAATTTTAAATATAATTTGCTGATGCTTTGAAATCTGTGATTCCTAAGCGCGTTGCAACTTGCGACTTCTGTTGCCTGATGTCGAATTGCTCTTCCAGATATCTTAAACCCTTTGTTTCGAAATGCATTGAACCACTCGAAAACATTTTTATCAAGGCAGGCTTCACTCAAAGCTTATTCTTTTTTTTCAGTAGATCAGCAACTTGGGTTTTTCTTATTTTAAATTCTGTTGCTTTTTCTCGTATGATTTTTTTTTATATTTTTGACTAAAGCTGATTACGTCTACCTTTCCCTTTAAAGTCAAAGTTCTCTTTTTTGGTGGCATCCAAAAAATATATTTCTATAAAATCTACATAGGTAAAAATTATTAAAAGAATTTTAAATATTAATCCTTTTTACATCCAAACAAGATCAATTCCACAACATGAATGAGAGAATGAGAGAATAAAAATATTTAAAGATCCAACACATACATGCCAATCCTTCAATCAAATACATATTCAACAGTTACACAAAATTAACACATACATAATAGAGTTTCTGGAATCGCAACTGGCACGTATGTACATATTTTTCAAAGAATTTGATGCTCGCTGAAAACTGCAATTTAAAAAAAAATACCGCTGCCAAAATTATCAGCGTGATGCCATGTTCAATCCTGCTCTGGTGTACGTCTAAGAGAAAATATTTTGTCTTTCATACGTGAAATTTCTGTCCGCGTCCGTCCAAGGGAGTGTCCGTCTAAAGGAAATTGAAAACAATGAAACTTATATGGAGCAATTTCCGTGCAAAAAAATTTGTCCGTCTAAGGGAAGTGTCCGCCTAAAGGAGGTGTCCGTAAAGGGAGATTTCACTGTATATGTATGCGTTGGTTGCCCTGCATAATGTGGGCTTCGATATTTTGGATCACCCACCCTACAGTCCAGACCTGGCCCGAGTGATTATTATCTGTTCCCAAAAATGAAAAAAGAGATTCGGGGTAAGAAGTTTACCAATGATGATGAAGTTAAAGAGGCAGTTTCGGCGTATTTTGAAGGTAAAGACAAAACATTTTTTTATGAGGGTATAAATAAATTAATTGAAAGATCTGAAAAATGTATCCGTCTTGCAGGTGAATATATTGAAAAGGAAAAATAATTTGGTTTTTTTATTTCCACCCTATTTCCCCCATTCCGCGAATATAAAAACGCTCCCTCGTGTTATCATATTTAGTAATGTAAATAAGAAAGATAAGCCTGGTTTACAAACAGATGTTGGTCATATGATTGATGTCCAGTTGCATAGCCAGTTCTATTCTCCTCTAGAATGTTATTTGTCATGTTGTGTGTTTAGATTGAGAAAACCGAAATTAATTAAAACTTAAACAATAGGTATATACCTAAGAAAGTTGGTATTTATTTTTTCATTTGCATTTAAATACCCACACAACAAGATCCTTTCCAAATCTGACTTCATGTTCTTTGTTAGGTTCAATAGCATATTTTTCTTATGCTTCAGTGCCAAACACTAAGTCTATTTATTCCTCAAAACCCACATCAGACATATTTGTTTTTTTTTTTTGTCAACAATTAAATTTTTGTTCCTTTTTTGAATTTCCTCATAAAAATAAATAAAACCAATTTAAACTCGAAAGTGCTCCAAAATAAATCCACATTTGAATGCGACACGACCGAAAATTTCTGGGTGGGCACCACGATGACGATGACGACAACGACGACAAGAAACCATTGACGACTTAAGAGATCTTTAACTCTAGCTGTGCTGTGCAAAGAGCACTGGGTACAAATATTTATTACATTGGATTCAACGTATACATTACCATTCCTATGTCTACATATAGGTAGGTATATAATTGTAACCTTGTCTAGGCAGAATTTATTCTCGTTTGGGCGTAAGCAACTATCTTTAATGATGCAAATCCTTTATATCGACGGTGCCAGTCGATGGCGAGTTGCACGAGGCACGACTCAAACCTAAGCATGTATGTTGCACGAATGGCAATTAATTTGATATTAAACTTTGGTCAGTACCTACTACCTACCTATAGTACTAAAAAATGCATCGCTACTTATCCAAAAAAAATTAAAGCATCGACCTTAAAACTACAAACATCCTTGTCAACAACCGGAACTTGAAATTATTTATCCTAACCGTAAATGTAGACAACAACTTCCCTTTCCCATAAAACTCTCATCCTCTTCAATATGACATATGTTAGTTACGTGGCAAATCTTCAACAATATAAAAATGTAGAGCAACAAGAGGGGTTCAAGTCGCGTTCACATACATATGTATATGTATACCTATTCACATCAGCTACTCATACTTTTACATAAACAGCTTCAAGCAGGCTCTCAACTCAATGTCAATCAACCAGAAAAAAACGGAAACAACTCTGAAAATTATGCCGCCTTTTGGGATACGGATACAATACAACGCACCCCTTAAAAATCTTTGAAAACAAACAAAAGTAGTGTACCGTACCGTTCATCCGTTTGAACAGTTGGGTGACCCTATTTTCGTTAGCATAATGTCAATAGATGCATAATTGTCCACAGCCAAGCACACCTCGTCGATTCACCCAGTCATTGATTTGGATAAGTTAAAAAAAAAGATATTTAAACTGCAAGTACCTACCTACCTAATTTCATTTGAAGATTCAGCGGGACATAACTCTCGAATTTCCTCTAATTTTTTCAGTGGTCTAATTGAGAAACCCTCCATCTTTTTTTGACAAGTGAACAAGAGCGCAATGCAGCTGTCATCTGTTTTGTGAAAGAAAACGAGCCTTTGCGGTAAAACTGATTTAATAAAAATGCCATGAGCCTCTTTAAATAAGGACACACTTAATCTGTTCAACATGGCATATGTGGCACGGCCGGGCCGGTGTGCAATAACGGCAGGATCTTTTACTCAGATTAGGGTTGTTGAAAGGCGACTATCTTTGTGCTGTTCTTTCAACTTTAGAAGTATTTGCACCGAAGGAATACGCACAGCACAACATGACAGAGAGAGGCCAGAAAACGCACCTTATTCTTCACACAATTAACAAAGTTGTGTTGGTGTGAATTGTCAGTTCTTTTTTTTTTTATATTAAGTTACCTACATAGGTATTAACAAACTCCAAAAAAACCTGTCTGTCTGGATGGCAAAGTGAACTTTTGTATTTAACACACGCTCGCCACTCGACTGATTGGATCAACATCAAACATCTATGAATATGACCAATTGAAAATCTAAAGTGTGTTCTAGGTTAGATTTAACCTGTTGCATGTTTTTATGATTTCAATAGGTAGTTAGGTAGGTATTCGGTGGGGTAGCGTGGAGTTTGTCTACCTATCTATACTATACTTTACTAACTTACATGTACATAAACACCGAAACCAACTCTAACCTGATTGTCCCACGCGGTATTTTGTTGCGTTGCAAGGTATTCATATTGTGTTGTTCTTGTTGACTAGAAAAAAAAACGAGCGACGATTGAGAGAAAGTTGGATGAATGGCTGTTAAAGTTTATTGTAGCTTGTAGTTAACTGACTGAGTATAGGTCTACCTACCAACCATGATACAAACAAAAAACAGGTTATTTTTCCCGGTCTTTTGTAGGTGAAACGAAGAGGAAAAAAATATAAATTTGGTAAAATTTTCGGTCGTTAGGGTCATTTAGGATTTGATTAAAATCATATTGTTTGATGAATGGCGAATGGCCTAGTGTTTGATGAAAACCTTCGAAATGGAGGACTTAAAATACTAGTTATTGAAATCTTAAACCATTCTTATATTAGGAATGCTTTTAAATCAAATTTGAGATCTGTTTTGCACTCTGGGTGGTTTATTTGGTGTACCTCTACCTACCTATACAGGGTGTTTTGCATGAGATGCGGCAAGAAAAAATCGTATGGGAGGAGCGGGGTCTATCTCCCTCCGTTTACAGGAAAGGGTCAATTTTACAAAATCCATCCTGGGCTTTTGTCGCACTGTGTTCAAAAAACCACCCTGTATACATACACTGCCGGCCAATAGAATAGGTTTGCAGCTTTTATAAGGAATAAAGCTTTTCTTTCTCTTGAATAGAGCTTCAAGGGAGCTTTTTTCTTTTGTATTCTGACATCATGTTTCATTGCCGAAAAGAGACAGACTCAAATACGACCTAACGGTAAATTGCATGCACACTATGAAATGCAGTTAAAAAGAATAGCATTTTCCATCGGTCAATAGAATAGGTTCATCTGCTTCAAAGCCAGTTCAGAGTTCTAAAGATCAGTGCGTGAAATCTTAGCAAAGTGAAGTTTAAATATCCTAAACACTTTTTTAAGGAATAATAGGACTAGCGAAGTGCCTTAATTCGGAAGAAAAAATTAAAATAAAGTTATACGCTGAACAAATTTTAAGTGCTCGTTTAATTGCGAAAAAAAAAGGAAGCTACCAAAATGTTGTGAGCAATTTCTCAAGAAACAAAGAAAACTATGGAAATAATATGAAAGGACGACTAAAAGTTACGTCATCTGCTGAAAGGAGATTTATTGACCGCTGGCGTGGATTTTTTGCCAGTCATTCTCAAATAAGGACCGCGCCTGGAGCAACAGCAAGCATTTCGTTAAGAGAGTGGTCAGGAGTGCCCCAAACATCAAGCGTATGAAATTAAAAAAGAAGGCTCCACTACGCGCAGAGAAAGGAAAATTGACTTGAATTCTGCAGGAGCCACATGATATGGAAAAAGGAGTGGCAGTTTGTCGTTTTCACAGATGAAAGAAAAATTTTATTTTGACGGCCCGGATTAATTATTATTATCATGATCTTACGCTCCTTTCATATTACACGATTTCGCTCGTGCGGGAAAAAATCGCCCGGGCAATTTTTCTTGATCGACTGTTGAAGAGTACGAGACCTTTCACATTGCACGATTAGAACACGGGCACGTTTTGTAATCGTGTTGCAGCCGTCCAGTGCTACTAGAACCGCACGGCTACCGTATCGCCCTCTAGCTCAGTGGCCTACGTGACCAAATGTACGCTTTCACACTAGACGGTCTTTAGTCGTACGGGAATATATTGTTTTCATCCAGACCAGACCAAATGTTCCGATGAACTGATAAAAATGTACGATTTTTATCGTTCAATGTGAAAGTAGCAAAACCACGATTAAAAATCGGGCAATTTTTTCCGCACGAGCGAAATCGTGTAATATGAAAGGAGCGTAAGAAAAGACAAATAATTTTTGAAGCGTCATCATAGCCGTGAAGGTGGGGTTATGGTTTGGGATGCCATATCTTATTTCCGAACGATTGAGCTAGAGTTTTCGTCATCACGAATGACGGCAAATGCTTACAATAACATTCTAGAAAGGGTTTTTCCGAAATTCAGTGAAAGGTTTGGACTTTTGAAAATAAACTTAAACTTAAAGTAAAGTAAAGTAAACTTAAAGTAAAGTAAAGACAACTTAAAGTAAAGTAAACTTAAAATTAAAGTAAAGTAAACTTAAAGTTAATGTAAAGTAAACTTAAAGTAAAGTAACTTAAACTAACTTTAAGTTTACTTTACTTTTAGTTTACTTCACTTTTAGTTTACTTATTACTTTAACTTTAAGTTTGCTTTACCTTAAGTTTACTTTAAGTTTGAGTTTACTTTAAGTTTAAGTTTACTTTACTTTAAGTTTACTTTACTTTAAGTTTACTTTACTTTAAGTTCAAGTCAACTTTACTTTAAATTTACTTTACTTAAAGTTTAAGTTTACTTTACTTTAAGTTTACTTTAAGTTTAAGTTTACTTTAAGTATACTTTACTTAACTTTAAGTTTACTTTACTTTAACTTAAAGTTTAAGTTTACTTTAGTTGACTTTAAGTTTATTTTAAGTTTACTTTACTTTACCTTCCGCTTATTGCGAATCAAGAACAATTTAGCTATATGTTATCGCAACTATAAGCACACATTTTTCCGGTGACACCGGTGACTGAGGAAAAGATTAAAAGCACTGTCGCACCTAGAGGGTTTAAAAAAAATGGATTTTTTGAAAAAATATATATTAAAGTACAACTTCTGGAGAATATCTTCTGAAATTTTCAAGTCGATTTGACGATTAGTTTCCGAGTTTTGACCGTTTAAAGTTGGCGCCTTTCGTCAGTTCGAGTCAGTGCCACTTGGTGAGTGAACACGGTACTACAATGCTTACCTACGAACTTACCGACAACTTTTAGCAAGCAGATGTAGGCAGCATATTGTATATAGTGGCGACGGTTAATGGTAGTACATTTACGTAGTCGTGTAGTAGTGAAAAAAGTCGATCCTTGCCAAAAAAAAAAAACTTTAAGTGCGATTATCTCAAAACAACTTTTTTGAAGTTCGTGACCGCGATAACTCAAAAACGGTTCAACCGATCATCCTCAATTTTAGCTCAGTTGTTGTTAATACAAAAACGAAGTAAGTCATCGTGTGGGTTTTATTTTTTCTGAATAGAATCGATTTTATAGCCGATTTAAAGTCCAATTTTGAGGTGAAAATCGAACTTTTTTTTAAATGGTCACCGAAAATTCAAATATCGAAATTTTTAAAAGCGACTTACCTGAAAAATATATTATCTAACGATATCTTTTTAAATTTTTTGTTTCAGATAATTTTTGAAGGCGAAATCGCGGTCACCGCAAAATAATTTTTTTTTACATACCCTTACTTATTTACATGTTAGTTCAGTTTTAATGATATTTTAGTGTGGGGAAAATTACAAAATATTGTTCGAACATGTACTAATATGTGTGCAAAATTTCGTTTAAATCTATTTCATACTTTTCCTACAAAGAATTCACGAAAAATCTTAAAGAAAATATTTTAATGATGACAAATACTGAGAATCAAGATTCCGGCTCTCTTAATACCAATTCCGATGAGGCTAATGATGGAATGAAAAAAAAAATTCCACGGGAAAGAATATTGAACAACCAGGACCACAGATATCAGGATTTGTTAGGAAGCCATTCCTAAAGACTGACCTAACTATGTAGTTAGATTCGTCAAGTGAAGATGAGAGTCAAGAAATACCTGAAAACGATAGCACTGAAGCTGTACTGAAAAAGGAATTATTATCTTACCGCTGTAAAAGGCCAACGTGGATGAAAACTCGCTTAAATGGTGGAATGTTCATCGACAAGAATTCAAGATATAATCACCGATAGCACGAAGAATATTCCTATCAAACAATAATTGTTCAGTAGTGCGGGTTTGATTAACGAGCCTTTGCTTCAGAAAAGGCGGCAATTTTACTTTTTGTTAAGTATAATGCTCCCACTTTTTGATTTGAGTTACTAGTTTCAATTGATAAAAATGTTAATAACTATCCGCATCAGCGAGTGTGCATAGCATCCGCTTATGTGAAAAATAGGGAACGGTGCATAATCCCGAATTGCAAGATCCTTAATGGTCAAAATCCCGAATGCGAAAACACAAAATCCCGAACTAAGACCTGGAATTTCAAAATTCCGAACTCTAAAATCAAGAATTGCCAAAATCCCGGGAATTTGGGATGTTGGCCACAACCCGAAAAAATTCGTATCCACAAAATCCCTTATTTTCCTTCGATTTATCTCTTCGAAATTGAGCCTACTAAGCACATAGTTTACTAAGCACATAGAAAGGCTAGTAAGAGACGTAAGTTTATTGAAAACTGTTAGCTATCTTTATTAAAAAAAAAAACAGCTGAAGCAGCACTTCCACAGATTAAGTCTCATATAAAAAATCTTATACATCCCTCAAAAATATCCCACACTCATTCGTTCAATATTCTTCATTTGATAACAATTCAAATTGGAGCACAACTTGACAATGCCACTTTAACTATGAACATTGAAAAACCGTTCCGAATGCGACACATTTGTTTCACATAAAACAAAAAGCAACTTGAAAAGCAAAGCATTAGAAGAGATTCACTCCCTTCTGTAGCGATATCGTTTGCTGTCATAGAAGTTGTTAGTGCTTGATTGTGACACAATACAGATACTGATAAGACTTAAATATAATTGTGCAAATAATAATTGAACAAAAAAAACATTCCGTGTTGTGCGTTTCACTTAAATGTACCTGTTGCCTGTGTTTGGGAAGTCTATTTCCTTTTTCGTCTATCAGACTTGGTATTCAGCTGTTCTTTGTGGTGACTGGTGAAACGAATTCTTTCAACCAAATCCATGTCTGTCTGCAGTTTTTAAAATGAAGTGACGTATAATTAACAGCACTTGGAATCATTATTTTACCCCTCGCATATGTATAGTAAAGAAAAAAAAAAGTAGGGTGTGCTTTAAGAAACATGTGTTCGTATTTCGTATTCCTATGAAGCATTTGTACATCTGTCGTTCAAAAACGATGTCATTTCTTTATACTCTGCTCTCTCGATTCGAAAGTATAACAGAAATAGGATCTAAGTACAGCTCTATTCTTTTTGACATGGACAGGGAGTGAAGAAAGTAAACATTTTATTCTGAAGATCTTTCTTGACTGACAAAAAGAAAAGAAAAGTAAAACAAAGTCCGCCGACTTTTTGTTTACTTTCGAAAAAGTAAACTTTTTAATGACTTTACTAGCGAATCATATAAGAACCAAGCAAAGACTTAAAAAAAATTACGTCTCTACCTATCCATTCCATAGACGTGAGACTTGTGCAGCAGCAATAAGCTTTTGTATAGATGGCTGCTTATTTGGGTTGCGTAATATAATCAACGTTGTGAAAAGCGCATATTTTATAGTACACATTACATGCCTATGGAACAACGTTTAATTATGCCACAAAAATGCGAATCAGTTCGCCAGAGATTGCTTTGCTTAAAATTCAATGCAGAGTAGGGGTAGAACACTTTTATGTATGCAAACAATTTCGCTTTTTGGATGAGTTTTTGTATACAATGGTCTAAAAATAATAATCATTATTATTATTATTGGAAATTCGTGCACATATTGAAACATCTTACAACGGGCCAGTCGATTTAAAGCTCAATGTATTCAACGGACTGAGAAGTATAAACTACGTTGCGTTGTATAGTTATATCTTCTAAATGATTTTAAAATGACGCACCGTACATAAACGAAGAGCAGTCGATCTCGATAGCCAGTACAATTCATCAACTTGAATGAATGTTCATGTTGAATTTAAAACGAGGGATTCTTCAGAATTAAGCATTTGAAGGAAGTAAATATATAAATATATTCTTTTTTTCTTCAAAAAAAACTTTTTACAAAATTTTGCACTATTAAAAGTCCCTCTTTTCCAAATAATCAATTCTCTTATTAGTTCTGAGTCAAACACTGAAAACGTATTCTAAAATCTTTCTTAGTTTTTGAGAGGTTAAAAAAAAATTAAAGGTACTTTTTTAAGAATATTCTTTTTGTGTAAAGTTGTTTCCCGTGGCGTAGTAGTTATCATGTCTGTCTGTTACGTAGAAGGTTCGTGGTTCGAATCCCAACAGAAACCAAAAAATGTTTTAACGGGTTAACACGTTTCACGATCAATTGGCAAGTCCTCCGATGGTAAATTCATTGCCATGAAAAGCGTTTTCTCGATTAGCCATTCGGAACTGGCAGAAAATTGTAGGTCTCCTCCATTCTTTCAAAGGCCATAACGGGGAAATCGGTTTTGAAAAAAACGGTACTATGCGGGGTACCGTTTTTAGACAAAAAAAATTTTAAATCATAAGAAGACAATTTGAAAAATAATCCTTCACGAAAATCGAAATCGTTAGAGCCGTTTTCGAGAAAAGTAGGTATTATCATATATCAATGACACAATTCCAAAAACCCTTCTGTAGGCCACCACAGACCCTAACTGCGAATTTTGAAAAAAAAAAAAAAAAAAACCGGTCAAGCGGTTCAGGCTGTAGATCCATATGCGGACAGATACACAGACAGACAGAATTGTAGGACCCACTTTTTACGTATTCTCTATCATCGTAATGTCATGTTTAGTTGTTATCTCAAAAAAAATTTTCTGCGGGATTGCAAAATTTGCCTTATATGTAGTACCTAAAATCGCAAGTAAAAATTGAAATAATTTGCTAGCGTTGTTTGTTTATAAGACGATTTATGGTATATAGACCAAACTGAAGACTATTGACAGTTACACAAAACGTTTGTAATCTGACAAAACAGTGTTGTCAAAAAGAAAATACCAAAAAAATTACCCATTTAATTCGTACATGTTTAACTCACATATGTAAGCAAAGCATGCCGAATTTATAGATATGACAAAACTTTTCACCATGTTCACAATGTACAATTATGTACTTGCAAAGACTTTGGTCAAAGTTGGATAATCTAAAGTGTCAACCCTCAAACGACTGCTTGTCCGACTTAATTTTGTTTTATAAACATATCTGACGACAAGTTTGAGCGTAAACTACATCCGACCATCCAAAATCCATCAAACAAAGTGTGTCCAATTATATACATCGCCTCAATAACAAAACTTTGGACAGTAGGACATATATTTGACATTTGCGCTATTTTTCCCATCAATTCAAAACTGTCAAATCGACATAAAGTTACCATCCAAACGTACCTACCACTTATATTATTCGCTTGAAACCTTTAGTCAATAAATAAAAACACCACAAACTGTAAGGCAATTAATATGACCACATTAGTACATATTATGTATGTATTTGAAAACACAGTTAGTTGATCGCTGTTTCAGACCTGTGCTCAACCAAGTGTAACTATAGACTCATCACCATTACCAAAAACAGAAGAATAAAAAAAACCTACATCACAAGAACTTACCACACACTAGTGGTTCCATCGTTCCCCATCAGATAAAGGAAGAGAAGACCTAGGAATTGTGTTTGATGGTCATAAACATGTTCTTTCCCATATACCTCATACTCACGATCCCGTGCACTTACATACTATACCAACATAATTTTGTTTGTTTGAAAAATAAAATAAAATAAAATAAAAACCCTACCCAACAACGGACACATGTGTGTACATATATATGAAGGTAGGTGTGCATGTACACATATAAACAGGTTGGTGAACATATCTTTACCGGAGCAATCAAAAAAAGAAAAAGCCTCGCTTGCCACCGACGACGCGACGCGACGCGACGTAAACACTCATTGATTGAAAACATAACATTATTGCGGGCAATTAAAACGGAAAAAATGTATATCAACTTTTCAAAAATCCATGAGGAATTTTTTTTCGAAATAAAATTTTGGATAAACAAACAACTTCAAGGATCCAACAACCTGGTCAAGTGCTGCTTGACTATCAAAAATAAATAAAACACGAAAAGTGACAGAATAAATTATAGCAGATACAAGCATATATGTACATACATTTATATAAATTTGAGTGGTTAGATTGAATCTTGTCTATCTCTATGCTTAGAATATTCAACTTTAAATTTTATGTCAAAGACCAAAGCCAGACATGCTGTTGTAGACAATATAATGCACTTGGAAATAGGAAATGTATTGATAGTTTATGTATATAATCAGAATGACTAAATAAACACACTCACCACAGATAGAACGCAACATTCCTTAAGACACACATAGCATCACACCGGTTTGGTTGATCATGTAGTGTGTGAACAGTAAAAGAAGAAAAAATCAACCCATTCGGTATTTTTAATCCTACTCGGTGTTATACATTTCAGTTTACCCGGGACTCAAAAAGCACTTAGATTGACATTCAAGGCGAGTTAAAAAAAAAAAAAGACCGTTGTTGGTAGCCCATTGGGCAAACCCAGGGTTTCAATGAAACTCAATATCGCCCATTACCTAGAGTATTGTAAAGAGTTTTCCAATAGGTATGATATGATTTTGCAGTGGCGTTTCGGCCATTTGTAGTATGTCATGATCTCTCATTTCTTTTTTATTGCATTCAGAAGTGTTTACAATTTCACCATTGGACCACCGTAAACGTCGTGAACTTTCTGATTTTGCCTTGGAACAACTTAAGTCGATAACGATTTTTTTAAGAAAACCATCTTTTCCGAAGAGGATTACTTTTATTTGACTAGTGCGTTAGATAAACAAAACTGGCGATGAAAATGCACAAAATATTCATTAAAAACCATTACATTCACCTAAATTGACAGTTTGGTTTTTGGGCTGGTGGAATCATTGGTCCGTACTTCTTTCAAAATGAAGCTGGTAACACCATTACTGTCAATGTAGAGCGAACCAACTTTTTATAGTCGAAACCGGAAGAAGTTGATCTTGACAACATTTGGTTTCAACAAGACCTGGCTACGTGTCACGCAGCAAATGCAACAATTGAATTATTGCGAGAAAAATTTAGAGAT
This sequence comes from Melanostoma scalare, assembly GCA_949752695.1. Lineage (NCBI taxonomy): Eukaryota > Metazoa > Arthropoda > Insecta > Diptera > Syrphidae > Melanostoma > Melanostoma scalare. The sequence goes on along the minus strand of OX456985.1, from coordinate 165,991,718 downwards.
TCGATTATTTCAAGAAATGGTGATATTGAATGGCCCCCAAGAAGCCGTGATTTAACACCATTAGACTATTTCTTGTAGGGTTATTTGAAGTCATTGGTTTTTTAAAATAAACCGGATTCTCTTCAAGCTTTACAAGTCAATATTGAACGTGCCATTCATGGTATACGACTTGATTCAGTGGAAAAAGTGCTCTAAAATTGGGTTCATCGATGTTTGCTGCAGAAGAAAACCTGGTTGCCATTTGAATGACGTTTTATTTAAAACTTAATTGTATTGATTGAGCTGCACATTAGATAAAACATATTTGGATTTCCTTAACAAAAAGTGTGTTTTTTTTTCAAAAAAGAAATCATATCACTCTTATTGGAAAACCCTTTACAATTGCTGTTTTGCTTTGGCTGTGGGCTTAATCTGCCTAAAAAAGATCTCCTAATGCATATTCTTATAATATGAGTACCCGAAATAAGTTGTGACACGAGAGAATACCGAACAACGGGGAGTGCGTAGACCTGATAAACTGGAGTAAAAACTCTGCTGTTTTCTTCCAAGACATTTATGACTTCAGAAATGTCTGATCACGTCTCAAAAAACTTGACAAGTTTTTGAAGATCACAGAATCCTGTTATTTTCTTGCTCTTATTCTTTTAGTACAGACGTAATGGACTCGCTGGATTCGAATGATAATCCTATTTTGGACAGTTTATCCGCCATTTTAATCGTGTTTATGCCAATTTAGACTTGGAATTTGTAGTGAGGTAGCTTTTATGACCGCATGGCTGTCTATGAAAATGGAAATGTTTTTGCTGATCAATTTTTAAGTAGCTAAAAGTTTCGCGGCTTCACAGGCTGCAAGTTCTCTTGCTTGGAAGACGCTGCAAAAGTCTAGGTGCTTTATTCATCTAATTATGAGATGATAATCGGAGACCATGTCTGACCTTACCCAACTTTTACTTGGCAGAATGTCTATTAGAATCACTTGTTTGGAGTCAATGTACGGTGGGGTGCATTCCGTTGATGTGATTCCGTGAACTGATAAGCCTATTTTCCAAATAGTTTGCAGGCCTCCAAATAGTTTGGGCAAACAATTTCCAGAGTAAGCGATATAATACCCCGCCTTGTGGAGTATTATCTTAATCAAGGGTGCTTCCGACCATTAGCGCTTTCAATATCCTTATTTGTAGCATGAAGCCAATCAAATTTAGCACCGTCCGTCGTTTTAATATTGATGAAGTTTATGCCTGACCCACAATGCAGTTGGGTTTCGTCTGGCATTTATGCCTTCTATCATATCAGTACTCTCTATCACAATGTCGCTCTGATGTTACATTGGTTCGTGTATAAGACAACTTAACATGGCCTCACTTCAAAGAGAAAAGTTCAGTTTGGTTGAACTTTAACAGTAACAAAAAAAAAAACTAACACAAAGCGCTCGCCCTTAACGGGGTCGAAGCCGACGTCGAAGTATTTTTATTCAGCCATTTATTACCTGCCGTGCCGAGTAGCACTGTTTTCAACATTGTTTACTTTACATTGCATTTACTCATGGCATTGAAATTCAACAAAAAATTTGTATCGAAAGAATATTCAATAAAATAAGGAAGACAACACCTTTCAAACTAATAACTCAAATCACCTACATGTTCCTTGCAGTGCTGGAGATTTTACTTAGGTAAGTACTACGCTAAACATTCGAGTAACGAATTCAAATCTGAAATCATCTTTCGTGAGAAATTAGGAAGTTAGAACTTCGGACACGCAAGAAAACTAAAGGTTCTACTACGGGTTTACTTAGGTTTTTTTTGGGCCTTCGGTGACCGACAAAGATTTATTGCGAATACGCTTGCAAGGCGATTAACTTTTAATTGTTGAACGTGCTCCGGAGGGTGAACTGTACCCAAGAAAACTGATGCATAGCTTCTGATTAAGAACAATATGCAAATGGCATAAGAAATGGGGAAATAAGTAAATATTTGACATTGCCTCTGAACACGAAGCTTTGTTTTAGGAACTGGGTTGGGTTCGAAATCCCAGTTTTTATATTCCCGCTTATAAAAATCCCGATCGAAAATTTTTTTTAAATAAAATAACTTGTTTTGATTGCAAAAGCGGGATAAGGAAATCAAAATAAAGGAAGCGACAAGTGATTTGTTTGGAAAGCATTTATTGTAGCGCTAAGCAAATAACAAAAATTCAAATTATCAAAACAGATTATTAGCATATCAAATGGTACACTTAAAAAAGAACATGGGAAAGGAACTTCTAGTCATCAACAATATTTCTTATAGTTTTATATAAGTGTAATTGTAAGCTATGAGCAATGCGACGTAAAAAACCTGTTTTACTCATTTTTTGTCTATTTTTTCGTAGTTTGTAAAATATTAAAATAGATAAAAACGGGTTTGGCGAAATCTTAAAAAGCGGGATTTGAATAAATAAGGATTTTGATCGAGGGGGATTTCAGAAGTCGGGATTGTAAAAAACAGTACATATTTTAGTAGGTAGACGGAATTTTAAAACTTTTTTTTTGGATCTTGAAGTGTGATTTCGATAAGCTCCCTTAAGCACGGGTCACACACGGCTGGTTGCCAACGGCGCGGCGAGTCGAGTACCCGCTACTGCCAGCCGCTGATCAGCTTTGTGTGACCACGAAATTCACCACATTCGCTGGCACTGGCAGCTGGCGAGTAATTAGCAGCGGCTGGCAAAGTTGAACCGATACACTTTTTGGCAAAAAAAAACCGATACACATTTTATTTAGTAATTGTTCACTCGAAATTTATGTCAAATAACATAAATAGATTTAATAATTAGAAATAATGTACAAAAACAAATTTTTGTATGGTTTTCTGCAGCTGTGTGTGACAGGGCAGCCAGCCGCTGCCTGCTTCTGCTACTGCCAGCCGCTGGCAAGAAGCGGCTGGCAAGCAGCCGTGTGTGACCCGTGCTTAAGGAACTACATTTCAAAGCAAAATAATTCATAATTGGGATATTCGTCAAAGCCCTTGGCTTATCCTGTGATCGACACAGAAGAGTTTATTGAAGAACTAGCCCTCCTAGGTTTCTTCTCAATTCACTATTTAATAATAGAAGAAATTATATAATTTTTTTCACTATTTAATGTTTTTACCATTGGTTTGTTTTCAGTTTCACATCAAGATTGCAACTTTTGTAATTTCTTTATATTTTTAAGTAAGTTCCTGCTCAACTCCAAACAATATGCATACTGATTTATGGCCACGGTTTATTGACTGCCTTAATTAACTAAAAACTACTACCTTCCCCAATAACTTCTAATCCAAAAAGCACATAGACTTGGAAAAGTTTTTCATTGACTTTTTTTAAGCTACACCAAAAGACTCATATCATAAAACACTTTTATAAAGGCAAAAGCTTTGTTATAGCCCCATCAGTTTTGCATTGATTAATAAACTTTAACAGCTTATCACAAAACTTAATTCTCCTATTTTAATATATAGCATATACTCTGCATCAAAATCTAGTGTAAAGCTATTTTATTGCTGACCTCCCTCAGAAAAGTGAGCATTTTTATTTGAGAAAGTTGCCGTTTATGCGTAATGATATTATGGCACACCACACAGAACAGCCATTACCATGTTTTCAATGCATTCAACATGCAAATCTCTTTGAAAAGTGCTCTTCTGAAAGGGAACACCAGAAAAGGACAATGTCATTATTCGAATACAAATAATAAAAAGCGTATATATTTTTGCACGCATGTTTACATTTATTTTGTAGGAGTTGCTACACTTTGGGGACCTGCACTTGTTTCAGCTAATGATAACGAAGCATTTATAAACAAGTTAAGCAAGATAAAGAAATGTCGAGATATTGGAATGGAGACCCATTTAAATTTGTATGATTCGTGGTTATCTTGTTTACAAAGATTATTATCAACACGTGCTGATATTGATTTGAATTGAATTGCAAGATCCCGAATTTCAAAATTCTGAATTTTACGCGCTCTATATTTTTTTTATGCTTTTTATTATTCCTTCAAGGAAACCGAAAATCTAGTTTTGGCAACTCATAGGATTCCCAACTTGGATCACTTCCAAAAGATATACGTTGCATCATTGCGCCTTGGTATCATTTTTTTATGTGACTAATTACAACTAATCTGCAATGAAATTTTGGAAACAATTGTTTGTTCTATCGTTAAAACACTTTTTAAGTAACGTTTCAGAACAATTTGGCATTTTGCACCGTTTTCAGAAAGCTGAAATGGAGGATCTGAAACGGTAGGCTAAGGGCCATGGTTCTGGCTCTGGTGGATTGTTCTATTTTTTCTTTAATTTGCTATTTTCCTTAGTGGTAAATAAAGGATTCTTATCGAATGAACTTTTAATTTTCAAAAATAAAGAATTCATCTTTATTAAGAAAGTAAATTTTTTTCAAAGAGGTAAATTAGATTTTAATGCATCTGTTAAAGTGTAAAATATTGTAATTAAATCTTATTTTCGATGTTGTTTTTTTTTTTTTAACACTTTCGTTTTTGTTGTCTGGGAGTAACATACAGTATGATTTCGACAGTCAATCATCAACTATCAACTGATTGACGATTGACAAAATTTATTAATTGAAATCGAAATTCGTATTGTGAAAACTAATTGAAAAAATTTTGTGTCTGTCTGTCTGTCTGTCTATATATGGATCTACAGCCTGAACCAATGGACCGATCATTGTATATAAAACCTAGAGTAACACCATGAACACTCGCGATGCTTGAGCCACCTACTTGCTCGATTAACGAACTTTGCGGTTCTCTCTAAATTTATTTTGGTGGTACACTTGGGTATTATAAATGCAATGTAGGGTTCTACACTTCACTTTCTTTCCGATTCAAAAGAGAAGTCCTTTAATCGAGCAGGTAGGTGGCTATAGCATCGGGAGTGTTCATGGTGTTACTATATGTTTCATATACAATGGACCGATAATTGTATATAAAACCTAGAGTAACACCATGAACACTCGCGATGCTTGAGCCACCTACTTGCTCGATTAACGAACTTTGCGGTTCTCTTTAAATTTATTTTGGTGGTGCACTTGGGAATTAAAAATACAATGTAGGGTTCTACACTTCACTTTCTTTCCGATTCAAAAGAGGAGTCCTTTAATCGAGCAGGTAGGTGGCTATAGCATCGGGAGTGTTCACGGTGTTACTATAATGTTTTATATACAATGGGACCGATTTTCTTCAAAATCAGCATTTAGGGTCTGTGGAGCAGCCTACAGAGGGGTTTTTGGAATTGAGTCTCTAGGTCTTCAAATAACGCTACCTACGATAAAACCGATATGATAATACTTATTTTTCTCAAAAACGACTCCAACGATTTCGATAAAATTTTGTGTCAAGGATTAATTTTGAATTGTTTTTCTTATGATATAAAAAAATTTTTTTGAAAAAAGTATAAAAACGGTACCTCCCATAGTACCGTTTTTTCAAAACCGACTTTCTCGTTAATGGCTGACACGATGTTTTTAAAGTTAAAAAGTCGTAAACTGTTTAAAAAAGACTGCATATCAGTATTTAAAAAAACCTAGTTTTTGATATTTTTATAAATTTTTTTAAAAAATTTTGATTTTTGAAAATAATTTCAAAACAATAACTTTGATTTTTTTAAAATTTTTTGTCAAAACAACTTTTAGCAAGATCTAGAACTTTGCATATTTGACTTTTAAAAAACAGTTTTTCAAAAAAAGTGAAAGCAAAAGAAGGGCGTTTTTAGATTTTCGCTTCAAACCTTTGGAATATTTAATTTAAGTTTTCAATATTTTGCGTGATTTAATTCAATTTTCATAATTAATGTGTAGTTGGCAACCCTGTACCAACAAAAACGTTTACTCAGCCATAAGATTTTAACATTGTACTTAGCACTCAATCGCAAGTTCGTGCGACCCAGTCGTGCCCATTTTTTTATTTTGTGTCAAATTATAAACAGAAAATTATGTATGTATTTCAAAAAATTTTAAAATTAGTTGTGCAATATAATATACAATCAATATAAAGGTATTTTGAAAAACAAACCCAAATACATATTTCTTCGTTGAGCCAGCGGACAGCTGTAGACTCAAACGGCAGTGGTGGTAAGACTTAGCAAAGTTCTGGAGACTCTTCCACTAATAACAGTAGCAGCAGGTTTCTGTCAACATAATCCTTATACATTAAGAGAGAGGTAGATATAAGTGCTTCAAAGTATCCGGATATTTTAGATATCCGGATATCTGAAACAGATCCGGATCTAGGATCCGTTTTCCGACCTATTCGGATAGTATGGGATATCCAGATAGTGTCGGATATCCGGATGGTGTTGGATATATGGATACTGGATGGTGTCGGATATCCGAATACTTCTCGGTATCCAGATATCCGGATCTCAAAATTATTGCAAGGAATCAAAAGAGTTTAAAGATCGGAATAGATCAAGTTCACATTCAAGTACTATGATCCTTTAGAAGACCCGAACAGTTTTACTTTGGTTGACGAAAAACAACAATATCGACATTTTGGGGAAGGAGAGCGTTTCTTTTTGCAGTCAAAATATTCCCGGCGATTATTTATTTTGCGAGATAGTTAATCTTCGCAATAAGGCTAATATATAAATTGCAAAAACTTGAAAATAAACCAATGAGAATTATATTGCCTCGTAATCGATATACCATTACCAATATTTCTTTTGCTATCCCGCTTACATTGGCGAAGTGTAAAGCAAAATCTAGTAGCAGATGTTTTTAATATTTGTACAATGGGAGATTTACGAAACTATTTTAGAAATCTAATTAGATATATTGGTGATGTACAACCTTATCAATTACGAAATGTTAGCAATAGGTTTGTTCGTTGAAGTCCTGGGTTGCCCTGGGGTCACCCTAAGGGTTTTGTGAGAAACCTAAAGTCGCCCTGAATCTCAAACTGAGTGTTTTTTGAGCACTGGGTTTGCCCTGGATTTTCCCTCAACTCGCCCTAGGTTTTTGCTATAGCGAGTTTAGGTAATGAACAGGGCGGTCAAATAAACTAAATAGCTAAATAAACAAAAAAAAATAGAGCAGTTCACACTGTACATAAGGTAAGATGACAAGTCTGAACGCAAATTACATACATAACTACATTCGATAATTTAACATCCACCAGATCAAGTTTAATTGAACCGCACTAATCGAACTCATTTGAATACAGCAAATTGCGTCTGTCCTCTGTCCTGTCAGTTCTTCCTTTATACCTCGATGAACCATTGCTCGTTGCTGAAATTGTTTTGTGCCTATGCAATCAGCCGATATTAAATTTATGTACTTAGTTAGGTACACAATGATCTTAAAGGATTTCTAAAAAAAAAAAAAAAAAATAGAGGGGTAAAACTAATTCTAACGGCTAAGCTGGAAAGCCTTTTTTTGGCAGTTTATACACATCAATTCTTCGCAAAAGTTGAGGCACTGAATGCAAGTTATTGCAGAAAAAAATTACCTATTTATGTAGCAATCAAACTAGATTGCAATTCAATTCAATCCTAATGAAGCATCTTCCCCTCCCCAATTTTTTTTATAAAATAAAACTATGAAACCGAACCTTATTTCGACGGCAACTGTAGTCGTTAGTCGATGGTGTTATGAGGCTATGAAAAGATTCAACCATTAATCAGTGGGTAGGTAGGAACTACGAACCCTATGATGAATCTTAAGTGAAAGAAAAAATAGCATGATCAAGCCAAAGAAAAAGTCCTTTCCCGAGCGTCGATGGTGGGTTTAGTTTTTTTTTTTTTTTAACCTATGCTATCTTTGTTTGCTGAATATTTATTACTCTACCCACCAGAAAAAGTAAAAATGGCGCTTTACCTTTGAGTTTGTTTTAAATCTTAAGAAGTGATCATTGAGCTTTGTCCTAAATTGACTCATTGGTTGCCTCAAGGGCTTAAACTCTGAAGGTCAACTTTTAGAATCTTGGGTTTAATCTAAAGTAAAATTCTTACTCAGCGAGTTCAGTTCGAGAGTAAGTATGTAGGTAGGTACTGAAATTTTCATTTAATGCTTATTTTTTCGAAAAGTCTTGGTTGAGATTAATAAATTAAATTTATGTACATAATTTTAGTTTAGATACTTACGGACTGTGACCAGCTTTGGATCAAAACAACTGACTTTTCTGTCTAGTAAATCGATTTTAGCTTTGATTCCTCTTGTTCGATCGCCAACATTTTGCAATTCCTTATTGAGATTATGAAAAATGTCACTCGCAATTATTACCAACGACGCCAACTGCCGAAGTGCATTGCTCAAAGTAATATTACTGATCGACTCCAGCTCGTATCCAGTTACTATTGGTTGTTTTGTTATGTCGGTAGCGCAAACACCATTATCCTCATCATCATTGCAGCCATCGCCAGCATTAACGACGTTGGATGGTAAGCAATTGCTGCCGCCATTGCATGAGGAATAATAATTATTGGCATAACCGGATCTGCTGCTTGGAAGGAATTCCTTACATTCATCGTCGTTCTGTTCTTCCCTTTCGCGTTCAACGGACACTCCTCTGCAAACTCTTGGCTGCTGTCTATTTCTACCAGTTGGTGGTGCACTCGAATCGACTTCATCGTCAACCACTTCTATATCAATGTCTGCTGTAGAGTAGCTGAAGCTGCTTAGCGAATTCGTTTTTCCATTGCAGCAGCTCCCAATAATACCTTTATTTTTGCTGTTGTTGTTATTGTTATTAATGCCAGCATCATCGCTGCAACAATGTTGCTTGGGCCCACAGCAGCAAATCGACGATGAAGGGGGGCTGTTCAAGGAGGATTCCTGTTCTTCTTCTTTTTGATGGTAAGGTGTTGCAACAACGCTGCTAACAGATGGTCGTGACGAAGGTTGTTGTTCCACACTTGCCGCCGCAACTGAAGAGGAATGCACGTCAACTCTGGTTGTGGTTTTGGCAGTGGTGCACAATTGCGTAGAATTTTGGTGTCCGGCGACCGCACCCGTTGTTCTTAGTCGGTCACAAATGCGATTTCCATGGCAGCGCGACAGATAGGTTGGTTGGATTACGCGTTGGACGAATGGCATTTTCTTTTATATCAACTCATTATAGGAAGTCGAGCAAATTACACAATTATATTCGATACAATGACCAGTTTCAAACACATATTTTCAGACTTCTCATTAAAATAAGCAAATGCACAATTTCTCATCCACTTTAGATTGAGATTATTTCAAGAAACCTTCTATTTGCTCTTGATTGGGAACAACACAAACAAACCCCGGATTGGTTTTGCAGCAGCAGAGCACCTTTTTCACTTCATCTCTAATCGAAAACGAGGAGGGAATAAAATAACCAACGAACACACAGAACCCGAACACAAAAACAGGAATAACTACTTTTTTTTCTTTCGTCTTCTCCTGACTGTCGGCATCTGCTGGGTGAATTATAATATAATTAAAGGGCTCTAGATTCGGTTACGTTCGCACAAGAAGGACCGAGGACGAAGACATTGCTGAACACCAATTTCAGAATGTGTATTCTGTACTTTCGCGTTTAATTATTGTGCAATTTTTGTTTCTTATTTATTTTTACTTTTATGATTGCATTTTTATCTCGGAGCACGAACAAGCCCAACCCAATGAACAGTATAGATGTATCAGGTATGGAAACAGAAAAACAACACAGAAGACAGAATCCTATTCGCCGGCTTCTTTTGAAAAACGAAAAAATAAATAAAATGAGGCAAACTCAACGCAGTGACACGGCACACACAAGTTCTGTTTCGGTAACGTCCGATTAATGAATGAAAATGAATACGAAAAATGAAATAGAAATACAGCAAGCAAAGCTAGAGTGGATTGTGGAATGTGGATTTCTGCTTAGAAATTTGTACGCAAAAGAAAAACAGAGAAATGGAGAAACAGCAGAGAGCAAGAGCAGAGAGGAAAATTCGAAGATAATGGCCGCGTTCCTGGGACCTATTTTCGAAAATCTTAACTTAAGATTGGTTGCGTTCGGATTTTTACCTAAGACGAACTAGATTCCTTTCGTGACATTTGTTGTTAGTGTAATCCCATGTTAAAAAGCAGCTGACTGCAAAACATCCTTTGAGGGGAAAGCGATCCAAAGGTACCTTAAAAATCATGGTATAGCAAGCTACCCAATTTGAAATTTGAGAACAGCTGACTTGGATTCATTTTTGTTTTGCTTTCTGTCATAGTGCTTTGTTGCAAAATTGTTTTTTGTAAACATAAAATTTAAAATATGGTGCTCCTAATTACGTTGTTTACGAAGTAAACGATTGTGAAGAAGTTTGCAATCGAATAATAAGTGGTACGTGTTGTTTGCAATTTTTAAAACACATTTGGTTTGGTTTGTTTTCACTTTGATTTATCAGCTGTTTCTGATTTGACAGATACCTAATCTTAGTCGTTCGAAAACTTACCCGGATACAAAGGTATCCTAGTTATGCTACCCATTTTTTTTTCGAACGCACCCATTCTGTAACTTTCCCCTTGTAAAAAGTTCCAGACCAGAGATAAGAAATTAATTAGATGGCAAACCTTTACTTCTCTTGCCCCACAACAACCATTGGTTTACATTGTTGTTTTTGTAATCACATCCTCTGTCTGTGAATACGTGGAAGCTGTACTCAAAGTGGTAGTAGTGAGATTTGCTGTACTCAAAGTGGTAGTAGTGAGATTTTGTGTGAAGACTGCTATTATACGGTGAAATTTGTTGCACGAAACTGTTCGAACACCATAAGTGCAAAAGAGAACGAAAGTTCGAAAAACAGATATGGACAATGTGCTACCGTGTGTCGCATGGGTTAAGCCTTGGCCAAACCAACGCGGTGAGATCGTACGATGCGATTGCGATAAGTCAAATCAAATGTTCTGTCATTCCGTGTCAAATGTTCTGTCATTCCGTGTCGCAAGTGTTATTACATGATGAAATCCAGTTTCATGAAACTAGTTTCACATTTCTCTTTATTTTTCATTCGGTGTTTTAATTTTTGGGGAAAAATAGTTATCTAGCAGTGCCTGGTTGCTTTAAAACCTCTTGTATTGGCAATTGAAAAACAAAAAAGTCATTATTATTAGTATTATTTCTTATTTTTGAACCAAATGAAACAGAATAAACAGAAACACGAACAAAGACAAAGGGGGCGTTCGAGAATCGTATCCGGATAGCTTGTTGTTGTTGTTTACTTGTTAAACTTTTAGCAGAGCCACACACCCATTTCAACTAAAAAGCTATCTAAAGGTATCCGAGTATATTTGGTATACCTTTCTATTCAAGTGATCAGCTGATAGAAAATTTATTTTTATTTCTTTTCATGTTGATTTTTTGTTTTGGTGTGCATTTATTTTAGCATAAGAGTCTTCTAAAACTCATGGGAAATCGAAAAAATAAGTTATAATCGTCTTGCAATGATATTTTGAATGTTTTTCTATTTTCAAAAGTCGAATTTTAATATTTCACAGTATAATAGCAGTCAAAAAAGTAGAACTCGAAGTAGTTTCGTGCAACAAATTTCACCGTGTAAGACTGCTATTATACGGTGCAATTTGTTGCACGAAACTGTTCGAACACCATAAGAGCAAAAGAGAACGAAAAATCGAAAAACAGAGATGGACAATGTGCTACCGTGTGTCGCATGGGTTATGGTTTCGTGAAACAGCTTTGACTGCTATTATACGGTGCAATTTGTTGCACGAAACTGTTCGAACACCATAAGAGCAAAAGAGAACGAAAGTTCGAAAAACAGAGATGGACAATGTGCTACCGTGTGTCGCATGGGTTATGGTTTCTTGAAACAGCTTTGACGTTTCTCTTTGGGTGGGTTCGAGAACCTATCGGATAGCCTATCCCGGATAGCCGTATCTTGGATACCTTTTTGAACGATCCAGATATCTTTTTCCAGATTGCTGCAGACAACAGCTGTGAAATATTAAAATGCGACTTTTGAAAATAGAAAAACATTCAAAATATCATTGCTAGACGATTATAACTTATTTTTTTTTCGATTTCCCATGCGTTTTAAAAGACTTATGCTGAAATAAATGCACACCAAAACAAAAAATCAACATGAAAAGAAATAAAAATAAAATTTCTATCAGCTGATCACTTGATTAGAAAGGTATACCAAAAATACTCGCATACCTTTAGATAGCTTTTTAGTTGAAATGGATGTGTGACTCTGTTAAAAGTTTAACACGTAAACAACAACAACAAGCTATTCGGATACGATTCTCGAACGCCCCCTTTGTCTTTGTTCGTGTTTTTGTTTATTCTGTTTCATTTGGTTCAATAATAAGTAAAAATACTAATAATAATGACTTTTTTGTTTTTCAATTGCCAATACAAGAGGTTTTGAAGCAACCAGACACTAGTAGATAACTATTTTCCCCCAAAAATAAAAACACCGAATGAAAAATAAAGAGAAATGTGAAACTAGTTTCATGAAACTAGATTTCATCGTGTAATTACACTTGCGACACGGGATGACAGAACAAAGCAGAATTCGAAGTAGTTTCGTGCAACAAATTTCACCGTATAATAGTAGTCTTTGACGTTTCTCTTTGGGTGGGTTCGAGAACCTATCGGATAGCCTATCTCGGATAGCCGTATCTTGGATAACTTTTTGAACGATCCAGATATCTTTCTCCAGATTGCTGCAGACAACAGTTGTGAAATATTAAAATTCGACTTTTGAAAATAGAAAAACATTTAAAATGTCATTGCTAGACGATTATAACTTATTTTTTCGATTTCCCATGCGTTTTAAAAGACTCTTATGCTGAAATAAATGCACACCAAAACAAAAAATCAACATGAAAAGAAATAAAAATAAATTTTCTATCAGCTGATCACTTGAATGGAAAGGTATACCAAAAATACTCGGATACCTTTAGATAGCTTTTTAGTTGAAATGGGTGTGTGACTCTGTTAAAAGTTTAACACCTAAACAACAACAGCAAGCTATCCGGATACGATTCTCGAACGTCCCCTTTGTCTTTGTTCGTGTTTTTGTTTATTCAGTTTCATTTGGTTCAAAAATAAGAAATAATACTAATAATAATGACTTTTTTGTTTTTCAATTGCCAATAAAAGAGGTTTTGAAGCAACCAGGCACTGCTAGATAACTATTTTTCCCCAAAAATAAAAACACCGAATGAAAAATAAAGAGAAATGTGAAACTAGTTTCATGAAACTGGATTTCATCGTGTAATTACACTTGCGACACGGAATGACAGAACAAAGAAGAATTCGAAGTTGTTTCATGAAACAAATTTCACCGTATAATAGCAGTCATAGCAGTCCATGGAATATGGTTTCGTGAAACAGCTTTGACGTTTCTCTTTGGGTGGGTTCGAGAACCTATCAGATAGCCTATCTCGGATAGCCGTATCTTGGATACCTTTTTGAACGATCCAGATATCTTTTCCAGATTGCTGCAGACAACAGCTGTGAAATATAAAAATTCGACTTTGGAAAACAATAAAACATTCAAAATATCATTGCTAGACGATTATAACTTATTTTTTTCGATTTCCCATGCGTTTCGAAAGACTCTTTTGCTGAAATAAATGCACACCAAAACAAAAAATCAACATGGAAAGAAATAAAAATAAATTTTCTATCAGCTGATCACTTGAATAGAAAGGTATACCAAAAATAACAACAATAAAAATAAAAAAAAACAATAAATAACAACAACAACAACAAGCTATCCGGATACGATTCTCGAACGCCCCCTTTGTCTTTGTTCGTGTTTCTGTTTATTCTGTTTCATTTGGTTCAATAATAAGTAATAATACTAATAATAATGACTTTTTTGTTTTTCAATTGCCAATAAAAGAGGTTTTGAAGCAACCAGGCACTACTAGATAACTATTTTTCCCCAAAAATAAAAACACCGAGTGAAAGATAAAAGAGAAATGTGAAACTAGTTTCATGAAACTGGATTTCATCATGTAATAACACTTGTGACACAGGATGACAGAACAAAGAAGAATTCGAAGTTGTTTCGTGAAACAAATTTCACCGTATAATAGCAGTCAAAAAAGTAGAACTCGAAGTAGTTTCGTGCAACAAATTTCACCGTGTAATAGAACTCAAACATCTCTGGAAATTGATGTGCAATGTGTACACACCTTAACAGCTGAATAAGAACTATCTGTCAAAAGTGACAAAATCCAGCAAGCTGTGTTCATTTTTCTTTCACTACAATTTCTGAATTCTGATTCTGGTGCGTCTTTAGTTTAATTTATAATTTATAAAACTTAAATTTTATGTTAGGCAAAGTTAGGCAAAATGCCTAAATATTATTGTGACTATTGCGACACATATCTGACGCATGATTCTCCGAGTGTTCGAAAAACTCATTGTACCGGTCGCAAACATCGAGACAATGTTAAATTTTACTATCAGAAATGGATGGAGGAACAAGCACAACACTTAATCGATGCTACTACTGCGGCATTCAAAGCTGGTAAAATATCGCAAAATCCTTTTGCAACAGCTCCACCAAAACCAGGTGGTGTTGCTATTCCACCACCAACAAGCATAGGTCCTCCACCACGTCCAGGCATGATGCCCCCAGGAATGCCGCCAATGATGATGGGCGCTCATGGGCCAATTCCTCCGCCTATGATGGGTATGCGTCCACCTCCGATGATGGGTCCAATGGGTATGATGGGACCGCCACCACCTATTGGTGCAATGGGTATGCGACCTCCGCTGGTAAATGGACCTCCTCCAAAATAGCGTAATAATGACTAAAGTAAATTAATAAAATTCTTTTAAGATTTCCATATGAAATATAATCATTTTTATAAGTTGGTATGTGTGTTTTTATTCAATAAAAAAAAGCTTTCTTCTATTTAGGTTCTAATGAGTTTCTCTGACTATTTCTGTTCGGGTATCTAGTTTTATTTGTCAAGAGCATAGTAAAACAACTACCCCTATCACAACGAACAATTTCGGACTTCAAAACTTCGAATGCCAAATAGAAAGTAGTTGGGCCCTCTGATTTTCTTTTTTCTCACTTCTCATCCCGAAAAATACAGGGTTAAAGTATCTCCTCTAGGCAAATCGGACCATTGTGCCATATCGGTAGACTTTTCCATTCTCAAAGATCTCAATATACATAAATCTGCTAGTCCAGATGGTATCCCCGCTGTTATTCTGAAGGGGTGTTCTACTACGCTGGCAAGACCACTGCGTAAACTTTTCCATCTATCCTATTCTGCTGGGCTTTTCCCAAGCAGATCGAAACCTGCTTTTGTCCAGCCGGTCCCTAAAAAAGGCGATTGCACTAACGTCCATTCTCTCCAGTCAAGGAAACGTTGATAAACCGTTATCTTATTTTGAAGAACGAAAGCTTCTGACCGTCAGTACTGCTTACGTTGCAAACGGTCCACTGGTGATTTGATGGCTTATCTCACCGAAAAGTGGAACCAATCTTTACATATTGTTTTGGAGAAACGCTTGATATTTCTAAAGCATTCGATAGAGTTTGGCATCAGGTTCTTTTATCGAAAATGCGTGCTTTTGGAATTAATGAGTCTCTTCTTCGTTGGATTAGAAACTACCTTTCCGACCGTTCAATACAAGTTGTATTGGATGGCTTCAAGTCTGATACCCAGTTTATAAATGCTGGTGTGCCCCAGGGCTCCGTTTTGTCTTCCTTATTTTCATAAATGATCTCTTGTCTGAAACTTCCAATCCTCTCAACTGTTTTGCTGACGACTCGACCCTCAGCTTTTCATATTCGTTTCCAAATTCACGTCCCTATTCTTCGGATGTGGAACTGGAACGGTTGCGTATGATAAGCTCATTGAATTCTGACCTTGACAGCATTGTTACATGGGGTTATAAAAACCGAGTAGAATTCAATGCTTCGAAAACTCAATGCTGTCTCTTGTCGATGAAGCTTAACATTCCCCCATTGCCATTATCCATGAATGGTACCTCAATCCAAGAAACCGAAAAGTTGTCAGTACTTGGTATGTGTGAAAACGATGATCTTCGTTGGAATGACCACATATTTGCTAAATGCTTAGGCTTCTTGAAACGATGCAGGAAGTTCTTCACCCCTTCTGATTAGGCTACAATTTATAAAGCCTTCACCCGCCCAAAACTGGAGTATAACTCCCATATCTGGTCAGGTGCTCCTCAAACGTCTTTGCGCCTACTTGATAGGGTACAAAATAGAGCGTTAAAATTGATAGGTGATAGCTCAATCGTAGAATCAATTGATTCTCTTCAACATCGTCGAAACGTTACCTGTCTCTCTCTCTCTCTCTCTCTTTTATCGTTTTTTTCACAAACAGTGCTGTAGTGAAATAGCCAGCTAAGTTCCTCCCCTGAAACAATTTAGACGCAACACTCGCCTCGCTAGGAATGCTCATCAATTTTACCTTGAGCCCAACTTCATGCGTACAGTCAAGTATAGAGATTCTTATTTTAGTCGCACCACCCGAATGTGGAATGCTTTTCCTGGCTCTGTATTTCCCCTGCATTACGATTCACAAAGGTTCAAAAGCAATGTGCATCGGTGTCTTCTATTAAATTATCTCCTATTTTCCTAAATGCTCGCACTGTGTATAACATTATAAGGGTATTCATAACCCCTTTATGTGCGCGCTGATTATATATAAAAAACAAAAGGATCAGGACTTTTGAATAGTTGCGAATGAAATACTTTCTAGCGATCTAATGGTTTATCGTTTAACAAGTACATAGCTACATGACTAGCATAAGAGCTATAAAGTAAAATGTTTTTTTATTGAATAAAACTTGAGTTTTGAAGTTTAATGCGTTCACAATGGAAGAAATTTAGCTTTATTATGAGTTTCACGTGAACATTTTCATTTCACTTTTCCCTTATTATGAGTTTCGGGGAAAAAATTTTCAATGATCGAAAAAATTCCTTTATTATGAGCTTTTTTTCACCGTGTAATGTGAAAACGTTGAGAGCAATTTGTTTCACTTTTGTTGTACAGGGGAAACAGGGGAAAAGCATTTATCTAAGTTTCTGTCCACACGTGTTATTCCAATAACGTTATATCGGTCGTTTCTGGGCAAAAGGGGTGAGGAAGAAAGAGGTTGGATGCGCAAAACGAAATCAGATTTATCTGCCTGTCCAGACGGGTTATTTCAATAACGTTATGCTGTTAACGCTAGGTGTCTACACGTTGTTATAATTCCTCGCACAAGTTCTCCATTTTGTGTTGGAAAGTGTATGTCCCTGTCCATACGTGTTATGCTCATAACGTTATATCGGTCGTTTCTGGGCAAAAGGGGTGAGGAAGAAAGGGACTCAATGCGCAAAATTAAATTTGATTTATCTGCCTAAGTGCTTGCCAAGACGGGTTATTTCAATAACGTTATGCTGTTAACGCTAGGTGTCTACACGTTGTTATACTTCCTCGCACAAGTTCTCCATTTTGTGTTGGAAATTGTATTGAAAAAAGCATAACGTTATGAGCATAACCCGTCTGGACACGCCAAGTGTACTGCTTAGGCAGATAAATCAAATTTAATTTTGCGCATTGAGTCCCTTTCTTCCTCACCCCTTTTGCCCAGAAACGACCGATATAACGTTATGAGCATAACACGTATGGACAGGGACATACACTTTCCAACACAAAATGGAGAACTTGTGCGAGGAATTATAACAACGTGTAGACACCTAGCGTTAACAGCATAACGTTATTGAAATAACCCGCCTGGACAGGCACTAAATATGTGGCGTGTCAATGCCAGGTACAAGCACACTACTCATAATGGAAGAAATTTATCTATTCTATCAATTGATTTATAGAAATTATCGTATACCAATTAATTATTTCACAATCATAATAGAACTATCACTTAACATCAGCAAAAACTTGCAGGTCCCTGAAATGTGTCCCAAATTAGCTCCAGTAGCTATATTCCAGAAAGCTATCCCTTCGTGTTGTTGCATAAATTCAACAAGCATCAAAAATCATTGTGTCGTGGTGTGTTTTTGACTCCTTTAATAAAAAAAGAAAATGACTCTCAATTCAATTGATGACAATAAAATTTTTCATTATATTTACATTTTTCTATCAATCCGCTTGCAATTCGACACTACAACATCTATCGCTTTTGAAAACAAAATGAATTATGTCAAAAGTGTATAGTTTCTACGAAAAAAAAAAAGAAAAACGATTCGCTTTTGAGAATACGAAAATTCATTTCCGCCACCAAAAGCGATAAGCCGCGCTTTCTGGAATAGCCCTACAGGTTGTGTTGCACAACTCTCTTTATAGCCTTAAATAGCTAGGCTTTAGACGAAGATTTAACTCCTCAAAATAAATCTATACCAGCAAATTAAATAATGTAGATTGGATGAGATTATTACCTTAGAAGCAGAAGTATAGCATAGTTTACACACAGTGCGATGGTTCCTGCGTCAACGAAACTGACGTGCGTTTCTATGGTCTAGCTTATTCAAGGTGTTGCTCACGGAAAATTGCGAAATAACCAAAAATTGGTTCATAGCCCCATTGGGCTAAGCTGAAGATTGTCTGAAAGATTTAAGCTTTCCGTTCTCATTGATGAAATAGTCTATGTTACTATGCAGCATCCTAATGTTGAGGCTCTGGCATGGATTCAAAACGAAGGAAGCCGCTTTGAGCACTTGTTATAATTGTATTTGTATTAAATACATAAAAAAACTACTAAAATGGATCATATTATTGTTTTATTCAAACAAACCTCAAAGCAAAAACTTTTTTTTATTTTTTTTAAAATTTTTCCCATTTTGTATTTTTCCAAGTATCATAAAATGTATGGGTTTTTGAGCTAACTTAATGCTGAGTTTTTTCTTTATTATTGTTTTGTTCATCTGTAAAAAAATAAAGAAACTCTATGTTTATCAGGCCTTTTCTCCAAAAAAATGACCTCAAAGTCAAAACTTTGTTTTGGGAAGAAAATTTGAACACCACTTAAAATTGAAAATCTGGCAACCCTAAACCTAAGGAAGCCTAATTTAAATACAGTCTTAAAGGTTGTTGTTTCTACAAAAAATTGAGTCTAAGATTAGGTCTCTATCATCAGTATTGACAGAGATATCGAATTTAACACAGGTCAGGGTACACCAAAGTTAGCCTTTTTTTAAATTGTCAAAAAGTGATGTCAAACTTGAGAAACGGACTTTACTGTAGAACAATTTTTTTCTTAGAATATGACCAAGAATCATATCCCAAAGTATGTAAAACGAATTACGGGACACCCTGTATATTAGAAGCTAAGGGTATTCATATCCCCTTGTCGCCACAACAAATTTACAGCTAACAAAATATTTTCCATTTTACGTTTTACACAACGAACTTTTTGTATCTTTGCATGAATTCAGTATCTTTTCGTGAATGCAAAATGCTACAAGAATTCATAATTTCTGTTTAAGACAAATACGATTAGTAAGTTTCTTTTTTCATATTAATTTACAATTCAATTAAATTGCTATTAAAATTTATTTTTACAAGTGTTTAGTATAAGAACAAATTATTAGTCGTCATAAATCTAAAACATAAAAGTATGCTATCATCAAACTAAATAAGTTTATGTTAACGTCAAAATCAGAGTACGTAAAATTTGATATCCAAAATAAGTTTTTCTATCTATAGTTTAAAATATAAGAAAAAAAAAATCAATCAAATGTGCTAAAACAAAGAATGATAAAATACATTAATCTATGCAAGCGTGATGAGTGTGGAATAAAGGTTATAATAAAAAACAATGAAATGTTATCGCTTCTAAGACCACCGCTGTCTTTTGCTGGGCGATACAAAAACAGCTTGTCGCTCGATTTCAGCAAAGTTGATAATTCTTTCTTCCGAACGGATATACTCTGTACCAATATGGTCCAAGTCAAGGTCACCATTTAAGACTAGAACCTATAATCACAACATACCTATTAAAGCAAAATAATTAATAGAGTTTATAGTTTAACTTTACTGGTATCTTGGGCCCTTTTCTTTCTTTTATTAACCAGTCCTCATGGAGATTGTGTAGTTCTTGTAGGTACTTTAGTGGAACGCAGCTCTCTTCGGAACGTGCACGCTTTTTCATTCTTTCATATACAATTTCTGGTGATGTTCGCAGGTAAACTGAAAATGAAAAAAACATACGATTTACATTGATTCCGTTTTTTTTCAAAAATTACGCCTTTTAGATTTGAAAATAAAAAATAATAATACATATATGTATAGGACATTCCTAACAAAAAAATATATATTTGGGTTCAAATATACATAAATTTAGAACGCACCAAGGCCTAGTGCATTTTTCTCAACCATTCCTGTGACAAATAGAGGGGACCTACAGTTTTTGCCAAATTCCAAGCGGTTATGGTGAAAACACTAATAGAAATTTATAGTACCGTCAACTATGTTGCTAATCTCCAACCGATATCCATTGGGTACTGGGTACTGGTGTGCTAGCCTAAGCAAACGATCGCTGACCTACTTTGGTGAATATAGTTCCCGGTTCGTGTTTTTTGTGATGAATGTAGGGAAATATCATTGTCCCACATTTTGAAATTTATATAAATTTATACTCATAGCTAAACTCTCATATCCCTAAGCTTTTCGAAAGCATTCTATATGAAATAGTTTCTCTCCAGTGCCTATCAATGATATCCTCAAAGCAGCATGGTTTCTGTAAGGGAAGGTCTACAACCACTAATCTAGTTGAGTTTGTTTCCTTCTCTCTCTCTCTGCGATGGAAAAAGGAAATGAAGTAGACGTCATCACCACAGATTTCAGCAAAGCTTTTGACAAAATCTCTCACTCTTTAAACTTTATTTCCTCGGATTTAGCCCTATCCTACTCAAATGAATCTCTTCATATCTTGACAACAGCCAGTATAGAGTTCATTTGTTCATTTGTGGCTACCTCCGGTGTACCCAAAGGTAGCCATCTTGGGGCCCTCTTCTTCATCCTTGCCATTAATGATGTCGAAAAGATCATCCAATATTTTTCTATTTCACTTTACGCAGATGATGCTAAATTTTTCAAAGCTATCTCCTCTGATCGGGATTCTCTCCTGCTGCAATACGACATCGATTCATTCGTCACTTGGTGTAGTAAAAATTTCCTTCAAATAAACATTGCCAAATGAGAGTCAATAACTTTTTCTCGAAAAAGTAAAAAACCTCCCCCAGATCCTATCAGCTTCAGAACCTTCCCATAAACCATGTGCTTAGGTGTTTCTGTGACGACGAATTAAATTTTCGCTCTCATATTGACAGTCATATCAAGAGCTAATTCTTCCCTTGGTTTTATCAAGAGATGGTCCAAAGAGTTCCGCAACCCCCTTGTCACCAAATCCCTCTATATCGCTTATGTTCGTCCTCTCCTAGAGTATGCATCACAGGTGTGGGTTCCATATCACATCTCAAGGATCTAAAGCGTTCAACTTCGTTTTCTACTCTTCGCCCTTCGGGATCTCTACGACGCTAGAAACTTTCTCACCCAGCCTACTTATCGCGATCGTCTTTCAATTATTAATTTCCACTTCCTAGAAGTCCGAAGGGATGTGTTTGACATTATCTTCATTAGGTAGTAGGCGAATTCCCGTTCTCGGATCATTTGCCAATATTGATATCCGCCAGATTCTACACGGAACAGGTGTCCATAGAGACAGAACAACAACTACTCCCAAAATTAACATGGAATGAAAAATGTACTCAAAGATACCAAATGGAGCTGGACAGAGCTTTAGATAGAATTGCCAACCAAGATGAACAAACCAATCCTGGAATAGATACTTTATTGTCCTGCATCGCTGTTGCGGCGACATCTTTTCAGACACAAGGGAGACGAAACACCACTTCAATTCAAGCTTGGTATGATGCGGATTGCCTTAGGGCGAGAAACAAATCTTTTCGCTGCCTTCGTGATGCAAAAAAATCAGCAACTCAGTCTGCCAAACCAACAAGCCAATACAGAGTATAAAAATATGTGCAAGGGAAAACAAAAGCAATATTGGCAAAATCTCTCTCGAAAAATAACCGAAGTAAGGAACAGCCGTGATTTCTGGAAGCTAGCTAGAACGATAAATAGTAAAGACATTATAAGACGCTCCCGTATCCAAATAAAAGCAGAAGTTTTAGCGGATTACTTCAAAAATTTGCTGAACCCTATTAGCACCACAAACTTGCATCTGTTTGCTCTGCCTCATACAGAAAATGAGTACCTAGATGATGCGATTTCTTTAATGGAGGTAAAAGAAGCTATCAATGCAGCGAAGCTCTCAATAAAGCACCTGGAGAAGATCGTATACCTAACGAGTTTTATAAGCACTCCACTCAAAAATTTCAACAAGGCCTCACAAAATGTTTCAACCACATTTTTAACGAAGGAGTGGTAAGCGAAAACTTCAGAAAAAGTATCATTTTTCCAATATTTAAGAAAGGTAATGCAGAAATCGCTAGCAACTATCGCGGAATTTCGTTCTTGAACTCAGTGATGAAAATCTTCTCAGCGGTACTTCTCAATCGCTTAACGAATTGGGTAAATGAAAACAAGCTCCTCAGTGAGTTCCAAGCAGGCTTTCGAAGAGAATACTCAACCGTGGATAACATTTTCACTCTCACAAGCATTGCGAAAACGTATCTGGATAAAGGAAAGAAGTTATACGCCTTCTTCGTAGATTTTAAAGCGGCCTTCGATTCAGTAGACAGAAATGCTTTTTTCCTTAAATTAAGCAATATAGGTGTCTCAACTAAGTACCTAAAAACAAAGCCTGTATGAAAACAACCAAGCGGCAGTGTGGGATGGTAATCAGTTATCTAACTGGTTTGATACCAAAAAGGGCTTAAAACAAGGATACTTACTTAGCCCATTACTCTTCTCTTTGTATTTAGATGATATAACATACTTCATCCCAGGTGGAATCATGTTTGAGGGAGTCAACATCAAGTGTTTAATGTATGCTGATGATATTGTGCTGCTACCAGAAACACCGAATATGATGCAACTTATGGCCAACAAATTGCAGCTTGAAACACCGAATATGACGCAACTTATGGCCAACAAATTGCAGCAATACTGTTGCCAATGGAATTTAAAGGTTAATACCACCAAGTCCAAAATTATGATTTTTAGAAACGGTTCAGGACGATATGCCAGGGAAGAAAAATGGACATGGGAAGGCGAGGAACTTGAAAAGGTAAGAGAGTACAAATATCTAGGAGTTATTTTGACCCCCAAACTCTCTCTTGAGAAGCACTTCCACTCCAAACTCCAGGAATCTAAAATTGCAATTAACTGCAACTGGAAAGAAATTCTGGGAAAAAACAACATTGCAGCTAGTGTAAAATACAAATTATTTCAAGCCGTAGTAAGAACTATTATGTTATTCAGTACAAATTTGGGGTATTTTCCAACACGAAGAAGTAGAAAAACTACTGAGATACTTCTTAAAGAAAATTTTTCGCTTACCAGAAAACACACCTACGTACATGCTCCATTTGGAAACTGGACTTCCTCCACTATTTTTGTACACACTAAAACTGCATTTCAACTATATAAGGAAAGTATTGGAGTATGAGAGTATGACCAACATAGACTACCCAAAGTTGTGGCTTCGCATATAATGCATCGTAAAACCCAATTCTTTGGAGAATGGTTAAGGTTATGTACAGAAAACAACCTGGATCAAGTTAGCGACAATCCTGCTACATGGAAAAAATCGTTGGAATTTTTGTGGAACGCAATCAAAGAGAGGCAGTTTAAAATATATCACGAAAGCGCAAAGCGAAGTGAATCCAGAATTCTCTACCGAACATTGCAACACAATCTCAAAAATAATTACTTTAACGATAGCAACAGTATTGAGACCATATCAACCATTTTTAAAGCAAGAGGAGAGCTTCTGTACCTCAACTATATACAACATCGAAGTGATCTACTGAATGTACACTGTGCAATCTACGTGTGACAGAAGATGTGAAACATTTCATTGGAATCTGCCCAATACTCAATGGCATCAGACGCTTCCATTTTAGTAAAACAACGCTCACTACCGAGGAATTGCAAAGCATCCTAAATGGTAGCAATTGGTCAACGCTGGTAAGTTTTGTAAAAACCGCTTTAAGATATTGTAGGCAGATTATAAACGAAAGCTTTTGAAGAAAAAAAAAAAAAAAATTGTAATAATAATAACAATAATATTTTATTGACTTATATTAGTATATCTACTTATAAAATCATCTGATTTTTAATATTTTCTTTCTCTTTCGGCTGACGGCAAATGCCATGCTCTTTTTGTGAATTTTGTAAAACTATGTAAAAAACAAATTTTTGTATGGGTAATAAAATCATACATTTACTTACTTACTACTGCTTATCTTCATTCACCGTCTTCTTATTGGTAACACTGACTGCTTCTAACTTTTAGACCTTATTTCCTTCAACACTAATCCTCGAAATGTAAGTTCGTCCCGACTTTTTTCCCGTATGCTAAATAAGATTAATTCCGTCCCTTTTCTTTTCGACCTCAATCTTCCAAGTCCCTATCTAAAAGTCCTCCTTTCAAACAGATTGTCATCCATATAGTTTAACTTAGTTTTATTTCTTATTCTTTAGTTTTAATTAGTTTCAGTTTAGTATTGTTTAAGTAGTTTTAACTTGTAAGCTTGGGCGTAAGCCCCACCAAAATTAAAAATTGAAATTAAAACTTATACGGTTCTACTTTTTCTTTGTTACTTTGGTTACTTTGAGGTCACTTGATTGCTCCACCTAATACGAGATCTTCCCCTTCCGCGATTTCCATGTCCATTCGAAAAACTGTCGAGCCGGAGCGTTGACGTCCATCTGCTCTAAATGGCGCACCCATAGTTGCCTCGCGATGCTTACACTTTTAGCTATGCCCATGTCGAAGTACAGCTCATATATCTTATTGTTTTATCTTTTCTCCACACATCGTCTTACTTACGGGACCAAAGATCATTATGAGTACTTTTCTTTCGAAACTACCAAGGGTTTCCTCATCCGCTTTCAATAAGGTCCACGCTTCCACGCCGTAAAGCAAGACTGGGATGATTGAGGTTTATAAAAGGTTACTTTGGTTTTTCCAGAGGGTTCTGCTCCTCAATTGCAACGGAAGCAACGGATGGCAAGACTTATCTTCCGTTTGATTTCCGGACTGATGTTTTGTTGAAAAAGTATTTCTTTTAATTTGATCAAAAAATTCGCCTAACCGATTTTTAAAATCCTAGACTTTACTTGACCAGCTACTTTTCAGTTCAAGCGGACACCATGAACTACGTTACTGAAATTTCTATAACTCTTTTCATAAAAAGTGTAATTTTTGAAGTAAAATATCCGTAAAGTGTTGATTTCTGTCAAGATAATTGATGTTTGAGTATTCCGTTCTTTGAAAACAATCATGTTTTCAAAAAATTATTAAGACATCATGGAAAAATGCTACGCTTGTACTAAAATGTATTTTCTTTGCGATTCATGACTTTTTATGATAACTTAATTAGAAAATAAATTAGTATAAAGTTGGTGTACATATTTACGGATGACTTCTTTTAGTAAAGTACTTACCTATTAGATCAGCTTGAATGTGGATGGATTTTTCAATAAATTTGTACCATTCTTCAAGGATCTCATACATACCGGGGTGTATTGTGTCATTTGCATATAGGTTTTCCACAAAACAATGTCTAAGAGACAATTAAGATCATTAGTAAATAAATCTTTGCAATCATAATTTTAGATAACCATACCTCGCACTGTAAATGGAACGTTCCATTAGCTTGACTTTTTTGTCCGTAGTCAGTGTGTGGCTTTGGAGCATCGTTAGAGTTACATAGTTCTGGAATGGACTCGCCCACCGGTGTGGTTCATTGTACATTAATTCCTAAACAATTCTTCATTGAGTCTTTGTATAATTTAACATGGAGACAAACTCACCAGTAGATTAACTCCATTGCAGTTCCTCCATTTGTCGACTGGTTCTGTCAGCAAACAAATGTCGTCTTGAAACTTATTGAAATGATTAAGGAATGTTGTCTTTCCACTGCCAATATTCCCCTCAATGAATACTGTGAAAGGCTGACTGCCAGCAGCATATTTAGGAAGAGGTACTCGTGACATGGTAGTCATATGTCGTTCTAATTAAAATTCAAGGGATTTTGAAATAAAAAAGATTGCACAAATTTATTTGGTATGGTATGTGAACTGGAGATGAACACTTTAACTGATTAACACATACGGAAAAAACAAAAGATGACTAGATCAGAAAGGAAAAATACAAAATCTTTGTTAACGTAAAATTGTTCAATTTTCAACACAATAAAAAATGCTGGCGGGACGGAAATAAAATAAGCGCCAAAAACATTTTTGTTTACGTATTTCTCTTTGAATTTTTTGAGTAATGTTTGATTTTTTTTACAAAGAGAAATGCTATATGTCATTTCTGAGACTACTATTACACGGTGAATGTATTTGTTGCATACAACTGGTGGAACACCCAAGTGCAAAAGAGAACCAAAGTTCGAAAAACAGAGGTAGACAATGAGCTACCGTGTGTGATACCACTTGAGCTATTCGTAAAAGTACTATTGGGTGCGTTCGAAAAAAAATGGGTAGCATAACTAGGATACCTTTGTATCCGGGTAAGTTTTCGAACGACTAAGATTAGGTATCTGTCAAATCAGAAACAGCTGATAAATCGAAGTGAAAACAAACCAAACCAAATGTGTTTTAAAAATTGCAAACAACACGTACCACTTATTATTCGATTGCAAACTTCTTCACAATCGTTTACTTCGTAAACAACGTCGTTTAGATTAATTAGGAGCACCATATTTTAAATTTTATGTTTACAAAAAACAATTTTGCAACAAAGCACTATGACAGAAAGCAAAACAAAAATGAATGCAAGTCAGCTGTTCTCAAATTTCAAATTGGGTAGCTTGCTATACCATGATTTTTAAGGTACCTTTGGATCGCTTTCCCCTCAAAAGATGTTTTGCAGTCAGCTGCTTTTTAACATGGGATTACACTAACAACAAATGTCACGAAAGGTATCTAGTTCGTCTTAGGTAAGAATCCGAACGCAGCCATTGGCTGCGTTTTGACGCACCATCTTCGAAAATCTTAACTAAACTTAATGCTGGGTTTACATGCATCTGCAACTGCGGAAGTGCAGAAAAGTAAAGCGAGACGGATGAAGATTACAAAGCACTAAATTTAAAAAGAGAGACGAATAGGATTATGGTTGCAGATGAAAAATTATGGTTGCAGATGAACATGTTCATCTGCACCCATAATTTTTCATCTGCAACCATAACTAGGAAGTTCGTTCCCTCTCTATCAGACAAGTATGAATTTTACATCTTGTGTCTTTTTCCGATTTTCATCTGCACTTGCAGATGCATGTAAATCCACCATAAGTTGCTGTCAGTTTTCCATACAAAAGTTCAGCTGACAATTCAGATTTTCAGATTTTCAAATTTAGATTTTCAGATTTTCGAACATAGATTTTCAGATGAAAAATCTTGGCTGAAAATCTGAACTTCAGATTTTACTTGTCAAAACATATGTTTTTTTCACTTGCTATTGAAACTTTATCGTGTTTGGTTGTGAAGTTGCATAAACATAAACGGTATTCCTTCACAGTTAAAATCAAAACTTACAAATATCTTCTGTGAAGAGTTCTTGTGTTCTATTTATGAAAGGAGGTGGTGCATACTTGGGCCCAGAGCGTACACCTATGAGACTAGTACCAAATGAAAGCTTACGTTCAGCCCAATCAGTCTGCCAAATATTGTTGAATTCGGTCTTGGTGATTTTGAAATAATTAGACTTGAAGTTGAGCGCCGCGCCGGAAATGGGAAAAATCCGACATTTCTGCAAATAATTACGTATATCTCGAAAAGTACAGCACGTAGGACAATGATTTAGATATCATATAAAAGATCATAAAAATATCTTTCATTTCATATTAAATACATTTTTTGAAATGCCTTATATTTCGAAAAAACAGACCTAAAAGTTGTTTGAATAGAAACATTTTCGTTGACGTTTGCCAGCCAATATCTCGAAAAAATCAGTGATGATCTATATTTTTTTTTGCACCACTTTAATCCTTAATTGGTAAGCTTTAATTTGATATATAATTAAGCTATTATACATAAAGCATATCACGTACATTATAAACAATTCCTAAAAAAAATTAAAAACAAAATATGTTCCACAGCAAATGCATTTTTTCATTGAATTTTTCGCAGTACCTACTCTATTTTTTACAAAACATAAAAGCAAAATACATATTAATGCTACAAATGATAAAAAAAAAATTAATCTTCGCTTAGATCTATCAAAAAACCATCCAAAAACACAACTACACGCTATTTATTGCTTCCTGGTCTCTTGCGTAACCCTTCCTGGTCTCTTGCGTAACCCAAATACCATAAAATGTTCATGACAGGAGCGCAACAACCAATAGTCCTCATTCCAACGAGACAGTTACTATAGTAAGCTTTTATTGCGTTCGAACTATGTGCTGCGTTTGCATTGCTATTCACCAAGATGTAAGTGAGATACACTTTTCTACTTACATGTCTGGATTTGATTCGCCCTCGCAATAAAAAGTTATTGTTGCCTATAAGACTATGAAGAGCAGTAGAGGTAATTCGCATCCTATCTTCGCAGACTTCGATTGTATAGGTTTAGGTTCCCTGGTCTTTTAAATGTTCACCACAGTAGGATCGAGCCTGGTTAATTTGGTAATTCTCCAATGATATCATACGAAGTTCTTGAATAGTGAGTTGTGGGAAATTACTTAAATTCCGGATATTGCCATCGATGCGGCTGAACATGGCTCTAGTTCTGTTAAGATTATTTTCTCTTACAAACGCACCTAAATAATTTGGAGAATTCAAACGATTTAAAGCCAGTTCTAGCAGAACGTTCGCATCAGCACTGTCAGTGGTTGGATGAAACTTATTAAGAAGTGCAGCTGCAACTTTGAAGTCGTCCATCAAATTACCAGCAGCTAGATTGAAAAAATCTTGTCGAAAAAGTTTAAAATACCTTTTAAATCGTCCGTTCACGACTTCAACGACCCATCTGAACATAGTTACACACCTGGATCTATTAGCCTGCGCTGTGGTAAGTTGAAAGTTACCTTCAGCAACAGACTCAGGCATGTTAGCCTTATATCCTTGAGATTCCAGATGTTGAATTGGGTCTCTGAATCCTCTGTCCAAAATAAAAACATCATTTTGTCTAAAGTATTGCCTGAACGTGCCATAATCGTCTCTGAAAAGATGTTTCATTATGTTAGCATCATATACAGTTGCAGCATAAGGTCCTATAACGTCCAGGATATACCCATCACACCATGTGATCACAAAAGGCTTGACCAGATTTCGTTACTTCTGTCGGCTGTATGATTGTTTCTGGAAGCCGTAGTTTGAACTTTTTTGAAGGTACATCGCAAATGACTATAGAAGGACGATCATTTTCATAAATTGATGTTTCCTGTACAGTTATATGCTGAAAACCCAAGTTAAATGGCACAAAATAATCCATCAATGCTGTGAATTATTTGTTTTTGTGTCACTACATTATTTACTCACAAGCCAACAATCAGTTATCAATGAATTAGGCCTAACGGTCGCGGACTTGTATGTTTAAGCTTGGTACCTAGAAACAAGTTCTTTTAGATTTGTTTTTGGATGGTATTTTGATAGATCTAAGCGAAGATTAATTTTTTTTTATCATTTGTAGCATTAATATGTATTTTGCTTTTATGTTTTGTAAAAAATAGAGTAGGTACTGCGAAAAATTCAATGAAAAAATGCATTTGCTGTGGAACATATTTTTTTTTAATTTTTTTTAGGAATTGTTTATAATGTACGTGATATGCTTTATGTATAATAGCTTAATTATATATCAAATTAAAGCTTACCAATTAAGGATTAAAGTGGTGCAAAAAAAATATAGATCATCACTGATTTTTTCGAGATATTGGCTGGCAAACGTCAACGAAAATGTTTCTATTCAAACAACTTTTAGGTCTGTTTTTTCGAAATATAAGGCATTTCAAAAAAAGTATTTAATATGAAATGAAAGATATTTTTATGATCTTTTATATGATATCTAAATCATTGTCCTACGTGCTATACTTTTCGAAATATACGTAATTATTTGCAGAAATGTCAGGTTTTTTCCATTTCCGGCGCTCAACTTCAAGTCTAATTATCTCAAAATCACCAAGACCGAATTCAAAAATATTTGGCAGACTGATTGGGCTGAACGCAAGCTTTCATTTGGTACTAGTCTCATAGGTGTACGCCCTGGGCCCAGGCTCCATAGAAATATGCACCACCTCCTTTGTGTAATTTGCCCCTTGTTTTTTTTTAGTTTAATTGCAATAACAAAATTAAAGAAGCAATAAAAACTCCCCTTGAATGTGTTCTCCTAAGTGGATGAAATTGTGTGTCCTCGTTTTTATTTTTGTTTTATAAAATGCAACGTTACTGGTACAACTATAAGGGAGACGACGACGTTGCCACAACTAATCGAAGTAAAATCGACAAGTAAATAAGATGTTTTTGAGTAAAAAAAAAAAATTTACGTTTCTTGTTAGATGGTCGTTCATAAACTGACAGATAGCAACTTAAGTTCAGATGGTGCGTCAGAACGCAGCCATTGCCTGGCCATTGACCGGGTTCAAAACAATTTCGAAAGATCGAAGAGACTTCTATCAGTTCATGAACGACCATAGGTTTGTTCGTCCCTGGGGTCGCCCTAGGTTCGCCTCAAAGCGTTTTTTGAGAAACCTAAAGTCGCCCTGAATGTCAAAATGAGTGTTTTTTGAGGTCTAGGGTTGACCAAGGTTTTATATCAACTCGCCATAGGTTTTTGCTGTGCCGAGTTGAGTGCTGTCAAATGCGATTTGTGGTTTAGCGTTTTTTGAGGACAGGAAAACCCAGGTTTTTTGACAACTCATAGGGTTGACAAGAAAACCTGTGTCAACCCAAGGGAAAGTTCAACGAACGAGCCTTATGCTATGTCCGCACCAGAGATAAGAAATTAATTAGATGGCAAACTTCACACACACATTGAAACTGCCTACAAGCTGATTTACCGAAAATCACCTCTACTACTTTGAGTACAGCTTCCAGTCCACACACAAAATCTAACTACTACCACTTTGAGTACAGCAAATCTCACTACTACCACTTTGAGTACAGCTTTCACGTATTCACAGACAGAGGATGAGATTACAAAAACAACAATAGGTCTGTTCGTTGAACTTTCCCCAGGGTTGACCCAGGTTTTCTTGACAACCCTATGAGTTGTCAAAAAAAACTGGGTTTTCCAGTCCTCAAAAAACACTACACCACAAATCACCACACATCCGTCATTAAAAAAAAAAATACATGCCATTTGACAGCCCTCAAATCGCCACAGCAAAAAGCTAGGGCGAGTTTGGGGAAAACCTATGGCAAACCTATGGCTCAAAAAACACTCAATTTGACATTCAGGGTGAATTTAGGTTTCTCAAAAAACGCTTTGTGGCGACCCTATGGCTTCAACGAACAAACCTAATGTAAACAAATGGTTGTTGCGGGGCAAGAGAAGTAAAGGATTGCCATCTAATTAATTTCTTATCTCTGGTCCGCACCTGAAGTTAACCTGGGTTTCGTTCCAGGATGGTTTGAGTTAATCAAGTAGTGTCTGCATATGCAAAAAAGTTTTGAGTTTATCTTTTTGCCTTAAGTTAAAAAGAGACAGAAATAAAGTGTAAGCAGAACGTCAACAACGTATGAGAGAATTCATTCTCTCTCCACTCACTTCCACTCTCTTAAATGTCATGTTCAATGGAATATTGGAAATAGTGCATTCAGCGCACTTGGTTTCGAGTAGGTTATCTCGAAACCCAGTGACTAAAAAGGTTTCATTTTGTATGGCAAACCACTTGGTTATCATTTTGGTTTGGGATTGTTTTGAGTTAAGCAAGTTTAACTCTCAGGTGCGGACATAGCATTATATTAACTTTTTTTTTTGTCTCAAAACCAGTTTCGAAATCCGAAAATAAGGTGGTGCTTGTGAAGTCAGTTTGAGGACAGATTGATGCCGTGGTGGGTGTGTGGTTTTCCTTCTTGTTATTTATTCCTCTAAGCTACAGGGAAGTGATGCTTTTATAAAAATTACAAGTTGAACCAAATGCCAATGTATATTCCCTAAAAACAAAAATTAATACAGTCCGAACAAGTTTAAAAAATCTAAATCCTTTTCTTTTTATTCTATAATCACAAGAGATGCTACAAAAACGTTAATAGGTTAAAGCGAAATCAAAAAAACTAAATATATTTAAAAAAGAAAACTAGTTCTGTAGGGCGTTCTTTTTATCTTTCGATGTTACGCGATGCTGTAGTGTCAAAATCATCGTTGTTGTTGTGTATGTTAGACTTTGTTACAAAATCATGATTGCATTTAGGAACGACTCGATGTTACACTTTGCTGGTCAGTCAAAAATATGAATAAAGTATTTCTTAAAATACGAACCCAGCTAAAGGAAACTCGTTATTAGATGAAGAAAAATGAATTCTGAAATAAACAAGATTGAAAATCAATAACTGTTCACAGAATTTGGAAGATTAATGAAAAAAAAAAAAAAACCAAAACAATTCTGGCCAACAACAATTTTAAAGGGGTTTGACAGGTCAACATCGAAACTCAAGTCCCAGAGATGAGTTGGAAAAAGTTACGAAACGTAACATTCTGACAGTTCAACATTGCATTTAGGAACGACACGATGTTACATATCGTAACTTTTTTTGCATTTAAGAACGACACAATGTTACCCGATGTTACATCGCGTAACATCCAAGAAAAAAAGAACGCAGTACTGTGAGTTCATTGAGCGTGGGACTTGGATTTTAAGATTCTCCATCAAAGAAGTTTTATAATTCCTTCTCCCCTTTTTATATCCCGTTTTACACATTTCTTCGAATTCTTATTTTATATTATATTATTACCTAAATTACACAGCAGTGTCGATGCACCTTACCGGCAAGTCATTCCGATTCTGTATGGGCATTTACACACCCTTATGCCGGTGTGGGGCTGTCAAAAGTCAATTGACAAAAATTTGAAAAATAAATTTATTGGAAGAACTTATATGCCTCGTTCTTTATTTCTCTTAATTCAATAATAAAAAAAATAGCAAACAAAATCGACCAAGCGTCAAGCAAACTACAAAAAAAACCTGTAAAATAAATACAACACCAGACAAACCAACAACAAAAACATGAAACCGCATCGGTAAAGCATTCCACTCCCTTTTACACATCACGTCGACATACTTTACCGGTGCAATACACCGCAAAATGCTGTGTCGACATACATATCTCCTTTTTACACGACCAGAAAACCTTACCGACACCACGCATCGACACAGTGTTTCGGTGCGTGTACTATCACTTTATAATTAAAACTGACTTCCAGGCTGCATCAGCGGCCTCTTTATATAGAAGTGTGAAACATCAAGAGCTTTCTGGTAGTTTTGCTATGAACCATAAGTCTAGACACATTCTCCTCCCAGTATATTTCTGCACACACACACACTCACTCACAAACAACGTCTTCCATTATACCATTCCATTATAGTGTTGCCACTTGTGTTTTCGGTTGAACGTTTTCGATTAGGAAATAAGTATTAAATGTTGGGTGTACATTACAATATATATATATGTATATATTTATTAGGGTGGGTCAAAAAAATCAAATTTTTTTTTTTTTGATCCGACACACGAAAACTTGTTCTTTGGTACCTCAAGAAAGTACTTACAAAATTTGAGCTTTTAATATTAACGGGAAGATGATGCTCATCGTAGTTTTCCATTTTCAGTTTAGTATCATATAAAAATAGTCATATCTTTTTAAAAACAGATTGTTCAACCAGTCGCAAAATTAGTATTTATAGGAAATTGAACGGTCTACAAAAATGGTCTCAAATACTTTTTTCATTAATCTAACCATTTATAAGAGATTCAAGGTCAAAAATTGAAGTATTTTAAAGAAAATAACTTTTTTGTTTTGAATTTTGTAACTCACTAAAAAATAGTTAGTATCAAATGAGCATCAATTATTTCAATAGAAAATTGAACGTTCTACAAAAAAGGTATTTTGTTGTTAATCGATTACTCTAACCATTTAAAAGATATTCGCAGTAGAATTTTAATTCCTACATCTATTAAAAAATTTTTTAAAGATATTCGCAGCACAATTGCAACTCCCACTAATTTTAATAGTTTTTTAATCAATATTTCAAGTTTATCTGTTTAATTTATAAATTTTTTAATTTATAAATTTTTAATGTAATTTATAATCTACTGCAGAAAAAATAGCTAAAAAAATTGAGTGACAAAAGATACGACATAACTTGCAAATTGTAATTTTTTTGGAATAAACTTAAGTTCACATAAATATTATCAAAATTCATAAATTAATTAGATAAATTGGAAATATTTATTAAGAAATTATTAGAATTCGTAGAAATTGCAGTTCTACTGCGAATATCTTTTGAATGGTTAGAGTAATCGATTAACAACAAAGAATCTTTTTTGTAGAACGTTCAATTTTCTATTGAAATAATTGATGCTCATTTGATACTAACTATTTTTTAGTGAGTTACAAAATTCAAAACAAAAAAGTTATTTTCTTTAAAATACTTAAATTTTTGACCTTGAATATTTTTTAAATGGTTAGATTAATGAAAAAAGTATTAGAGACCATTTTTGTAGACCGTTCAATTTCCTATAAATACTAATTGTGCGACTGGTTAAACAATCTATTTTTAAAAAGATAAAACCATTTTTATATTATACTAAACTGAAAATGGAAAACTACGATGAGCATCATCTTCCCTTTAATATTAAAAGGTCAAATTTTGTAAGTACTTTCTAGAGGTACCTAAAAACAAGTTTTCGCGTGTCGGATCAAAAAAAAATTTTTTTTTGATTTTTTTGACCCACCCTAATATTTTATATTTAAATTATTTTTGAAATTTGATATATTTCAATATTTTTTTTATTTAACGACTTAAATTTTATTAACGTGTTCTTTTTTTAAGTCCAGTATTTTATTTCTTGTAAGGATTGTATTTGTTTCTTACAAAATAACAAAAGAAAAAATTTTACATATAGCTAGCGTTAGTTTTTTCACAGAAATATCAGCCTAGACATAACAGTCATGTAAAAGGAAATGAGAATTTTTGATAAAGCTTCCTTTCCACTTAATTGCGGTTTCACAGGAGTGTGATTGACGAGATCCCGATTGATTTTCAACAATAAATTATACTATTATCGTTGAAGTATTTTAAGAGTTGATTGTGAACAACTTTTTCGTAGACGGGCAACGAATTAATAGGTCTATAAAACCATTGTGTCATATCGGTAGTTTATACGTATTCCGTCACTTTAAAAAGAGATAAAGTCTGACAAAAAAAACTATGTGATTGATGATGATATGAAACACAGTGCAATGCAACGAAAATAGGAGATAATTAAGGAGATACCGATGAACGATAGATTTTAAATCTTTGTAGATCATAATTAAGGGGGTAAAAGAATTAGGTAAAGCATCCCAAATTCATAAGGGCGGCCGTGGTGCAGTTGTAGAGTGTTAAGTAGATAGGCCGGACGCGTGGGTTCGAATCCCGCTCTGGTCATCTACTTTTCTTTCAGCCTCCCAGTTTCATATGGACGCCACCCTTGAGGTTATATGTGTGGAATTACTAACAACTTATTTCCAACTACTGCAACACCAAAAAAAAGGGAAAGGCTGCTACTCTGGTAGTACAATGGACTGGATATTAGGTCTGAGTTCTCCAGATTAGCAAATAAGCCTCCTCTTTTTATAAAAAAAAAAAAAAAAATCCCAAATTCATGTTGAACAGCAGAAATATGAAACTTTGTACTTAACGATGCGCCCGAAGTTGGGCATGAAATAAAACTGATAAGCAAGCGCATTCCTTTTCCTGGCGAAGCAGGTGTTGCAGCAAAATTGTTTCAAGAGAAGAATGCAAATGGCTCAATAAAAGACATTGGGACAGGTAATATTAGGATGATGTTCAAGAGAGTCAATCAATCCAACAATTAAACTATCACTTATCAGTATCAAGGCTGTGTTCGAACCTTTGAAACATGGGAGCTGCATTCTAGTTTTGGGCGAATGTATGCTTTATAAGTTGTAGTCAGATAACAAGGGGTAAGAAAAACTTCCTGCATCGTTTTAGGAAACCTAAGCACTTTGCAGCATTTTTGGCTAATCAAAATATACAGTCATTTCAACTAAGGTTATCGTTAACATACAAACCAAGTACTGGCAGCTTTTCTGTTTCATTGAGGGGATAAGAAATCGTTTAGTGAAAATAAGGAAGAGAATCGGAGACAAAACAGAACCCTGGAGCACACTAGCTTGTAAGGTAAAAAAAGGTAGTTTTCAATACAACTAAGAAACATAATATAGCTAAGAAATAAAAAAACACTCATTTTTGATGAGCCTAATGTCAAACTCTATCAAATGCCACTTCTTCATAATAATGGCGGGGAATCGAATCGAAACACTAGTCTCTTTGGGGTGATACTCTACATTCTGCGAGGAACAAAGTTTCTAAGACCGTCAACATTTCCTTCGTTAAAGCACAATGACCAACTAAAATTTAGAAAAATATTAATGAGGCTATCCCAATTGGCTTTCTCATATTGCCACATAGTTTTTTTTGACAGACTTCTATCGATCGACTTTCTACCGATATGACACAATGGTCTTATAGACCTATTAATTCGTTGCCGGCCTACGAAAAAGATCTTGAAAAAGTTGTTCACAATCAACTCTTAAAATACTTCAACAATAATAGTATAATTTATTGTTGAAAATCAATCGGGATCTCGTCAATCACATTCCTGTGAAACCGCAATTAAGTGGAAGGAAGGAATAAACACAAAATTTAAAATTCATACTTTTCTGATAGAGAGGGAAGACACTTTTAGTTATAGGATGCGGATGATTGTATTGTATAATTGTATTCGTTTCTCTTTTTAACTTTTGTGCTTTATAATCTGCATCCGTCTCGCTTTACTTTTCTGCACTTCTGTAGTAGTAGATGACAATTGATCCAAATATATTGCTACAAAAGTTGTTAATGTATGGTGTAAGCGGCAGAGCTCTTGATTGGTTTAAAAGTTATTTGTCTGGGCGTACACAACAAACCAAAATTAACGATGTTTTGTCTGATCCTGAACCGATTGATCATGGAGTACCTCAAGGTTCAATATTTGGACCCCTTCTTTTCAACTGTTACATCAATCATATGAATAAATCAATAAAAAAAACAGCAAGGAAGAGAGGTTCAACCATATTTGTTAAGAAATGGAGATGGTTTAAGACCAGATTAACCAGATTAATAGCTTGATTTACAAAGGATTTAAACTGTTTAATAATTTGCCAAATAATGTTAGGCAAATGACCAATATTTAGGATTATAAAAGAGCAATTGAAAAATTTATAAAACAAAATATTTAAACGCAAATAATTGATAAAAGCCAATGCCAATGCCAATGTTAAAACAAAATATAATATATTTAAATTTGTAAAATTGTAAAATAGCAAAATTTTAGTTAAATAAACTCTTAACGAACTAACTATTTTGCCAAGAGGAAATCCCTGTATTTTTTGGAATCAGAAGTCAGAAATAAGTCAAAGTATTGGACTTCGAAATTCAAAGGATTCAACTGGGCGAAAATTTATAGTTTTTACATTTTTGGGAAATCTAGGCTTCCAAAAACATTAATTAATTCAATACACAAAACATGGAAAAACTTACAAAAATTGTTTTTTTTTTTTAACAGATGCAATTCTAGCATGAACCCATCAATCGAATGCACGAGTGCAAAATTTTGTCAATGTCAATAGGTCTGTCGATATGCAGTGCTCCAGTGCGAACTGGGGAATATCAACGCACTGAAATTATATGTCAATGCTCTGAATACCTGCTCTGGATTGGATTTCACATCGAACACTTAAGAGCTAAAACTCACGTAGCACTTGACTTTTATAAATTAGTTTCCTCCATTTGGCAATAAATATGGGTTTATTTCTTTCATAGATGTATGAAAAGATATGAAATATCTAACCCTGCGGCTACACGATCAAGATATGGTAAGCCATCAGCCTACTTAAACAATCTGTCTAATTCCTGTTCGCGTTTCGGATGTGACGTAGGCGACTTACAATTTGCCAGGCAACTGGCTTTCAATCAACGTGTCATTATATATTTTCAAGATGGCACCAACAAGAAATTTGAAATTTAAAGTTTTTTTCCAGGCACTCTTTTCTCTTTTTGAGGGTATTTGACGAAGCTGTCAATTTCATGGCTACTGAAACTGCTTCTCGGGTGGCTTTCAATATTCCATACCAGTTGGGTTTCAATTTCGAAAA
Source organism: Melanostoma scalare (assembly GCA_949752695.1). Taxonomy (NCBI): domain Eukaryota; kingdom Metazoa; phylum Arthropoda; class Insecta; order Diptera; family Syrphidae; genus Melanostoma; species Melanostoma scalare. The sequence goes on along the minus strand of OX456985.1, from coordinate 165,953,222 downwards.
GTTTGGTTGTGTATGTAAACAAGTTTAATTGTGTTGTAAATGGGTTACCAAATCTTGATCGTGTAGCCCCGGGGTAGATGAAACCCAAATATTCAGTTTATAACCTAATTTTCAACAAAATATACTTTGCTTTGCAAATAATCTTTTCGGCGTAAACAGTTGATTTCCAATAGACAGCTCTGAAAACCTCAACCCCAGAAAAAACCTGGGGCATGGCAGGGCGCACTGAGTGCTTGCACCGGACGAACATCGAACACAGTGCAAATGCACTGGGGCAAAAAAAAATTTCATATCGAACGCATCAGTGAGATTTCAGTGCGCACTAGGGCGCCCCAGTGCGCACATCGAAAAATCCTAATTATTCTAATTTTTGATACTTTATCATTTCACGTGTGGCGCAAAAGGACAGGTACTATGAGCCAATTTTTTTTTTTTTTTGAAAGAAGCTAAGAAGTTTCAATATATACAAGCTGTGATGAAACACTTTAGACTGTAGAGTGGACTATTATCTTTATTATATATTATTTACATTTTATGCCCAAGTTAGACCCATTTCGGCCTCAAAATTCTCTCTAGCATAAATACCATTGGCCGTCATAGTTTCTACGGTCTTAGCACCCAACATAGTGTGCAACTTTTACAAAGTAGCAATGTAAAGCTTGTGCGGAGCGGACAAGTCAATGGTAGCGTGGTATTTGTTGATGGCACGGTCAGGTACGTCGCAAGAACCCAACAAAGCTCTAACTTGTGAGCCTATCGGAGTTCCGGCTAAGTGCACATAGACACCATCAGGAAACGCGAAGTTCGACTAAATAGTGCGGTGTTCCTGGGTATCCTAGAGTAATCGACGCGCAGCTGATCACGAGAGTTCTTCAGGTGATATTTCAAAGCATTGGCCGAGGCTACCCATTCGCGCAAGTAACGCAACTGCACCCATTCCGAACCACAAACGACCTCATGCACCATGTTCCAGTTGGTGTAAGTAGAAACAGCCATGACGGGTTGAGGCAAAATTGGGTGCCTTTCAGGCGATACGAAAGTCAAGATGTTAGATAAAATAGATCTAGTGGGCCTTCTTGTTGGGCTGCTCTTTTAACAGCAGGTGTTTTTGTAGCTGATTTCGGTATCTTCGTCGCTTGATCCTTTCGTCGGCCTAGTTGTTGTGTCGATGGTAATGGTGCGTCTATTTGGTTAATTTCTTCTAGAGGTTCTGTCATTTGAAATATAATCACATAAAGATTAATATATAATCTTTGTGAATCACAAAACAATTGTTTCCATAAATGAGACACAAATCAATAGGAAATTAATTGATACTAAAAAAATATGTTATAAGACTATACCGTTTTCTGAATCCACACTCATACCACACCAAAGATTAGTTTATATAAAGATATTTATTGATATTCAACAAAACTCACTGCTCAACGATACCTAAACCTGTGATAAAAATGTAATGAATTGAAATGAAAAATACTTACGGATCGCTCTAAAAAGCATTGGTATAACACAATAAAAAGTAAGACTCAATTGTTTATCAAATTAAATACTTCCAGTTTCAGTTGTTTTGGCTGTAATTTCACCATAAGTTCACGTTTTAAATTGCAAGGATATGTAAACAAAAACAAATTAACCTGCATTACATGACATATGACAAATTTCCAAAAGAAGCAACTGAAGCGGAAAAAGAGGGAAAAGGCTGGCAAGCCTCCTCAAACTGTGTCTTCGGAAGGCTATCAGTTTGTCCGCTATTACACGGCACACGTTTGTCATGGCTGAATGAAGTGCCAGCGAGAAAAAAGTCGTGATTAAAATAAAACTACCCGGAAAGTGTGTTATTAGGTGTGTTTAATGAAAAAAAGAGCAGAGCAGCGTAGCTCAGAGCAGAGCAAGAAATGAGATAAATGTCAGGCAATTTAGAGCAGAACAGCTGGTGTCAAAAGTCAGCTGATAAGAAAGCAACAAACATTTTGTGACCTTAGCTAGTTTGCAAAATTATGTTTGGTATCCTATTATAATAAAAATCTATATTCGGAAACATTGGAATCAAAACTAAACTAACATGCGATGTTAATTCAATTGATTTTAAGTTAAATTCGATTTCAAATAAATTGCAAAACGCAAAATATAAACAAATATATTTGAATCAAATGTCAACAGCTGATTTTGACACTTTGCTCCAATCTGCTCTTACTCAAAAGTAAGTGCAGAAAATGCTGCTCTAAAAGCTCTAGAGCAGGTCATTAAACACAAAAAGTTCTTGCTCGGAGTAGAAAAATTGTCATTAAACACCAAAAAGCTGCTTTTTTCTGCTCTAGATCGATCTAGAGCAGGTTATTAAACACACTTAATAAGTATTGTATTACACGCAGACGTTTTTGGAAAGACGCAAATAAGTGCGAAATAGAAAGTAGAAGAAACAGAAATACTTCAAAAAGTCTCAACCAATTTATCATTTACTTTCTACTTGTCAAGAAAATAAAAGGATCCTAAGTCTGATCTGTTTTCTCTCCAGTGCCCCTGTTCTGTAACTATCACCTCGATAAGGGGCCAGTTATAGCGATAAGGAAAACGAATCAGGAAAAATTTTTAAATGGAATAAAATCTGGTTTTTTTTTCGATTTGAAAGACAATTGATAGATCAATCGATTGCAAATCACTCAAAGAATTTTTTACGACCAGAAAATGTATGGCCCTTCTTGCGAGTGTCGTTTGGTTGTCGATACACGACGCTTATCGATAGTCGAACATTGAAAATGAAATTTATTATTGCGTATTCTTATTGTTCGATACTTTCGGTCGTTATCGTCTGTATTTTTGCGTTCGACTATCACTGAAACTAACTCAAATGTCAAATTATGGGATTTACTCACAATGGCTACTATCAATATTCACAGTAAAAGAAATGCTTTTCGATAGAGATACGCAATACCAAAATTAGAATTTATCGAAAATTTCGACCCTTGTCGTATGGAATGTTAGGCGACACTCGCAATAAGGGCCTATAATTGAACAAATATTTTCTGTCAAAATTGCATTTTTCTAGTTTTCTATGGAACGAAATTTTATGGATTTCATTCCATTTTCCGCCGTTTATCGCCTTCTTATATCAAGGCGATAGTTTCATAACAGGAACACAGTGCCCCTTAATGCTGGGTATACATGCATCTGCAACTGCAGAAGTGCAGAAAAGTAAAGCGGGACGGATGAAGATTATAAAACACAATAGTTAAAAAGAGGGACGGATAGGATTATGGCTGCGAATGAGGGATTATGGGTGCAGATGAACATGTTCATCCCTCCCCATGTTCCGAACCCTCTCTCCCCTCTAAGTCAGAGTGTTAAGACTTCGATGGGTCCGCCTGCTCCGTACGCTGATAAAATTCAGCCAAAGAAAAGGCCAACCCCATCGACGGCTGGTGTAGGGACTACGAATACAGGACATAATACGAAGGACGAACAGACAGACCCTAGAGTACGGAAGCACAGCAGTACTTCTCACCCAGAAATGGGAAATGAAGCCGCTGCTGAGGGGAAGGAAGAACGGAAACTTGAAGGTAGTGTAGAAGGCCATAGCCCTCCGCAAGACCTGAAAGTGACTGAGGAATCCAACCCCGAAAATCCGTCACACAACAAAACGACGGACAGTCTGGCAACTGTCATCGACAGAAATGCCAGACAACGACGAGCAAGAGTCCTCAGCAAAAACGAACTTCAACTGAGACAACGACGCAACGCAGAAAGGACGATCAGACGCCTATCGAAAAAGAACCCCGACTCCTTAACGGAAAAGGCAAGAAGGGCTCTGATGAGGTCCGAACAAAGACTACGGACAATGACACCAACAGACATAACAAAACGAACTGGACAAGACCCGACAGCGGAACAAATACCGGAACTGGTGAGGCGGCCTCCCTGCCCCTTATCGAAACCGATATGCCGAGCTGCTCAAAAAGAGTAAGGAGTGCCAGCTCCTCCCCGAACAACTCCTCACCCAACAGACTACCAAAGAGGATGAAGACCTCCTCAGTCCCTGCTGCAAAGGGTCACCTAGTCGCTATTGCCGACTTTGGGAAACCCGACCGAAAACTGAGTGAAGACGAATGGCAGTTACTGGAACTAAGGATCCTGGAAGAGGTAAATGAGGCGATCGTTAAGAGTAGGCAACCGCCACTCTTCGGGGACCTCACTACCGTCCATGGTTTCAAAGTAATGAACTGCGAGAACGAATGGACCCTTCAATGGCTCCAGGAGTTCATAAAGAAGACGGCAGCTCCCTGGCAGAATGCTGAGTTACGGCTCGTGACTGCCACTGTGATCAAGGACATAAACCGACCAATAGGTAAACTGCTGGTCAGAGGCCCCGCTATTCCCCGCGAACGGCTGGAAAGGTACATCCTTTCTCTTAGTGCCGAACTTTTGAGCGACCAATGGAAGGTCGTGAAGGTTGAGAAGACGGAGACAGGCACTGAAGTGATTGTGAGATTGACACACAACTCCATACCACTTCTAAGAAGAGTCAGCTTTAAAGTTCGCGTCGGCATTACCCGATGCAAACTCAGGCTGATAGCTAGAATCAAAAAACAGGTTAGTAAGGCGTTGTATAAAAAACAAAATATGCAATGGAATTGAAGTTAATACAATTCAATCTCCAAACATAGTAAAGCCGCCAACCTGGTCTACCTCATGGAGAGTAGACAAATTGATGTAGCCCTTATTCAAGAACCTTGGGTCGCGAGAGGAAAAATTAAGGGCCTACACTCCAAAGAACTCACGCTGTACAAATCCAATTTTGTCAGCAAAGACAATCATGCCTATTATGGAATTCGCAGGATTTTACTCCCGGGGAGTTGACAGGATTCGCGGTAGATTCGTGTTCTCCTTATTTGGTATTAGTGAATTCGACGAATGAGCTGTATTATCAATACCAGAACTACCTTATTGTTTTTCACTGTTTTTGTCTTAGATGAATAAAGAAAAGGTTGTTGTCCTCTCTGGTTCTACTCTGTGCTGCTGTCATGTATGTTGACAAAACGAAAAAATTCATTTAACTTGGTACACAAACAAATTTGAAACTAAAATAAAGCAAGTTTCAGTTTAAAGTTAAAAGTGATATTTATAGTGGACTCAAATGCATATTATTATGATGTAAGAGAAAACTCATCGAATAGAATTACGCTACCAAAATTAGAGTATTTTGAATGTTTCGGTTGAGAGCCTACATTCAAGTAAAATACTCATTAGATTGCATACAAATCGTAATTTTTTTTTTATATACTGTTTTCCATTAGGAAATCTGCATAAATGCTATTGAGAAGTGATGTTTGCAGCAAAATTGTTGCTGCTCCGAATACTGTTTTGTTAAGTTTTTTGCAACATCGGGTTCAGTTTTCATCAGCTCAACTATTTTACGAAATTGTTCCCCATTTAAGGTCCGCTTTCTTAAAAAGAAGTAAAATAAGACTAACATATAAATTAAAACTTACATATTTGCACTTTCCATGTTTTGTTTGTTGATTTCTAGTAAGTTCATGTCTTTACGAATTTCGATTCGTTACAAAAATGTCGCGAATGAGAAATGGAAAAAATTATATGGAGCGCGAATGGTTTGCGAATTCACTAATACCAAATAAGTTGAACAGAAAAGTCGGTGGTGCAGGTTATGTTACCGACATTCATTCAATTCCATTCGTCGAATTCCATAATAGCAAAATTTTCGCGAATGGTTGAAACTCACGCTAAATAGCATTCGCCGGATTCCATAATAGGGGTGAATAACTTCAGAACATGCATAGTAGCTAGAAAACAGTTAAATCTTTTTCTTCTAACTACTTATAGCACAATAGACCAGACCGCAGTAAAGATGGAACGCGAAGGACTACCATCTCTAATTATGGCCTCCATCTACATGCCATATGATGGAATTGAAGGACCGCCAGTGGATATCACTTACCAACTGGTAGAGTACACAAGTAAGAGTAGACTATATATTATTATGGGCTGACACAAATTCTAGGGGGGAACTTTTATTTAAATTTATTATGAGAAACAATCTTTTGGTTATCAATAGAGGTAACACACCTACCTTTGTTACAAAAAACCGTAAAGAAGAACTTGACATAGCCCTCACAAACAACTCGGACACCTGTCCTGTAGAGCAATGGAAAGTACTAGAAGAAATTTCTTTCTCAGACCATCGTCTGATAAATTTTATCATTCCCACTACAGATCGTCCAATCAAACCATTTCGTAATAATAGACGAACAGATTGGGCTACCTTTAGCAGGGAGGTAGACGATAATATAGATTCCCTCAATACAAATAGGAACCTTGAACCGCAAAGCCTTGATAAGTTGACTGCAGAACTCACAGGGATTCTGAGAAATGTCCTGGATAAAAGCTGTCCTCTGATCACAACGGTGAAAAAGAACAATAAACCAATCTGGTGGAATAACGAGCTGAGCAGCATTAGGAAAGAAACTAGAAGACTTTTCAATGCTGCCAAACGGACCGGCTCCGAGAATGACTGGGAGCATTACAAATCTAGCCAAAGGAAATTCAAAAATGAAACTCAACGAGCAAAACGCTGCTCATGGAGAAATTTTTGCAGTGAAATTGAGTGCACGAACAAATCGGCCAGACTACAGAAAATCCTCTACAAGGAGACCATACCTCTTGGTTCTCTGAAGAGACCGGATAACCACTGGACTGAATCCCCGGTAGAGAGTCTGGAACATCTGTTCGATTCGCACTTACCTGGATGCAGCCATGCAGATGCATTCCCAAAATATGGCGGGAAGTTAAAGTCGTTTTCATACCGAAAGCCGGCAAACCCAGCCATACAGAAGCAAAAGACTTCAGACCTATAAGTCTGACCTCCTTTATACTGAAAACTTTTGAAAGGTTGCTTGATTTACATATCCGTAGCTTTATGAAACCGGAAGTAATATCCACCTTTCAACATGCTTACACAAAAGGAAGAAGTGTGGAAACAGCACTTCACTGTGTAGTAAGAACCATAGAAAAAAACGCTGCAAGATAAGGAATACACTCTGGCAGCCTTCCTGGACATTGAAGGAGCTTTCAACAATGTACAAAACAGTGCAATGAAGAAGGCCCTAAATGATCTAGAAGTCATGGATCATGAATATGCTAACAAAACGTCAGATCCACAGTGAACTGGGAGGTGCAAACTTGAAAAAGTGTGTGTCAAGGAGAACCCCACAAGGAGGAATCCTCTCACCCCTGCTCTGGATCCTGGTCATGAATGAGATCCTCGTAGCTCTCAAACATGATGGCGTAAAAGTGGTCGCCTATGCCGATGATCTAGCTCTTCTGGCAACGAGGAAATTCCCTTCCACTATTAGCGCACAATTGAACTATACACTAGCCAAGGTAAGCGCTTGGACAAAAAGGTGCGGCCTTGCAGTGAACCCCCTCAAAACAGAGCTGGTACTCTTTACAAATAGAAGAAAGATACCTACTTTTGAGCTACCAAGACTAAATGGGACCCCTCTTAAGATCTCTGATTAAGCCAGATACCTGGGTGTGATCTTTGACAAAAAACTAAATTGGAGTCCCAATATACAAGAAAGATATAAAAAATCTATGATAGCACTGTATTCGTGCAACAGGATTTTTGGCAAATTTGGTCTGGTGGAAGGCGCTGGAAAAATCCACGCATTTAAAAACCCTAACCAAAGTTCAAAGATCTGCCTGTATTTGCGTAACTGGTGCAATGAGAACTACACCGACCGCGAGTTTGGAAGTAATCCTCAATCTCACACCTCTTGATCTCTATGTTCAAGAAGCGGCAGCAAATAGTGTACTCAGACTAAACCAGTGTAATGTCTGGAAAACCAGCCAAATAGGACACGCACAGATTTTATCAAGATACGCAGATAACAATATCTGCACGGATTACATAACTCCATACCTGGACTTTAAAAAATCTTTCACAACCAGCTTCCCCAATAGACAAGATTGGGAGAATGAAACACCTTACGAAACGTCTATATCAATCTATACCGACGGTTCAAAAATGGAAGTGGGAACTGATGAATATGAAACGCAGAGTTTATATCTATTAAATGTGTTTATTACAAAGAAACTTGAACAAACGTGTTACTTCAAAGCAAGTTGGTTCTAGAAGAGAAAAGTGACATATTCAGTCGTTTGTATTTTGAAAATAAACAGTATTGCCAAGTACTAAACTAAATGTTAATTGCTCTGTCATTGGCAGGGCATTGCCAGGAGTGCTGGTTGTACCTTTAGTTCTAACACGCCTTCCTCAATCAGCACTTTTCAGCAAGTTGATATACCGATGTCTTCCATACATCTGTAGTGGGCTGGTCCAGGCAGTAGTTTGGTGAATACATCCGCTGGCATCATTTCAGTTGGTGTGTAGATGACTGTTAGTTTTCCATCTTGTAAGAGCTGCCGTACAAAATGATACCTGACCGCATTCTCGGCTATGTGTTTTGCACCTTGGTTGTCTGTGCCAATACTTATTTTTGTGAGTAGAGGCAAATTCATCTCGGTCATAAGATTCTGAAGATATGTTGCTTTCCTCGATGACTCGGACAGCGCTACATATTCTGCCTCAGTACTTGAAATAGCTACTGACCTTTGTTTATGGGAACGCCATGTGATTGCAGCGCCGCTTAATAAAAAGACGTATCCGGTGTATGATATTCTATCATGCTCCTCGTTCGCATGATCAGCATCCGAGTATCCTCGAAGACCCAAAGTGTCCTTGGTGTAAGTGAGCCCGTAAGTTTCCGTTCCTCGTAAATAGCGTAGAACACGCTTCGCAGCTGACCAGTGCACATCTTGATAGGTTTCGTTATACTGTGCCAAACGATTAACTGTAAACGATATGTCTGGTCTGGTTGCGACCGCTAAATACATAAGTGATCCGATGAGCTGACGATAGGGTTTTTCACTTTGACGCTTTTCTAAATTGCCTATTCCAGGAGGTAGTTTCGACTTTGTATCGCTCGGTGTACTTATTGGTTTCGACTCGTCCATATTGAACTTCTTTAATATTTCCCTGATGTATCCTTGTTGCTTCAGTTTGATCTCGCCTTCTCCTTGAATGATTTCAACGCCCAAACAAAATCGCGCCAGTCCGAGATCCTTCACTTCGAATACTGCAGCAAGTCCATCACGTATGTGCTTCAATGTCTTATCACTTTTTGAGATGTACAGGATGTCGTCGACGTACACTGCAACGATGGTAAATTCTTTTTCATTTGTGTTGAAGTAAAAACATGTATCGTTAGCAGCTGGTTTCAAGCCAAGTCCACGAAGTGTTTCGTCTAACTTTTTATGGTAACAGGTTTTTCTTCGTAGCAACAAATTCATGTTCTATGACCTTGACGTCTCTTGTGATGACTACCTTTTGTTTTTCAGGAATCCACACACGATAACCCTTAGATACTTCAGAATAACCAACAAGGATACCCTCCATTGAACGCGCTTCGAATTTGTCCTCACCAGGAGATTTTTCAAGAACGAAAGTCCTTGCACCGAAAACTGTAAGGTGTCTTAAGTCCGGTAACTTTTTGTTCCAAAATTCGTAAGGTGTGCGTCCATTCAAGCTGGCTGTAGGACACCGGTTCCTTATGTAATTTGACGCTGCAATTGCTTCCGCCCAAAATTCATTGCCAGCTTCGGATTGGATCAGGAGGCATCTTGCCATATCAGCAAGCGTTCGATTCTTCCGTTCAGCCACGCCATTTTGCTGCGGTGTATGCGGAACTGTGAGTCGTCTTCGTATTCCGTTCAATCGTAGGAAGTCTTCGAATTCTCGGTTGCAGAACTCTCCTCCGTTGTCTGATGCTAAGCACTTAATCTTTCGACCAGTCAGAGTCTCGACTTGCGCTTTATAATCTTTAAATACACGATAAACCTCGTTTTCCTGCTTCAGAAACCTTACTTCGCACCAACAACGGCTCGAATCGTCGATAAAAGTGACAAAGTATCTCGAGTTTGCTAAGGAATCGATTCTGGAAGGTCCGCACACATCAGTGTGCACAAGATCCAAAATATTTGAACTCCTATTTGACTTCTTGGGAAACGGTAACCTCGTCATTTTTCCGTTGAGACATATGCTACATGCGCCAAGCTTTTCGTTCTCGTTTAAGGAAAGTCCTGTCACGATCTTCTTTCGATGCATATCCAAAAGGTCTCGTTCATTCAGATGACCGAGCCAGGAGTGCCACAATCCAAGTTTGGACTCATTCACATTCGCCATGCGTGCTTGTGTTGTACTTTCTTCAACATAGTACAGGTGTCCAACTCGCTTCGCTACTACCTTGACTTCACCGTCATGTCCTCGGACGATTGCTTTCTCTTTATCGAACGTGATGGTGTGGTCATGATCGGTTATCCTCGCAACGGATAATAGGTTAGTTCGAAGGGTCTTTACTAATAATGTGTTTTCAAGTTTTACTGACTTGTCAGACTTTCTGTCTGTAGTGAAAATCCTTACGGCTCCTCTCGCATCAACATTCGTGCTGGAATTGTTCGCCAACATCAGCTTTCCTTGCATCGTAGAGGGTGTGGATGGAAACAGACTCTCATCGTTACACATATGGGACGTGCAACCGCTGTCAAGACACCAACGTCTTTCTAAATCACTCGTCTGTGTTCCTAAAGCTTCGTTTTCGATCGTGTAGAATGTACTTTCTGTTTTCGCTGACATTTTGTTATGGTTTACTAGAGGAATCGCACCAAAAAAAAATTGTTATGTTCCGAGGGACGTGGCCTGCTTGCGGGGCTCAGCTAAACTCGCCGGAATGGGGGGGATCTTGCCCCCGGAACACACCCTCAACCGCAACCAATAAACATATATCAGGCCGGTTATATTTAGACTTCACTGAAGTTGGACCACAGACGGACTATCACCACTTCCGGGTACTGCAGTTTTTTGAGGCAGTATGCCCTATCCCACCCTACCTTGGGAATCCACGGGCTCAGTATGGATTCCCCCTAATTTATTTATTTTACCTGCTTTCGGTCTACATCATGTCTCCTTGCCGCCGCTACTCACCCCGCCCTGATTATCCTTCTCAGCCTGTCATGCACCTCTCTGGAAGACTCACTAAGAAAAATACTTCAGATTCACAATCGCTACACTATTCGTGGCTAAACATTTATTGTCTTATAAAGTCTCTTAATAATTCTTATAAATTCGCTTGTGAACTCTTATAAAGTCTCTTATAAATTTTTAAAAACTCTCTTGTAAAGTTTTATAAATTCTTTTATAAATTCTTATAAACTCTCATGTAAAGTTTTATAAATTCTTTTATAAATTCTTATAAACTCTCTTCGAAATATCCTTACCCAGAAACAAAAACAAACTTACTCAAGTATTAAACGACATGAGCGAAAGTATTTTCCCCAAGGGCTATAATTAACCCCGACCAAATCTACACGGTAACTAACCCCCACCTACCTCCCAAGAGCTCTTTGAAAGTGGACTGGGCAACGCGACCTGATCCTATCACGGAATAGTTAAACCTAACGATAGACCCCGTTGAACCACCCTGCTCACTTACATTCGAATCCAATAAATGAATATTAAGATTTATATATATATATAAAAAGCGTAAAGTAAAGAATTCCATACTAGGATATTACCCATTTATGGTAGTCTTAAGGAGTACTTCTTAGTAACTAATTTAACTCTAACTAGTTAAAATAACTTTGAAAGATTTCTTTAAGAATGGACTAACCCAATCCCGAAGCTTATTAAGCTTTACAGTAAACCCGGTGTCTTAATTCACTTTCGTTTCGTTTTCTCTTTTTTTTTTTTTTTTTTTTTTTTTTTTTTTTTTTTTTTTTTTTTTTTTTTTTTTTTTTTATATATATATAGCACTGGCTGCGTAGTCAAATGTGACTTGAATCAAAAAATTACGGTTATGATACATAGATCTTAATATTCCACAACAATTATCATTGGGGTGTGGCCTCCCCTAAAGGAATTCTTTAATTAGCTTAATCGCTTATTTTAGCGGTCTCGTATGGTGGGCCTCCACTGTACCCTTTTTTACTTATTAAAATTTTTTTTCCAGCCGTGGCCTAAATTAACCTACGTCAATTATTTTTATTCCTACAATATTTCACAATAAATTCCCTTACCGGCACAGTTGTAAGCTGACACCACAAAAAATATGGGCGCCTCGTGGGCGACGGGCTCCTAGCACGTTTCCTCTCCTTTTTTTTTTGTTTTAGATCTCGACCCGCACTTCTACGTTGTCTACTTTTATTTCCCCGGATTTTCTTTTACTTTGTTTATTTTTTTCGCGTGCACTTTTACTTTGCGACGAGAATTCTTATTTTTTTTTCTTAAATTTCCGTGTTCTTTTTCTTTTACTTTTTCTTATAGATATGGCCGCTAGTATTCGTTTCTAGATGGTTAATGCCTCGTACTCTATACGATTTAACTCTAGGCATTTTATCCATATTGTTTTCTACTGGAGCGCACCTCGATTATTACTATTCCTCACGGCCATCTTTTTTTTTTTTTTTTAGCTCATTCTCCACAATTCGGAAAGAAGGAACACCTCGTTTCGGCCACGTAATCTATTATTTTTGAACTCCACTATCTGTCCACTTCCCAAAAGAGGGCATGAGAAACCAAAAAGAAATTATCCTCAGATTACATCTGCGAATTATTTGTGAAAATTTTTCTGTCATTCCATTTTTAATACCCCGAACCTAGTGGACCACGAGTCCGCAACAATTTCGCATCGTGAAGAGCTTTTCTGTCTGTCGTTGTTCGTACATATGGATGCTTTGTGACCTAGTTCATGACATTTGTAACATCTGAATTTAAACGATGTGTCACGGTCAACTACACTATCATGCTTTCGTTGCATCGCTTTTTGATTGAACTTCGATTTGCTCTGACTAGCACCTCGCTTGATATACATTGCTTCAGATCTGTCGTCTTCCTTTCGTTGACTTGATGCATCGTACTTCTCGAGAATTTTCTCTCTCAGCACACTGGGTTTCGGAAGGTTGTCGTGAGACTCCATTGCGCATTTGAACAATTCAAAACTCGGTGGCAATCCGTTCAATAAAAGAATCGACAACAAGTCTTCGTGTATATCGACGTCCATACACTTGAGTTGTGACACTGCATCGAAAAATTCCATTAAATTCTTTCGCAGATTATCGCCTTCCTGGATTTTATATGTCGCCACACGTTTCAGCAATGTTGCCTTCTTGGTTGGTCCAGTAGAAGCAAATTCAGATTTTAATCGCTCCCAGACACCTTTTGCCGTGTCCAATCCTTTAACGAGACGTAATAGACTCGGATCGATGGCAATAATCAAATCTGACTTTGCTTTGGCGTCGTCATCCAACCACTTCGCAAGAGCATTTTTAGACTTCTCGTTGCTTTCAACCAATTCGGGTTTTGATATTGTTCCATTCACATGCTTCCACGTTCCAGCTTTGACCATTACAGCCTCGATTTGCATGACCCACGTGTCATAGTTGTCGCAAACGAGAGGCTTGATGGAATGCATGCTATTTGACATCGTTTCTTTGTTTTCGCTTTATTCCAATACATTTAATACGTTGGGACTGGGCCCATAACCTGATGAATATGAAACGCAGAGTTTATATCTATTAAATGTATTTATTACAAAGAAACTTGAACAAACGTGTTACTTCAAAGCAAGTTGGTTCTAGAAGAGAAAAGTGACATATTCAGTCGTTTGTAATTTGAAAATAAACAGTATTGCCAAGTACTAAACTAAATGTTAATTGCTCTGTCATTGGCAGGGCATTGCCAGGAGTGCTGGTTGTACCTTTAGTTCTAACAGGAACAGGGGCAGGTTTCTTTTCAGAAAGCCTAAACCTAGCAAGTTCATTCAGACTTCCAAATCACAGCAGCGTCTTCCAAGCCGAGATCTTGGCAGTTTCACACGCTGCAAAACAGGTGTCCATGATGGCGCTATCACATGCTGATATCACTTTTTTCATTGATAGCCAAGCAGCAATAAAAGCGATTTCTGCCACTCTTATCAAATCAAAGCTTGTTTCTTGCTGTCGCGAAGAGCTAAGGGTTCTTGGCACGCAGCATAACGTTAGACTCTGCTGGGTTCCTGGTCATAGTGGTATACCGGGAAACGAAAAAGCGGACGAACTAGCGAGGAAGGGATCAGCACTTGACCCTTCTCTCATTGATAAATCAATCAGGATTCCACCCTGTGAAATGAAACAGATCATTGGTAACAAAATAATGCGAAAATCCAATGAAAGATGGGTATGCCTAGATTCCTGTGTTACTTCCAGGAAAATACGGCCGATATATAATAAGAAAGAATCTGAAAAGCTGCTATCATTGAATAGACCTTCATTGCGAATAGGTTATCACAAAAAGAAAATGGGTCTTTGCACCGATGACCTATGCAGAAGATGCAATGACGAAGATGAACACGAGGATACAACTCACTTCCTTTGTCAATGCCCAGCACTCTGCCATACTAGGAAAAAATTTCTAGGCAATTACTTTTTCAATGAACTAGAAGAATTATCAGACGCTTCAAAAAGCAGCCTGTTAAACTTCACTAAGGCCACAAAATGGCTAAATACCGACCAGACATAAACTCATAGATTTCAAGAACGTTACAATACGTCAGGGTATCACAATGGATCTACATTGATCTTAGTGTGACGGAAATAAGATCAACCGTCAGCCCATTCTAACTAACCTAACCTAACCTAAACTCAAACTTAAAGTAAAGTAAACTAAAGTAAAGTAAACTTAAACTTAATGTAAAGTAAACTTAAAGTAAAGTAAACTCAAAGTAAAGTAAACTTTATGTAAAGTAAACTTAAACTTAAAGTAAAGTAAACTTAAAAAAAAGTAAACTTAAACTTAAAGTAAAGTAAACATAAAGTAAAGCTAACTTAAAGTAAAATAAACTAAAACTTAAAGTTAAGTAAACTTAAAGTAAAGTAAAGTAAAGTAAACTTAAGCTTAAAGTAAACTTAAACTAAAGTATAAGTTAAACTTAAGGTAAACTGAAAGTGAAGTAAACTAAAAGTGAAGTAAACTTAAAGTGAAGTAAACTAAAAGTGAAGTAAACTTAAAGTAAACTAAAGTTTCCTTACTTTGAATTTACATTACTTTAACTTTAAGTTAACTTTAAGTTTACATTACTTTAACTTTAATATTACTTTACGTTTACCTTTAGTTTAAGTTTACTTTACATCACTTTAAGTTTTCTTTACTTTAGGTTTAAGTTTACTTTGCTTTAAGTTTACTTTACTTTAAGTTTAAGCTTACTTTACTTTTAGTTTAAGTTTACTTGAAGTTTAATTTACTCTACTTTAAGTTAAAGTTTACTTTACTTTAAGTTAAAGAATATTTAAAGTAAAGTCAAGTAAACTTAAACTAAAAGTAAATTTAAAGTAAAGAAAACTTAAAGTGAAGTAAACTTAAACCAAAAGCAAAGTAAACTTAAAGTAAAGTAAAGTAAAATAAAGTAAACTTAAACTTAAAGTAAAGTTAAATTTAAAGTAAAGTAAACTTAAAGTAAAGTAAACTTGAACTAAAAGTAAAGTAAATTTAAAGTAAAGTAAGCTTAAAGTAAGCTTAAACTTAAAGTAAATTTAAAGTAAAGTAAACTTAAAATCAAAGTAAACTAAAAGTAAAGTAAACTTTTAACTTAAAGTAAAGTAAACTTAAAGTTTAGTTAACTTAAATTTAGTTAAAGTTACTTTACTATGAGTTTACTTTACTTTAACTTTAAGTTTACTTTACTTTAAGTTTGAGTTTGCTTTACTTTAAGTTTACTTTACTTTAAGTTTTCTTTACTTTAGGTTTAATATTAGGGGTATTCATGCATCAGCGTAAAACCCGCGTAAACCGTGTAGTCTGTGTAAGTTTACCAGATGGTAAAAGAACTGTCAAATTTTGTATGGAAAATGTTTTACACAAATTTGGTAAAACTACGCAACGAATTCAATGCGGAAACGAGATGGTAAAACGTGTAAAACTACACAAAAGTCTTTTTTGACATTTCGAAAGAAACGATTCAGTCAAGTTGAATTGAAGTAGGTAATTTTCATCAAACAAAAAATAAAAAAAGTATTACAAATAAATATGGAAATGAGCGGAGTAAGTAATTAAAAACAATTTTGAATAAAGCATAAAATAATTATTTAATTCCAGAATGAAGAAAACAAAATACTGAAACGCCGCCGTCGGCTTCGGTCACCTCATCGCTGGAGTCAGGAAGAGACTGAGAAACAAAGTTGAAGGCTTTAAAATTGCATTTATTGCGGAAAAACCCACCCCGAAACCTTCAACGGCTCTCAGCTTTAAATGCAATTCATGCAAATTGGTAAGAAGAAGAATTTTAATATTTGGTTTAGGTAATATTTGATTTTTTTACAGACGTTTGAAAGCCCCGAACAACGTTACAAGCACGAAAGCAGACACAAAAGGAAGGTATTCAAATGCAAGCAATGTTTATAAACTTTTAATTTTAGCAATGGTCTGCATAACCACACACCAACATGCCACCCCGACAATTTAAACTGTAAAACTTGTGGCAAGAGATTCACAAGGGCCGACATCTTAAAGCACCACAACAAAACAATGCGCATTCCGGAAAAGCTCTTAAAAAACCTAGAGATCGTTCATACTAAAGATTCAGTTGATAAGGTATTGAATGCTTCAGAGTTAGCAATAGTAGAAGATTTCAATGCTTCTTGTACTTTTTGTGAACAAGTAAGTGTTTCTTCTAATGGAGGTATTCAAAAATTTTAAAAATTATTTCTTCTTTCAGAATTTTACAATAGAAACCGATAAGCCTTGCGCAAACCAATGCGGTGAGATCGTACGATGCGATTGCGATAAGTCAAATCCCTATGCATTAAGTCAAACGTCCCACCGCATTGGTTTGCGCAAGGCTTAAAGTTCAAGAAGAAGAAGAAGAAGCAAATGAAGAATCTAATAATGTCTTGCCATCCCTCCTTGTCCCAGTAAGTGAAGAAGTTTTGAAAGCCAAGAACTCTGCATACATTTGCAAATTTCCCAACTGTGATAAGGTTCGTTATTTTTGAAACCTAGGCTTTTCCAATTAATGACTTTCTATTCTTTCAGAAATATCGCTTCTGTACAGATATGAAGGATCACTACTTGACAGACAGAATGTCCTGTGTGCCAGGAGAGATTTTTAAATAAAACCAGAATTTTCGATCACATCAGAGGCCATACAGAACTCATATGCTCGGTTTGTTCGAAGATACACTCAAACAATAGTGACTTACAAAATCACATAAGATCACATAACGAACGTCAACTTGTGTGTCCAAAGTGTCCCAGAGCATTCAAAACTAGAAATCAATTGAAAAGGCACATGAAAACACATTCCAATAAAAAAAAAAAATTCGTTATCATAAGTTACTTTACAGTTAATCATAGATCCCAAATATATGAATTTTTCCCACTTGGAAAGCAGATTTCCATTGAAATAAATGTCTGGATCTGAAAAGCAACAGAAGCACTCAGTCTTTTTTTGGACTAACTGGCTGAACACAATGCATACGGAGCTGCAACTGGAACTGGAACTGGAAGAGCTGTCAAATTATTGAATACACACAAATTCAATAGCGCGAACACAATGCGACGGAGCTGCATACGGAACTGGAATCGGAACTGGACAAGTTGACGAACTTTTAACTTTTGCTGTACAGAAAATTTGACGTTTATGATTTTGAAGGAAAAAAAACATTTTGTGTGTAAATTATTGTGTGACAGCCAAGTGTTACTTTAGTTTTTTGTTTTTTGGTTTTTACTTTTAATTTATAACAATTTTGTGGTGAGTGATAATTAATGAAAGGTTTGAGTGGTTAGTGTACTAATTTTGTTGTTGTTGTTTTGTTGATGGAAATGTCAAAAGCTGTACAGCTGCATTGTGGGCCGGAGTTTCGATTGTGATCGCATAGCGTCAAGACGTGTGTATACAGTGCGCTAGTGACTTGCATTAAATTGTTCTCAGCGAATAAGTTTTAGTTTTCAATTATGAACGGAGAGTTTCCGCCGCCCAAGAAGGGTGTACCACCCGACAAAGAAAAATATAAAAATATAATGATTTTGCCTTCGCAAATGCTTAATGCGGAGGATAAAATAGACATTGGGCCCATTCAAAAATGTAGTCACTACGTAGTGAACTCTTCTGATTGGTTAAAATCGACTACAAAACGAGTGGAAATTTCCCCTTCAACGTAGTTGAAAATTTTCAGCTACAAAGTTAGTCTGACGTTTGAGAATCAGCTGTTGGGTAAACACACGAAAAATTACAAAGTGCAAAGTGAAATTTTTTCGACAATTTTTATCAAATTGAAAGCAGTGAAGAGATATGGAATTAAAGTTACTCAATATAAAAGATGAGATTGTTTAAAGTTCCCGAAACGCAATTGTTTCGTGTTTTTGTGTGCTTATTTTGACAGTTTAGGGTTGACTACATTTTTAGTGCATTTTGCATTCAGAAAGCTAGTCGACTTTCCACTACGTAGTGACTACATTTTTGAATGGGCCCATTTTAAATAGTATAGAATATGACCATTGGTGGAACCGAAACGACGCCAACACCAATACAACGAATGTTCAACTCGGAAACACTATGGAATTAGATCAAACTAATTCTACTAGCAGTGAAACAGAGACAACGAGAGAAACAAATGCTCAGCAACCCACCACCAGCTGCAGCGCAATCATTGGAAACGCTCACCACTACAATGTATCAAACGTAGAGGCATCCTCCTCTAACAACACAATGCAAACAGAAAACGTGTTAAAGAGACTGTTAGAAAGTGATAAAGAAACATATACAAACATTCTTGTCAGGAAAAGAAGACAAGCAGCAACCAACAAAGATGTAAAAAAAGTGGCTATGACTCCGACTAGCAACAGCAACCGTTTCGCAATCCTCGCAGAAGAAGATGGAGAGATGACGAATTTAAGAAACAACAACCCGGACAACAGTAGACGGATAGATACAAGCAGCAACAATATTAAAGGCAACAACAACTATGGTAGCAACAGCAACAATGCGAACAGCAGCAACAATGTTGACGACAACTCCAGCAGGAGTTTCAGCTCTAACTCAAAAGAAAATTGGTGTCCGCCTATTTTTTGTAAAGGTATTTCCTCAAAAACCATTTTAGAATTATTCAAATCACTTAATTGGAATCCAGATAATGTAAAGTTTGACTCAAGAGGTTTTGGTAGACTAAAGGTATTTGTAAAGGAAGTAGATTTACACAGTCGCCTTCTAGAGGAATTCAAATTGAATAAAGTAGACTCTTTTTCTTTTACTCCCAAGGAGAAAAAAAAATTTCATATAATCCTCAAAGGAATACCAGGTAATTTCTCTCCTAGTCTAGTTAACACTGAAATTCTTAAGTTGGACCCATCGCTAAGGGTATTGGTAAAAAATTTTGAGACTAAGTGGTCTAAAGAAAATAAGATACCTTTGGACTTATTTTTATGTGTTCTGGATGATAGGGAAAGTGTTGTTAAAATTAAATCCATTAAATTCTTAATGAGGCACAGAATTCACTGGGACACTGTGAAGAGCCCGGGGCACGAAACAATGTTTTAGGTGCCAACGTTTTGGGCACATGTCAGCGTTTTGCTCCTATGCCATTAGATGTGTAAAATGTCTCAAGGAACACCAGCCCGGTAGTTGTGAACTGGGACCGAAAAGCGAAACCTCTATTGCGGCATGCGTGAACTGCGGCAATGAGGGTCACCCCGCGAGTTATAAGGGTTGCCCAAAGCGCAAAGAACTGCTTAAAACAAAAGAATTAGATAGATCAACAAAAAACAGTAATAGGGATAACATGAAAAACTCAGTTTTTAGACAAGTCAGCAATATAACTCAATTCGGCATCTCCTTTGCTGATGTACTTAGGGGCTCCAGCAACCCTGCACCAGCTCCCCCTTTAAAACCGGTTAGTGGTAATATTATGTCCGATTTCATGAATGAATCCAAAAAATAGTTTGGAATACCCTTCCATTTGTTATTTGCCAAGGTTAGAGATTTTTGGCCCTCGTACATTAGATTAGATGAATTCCAAAAACCAGAAGCCTACTTGGGCTTCATCGCCTCAATATCTAACACACCATGAACTTAAGTCTCATAACTGCTAACGTCAATTCTTTCTTATCACGAGATAAACAAATAGAAGTCGAAATTCTTCTTAAAGAAATTCGACCTTTTGCAATTCTTTTACAAGAGACTTGTCTCAAAAAAACAAAACAGAATTCGTTTTAACGACGAATTTGACTTAATTAGCAATAATGATGACCGAGGTACAGGCATCTTGTTGAGCACCTCCTACAAATCCTACCAAAAAACATTCCATAATAACTCTATTTCAGCCACTATTGCTTTGATACCTTTAGATTTTGACAATTTATCTTCAACACTTGCTCTTGTCTCGATTTACATCCCCTGCAATATTGGTTCCAGACTCCGTCCTGCTCTCGATGATCTTCTGAACAACTTACGTGGTTATGAATATATTATAATAGGAGGTGATTTTAACGCCCGTAACCCTTTATGGGGAGATTCCACAACAAACATAAATGGGACCCACTTAGCACAATGGTACACCGACGATCAGTTTCTTGACTTTGATATTGTTGCCGCAGAAGGCCCTACACGACCTAGCTCAGGGTCACATATAGATTTCTACATAATTTCTACAAACTTGCGGGCGCCTGATCACTCAAGCCCAAATATCGCATGCCTAACACTTGACCCAATATCTGATCATTTTTCCGTTTTTCTAAACATCCAACTTCAAAATGTCTCACCCTTCCCATTTTCAACCCCAAAATTTCGCTGTTTCCAAAACACAAATTGGTCACGTTTCAATCAATCCTTAAATTCAAATTTGGACAATTTATTTATCCCAACTAATAGAAACCTTTCAAATGAAGAAATCGATTTCTTCATTTCCGCCTTAACAGAGACCCTATCTAGCTGTATAAACTCCCACAGCCTTGAAAAGTCCATACATCTGCACCATCGAAAAATTTCAACTGAAACCCTTAAACTTTTTAAAACCAGGAAGAACTGGAAAACAAAATTGAAAAGACTTTACCATCGTTTTGGAGACAGAACGAACAGCGAATACTGTGAATTATCCTCACGAATAACTTGTTTGAGCAAGATAATAAAGGACTGCGTCAGAATCGAGCTAAATAGGCAATTTCGTGATAAACTAAACAGCTTAAAACCGTCTCCCAAGATTTTTAAAACAATAGACCAAATTACAAATAGGAAAAATAGAAATAACACTAACCAAGAGATTGTTCTCGATGGAAGAAACCTAACCACCCCAGGTGAAAAAATTGATGCATTGAAATCATTTTACACTAATCTTTTTTCACAAAAAAGCCCTCAATGCGACATTGAGCACCTGATCTCAGTGAATACCTCCAACAGCGCCTTCCTATCATGGAACCAAAACCTTCAAATTTTTAATTTCTCTCCAGTTAACAGCTCAATCTCCCCCCAAAATGAGAATTTCGTAACCCCAAATTTAACTGAGTCTATCATATCCTCTCTCAATAATAAAAAATCAGCCGGACCAGATAACATCCCCAACTTTGTAATTCGTAAAGTTAAAAAAACACTTTCAAAACACCTAACTCCTTTACTCAACAACTGCATAAATAACAGTTATTTCCCTATAGCATGGAAAGAAGCCAAACTAATCCCTATAAAAAAAAACAATAGATCCAATAGCTTAGACAATTTCCGGCCTATATCTCTCTTATCAAACCTTGGCAAAATCCTAGAAAAAATTGTATTATTAAAATTAGAAAGTTCATGTGAAGACACAGTATTTAGCCAGAATCAGCAATTCGGTTTCAAAAAAGGGCATTCCACCGAACAAGCGCTTCTATACTTTCAAAATAAAATATTAAACAATCTAAGAGCGAGACAGTGCACAGTGGCCCTGGCTTTAGATCTCAGTAAGGCTTTCGATTCAGTTTGGCATGCGGGACTTTTATATAAAATCGAACAACTTAACCTTCCTCCGCATTTCATAAAGATGATCCACAGTTTCCTTTCCGACCGCAGTCTTTCAGTACATTTCGAGAATGAAATCTCTACAACAATCCCAATTTTAGCGGGTGTACCACAAGGATCCATCTTAGGACCGTTTCTGTTTAATATGCTGATGACGCGATACTCTTTAGTAACCATGAGAGGCCCCACGAAGCCTTAAATGATGTCAAAAACCACTTAGCCGAAGCCACAGCATATTATAGAAAATGGGGTATTGACCTAAATTACAATAAGTGTGAGTTGATTTGTTTTCGTAACGCATCAGGCAAAGGACATTACCTGGCAGTACGCGAAAGCAAATACCTTCAACTAAAGATTAATGAAACTACAATTCCGCTTAAGAATTCGATTAAATACTTGGGTGTGAATATGCACGAAAGACTCAAAATGAACCCCAACGTAAGATCAGCGCTAAATAAAAGCAAAGCGGCTGCTGCAATTCTCAAAACATTACTAAACTCGACAGAGGTTGATAAAAAGACCAAACTACTCATATATAAAACTCTGATTAGACCCCTTATCACCTACGGTTTTTTGATTTGGTTCCAAATAACACCTAATGTAGCAATGGAATTACAGAGATTTGAGAGAAGTATAATTAGAAAATGCATTTCCAAAAGTAGAAGACGATCGGGCAAATGGATCAGTAACAAAACCCTATATGAAGAATCGAAAATAGTGCCTCTCTTGGATTATCTTACAATAATGGCAAAAAAAAGAATTTCATCGCTACATAACCATGTTAATCCGATTCTTCGTGATTTATTTACCGAGAACATCACTTTCTCTATCTATGACAGATATTACATGTCTCCGATAAGTATCCTTAGCGAGAATTCCAACCCTGCTTTTGAAGTCACCAATGATGATAGTTCTTTCCTCTCACTATTCTACAAAAAGTGCGAGCCCAACAGTTATAGGGGCTAGTAAATATACTTCCTAATTCTTTTAGCACAATCAACCTCAAAATTACCTGACTTACCTAATAACGGAAAAAAAAAAAAAAAAAAATCGTAAAATAATCTCTGATAAAATATCAGTAATTGCACCTACTGTGTTCCTAGAAACTAGTTCCTAGTGCATTTTACCCAAGTGCCTATCTTAAAACATGCTGTGAACTAATATTAAGAAACTATTATCTAAGCAAATTACAATAAGAGTACTTATTTACAAAGTTAACCTATGTTATATAATAACATCTAAAATAGTCCTAAAACACAAAAAAAAAAAAACAGGTTTACATGTAAATACAAAAGCTGCATAAGTTATTAACTTTATTAACTTTCTTACAAATACAATATTCACATAATAATTCTATGTTCTGTCAGGCACAACCTTCTGCTGTACCTGACATTTGTTTTCTCCCCCCTTCCTCTCCACACCACCCCTTTTACTTTAGAATAAGTTCCAACCCAAATACAAACTGATGGTCTTTTTGAGTGGACACATTTAATTTAAGTTCAGTACCAGATACATTAAATTATTCATAAATAGATTATGCAGTAAGCCTTTTTCCTTCCCGACGATCAGTCACCTTGTCGCGGTGGGGGGGCTTAAGTAGTTTATTTGAACCGAGCTCGATGCCGAAAGGTGGTCGAAGGATGGGGAAAATGAATGAAAACCAAGAATTGGTCAAAAACAGTATGGAAGATAACCCAAAGGAATTTTATTCTCCAGGTGGCAGTCGTAAAAGCGAAAATCCACCCGTAGTCTTCACTACGGCAGGGGCACGGATTCTGGAGGCCCCATCTGACATACAAACGCACACCTTTACTGGTGGATACACGCGAGTCGAAGGTACCGTAACCGATGACTCCTGCAGTTCTCTCCATGAAGCTCTTCGTGGTTTGAGCTGGAAAGATGAAGAAGGCAGCTCGGAGGTCTTACCTCCAAAGCTAAATTCTCATCAGGGCTTAGCTGTTGGTCAGAGCGGTGCTATCACCGGACTAAGTGAAGCTGAACAAGTGGATCCCACTCCAACGATGGCATCCTCTGGAGAACAGCTTTCCAAGCGCCAACAGAAGCTGGAGAGAAGGCGAGCGGCAAAGGCTCAGTGCAAAGAGGACACCAGGGTGGCCGAAGGCACTGAATTAAGTTGCAAACCTTTGGTGACGGCGGCGAAAAGGGACAGGTCGGAAGAGGTCTCACCCACCCATTCAGGACGGTCTCCTGTAACCGAAGTCACCCCAACTTCTGCAAACGCGAACAGGGTCATAAGGAAGAAGGTTTCCGGAAGCTCTGCAAATTGTCCTGTTGGTCTAACTGGAAAGTCGGTGAATGAAACTGAAGGAACAGGTCGCAAGGCTTGCGAATTCGGTCCACGGACACTGGCTGGAAGGGACGAAGCCGGCATGGTTAAAACTCCTGGAGGTCCAACCGAAACGTTGGTGAATGAAACCGTGACTGCTAGTCAGTCTGGTCCACGGACACTGACCGGACGGGATAAAGCCTCGAAAGGAGCAATGATAATAAATCAAATTAACCTTCAACATTCTAAGGCTGCTACTGCACTCCTATGTAGCAGGCTTTCCGTGTTGAATACAAAAACTCATCTCGTAGCAATCCAAGAGCCATGGGCCTGGAAGGGCCGAGTTCTTGGTCTTGGAGGGCTACGAGGGTTCAATATTCTCTATGACGAACGGTCTGACTTACCCCGGACCTGTCTCATCATACCGAGCTCTTTTGCAGCAACTAAACTTGATCACTTCTGTGGTCAAGACCTGGTTGCGGCTATCATAAACTACGAAACGAACGGTGAGTGGAAAACTTTCGTCGTTGCGTCAGTTTACTTTCCCTGGAACTCCATTCTACCCCCTCCCTCAAGACAGGTTGTGGATTTAGTGGAGTTTTGTGAAAACCGGAAGTTGGGGCTTATCATGTGCTGTGATGCTAACGCTCAAAACATAGTTTGGGGCAGCGTCAAGTGCAACATGAGAGGCAACCATCTTCTTAACTACATTCTGTCTTCTGACTTGAACATTAACAATGTTGGTAATACACCAACTTTTGTTACGGCTATACGACAGGACGTAATTGACTTGACACTATCTAACAGATATGCCAAGGAGATTACCAACTGGAAAGTGTTGCTGGACGTGTCACTCTCAGACCACAGATACATTCAATTCCATGTAGCAAATGTGATTCCCACTCCTTTAGTTACAAGAAATCCCAGAAAAACTAACTGGACACTTTTCAACGATGAGCTCGGTAATTTCGTCAAAACTCTACCTAAGCTCTCAACATCACAAAAAGTGGAAGATGCAGTTCTAGAAGTGAATTGTGCCCTTACAAGTAGCTTCGAGCTGGCATGTCCAGCTAGACAATTACCTAGTAGATCTATGGTTCCGTGGTGGAACAATGAACTACAGAAACTTCGCAGGGAAACCAGAAGCATTCTGAATAGGTCCCTCAAGACCAAATCAGATGTCGACTGGAACCTGTATCGATCTAAACAGAAGGACTTTAAAAGGTTAATTCGAAGATCAAAGAATGCCTCTTACAAAGAATTCTGTGAAAGTATAGAAACACTCAGTGAAACTAGTCGACTTACTAAAGCCCTTAAAAGGAGCAAGGTAAACAAACTAGAAACGCTCAGGAAATCAGACGGTTCCTATACCGAGTCCAAAGCAGAGACACTCAGTCTTATGCTGGAAACTCATTTTCCAGGAAACCAGATATCAATCGGACCGCAGCAATCTATTTCCCTTAGATCAGGTGAATCCGATAAATCCACTCGACTTAGCTGGTACACGTCATCGTTAGTTGTTACCGACGAAGCCATCAAATATGCCGTGGCATCTTTTGACAGTTTCAAGTCACCTGGCGCTGACGGTGTTTACCCAGCTATGTTGCAGGAAAGTATAAACCTTTTGCTTCCTACTTTGAAAAATATTTTCACTGGTAGTTTAGCCCTAGCGTATATACCAACTTCATGGCAGAGTGTTAGAGTCGCCTTCATACCAAAAATTGGTAAACAAGACTACTCACTCGCCAAGAGCTTTAGACCCATCAGTCTTACCTCCTTTCTGCTTAAGACGCTGGAAAGAATGGTTGAGATTTACATTCGTAAAACCTCACTCCAATTACACCCTCTGTCTCAGATGCAACATGCTTACCAAAGAGGAAAATCTTGCGAGACCGCACTTCAAAATCTTGTTAGCAGGATTGAATGCGCGCTTGACAGGAAAGAATTTGCGGTAGGCATTTTCATCGACATTCAAGGTGCTTTTGACAATGCTAGCTTCGATGGTATGTGTAATGCTGCCAGAGAACACGGTGTGAACGAGTCATTAGTGTTGTGGATTAAAGCAATGCTAATGAAGAGAACCGTAATCGCTGAGGCGGACTGTGGACAATATGTTGCAACGGGAGTAAATAAGGGCTGCCCACAAGGTGGCGTTTTATCTCCTCTTCTGTGGTGCATGTTGATCGACTCTCTACTTGTAATGCTCAATGGTTCTAACGTTCATGCCCAAGCATATGCAGACGACGTCGCCGTGCTCTCGGTTGGCTCCAGCCTCCAAGCTGTCTGCTCCCGAGCACAGGCTGCGCTTTGTATGATTGACACCTGGTGTGTTAGAAACGGTCTCTCCGTCAATCCTCTTAAAACCGAGGTTGTCCTCTTCACGAGACGTAGAAAATTGACTGGTCTGACCCATCTTACGCTTAAAGGCGTCAACATCCCCTTTTCAAATGAAGTCAAGCATCTTGGAGTAATCCTGGATAACAAACTTCTTTGGTCGAAACATGTTGAGTCTAAAACTACTAAAGCACTGTCAGTTTTCTGGCAATGTAAAGGAGCTTTTGGCAAGACATGGGGTCTTTCACCGAAAAGGGTCCTTTGGATCTATACGGCTATGATAAGACCAATCATCTCCTATGCGTCAGTTGTTTGGTGGAATAAGCTCTCGCGTAAATACGTTATTGCCTCGTTTGCCAAACTTCAAAGAACAATTTGTCTGGGTGTTACGGGGGCCTTCCCCAGCACACCGGGTGCTGCTCTCGACGCACTGTTGAACCTTCCTCCCCTTGATACCTTCATCATGGGGTGTACTCTCAAGACCATTTCTCGTTTAAAACGATGTGGTCTCTGGCACAATTCGCACTGGAGCTTTGAGGAACTCGCAAGCAGCATATCTTTTGACCCACGTCTAATGGATATGCCGTCTGACACGATGATCCCAAGGCTCAAACTGCGTCAAAATTACTCAGTCAGCTTTCCTTCGGTTCAGGACTGGTTCGCTCCAGAATCTGAGCCTGGAAAGAACTGTTATCGTATCTTCACAGATGGCTCCAAAACCGACGAGGGTTCTGGTGCTGGTGCCTTTGTTGAGAACGACGACATACGACTGCACTCATCTTTGGGATCATACGCATCCGTTTTCCAAGCGGAGGCTTATGCTATCCTAATGGCCTTGAGCCACGTAACGAACAATGGATGGACGGGGAGAAGTATCTTTGTTTGCAGCGATAGCCAAGCTGTGCTTAAGGCCCTTCTCAACCCTCTAACCACTTCGAAAGTGATCCAGGAATGCAAGAGCTCTCTGAATGCGATCGGAAGATTAAATTCCTTGAGTCTCATTTGGGTTCCAGGCCATCACGGCATAACTGGAAATGAGATCGCCGATGAACTCGCTAGGCAGGGATCTCAGACAGCTTTCTCAGGACCTGAACCGTCGCTAGGTCTGCCAGCGTCCTCAGTGAGGGCTTCAATCAACGATTGGATCTGTGAAGAACACAACCGTAGATGGCATGCCTCCATTGGATGCAGACAAACCAAGCGTATGCTCCCCAACGTTAGTAAGAAGACTGCAACATTTTTGCTAGCTCGTAGCAGAAAAGACTGTAGGAAGCTTATTGGCGTTGCCAGCGGGCACTTCTCTTTTGCCAAGCATTTAAACGTGTTAGGTTTAAGTGATACCACACTCTGTGAATCTTGTGGAGAAGATGAGGACACCGCAGAGCACTTCCTCTGTGAATGTCCTGCTTTTTCTCGCATGAGGTTACAGATACTCGGCGCAGACATGGTGAGAGCTGGTAACTTAGGCTCCTTACCATGGCAGCGTCTTTTGGCTTTTCTCCGAACATCTGGAAAGCTATAACAAATAGAAGGTTGCTATCTGGTAGTACAATGGACCGGTATTTAGGTCTGAGTGCTCCAGCTGGTATTTTAAAAACCTCCAACAAAAAAAAAAAAAAGCCTAGCACAAAAATAAAAAACAAAATATGTATAGCTTGGCCAATCCTAAGTCAGCAAATTTCATAGTAGAAAATAAGAAAGAAAAAAAAAATGTTAATGTAAAAAAAATGTATAATAAGAAAAATCTCAATAAAGTTTACTTACTTACTTACTTACATTGTGGGCCGATTAAAATCGAAACGTACAGCAATTTTGACAGCTCATCCAGTTCCGATTTTGCAGTCCAGCTCCGTTTTTGCATTGTGTTCAGCCAGTAATACGGTACTGACTATGTTGGAAAACTTTTACCCATACGTTCATATTGAAGAGATGTAGGAATGTTACTTATCATGAATCCATCGTCACCAAAAAGTAGATGTACTTGGTGCTCTGTACTAAATCTTCCAGTAGATAGTCAAGGAACGAAATGAAATAGCAAAGGACTCAAGACGTTTCATTGCTCTACATCTACTGTGACTTGGAATGCATCGGTGACTCCAGTCGTACATCTTACCTTCATCGCTGTTCCCTCATACATATCTTTGATCATCAAATAGGCCTCTAGAACCTCTCTTTGTCGGAGGAGTGAGGGCCATCCAAATTAGATCTTGTCGATCGAATGTTTTTTTTCGAACTGTGGCTAATCTGTTGTTTCTTGTAGTGCATTGTGATAACTCCTAGTAGTGCCCGTGACGCATGTTTGCCTGTTACGCGGGAGGTTTGTGATTCTAATCCCAACAGAAGCCAAAAATGTTTTTCCACGGGTATCAAACTTTATTGTTCAAATCGCTTTTTAAATAAAATTTCAACTTTTTCTTTTTATTTCATTTTATTTTAAGCAATTGATAAATTTGACGTTTAACGAACAGCTGTTTTCTTACACCACTTACACAAAGTAGCTTAAAGGGGTACTCATGCAAAGTCTCGCGTAAAGTTACATATTTACACAAAACGTGATCTTACGCCGAAGCATGAATACCCTTATTACTACTTTACTTTAAATTTACTTTACTTTAATTTTAAGTATACTTTATGCTTATTTTTACTTTACTTTAAGTATAAGTTTAAGTTTTCTTTAAGCTTACTTTTCTTTAAATTTACTTTACTTTAAGTCTAAGTTTGCTTTACTTTAAGTTTACTTTACTTTAAATTTGAGTCTGCTTTAATTTAAGTTTACTTTATTTTACTTTACTTTACTTTAAGTTTACTTTACTTTAAGTTTAAGTTTTCTTTACTTTAAGTTTTCTTTACTTTAAGTCTACTTTTAGTTTAAATTTACTTTAAGTTTACTTGACTTTACTTTAAGTATTCTTTACTTTTGGTTTAAGTTTACTTTAAGTTTAGATTACCTTACTTTAAGTTTAAGTTTACTTACTTCTAGTTTACTTTACTTTAAGTTTACTTTACTTTAAATTTACTTTACTTTAAGTTTAAGTCTACTTAAATTTAAAGTAAAGTAAACTTAAATTAAAGTAAACTTAAACTTAAACTTAAAGTAAAGTAAACTTTAACTGAAACTTAAAGTAAAGTAAACATAAACTTAAAGTAAAGTAAACTGAAACTTAAAGTAAAGTAAACTCAAAGAAAAGTAAACTTAAAGTAAAGTAAACTTAAAGTAAAATAAACTTAAAGTAAAGTCAACTTAAACTCAAAGTAAATTAAACTTAAAGTAATGTAATGAACACCCAACATTTATACCAATTTCCTAATCGAAAACGTTTAACCGAAAACACAACTGGCAACACTATAATGGAATGGTATAAAATGACAGGCATTGTTTGTAAGCCAGTGTGTGTGAGTGTAGAGATGCTTGACAGCAAATGTGGAAACCATGGAGAAGAAACTGGAACGCTCTAGATAAGTATTGTTCTATATAAATAGGCCGCTGACGCAACGAGCAGTCAGTTTTGATTATAGAGTGATAAAGTTAAGAGTGAAACGTTGTTAACCAGTGATAGTCCAATAGTCGAGTTGAGTTCGAATAAAGTATAGATACTGAATAAAGTGGTAGAAATAAATAAGTAAAAAGTGAAGCGCACGTTACATTGGTGTCAGAAGTGGGATAAAACTTATTTGACTAATAAAGTGTAAAAAAAAAAAAAAAAAAAAAAAAAAAAAAAAAAAAAAAAAAAAAAAAAAAAAAAAAAAAAAAAAAAAAAAAAGTAAAAAGAAAAATAATAATTATATACAGTGAAAATGGGTAAGTTGTTAGAAGAGCTCAACTGCATTGAGCTTAAAAGTGAGTTAGGTAAGCGAAATCTTTCTAGAGCGGGATCGAAAAATGAGCTCGTCCTGCGTTTGCGTAACTATTTGGAACAGCAAGGGGAAGACGTAAACACTTTTTGAAATAGAAGTGGAAGAAGAGGAAGTAAGTGAAAGTGTAGATTTTTCTAGTATGATGAAACTTTTGTTAGAACAGCGAAACGAGCAAAAGAAGGAACAGCAGAATGTTCTCGAACGACTCGAAGTACAACAAAAGAAGCTGATTGAAGAGCAACAGCAGAATATTCTCGGACGTCTGGAAGAGCAACGAAACGATCAAAAGAAGGAACAGCAGAATGTTCTCGAACAACTGGAAGCACAACGAAACGAGCAAAAGAAGGAACAGCAGAATGTTCTCGAACAACTTGAAACACAAAGAAACGAACAAAAGAAGCTGATTGAAGAACAACGAAACGAGCAAAAGGTGGAACAACAGAATATTCTCGAAAGACTTGAGGCGCAACAGAATGTTTTGGAAGGTCAGAAAAACATTCTAGAAAGCAAATTGGGTAACATTGAGAAAAATGTTTGTGTTCTAGAAAAACGTATTGAATGTGTTGAGAAACGATTTTCCAAGCTTGAGAGTCAATGCGAAAGTCAGCTTGCCACTTTGGAGAAACGAATCGAAAACATGGCTAAGGAACTAGACCAGATGCGGAAAATGGAGCTACGGAAAACTTGTGGAGATTGTCTAAAGCAAAGAGAAGTACAACCTCCAACATTCGATGGACAGTCGTCTTGGTCAGTTTACAGGAGACAATTCGAGGCAGCTGCGACAGCAAATGGCTGGGTTGACGAAGACAAATACACAGCACTGACTCTTGCTCTTAGAGGACCAGCAGCTGAATTACTTCAAACTGTTCCAGCTGGTAAGAGCAACGATTTCAGTTCTCTCGTGGCAGCTATAGATAAACGCTTTGGTGATAGCCACTTGAAAGAAGTCTTCCGAGTCCAACTCAATAACAGAGTCCAGAAAAGGGGTGAAAGTCTACAGCAGCTCCAAGCAGACGTCGAAAGACTGGTTCACCTGGCATACCCGGATGCTGGAGAAGAAATCATCAACCATCTGGCTGTTGAGTCCTTCGTTCGTGCCATTTCTGACAAACATCTTCAGAGATCAGTGCGAACTGCTAGAACACGAACTCTTTCTGAAACTCTAGAGTTTGCATTAATGATGGAAGCATCTGAGCAAGCTTCTCAAATGGTACAATGTCAAAGAGAAGCCATATTCGAGGCTGGATCATGCCCAGGAGTTAAGCTACAAAGGAACCAGCGGAACGGACTTGCCAGATGTTGGAATTGTAATAAGACGGGGCACTTACAGCGACAATGCCGGTTTCCACCAATTAAAACTGAAACTTCTTGTCGACGTTGTGAAGTCCAAGAAAATCAATCCGTGAGCTGTAGAGTAAGACCGCAGACTTATCAATACCGAATTGGACATCAGGTAGAAAACCCCCAATGGAATTGCTGGGGGAAAGTAGAGACCGAGACTCAGCGAATGAGAATGGAACCCATATTCGGATGGAACAAGGAAGAATTGAGGTCTGCTCAAACGAAGGATCCAGACATCGGACCGATTCTCAAATGGAAAGAGAACAACACGAAACCTGACTGGGATGACATTTCTGACCAAAGCCCTGTTGTCAAAGCCTATTGGGCACAGTGGGATTCGCTTCGCGTGCAAGAAGGAGTACTCCAGCGCAAATGGGAATCTCCTGACGGTAAATCTTTTGTAATGCAGCTTATTGTTCCTCAATCGAAAATCAAGGAGGTTTTACAAAAGATGCATAGAAGCCCTACAGGAAGCCACCTGGGAGTCAACAAGACGCTGGAGAACGTGCGAAAACGCTTTTACTGGCTGCATGTTAGAGGTGACGTGGAGAAGTGGTTCCGAAATTGTTATGTCTGTGATTCAAACATAGAGGTGGGTAGGCTTACAGATAGACCTAATAGAACAGGGACATGGGTCACAGTGTATGGCGACCGGATGAAGACCCGGTATGACACAAAAGCGACAAAGGCAGGATTCCAAGCAGGAGATCGTGTGTGGCTTTATAATCCTCATCGTCAAAAGGGATTGTCACCGAAACTTCAGCGAAACTGGGAAGGTCCTTATACTGTTGTCACGAGGATTAACGACGTGGTTTACCGCATCCAAAGAGGATTAAGAGGCAAGTTAAAAGTAGTTCATTGTGACCGGTTGCATCGATATAGTGGCGAGGCTGCAGATGGAATTATTCGGGACGAACAATCTTAAGGAGGGGGCAGTGTAATGAACACCCAACATTTATACCAATTTCCTAATCGAAAACGTTTAACCGAAAACACAACTGGCAACACTATAATGGAATGGTATAAAATGACAGGCATTGTTTGTAAGCCAGTGTGTGTGAGTGTAGAGATGCTTGACAGCAAATGTGGAAACCATGGAGAAGAAACTGGAACGCTCTAGATAAGTATTGTTCTATATAAATAGGCCGCTGACGCAACGAGCAGTCAGTTTTGATTATAGAGTGATAAAGTTAAGAGTGAAACGTTGTTAACCAGTGATAGTCCAATAGTCGAGTTGAGTTCGAATAAAGTATAGATACTGAATAAAGTGGTAGAAATAAATAAGTAAAAAGTGAAGTTTTATTTTGCGAACTAAGCGCACGTTACAGTAAATTAAACTTAAAGTGAAGTAAACTCAAACTTAAAGTTAAGTAATTTAATTTAATTTAATTTTGACAGACCAACAAAGTGTTTGCTTCTAAATGAAATCATAATTTTTTAAAAAGTCTGAAAACCCAACAACACGATGATTTTGACCCTACAACATAGCGTAGCATGGAAATTAAAAAGGAACGCATTAATGAAATCCAAGAGCAAAGCGTTTCTGCAGTCGTGGAAGCGGCTATCGCAGCTTTCAAAATTAAGTTGTAAAGCGATAAATAAGAATACCCGCACCTTAAAGGAATAAAGAACAAGAGGGAAAACCATTTGCTTATATTGCCCCACAACTTCCATTTTTGTTTACAATTTTGCTTTTGTAACACGAGATCTATCTGTGATACACGTATTCAGCTGAATATTATGCTGTGACAGTGAAATTACTAACACCACTTTATGCTATGTCCGCACCTGAAATTAAACTGGGTCTCATTCCAGGATGGTTTGAGTTAACCAAGCAGTGTCCGCATATGCAAAAAAGTTTTGAGTTTATCTTTTCGTCTTAAGTTAAAAAGAGACAGATAAAAAGTGTGAGCAGAACGTCAACGACGTATGAGAGAATTCATTCTCTCTCCACTCACTTCCACTCTCTTAAATGTCAAATTCAATGGAATATTGGTGTTGCAAATTGCTTGGAGAAGTCTGCTGTGAATATAACTCACTCTACGAAAGTAGAACACAAGTCGATGTACTTGGTACACAAATGAGTTTATTCTCTGTTAAAAGATACAAGTTACTTTGTTTCAAATCTAATTCTATGAAATACTCACTAATTTTAGCAGACTTTCGGCGGCATCGGCAATGGCATCTGGCATCTGCTTCTTTCCAAGTTTCATTTGCAATTGAATTATTTTTACGATGACATTCAGGCAACAGTATTGCTTACTCTTTCTTACATAGTTTTGACGTTTAACAACTTGGAAAGTACTGTTCGACGAGCAGATACGTGACAGCGTAAAAGTTCTGTTCGACGAGCAGATACCATTGCCAACCGCTAAGGTGCGACTATAATTAATAAATTCAACATCCCACCCCCCGTGAGGCGCCTGGTTCCAACAAAGCCTCACCACTGACTTTCAGTACTGCTAACTTTACAGCTGGTCTTCGAAGGGTCCCACTCGATGTTTTGATATCCGCTGAACGGACTTGTTCATCTGGTCCAACGTATACCCTGACGATTCTTAGTCGAATCCACTGGCTTCTCGGAACGCTTCTATCGCATACGAGAACTAGATCTCCCTCCTTTAGATTTGGAACTTTAGCAAACCATTTGCTCCTCATTGTGAGTTCGGGGAGATATTCCTTAATCCATCGGTGCCAGAACCGGTCCTTTATCTGCTGACTTATTCGCCATTGCTTCCGGAGGCAGAGAGCTCTTTCATCTATGGGCCCAGGGGTCTGCGTCGAGTTGTTGACACCCAGCAAAAAGTGATTGGGTGTTAGCGGCTCTTCTTCTTCGGTTGTCACGGGGATGTGAGTGAGCGGGCGGCTGTTGACTATGTTTTCTGCTTCGATAAGAGCGCTGATCAAAGTTTCGGTTTTCGGTGCGAGTTCGTGTAGCGTGACTGACAAAACTCTCTTCACGGACCGTACGAGTCTTTCCCAGCAACCACCAGCATGTGGGTTGAAGGGGCAGTTGAAAATCCATTCTATTCCTCTGGCGGAGAGTTCTGCTTTGATAGCGTCACCATCGAATATATCCGCCGTCAATAGTTCGTTCTTGGCGCCGATGAAGTTTGTGCCATTGTCACTCCTTATGCGCACCGGTATTCCCCTACGATTTACAAAGTTACGGATGCACAGAAGACATGCGTCCGTTGACAGGTCGGCGGCAAGTTCGAGATGGACTGCCCTTACAGTCAGGCAGGTAAATAGAGCAACCCACCGTTTTGCTCTACGACGTCCTATCGTCACGTTTACCGGACCAAAATAATCGAGGCCAGTATAGGTGAACGGTCTTACAAACGGGGTGAGTCGGTCTTCGGGCAACTGTCCCATCATCGGAGGCAGAGGGCAAGTAGATCTCACTAGGCAAAATGGACAGCGGCTTCTTTCCTTTCTGATTGTGGATCGTAAGCTGGGAATCCAAAACGATTGTCGTATTTCGTTGGCAACTGTATCGTCGTTTTGGTGACCTAGGCGGCGATGAAAGTGAGCTACGATCAATTGCGTCAGCCGGTGGTCCTTTGGCAGTATGATGGGTCGTCTAGAATTGAACGGTATCGTGGTGGCAGCATCGATACGTCCGTATACTCGCAGTAAACCGTCATCGTCCAGATAGGGTGTCATCTTATAAATGGGACTTTCTTTTTCAACTCGCTGATTTCGACTCAATCGACACAGTTCTTCAGCGAAAACATCTCTCTGTACTGTTTTGCAGAGTGTACGTTCCGCTTCCTCCAGTTCCTGAGCAGACAACTCCCCCCTTTCTATGGGTTGTCGGCGACAAGCTTTCACAAATCTAAGCGTCCATGCTGCTGCCCTTTTCATTTTCAAATAGCTCGAAAATCTGGAAAATTCGAATGGCGGTGTACTTACGTTTATATGGAAGAGAAATTTGGGTTTCATTTCTTCTCGGCATGCAGGAGTAGTAAAATTGTCAGGTTGCGGCGGCCATCTATCGGTAGGCAGTCCCAGGAACGAAGCACCATTTATCCACTTATTTTCGACCAGGAATGCTGGTGGATAACGCCCACGCGTTGCTTCGTCTGCTGGATTCAACCTTGTTGGAACCCAACGCCACTGATGTAACTTGCTGCTGTCCAATATCTCAACAATTCTGAAGCCGACAAATTGCTTTTGATGTTGAGGATCGGAGCGAAGCCAGCTCAGTACTGTTCTTGAATCGCTCCAGTATACTCGATCATCTAGTTTTAGTTTATGGGATTGCACTATAGAGTCACACAATCGTATTCCCAGAACCGCGGCTGATAGCTCTAGACGTGGGATGGACGTTAGCTTTTTCGGTGCACACCTAGTCTTTCCACATATGAATGTTACGCTGACCTCCTTTAAGTACTCGACCCGCATATAAACTGCTGCACAAAATGCCTCTTCACTGGCGTCGACGAAAGTGTGAAGAACAACTCTGCTGGCTATAGACAGAGATGGATGATAGCATCTCGGAACCCTTAACTGCATCACTTTATAAAGCTCCGATTTCCATTGGCACCATTTTTGAAAAATTTCTTCGGGAACTGGATGATCCCATCCAATTCCAGTTCTCCATACTAGTTGTAGTAACAATTTGGCATGAATGACGAAGTTAGCAATCATACCGTATGGGTCAAAGACTGACATCGTTACAGCTAAGAGTTCTCTTTTTGTTGGACTTCTTCTACCTGCTATGATGTCTTCACTTACGCGAGAGAAATTCAGTTTGAACAAGAAGACGTCCTCTTTAGGGTCCCAGTACATCCCTAGTACCTTTTCCACCACAGCTTCGACGTTCATATTTGCCACCTTCCCATGATGTTCTTCCGCTTGGCTTAAAACATTCACCAGAACCTCCTCAGAATTCGATAGAAAGTTCCGTAGCTGAAATCCACCAGACTTATGGATGGAAACCACAGCTTTGGTTATATCAATCGCTTCGGCTTCACTGTTGAAGCTTTCTACGTAATCATCTACGTAGTGATGATCTATGATTGCAGTGACGGCGCTTGGATATCGGCTTGTGAATCTTTGGGCGTTCATGTTTTTTACGTAGTTAGCTGAACATGGTGAGCAGGTAGCTCCAAACGTCATTGACTGCATGACATATACCTCGACTGGACGATCTTCCGATTCTCTCCATAGGAAACGCTGAGAGTTTTGATCTTCTGACTGAATCTTGACCTGATGGAACATCTCTTTTATGTCACCAGTCACTGCAATGCGCCTCATTCGGAAATTATAGAGGATTGTCATCAACGGCTTCAAATCGTCTGGACCTTTAAGAAGCATCGAGTTCAGGGAAACACCATCAACCTTTGCTGCCGCGTCAAACACCAAGCGGATTTTCTCGGGCTTGTTGGGATTTCTTGCCCCGAAGTGCGGAAGATACCAGGTTCTCGGAGACTTCACTTTAGCTTCTATAGGAGTGAGCTTTCTGGCGTATCCCTTTTCTACGTAGCTCGAAATAATATTTCTGTACTTGGCGGCGAATTCAGGTTCTCTTCGAAGTTTGCTTTCCAAGTTGTCGAGTCGTCTACGGGCCATGTCGTAGCTAGGCGGCAGTTCGATGGTGTTTTGTTTCCACAGCAGACCCGTTTGATAGTGGTTGTCGTTTTTCTTTGTTGTACTCAAGAGAATTTGGAGAGCTCTTTTGTCGTTTTCAGATATTAGTTTTTTCATTGGTTTCGTAACACCAAAGTTTTCTATGCTGAAGTACTCGTCCACCATACGTGTCAGCTTCTCTTCATCCTCATATTCCTCTGTATCGGCATGTAGAACGAGGGCATTTGTAAAACTGTTTGCTGTTGTTGTTATTTCTTGCGCTCTCCCATAAACCACATATCCCAGCTTCGTTTCAGACACAATAAGCCCAGAAATTTTAGACCCAAAGGTTCGTATTGGGGCCCCCAAATGACAGTTGTCAAGTCCAATCAAAATTTGTGGACTTGCCTCATTATACTCGCTGACTGGAAGGTTAGATAAAATGTCAGTCATCGTTTCCGAGCCAAAATCTGACAAAGTTAATGTTTGAGTGGGCAGGCGTAACTCATTGACTGTTTGCGCTTCCTCGATTTTGAACCTTTCAGCGCCATCTC
This sequence comes from Melanostoma scalare, assembly GCA_949752695.1. Classification (NCBI taxonomy): domain Eukaryota; kingdom Metazoa; phylum Arthropoda; class Insecta; order Diptera; family Syrphidae; genus Melanostoma; species Melanostoma scalare. Next base: position 165,915,195 of record OX456985.1, on the reverse strand, counting down.
GATCTGCACTTATACACAGGTCTACGGCGAAGGACTCATTTGCGAAAGATTCTTTTCCAAACCATTTGAGTCTCAAGTCTGTCTTACGTCCTTTTAAACGTAAATCCCTGGCTAGTTGCATGCTCATAATAGTGACCGAAGAACCTTCATCGAGGAGAGCATACGTCCGAATGGCCACTTCATCACCATAAAGTCGCACTGGTAACACTCTAAATAATATTTTGTTTTCTTTATCTTTATTGCAACTCAATATATTTTCTTTAACTACAGGATTCGGATAGTTAGTAACTCGGAACGTTGATACCTTTGTTTGATGTTCTTCATGCAGCGACGGATGATGCTTCTTGTCGCAACCATGATTTCCACAGGCTCTCCTCAATCTGCAGGAACGCACGGAGTGTCCATACTTAAGACAGCAGAAACACAACTTCTGATTTTTTACTAAACTCCATTTGGCTGACGTATCAAGATTTTTATACGTTGAACAGTCTGCAAGTATGTGTGACGTTTTCTTACAAAGACGACAGTTTCGAACATGATTGGCAGCTGGTACTTGTTGTTGCTCTGCAGCACATAGGATGCTTCTTGAAGACGACTTATGTCCGGTTTTGGGCTGAGACTGAGGAGAGATTGGCGTAACCATGCATACCAGTCTTGCGGCACTAGTTAACCACTGTTCGAACTGTCTTATTGTGGGAAAAGGCATGAGACAGAGGCTTCTTTGAACCCATTCCAACTTCTTGCTCATAGGTAGTTTGCTAATGAGCTCATCGAGAATTGTCGGGTTGGCTAGGTGTGAAGTCATTCCACTTGCTTCCAAAAATGTAGCTAGGTTCTGAACCTTGGTTGCAAATGGGATCAACATCTCGAGTTTATCTTCTGGGATTGGTGTTATCTCACTGGCCTTGAGTAGTTGGCTTCTCAAAAGAATGTCTGGTCGACCGAAACGAAATTCTAGGGCGGCCATGGCTTGATTTACGTTGCTTGGGTGAATAAGCATAGTCTCAACAACCTCTCTGGCAGATCCCTTAATGCTTTTCTGCAGACGGAATAAGTTCTCCACGTCAGTGTAATTGAACATGGCTGATGAGTCCTGGAAGGCTGCAGAAAACAACGGCCAGTCCTCAGGTCTCCCAGTAAATTCTGGAAGGTCATGCAACTTACGAATGGTCGTAATTTGGCTCGCATGTGAACAGCTGTTACTTCCTGTACCACAGGTTAACGTCACTGGTGGCGGCTTTATTTGTTGCGGCTGTAGCTGAACGTACTGACTTTGGTTGAAGGACTGGAACTCGGTCAGTGGCGGCAAAAATGTGGGCACATAAGAAACGTTTGTCGTGGTCAGCTGTGTTCCATTATGATACGGCAACAATTGTGATGGCAAGTTCGACTGTGGGTGCATGTAGGAAGCACTACCGACCGAGAAACTTTGTGGCATTACTGGTCCAGTGCTGCACATACTCTCAGCTATTGCTGAAGTAACATTTGTGCCAGAAACTGACGAACAAGTGGAAGAATTTACCGCAGGACTATTAACACTTGTCTTAGCATCTGCTGATGTTGTGACGATGGCGTTGCTTTGTTTTTCGACTAAAGCTTCTTGGAGTCGAATGCGCTCCTCCTTTTCTTTAGCTGCAGATGACAATGCGGCTTCAAGTTGTGAACGCATTTCGTCCAGCTGCTTTTGGATGGCTTCCATGGCGGTATCTACACTTTCCTTTTGACTAGGTAGTGCACAGATTGTGCTATTTAATTCTTCTGAAGAAACTGAATCCTCCGATGAAGTTGATACTTCTAAAATATTGGCGGCAGGCTTTTTTGTTTTATTCCGTTCGCTTCTGCGTGGAAATTGAGTTCCCTTTGTCATGGGTAGAGCGCTGGCTACGAAATTCCCATAAAAAAGACACACCTATATATTTTATTTAATGTATTCTGTGTTTTCCAAATTTCTGTGAAGTGATGGCGTCCTTTTATACACAGCTATATATATAAATGAATTTGTTGCTGGCTGCTGGCTTCTATTAATGTTTCTTAAAATGGCGGCTTTACTCTCAAGTAAAATTAAGAATAAAATTGTTGCAAATTGCTTGGAGAAGTCTACTGTGAATATAACTCACTCTACGAAAGTAGAACACAAGTCGATGTACTTGGTACACAAATGAGTTTATTCTCTGTTAAAAGATACAAGTTACTTTGTTTCAAATCTAATTCTATGAAATACTCACTAATTTTAGCAGACTTTCGGCGGCATCGGCAATGGCATCTGGCATCTGCTTCTTTCCAAGTTTCATTTGCAATTGAATTATTTTTACGATGACATTCAGGCAACAGTATTGCTTACTCTTTCTTACATAGTTTTGACGTTTAACAACTTGGAAAGTACTGTTCGACGAGCAGATACGTGACAGCGTAAAAGTTCTGTTCGACGAGCAGATACCATTGCCGACCGCTAAGGTGCGACTATACTTAATAAATTCAACAATTGGAAATAGTGCATTCAGCTCACTTGGTTTCGAGTAGGTTATCGCGAAACCCAGTGACTAAAAAGGTTTCGTTTTGTATGGCAAACCACTTGGTTATCATGTTGGTTTGGGATTGTTTTGAGTTAAACAAGTTTAACTCTCAGGTGCGGACATAGCATTATGGTGGATTTACATGCATCTGCAAGTTGTATTTATTTATTTAGCATACGAAAGTATATAGCTATGATGATGAACATGTTCATGCTGAAGCCATAATTTTATTCGCCTCTCTTTTTAACTTTTGTGCTTTATAATCATCATCATCGGATTTCAAACTAGTTTTGAAATCTGAAAATAAAGTGCTGTTTGTAAATTCAGTTTGAGAACAGATGCCGTAGTGTGTGTGTGGTTTGCCCTCTTGTTGCCACACCGATGCGACAAAAGAAAAACGCAGCGTTTTCATATATTCGTATACGACTACAAAGATTATGACAACAGTGTTTCTGCAGTTTTCTCAACTGCAAAATCGCTTTTGTTTGGAAGAACAGTTTATGCTTTGTCCGCACCTGAGAGTTAAACTTGTTTAACTCAAAACAATCCCAAACCAACATGATAACCAAGTGGTTTGCCATACAAAATGAAACCTTTATAGTCACTGGGTTTCGTGATAACCTAATCGAAACCAAGTGCGCTGAATGCACTATTACAGATTCAATGGGCGTTTTTCTTTTTTAGTTCCGAACAGAGAAGTGAAACGTCAAAAACGTAAGAGTATTTCTTTTTCAGTTCAGCGACATCTGAACGCTCAAAATGCTTTTCTTTTTTGTTCAGAACACTACGCGAGCGCGCTCTACGTGCTCGAAATAAAATGACGGGGCATCTAGAGCAAGAGCCTGAGCGCAGCCAACTTCACATCACATACACATGAAAAAAATTTCGAAAAATGATAACAAATCACAAACAAACAACAACATGGCCGGCGAAAGTGGTTGCTTGGGCGCAGAAGGTAAGTTACTTTTACTGATGGAATTATCCGTGTATCTAAACTATTAATTTCAGGCTTAAAATGGAACAAAAACATGACATTAATGTTAATAGATTTAATAAAATCGAATTATGCCCGCCTCCAAAGTGGCATAAAAAAAAGAGCATACGTAGAAAAAATTAAACCACACACCACAGCAAAGCAGATTTACATGAAAGTTCTGTTTCGGCGAAAAATATTTTTGACAGCTGTTTGACAGGCTACGCTCAAGTGTGTTTCTAAAATGAACTGAGAGTTGAACACGCTCTGTTCAGAGCACGCTCTGTTCAGAACACGTTCACGTTGTTCGTTCTCTGTTCAGTGCACTGTTCGGAACTAAAAAAGAAAAACGCCCAATGTAAGCTCACCATTAGTACTAATTTTCCGAACCCATCGAATGTGTTTTAACCGATTCATTATCACAAAGAATTCAGTTTTCATTATGAAAAAATAGGTGTCACTGTTGTACATTCCTTTCACAAAAATACGTTTGACAAAACGGAAAGGAAAAAAACGAAACACTAGAAAAAACAAGAAAATGCAAAAATTTGATTATTGATCTTTATTGATTGTTTTGTGTTGAGAAGGAAATTGAGTTTTGCCGCAGATTTTGTGTATATTCTCGTTTAAGTAATTTCAATCTGGCTGCGCTCATCAATTTGTTGCATTTGCAATTACTCAAAAACTAATTTAGTTTGTTGCAATCTAAGGAAATTGCTAGCAAGTATTTGTTAGCAAGTATTATCAAGCAAAGGTAAGTAAAACAATTATACATTTTTTCTTTTGCTTTGCCTGAAAAAAATGTCTACACATCTGAGAATTGAAAAAGGGATAGTAAAGAAAGATGAAGTACATCAGTTTGAAGAACTTTTTTTAAATTGAATATGTTACAGATGACCAATCTTCAGGAGCAGCATGAGGTTGTTAAGAAAAGTCTGATTCAGTTTGTGAGTGGACATATACCAGAAGCTGATTTCAGTGTCGTAGATGAAATCGTACTGTCCTATATAATATCAATCCTAGAGGAGGCATCTCAAGATCCATGTTTCGATGTTGAAGCTTTCACCGAAATGATGAGTGCTTATTTCTCAGAATTTTCCTCGATTGACTCGGGAGTAATTTGTGATTGGATATTCAAGCTAGAAAATGAACTCTCAGAAATGAATAAGAGTCGTGGTAGTGAAAATTCAGCTAACATATCTCTTCAGTAAGTGAAAAAGAAAAATATCTTTCCCAGGAAATTAAAATATGTGACCAATTTTTCAGTTCATTAAGTCTTTCTGACATAATACCCGAAGCAAAGCTCCGGGCTCGTCCATCGTCTATTTCGGAAAAAGAAGATTCTGCTGGCCCGGGAACTGGAAAGCGTGCTCAACACCTATCAGAAACTAGTGATTGTGGTTCAACAGACAGCTCTGGTTGTGATTATTTCTTAGATGAATGTGAGGTTCTTCAAGAGATGTTCCCAGAGACATCATATGTTGAGGTAGATAGAAATCGAAAGAAAAATCGATGGCCCATATAAATAAAGGATTTTTTTGTTAATTCAGGTTAAACATTGCATTGCAATTGCTAAAGGTGACATCGATAGTGCAACTCAAATACTGTTGCATCGCCAGGATACAGGACAGTCTTTAACCGATAAGTCCAATAACATACAAGGTCGTAAGAACAACGTTGTTGATGACACCGAACTAAAGAATCGTATTATTGCCAGGTATTTAAAGATTTTAACCAAATTTTTTTTTTTAATAATTCTCTGAAATGCTGATATGCCAAAAAGTAGTGGCCTGTAAACATAATTAGAGAAAAAATATTAAAAATCGATTGGCCCCCTTTTTTATCACGCTTTTAAAAGCTTCACCTGTATGTTTGTTTAAATTTTTTGTTTTGTTTCTAAGCTACTCCTTTGAACGCGATTATGACCCACTTTACACGGACAGATTTTGTTCATACTTCGCCGAATTTGATAAGAATATTCCATTATACTGATTAGGATCGCCGGGGTGGGTGTTTTTTTTTTTTTAAAAAGAGGAGGCCTATATGCTAATCTGGAGAACTCAGACCTAATATCCGGTCCATTGTACTACCAGAGTAGCAGCCTTCCCTTTTTTTTGTGTTGCAGTAGTTGGAAATAAGTTGTTAGTAATTTCACATATAAACCTCAAGGGCGGCGTCCATATGAAACTGGGAGGCTGAAAGAGAAGTAGGTGCCACGAACAGGATTCGAACCCACGCGTCTGGCCTATCTACTAAACAGTCTCATTTTCATTTTTTTTTTTCATTTTCAATTCATTTTTATTAACTTTATCTTATATCTACTTACATGCTAACAAAAATGTGTAAAACTAGCTTATATAATAACTTAATTAACTTACTGACCCTAGGCGGGTACTCTAAATTATTCAATATCTTACTACTAATGCCTTTCGGCCTTAAGATACCTTATTAATTACAAACTAGAACTAGTTAAAACTAAGAAAATTTTTAAAAAAAAACTTAGCTTTCTTGATCATTTTTTTTGTTTTCTTAAAACTAATTAAAACTACTTAAAACTACTTAAATCTACTTAAAACTAGGGCAGCCACAGAAGCTTTTGGATTTTTTTTTTTTTTGTATTTTGTATTTTGTAATTTTTTTTGGATTTTTGTATTTTTTAATTTTTTTTTTTTTTTTTGGTTTTTTGTATTTTGTGATTTTTTTTTTTGATTTTTTTGATTTTATGTTTTTTTTTTTTTTTTGATTTTTTGTGATTTTTTTGTTTGCCACTGTGCCCACCCCCTATACCCTAAGACTTACACGCTAAACCTGTGTAAGCCAGCCATTGGCGACTCGCTATCATTATCAAATTCTTGTTGTTGCTCCGACAACCACCAGAACATATTCGACGTTTTAACAACGTCACGACGATCGCGATCTGAAACCGCCCTACTGAACCGGAGGAGCTCTACAGCTTCTCCGCCTACTGCGGTGACGTCTCGGTTGTAAAGGAGTCGTCGTTCCACGGACTTACGGCAGACGTGGTAGATTAGCGGAACCGCCAATCTATTTTGAATTAACCCTACCATATCAAAATAGAGGAAAGCCTCCGGTGGGACAAATCCACTGAAGCGCGTTTTCTCCATATATTCAGTGTTGGGGTAATAAGCCCCAAAAATCAGGCCATTGGTCGAGGTCATCGCTCTTGCAGTGTGACCACGAGTCAGTTTTATAATGAAGTTGTCGATCCTGTTTATTTGAGCCCCGTTGTAAAGGACCTCATTAGGATAATATTTTCTGTACTCCGACTCTGGTGTTCTGTGCAATCCAAGACAGGTACGCAGACACTGTCTCTCAAACACCCGAATCTTTTCCATTTGAGACGCTGTAACATTGAACCACACGGGGCACCCATAGACAATCATTGGCCTTATGAAGGCCATGTAGCAAATCACCTTCACTCTGCTATCAAGTTGACTGCTGTGAAACAGTCGCCTTGTCAGAGCAAAAGCTCCTCTAGCCCTGGCCAGAGCCGCATCCATATGTTTGTTAAAATATAGATACTGATCTAGCCAGATGCCGAGGTACTTGACTACTACTTTGTTTGGCAGTGGGTGGCCATGTAGATCAACGATCACCAGCTTTCGCCAGTTCTTTCTCGTATCCCATGAGGCCCGAGCCAACGAGGTTCTAAACACAATTGTTTCCGATTTCTGGACGTTGATTTTCAACTTCCAGTCATCGCAATATTGTTGGATCTTATCGAAGTCACGCTGCAAAAGTATTCTGATGACTTCAATCTTTGGACCTGTTCTGTACGCAATAAGGTCGTCAGCGTACGCTATAGCATGGTGAAGAGAACCTATTAGATCGCCGGTGAAAATGCTAAATAAAATAGGCGAATTCACCGCCCCCTGTTGTAGACCGTTCTGTATTTTAAAAGTTCTGGTAGAAGTTATATTGCAACTTTTCACAACAAACGTTCTACCATGAAGCATGTCATTCAGAATATAAAGCAGTGGTTTACTCATGCCATATCTGATCAACTTATAGAAAAGACCGTCCAGCCAAACGGTATCGAAAGCCTTCTCCAAGTCAACCAGACATGCACCCGTACACTGATTTTTAGCTTTGCTACTACTGCTACTAAACAGTCTACCACTGCACCACCGGGGTGGGTGGTCCTTACAGACAGACGAGTTAGAGTGACCAAAGCATTTCTAATAACAGTAGGTGTACACAATTCAATTCAATTTATTTTACTAACTTTACACAGTAAGATACAATATCTCATTTAACAGTGCAATCTTCAAAAATTAAACTTAAAATTACTAAAAATATGCAAAAGTGTTACTAATATTTATACAAATTCAAAACTAATAAGTAAGTAAGTAAGTAATTCATTCATTTTATTGACTATTATGGATACATCAATTTATATTATTTAATGAATCTAAAAGCTATGGCACTGCCGTCAGCTCGATTGGCAAATTATTTTCATACAAGTTATTTTAATATAAATTTGTAAATTAACATAAAATGAATTTATTCGAATTCAGTTATTAATAAAAGTCTATACTTATAAACTTCATTCAAAAAAAGGTATAGTTGTTTCCAGTCAAATCCGTTTAGTACTGCTACTGTTTCATTCATGGACATAGTTTTCTTTTTGAAATATTTAAGCCGTTGTGGAACAAAAATGGGACATATACTTATGATGTGAAAACAATCTTCTTTGGCCTTCAAATTACAGAGGTTACAAAACTGGTTGAAACTTTCGTTGTATGGGCGTCCATTGAGATAGAGAACTTCGCATCTGGTTTTAAATATTAAAGATATTTCTTTAAAATTCATTGTGTGATTGAAATAGTTTCCCTCCATTAAATTGAATTGAAGTTGCGAATACAAAATTCTGCTTTCCGAACATCGAGCCTTTTCTATGAACGCATCACGTGTATAATTTTCATGTGCTTGAATTATTCGGTATAATTGCTCCGTTGGACCATTCAAGCTTGGAGGATCCAATGTCACTCCATAAGCTTGTCCTAGATCTTTCCACTTCATCATCCACCAGTCTTCGTTCCTAATTTCATAAAGAGCCATTTTTTTTGGTAGTCGGCCATCCTGATAAGACAATACCTTAACAATGTAGTCCGCCTGAGACCTTAGAGTGTTAGTGAAAAGCTTGGGTAGACCAGTTTCGAGGTATAACGCATAATTTGGTGAATTCAGCGGAAGGTTAAACAATTTCTTCAAAAAATTTCTGTGAAACTTTTCAATCGCATCAAACTTATCAATTCCCCATACTTGTGATGCGTAGCACAGTGAAGATTTTACTACGGCATTAAAAATTTTATACTTCGCAGAAAGTATAATGCGTTCGTTTGTGAATAAAGTCTTCCAAGTAAAATTTAGCAAACTTTGAGAAGTTTTAGCCTTCTCAGCCAAGTGTTTGGTGAAGTCCATGGTCTTGGTAAGTTTGACTCCAAGGTACCTGTACTAATCAACTATTTCTAAAATGTCTTCATTAAAAGTCCAAATCCTCGTAGTCTGGTTTCGACTAGATCTAGAGAACAACATCACTTTGGACTTGTCCGTGTTAATAAGAAGTCCCCATTTACTGCAATAGTCGGCTAATCGGTTTATCATCAGTTGGAGGTTTTCTGGTGATTCTGACAGAAGTACCAGATCATCGGCATATAGCAAAACATTGACTGTCAGTCCAACAATTCTGATTCCTCCCGGCAAATGTGTAACTACGTCATTAATGAAGAGTGAAAATAACAGAGCACTTAAGAGACATCCTTGTTTAACACCAGTGTTTGTTTCAAACCATTCTGAATAATGTGAGCCATCCCAGACAGTTGCTTTCGATTCTGCATACATCTTCTTTACCACTTGTATGAACCTCGTAGATACACCTAATTGCGAAAGTTTGTAGAAAAGAGCGTTACGGTTTACATTGTCAAACGCTGACTTAAAGTCAACGAAAAATGCGTATATAGTTTTCTTTCTAGCCTGATATGCTTTAACAATTGACACAATTTTAAAAATATGGTCCACAGTTGAAAATCCCTTTCTGAATCCTGCTTGAAACTCAGACAAAACGTTGTTGGCCTCGACCCATGCTTCTAGTCTATTAGCAAGTACACCACAAAATAGTTTTGCCAGCACGTTCATGAATGAGATTCCTCGGTAATTCTCTACATTATTCATGTCACCTTTTTTGTGAATCGGGAAAATGACCGAATTTTTAAACGATGAAGGTACATCCTCGTTGCGGTAAACTTCATTGAAAAGTTGTCTGAGGCAGGATATATACGCTGGAGTTGCATTTTTGAAAAATTCGTATGGCACGCCGTCTTCACCAGGTGCTTTTGCGTTTTTAGACTTAAAAATAACAGCTTGTACTTCTTCCAATGATATTTCGCTATCAAGGATCTCATAGATGAAAATTGGCTCAGCGTACGAAAAATTGAAGTTGCTATCGCTATGAAGCAGATTCTTAAAATGAATGGAGAGAGCTTCAGCAGATACTCCTGATCCTATCATAAAATTAAGCCCATTAATTTCCTTGGCCACATTCCAAAATTCTTTGGAGTTTTTTGTTTGACCTAACGTTTGAGCTTGGATGTTTTCGAACTCTGTTTTCTTCTTCAAACATAATTTTTTGTAGTAGGTATTCGCTTCGTTATACCAAATCTTAAGGTTTTGAGAGTTAAAGTTGGATTTCCTCAAGGAGTTAAAGCGAACAAATGATTTATTGCGCGCCTTCATGCACTCCTTATCAAACCACTTGCTTTTGTACTCTCTCAAAACTAATATCATAGGATAAATAAGGAAAGCAGTAAAAAAGATGGTTTAATTAGAAAAGAAAAAAAAAATCATCCATCATCATCGTCATCATTCTGTCATCAGAAAAGTAATAATGGCACTTTCCGTTTCCATTGGACGAAAAGAACCGTCCAGGAGCGTCCAGAAGCATTCTCAAACCGTTCCATTGGTGCAAAACGATCGCTTCTCATGATTCTGAGGAGTGACAGCCGCTTCTCGATTTGAAATGACAATCGACTCAAGAAGCACTAACACATGTTACTCAAATGTCAAAAAGAAAATTTTCTTCAAGGAATATTTTTTAAGAGCCATAGGTTTTTCACTCACACAAAGGCAATTACGTTAAACTGAACAGAAATTATTTTGGGTGTTCCATTGGTTTTTAAAATGAGTGCTTCCCCGAGTGAAACCAATGGAAAGTGCCATAAGTCTACTTCTGAAAGAGGTGAAGGTTGCCCGCGCATTCTGAGGTACACACGGCGTATCACACGAGCGTATCACTAGTGTGAAGCGATTAATTGGGATAGCTATGATAACTTCGAGATCACGATGTTCGTAACGTTGGAGAAGGAAGAAGAAGAAAAGTGATCACCAGGGTTTGATTCCTTTAAGGATCCTCTGCATGAGAGAGAGAATCAATCAGGATTCCACCTTGTGGAATTAAACAGACAATTAAACATGTAACAAAATAATGCGAAAATCCAATGAAAGATGGGAATGCCTAGATTCCTGTGTTACTTCCAGGAAACTATGGCCGAAATACGACAAGAATGGATCTGAAAAGCTACTATCATTGAATAGGCCTTCATTACGATTGCTTATCAGTATCATAACTGGACACAACCTTCTAGGTTACCACAAAAAGAAAATGGGTCTTTGCACCGATGACCTGTGGAGGATGCAATGACGAAGATGAACATGAGGATATCACTCATTTTCTTTGTCATTGCCCATCAATCTGCCACATTAGGAAAAAGTTTCTAAGCAACTACTTTTTCATTAAACTAGAAGAATTATTAGACACTCCAAGAAGCAGCCTGTTGAACGTCATCAAGGCCACAAAATGGTTAAAAAATGACCAAACATAAACTCATAGTTTTCCAGGACGTTACAATACTCCAGGGTATCACAATGGATCTACATTGACCTAAGTGTGACGGTAATAAGATCAACCGTCAGCCTATTATACCTAACCTAACCATGAGAGAGAGAAGAAAAAGTTAGGAACTATAGTCAACAATTGTAAAATAATAAAATTGCATCAAGGAATCCAGACATCCAAAAAAGCTGCGAGCAGTATTAGTAATTTATCAATTTGTGACCTGTGCTAAAATGGTTAACCAAACAAGTGAGTGCCTGCATTTTATTCTTACTTACTTAGGTGGGCATTACAGTTCGGGGTGAACATGGGCCTCAACTAACATCCTTAACGACTTCAATTTCGGACGAGCTCTCTCTCCAGTTTTGAACTCTAAGTCGGTTGAGATCTTCTTCCACTTGATTGCGCCGCCGACAAGGTCTTCCCATCCGCTCTAGATGGCCCAACAATCGTAGCCTCGCGATGCGTACTCTTCTGACTATGCTTACTTCTTCTCCACACATTGTCTTCGCATACGGGACCAAAGATCATTCGGAGAATTTTTCTGTCGAAACGAACAAGGGTTTCCTCATATGCTTTCGATAAGGTCCATGCTTGCAGGACTGGAATGATCAAGGTCTTCTTTCTTGGCATTGCTGCCACTGGTCTTCAATCCTTAATGTTGGTGGCATAGGATTTAAGGATAATTTAAGGGACACTCGAATGGAAAAGGCATTGGCAATCTCTTGCGATTCAGATTTCCGAAGTCATATCTCTTCACAGTGCTAGTTCGTGCGAGTCGTGAACAAGATATCCTCATTCGTACCTTGGCTACAACAGGGTAGTCAAAGTTGGCTTCTCGGAAAGTTCGGACATCGAACACACTTGAAGAGTGCCTTGCGTCGATCGCAACATGGTCAATTTGGTTGACGGTTGATTGATCTGGGGATCGCCATGTACCTTTATGAATTTTGAGATGCGGGAAGCGTGTACTACTTACAACAAGATTTAGCCCCGCAGCAAAATCTATTAGCCCTAGTCCGTTTTCGGAGGTTTTGTCATGGAGGCAATGCTTAACGATTTTATTTCCAAAGATGTCCTCCTTCCCTACTTTTGCGTTAAAATCGCCAAGAACGATTTTCACGTCGTGTCTAGGGCACTGCTCATATGTTTCTTCGAGGAGCTCGTAGAAACAGTCTTTGGAATTATCGTCTTTCTCTTCTGTGGGGGCGTGGGCGCATGGGCGCATATTAAGCTAATATTGGCGAATTTAGCCCTAATGCGGATGGTCATTATACGCTCATTAACTGGATTTTGGCTAATAACCTTATCCCTGAGTCTTCCTCTAACGACAAATCCGCTGCACGTAATCCGTTTAGAGATCTTACGTTCCACGTGCAGATCCGGAGGTCATTGCCCTTTTTACGTTTGCTTGGGTCGTCAACTTTGAAATCATTATCTTTATCCGAGGCTTTTTTGGTAGTTTCGAACCATATGTTGTTTCCGTGGTTGGGTAGTTCACTCCACGCACAACCCCCAACCTGGAGGACCAGGTTCTTTTGGGATCCCTTCGGATATAAAGGGCTGCAATATTCAGTGTCAGTACCCTGCTGCAGGGGTGTGAGAGCTGCCGTTGGCTCACCAGGAGCTCATCTGCCACCATCTCTACTTCAATACCCTGTCCTAGTATTGAAAGACCCTGTAAGACCTTTAAGCCAAATCTGTTTGCATCCAATGGAGGCAAACATGTTTGAAGCTCTCACTGAGGACCCTGGCAAACCTAGCGACGGTGCAGGTCCTGAAAAACCTGTCTGAGATCCTTGCCTCGCAAGATCATCGGTGATAGCATTTCCAGTCATGCCATGATGGCCTGGAACCCAAACGAGACTCAAAGAATTTAGTCTTCCGATCGCATTCAGATAGCTCTTGCATTCTCGGATCACTTTCGACGTAGTTAGAGAGTTGAGAAGGTCCTTAAGCACAGCTTAGCTACTTAGATACTTCTCCCCATCCAGCTATTGTTCGTTACGTAGCTTAGTAAAGAGGCGTGCAGTCGTATGTCATCGCTCTCCAGATCCATCATCGATTTTGAAACCATCTGTAAAGATTCGATAACAATCCCTTCCTGGCTCAGATTCTAGAGAGGGGCAGTCCGCAACCGAAGGAAAGTTGACCGTGTATTTTTGACGCAGTTTGAGCCTTGGGATCATCTTTGTCAGGCGGCATACCCATTAGACGTAAACCAAAAGAAAGATAGAGTTCCTCAAAGCTCCAGTGCGAATTGTGCCAGAGACCACATCTCTTTAAACGAGAATTGGTCTTGAGAGTACACCCCATGATGTAGGTATCAAGAGGAGGAACATAACGAGGCAATAACGTATTTACGAGAGCTTGTCCACCAAACGACTCACACATAGGAGACGATTGGTCCTATCGTAGCCATATACATACATCGATAGGATCCTTTTCGGTGAAAGACCCCATGTCTTGCTAAAGGCTCCCTTACATTGCCGGAAGACTGACAGTGTTTTAGCACTGACTCGGCATGTTTTAGTTTTTACTTCCTTTTGCTACGTATGTACCCAAATTTTGTCTATTCTCGCAACCGTCGAAAGGAAACTTATGTCGCTTTCCATTGGTTTAACTCGGGGAACCACTCATTTTAAAAACTAATGGAACACCTAAAATTGTTTCTGCTCAATTTAACGTGTTGTCTTTGTGTGAGTGAATCACCTATAGAACATAAAAAATATTCCATGAGGAAACTTTTCTTTTTGACATTTGGGTAACATGTATAAGTGCATCTTGGGTGGATTCTCGATTCTCACTTCAAATCGAGAAGTGGCTGTTACTTCTCAGAATCATGAGAAGCGATATTTTTGCGCCAGTGGAACAGATTCAGGAGGCTCCTTGACGCCGCTCCTGGACGGTTCTTTTCGTACAAAATAAACATGCACATAATGTTCTAGAATTCTATGGAGTGATATTGACTATTGCACTTAAAATTACTCTAAAATCGTTCTGAAGTGGTGTCAATTGTTACATAACCTTGTTTTGTATATAAAAAAAACCTAACATCTAATTAAGGTAATTCCAATGATGCCTATTGGTACTAAACATAAAAGAAATATACATCAATAAACTACACTAGCATATTACCACAAACACTTCAATATGAATCATAAATCATAAAATCATACCGAACGCTTTAAGAACAAATAACAATATCCAAAAAATTCGGAAACAAAAACACACCAAAGAAACTGAAAATTGTTCCGGAGTATACAAACTGACATACAATGATTGTAACAAATTCTATATAAGACAAACTGGAAGAACATTTAAGAAAAATTCAAAGAACATAAATACCAAAAATAAACACTAAATCAATGTATGCACAGCACCTAATAAATAAAATAAATAAAGTGGCGCAACAGAGCGGGATGCCCCGGGCCGTATGCTTTTCTCACAACCATACCTTGTGAGGGAATGGAGAGGACCTGCAATTTTCTGCCTGTTCTGAACCGCTAATCGAGAAAACGCTTTTCATGGTAGCGAATTTGCTATTTGGAGCACTTGCCAATTCCTCGCGAAAAGCGATACCCTTGGAAAAAAATTGTTGGTATCTGTTGGGATTCGAACCACGAATCTCCCACGTAACAGGCCACGGGCGCGATAGGGCAAGATATTATCAAACCAGTACAGTTTACGCAAAATACGAGACTTTTTTGGGAGCAGATTCAATACAATTAATACCCAGTACCCACTCTATAAAATGGACACATTAAACAATAGCAGAACAGTATCAATAGCCAAAAATGTTTACATTTAAAAACCACCAACAACTCAACGAAAAACCAAAACAACATAGGAAGAAGGTTGACATAGTCCGAAACGCAACTCAGCTCAGAAAATAATTGGATTAAATAAAATCCTTAAAATTTTAGTTTTTGTATTAAATATATTTATAGTAACTATGTATGTACATACTTATTTTAAATAAGTAATAATCTTAACCATAAGAGCTCTCAAAAACACAAAAAGTTTCAATAACCGATCGTCCGGTTACAAAAAGCAACGCAATTTAGTTTCTTTTGTAAAGAAAATAACGTACTTTTTATAACGGCAGGTTAAGAGGGTACGTCATACACTGGTATAAAGTGAAAAATTAGGCCGTTTTCGAGAATTTAGGTTTATTTTTAGCTATATTTTAAGATTTTTTTTTTTATTATAAAATAATAATAATGGAGGTTGAAAAATTCAAAAAGGTTATTAAAGTTGAAAGTATGACTTATGATTTTTGGAAAAAATCAAAAATTAACAAAATGGCGTTATTTTGGAAAAAGTTTCGTTTTTGGGGTAGAAAAATTGTCGTTTTTTAAAATACAAAATTGGGAATTTTGCAACCAATCAAAAAGATCGTAGGATATTGTATAGTAAATATATCGAAGAATAACCAGTTTCAATTTGAAGACAATCAGTCAATTTCGCTTTGAGCTATGATGTCAGCAATTTTGAAAAATGTCGTTTTGAGTAAAAGGCATTAAAAGTTTCAGCTATCGCATTTTATACCTGTGAGAAGTCACTCTTCATAAATCTACATATTATGTCGGTTGTGGAAAAGCAAAATCGTGAGAGAGGACTGTTTAAACCATAAATAAATTTCCAAAAAAAATTACTTTTAGTGCGCTTTCTTCATTATGCTGTTTATAACAACAGCATAACGATACTCGGTAATTCTAAATTTTGACTAGACTAAACCCTAACCACCACTGTTGTATTGTTCTTGGCTGCATTATTCTCAGAATCAGCATTGCAGCTGTCACACGTTCGTGAAATTTCAGTTTGTTATAATCTTGCTATCATAGTCATAAATAATTTCCGTTGTTCGGATTCTGAGTCTATGTAAACGCCTTTAAATTGGAGTTTGGTCAGTTGGTAATTAGGAGTTTTTTTCCAAGAGAAGGAGAATATCGTCTACCTAGCATTGTTCATAAATATGCGCCTTGTATAGAGGCCTGTGGGTATGATGTCTATATCTACCAGAGATTAAAATGAACTAAGTCTGCTTGTGAACAATGAGTATTTACTTGAAAAAAAAAAAAAAAACGAGTTTGAACAAACTGAGTCAACCCACAAGCAAGTAAATTTGAACAATCTTATTTGTGAACCAAGCAATTCTGAACAACCCCTATTGTCAAACGAACCAAACAAGTAGACTTGCTTGCAAGTCAAAATGAGTTTGAATAACATTGAGTTAAACTGCTTGTGAGCAAAGTGGTTGTGAGTAAAAGTGATCACAAGCAATTTGATCGTAAACAAGCAGTAAGCTCATGAGCAGGCAGTGTGTTTGTGAATAAGCAGTGTGTTCATAAGCTAGCAATGTGATCATACCAAAAAGGGTAGTTTATGCCTTTATATGCCTTTCTTTGTATGCCTTTTTTTTTTGTTTAGGTATAAATGTTCAACGCATTGCTTTCCGATGAACACACTGCCTGCTTATAAACACACTGCCGCTTATAAACACACTGCATGCTTGTAAGCACGCTACCTGCTTGTGAACACACTGCCTGCTTGTGAACATTTTGCGTGCTCATCAATATTTGAATATATTCAAGTAAGTTCAAACAAGTCATCTGCTTGGAAGTCATTTGCTTGTGAGTGCAATACAGAAAAAATGACTTGTGAGCATCCTTACTGATTTAGTTTGTTCAGAAGCATTTTTGCTTGTGAATAAAAATATGCTTGCGAGCTATTTGCTTGTGAATAGGGGTGGAAAATGATCAAGTCTGAGCGATCGTTGAGAAATTTTGGATGTGTTTGAACTGATTTGAACATACTCATTTTGATCTCTGATATCTACAGCCATTCGATGATGTTGGTCATTAAGAAGCTATCGTTCTTTAAGATATTCCATAAGTTGATGATTTATCAACGTTCCCATGGCCTTGGAAGCAAGGGATTTAATTACAATTGGTCGAATTTTTCTGTCGATTTTGAACGTCTAATCGAGAAAGCGCTTTTCATGTCAATGAATTTACTATCGGGTAACACAATGTGCAATGAAGCATATATTTTCCTCGTTCGGTTTAGAGAATCCTCAAAGACCTCAATATTCATAAACCCGCTGGTCCAGATGGCATCTCTGCTATTATTCTGAAAAGATGTTCATATACGCTGCCAAAACCTCTGCGTAACCTTTTCTATCGGAAAAAATAGGTTCCAGGCTCTTTCCGAGTAAATGGAAAACAGCATTTGCTCAGTCTGTCCCCTATAAAGGCGAAGCTTTCTCCTCTTCCAATTACCGTCCAATTGCACTTACGTTCCTTCTTTCCAAGGTTAGGAAACGTTGATAAAGCGTCAACTTTTTAATGACCGATAATACGGTTTTTGTAGCTAAAAGTCCACTGGTGATTTGATGTCATATGTATCTTACCGAAAAGTGGATTCAATCTTTACCTTGATTCGGAGAAAGTAAGATTATTGCGCTTGATAGGCATTTGATAGAGTTTGGCATCAGGTTCTCTTATCTTCATTGGATTAAAAACTAACTTTTTAGACCGTTAAATACAAGTTGTATTGGACGGTGTGAGCTCAAGGGCTCCGTTTTGTCTCCGACACTCTTCATTATCTTCATAAATATTATATTGTCTGAAACCTTGAAGTGTGAATTCATTTTAAACTGCGGCTCTCTAGCCATTTGTTTGAAGCGAGCTGCGCTGTATAAATAACCAGCAAAATTAGGGTACCGGAGTACCGGTATATGAGAACATTACACCTCTAATCCACGAAAATTATTTATTGACTAAAATTATAAAAGGATGTAATATAAACCTGCATATTCTTAAGAAACTCGAATGCAAATCATATAGAAGAGTGTTAGAATTTTTCCACTATTGAAACCAAATTTGATCTTTTATTTTTATTCCTGTTTATTGTGAGGTGTGAGCTCAGCTAAAACCTGCTTCTTCTTCATTGTTCATTGTGATCTCGAAGGAATCACTGCTCTGCTACTGATTCGCTTCACACTAGTAATCTGAATCTCTCCTTTGAGCACAACAATAGTTGAGGTCAACTGAAAGAAGAAATAAATTGCATATAATTACTATAAAGATAAGAGTAGGCCATTAAGTTTTAAAAATGATTTAGTTCAAGTGGCCAGCCGGGGCAATAATGCGTCGAATATTCACCCCTATTACCGATGTCGAAAACGACATCGAAAAAAAAAAAACGACACGACACAATCTGTATTCCATAAGTCGTTTTCGATCTTGTCCACTCGTTTTGATGTCGTGTGCAGTCGTCTGTAAACGTCAAATGTCGTTGAAGGCAGTTATTCTTCATTCCATTCGTCGAAAAAATACGACGACGACGAAAAAAAACGTTGATATGTCTTGTTCAAAAATTCGATCGCGACATAGAAATGGAAGGCCGCAAAACAGCAAGTAAGTCGTTTTAAAATCTATTATGTATTTTTCGTATCGAAGAAGTTATGGAATGCCATTTAAAAAACGATACGACAGAGAAAACGAGAGTTGACGACGAGACGAGACGAGATCGGTAATAGGGGTGATTCTCTTCCAAGGCGTCAATCGTCTCGGGATTATCTGCGTAGACAAGCGATTTTACAAAACCCCACAAAATATAGTCGAGCGGTGTCAAATCGTCCGATCTTGGAGGTAACTCAAAGGTTTGAAATCCGAAATTATGTAAAAATTTGCATCCACAGTGACTTCGTTTCGGGACAATTTACTGAACGTACGCAGTTCCCAGCGGTCGTTCGCTTTAAATTCTTCCACGATGAAATGGCAAACCAAACTAAGAATAAACAAAGTGACAGCGGTCAAAAAGAGCAACTCTGATAAAAGGTATTGCTGGATAGAGAACCTCACGTCTAAAAGAAACCCTTTATAACAACTTTTTAGAATTTTGATTTCTACTTATGTTTCATTTTTAATGAAATAAAACTTTAACAAACTTTGTCCATAAAATTAAATTATTTGTGTTATCTTCTTAAGACTTTTAACATGTTAAGCGGCAGACAAGCGATGCGTTGAAATCTTTATAAAAATTCTATTCGATGTACTTCTCAATTCGATAAAGATTATATTTTAATCTAAATGATGTGTAGTGCACAATCTTCATCTGGGATTGATATTGTGGCCAAATTTTTACTATCAAAACTTTAGATTTATGAATGCTAACAAAAAAAAAATTAACTATTTAAATCTTTTTTTCTTCACAGATATTCCTATGTCGACAAAAATGCTGCCACTCGCGAATACAAGCCATTCGTACCAAAAGTCGAACCAAAAAAACTCGTTCGCTATCGTGATAATAAAATTGTTTCCCTCAAAGGCGAACGCTACACCGAAATCAAACGCGACGAAGATGCTGAATTGAAAAAACCCAAAAAGCAAATTAATCCGTAACTAAAATTGATCAAGATCTACTTCAAATACTTCATCAAAAAGAACCTTCAAATAATATTGCTAACATTATTGTCCCAAAATCTAATCATCATCAGTAATTTATTCAATGTATCAATGTGCATAATAGTAGTAGTAATTGTAGTTGTAGTAGAACAAGCCCAGAAAACACCAGCTATTCAAATCAGTTTGCTGCACTCGCAGCAAAGCCAGTCAACTGCAGAATGTATCACCATCCTCGAATATAATTTAGGTAAAAAATTATTGATATCATTGCATCAATTTGATAAAATATTGTTTTTAGTTGGAAAGTTTGTTTATAGAAGTTATTTACCAGCGCCATGCTTATGAAACAATTTTCATATTTATTACAACCTCATTATGATCACATCTTTATTTGTTTGTTAATTATGGTTGTGTTCGTTTGGTGCGAGTCCCAAATGAGCACACAAAACACTCATAGACGTTATATTATTATAGCTCAAATCCTATGGACTTTTTAAAAACGAAATTTTTAATTTTTTTTGTAAAAAAAAAAACAGTTACTGATTTGTTTTTTCAAATGAAGCTATGCATTTCGTTCAACAACTGGCATTGAAACGAAAGGCTGGATTTGTATTGAAACATAATTGTTTTTGCTTTGAAGAGAAAGAAACGAATTTGCTATTACAGGCGCATAGGTATCTATGTTTTAATATGGTAACTATCTACAAGAAATTAATTTATAAACTATCTATTACTTAATAAGACACAATTATGGCAAAATTGCATTACCTTAACAAGGTATTATTAGATAAAGAATCAAATTTGTGAAATTTTGGTCTCCTCGGCTATTTTCTTAAGTTAAAATTAACACACTTTCCCTAAGCTGACCGTTTTAACTCACTCTGTTAAATGACCTTCGCGTCAGCGCAGTATTTGAAATGCTTTCAGAAGTTTTATGTTTAAGAATAATATATTTTTGGTTTATATTATATATCATGAAATACCTAGCTTTAAGTTTAATTAAAGAGTAATTTCATTGTTCTCTTTTCATCAGACTTTTTTTTAAGCATCACAGCTTTCAGTTTAAGGCAGTCGTCCCATTAAAGATATTTTGAGCGTTGGTTTTATGTAGTCAAAAGTTTTTATATTACGATATGGATAACAACATTGACGAAAAACTAAAATAACCTTAAATGTATGAAAAAAATGTACTTTATTTTTGTGGCGATTTATTTATCTCTTCTATCAATTTATTATTGATGGTTTATATATTTACACTTGTATCTTACAATTTTTTTTAGTTGATATTTGTTTGTGATACTAGAATAAAAATTCTCGAATGAAATAATACGCATTATTATAAACTATTGGTGTGTCCTTTATTTAGTACACATATGCTTGTGCCGTTTATTTTTGATTGCTTCCAAAAATGCTGCAGATTTATTGGAGTTGGAATTATTATTATTTTTAGTTTGGCTTAATTCAGATTGACTTTAAACTACAATTTTAATATACATTATACAAAATTTTTAAATTAAATAATTAAAAACAAAAATACAAAAGGAAATTAAGGATAGCTGGAGTATAAGTTACTTCTAAGGGAAGCTAAGCTTATATTAAAATCAAGGGTATGCTGTACACTGTTTGCTAAGCGTAGAATTCGAGTGATAGGATTGAAATGGCCATAGTTTGTACGGTAAGAGGTAATAGAGAGGGACGGATCTAAGTTGGTGTTAAGGAAGATATTTTTGAGAATTGCGGGACAGTCTATGACACCAGTGATTATTTGGTGCAAAAAGATAATGTCAGCAACTACACAACGCTTTGCGAGGGTGTGTGAATTTATCATAAGTAACCGATCTTAGGGGGATAAGATTAGAGGACTATTCCAAGGAAAGTGACGTAAAGCGAAACGAAGAAATCTTCGTTGTCCGGCTTTGATTCTAAGAGAGTGGGTATTTTCGGTAAGGGAGACCAAACCTGAGGAGCATACTCGCGGATAGGCCTAACGAATGTTACGTAAAGATTTGGTGGTATAAGGGTTGGAGAATTCTTTGGACCAACGTTTTATAAAGCCAAGGGAGAAGTTTGCTTTCGCAATAATTACTTGATTGATATGGAATCGGAAATTAAGTTCTTTATCACAATAAATACCAAGATCACGAATTGAAGACGCTCCTGGAACAGGTATGTCAGAAAAGACATGAGTTCGAGGGCGTGAGGAGACGCGTTTGTGTGAAAAAGTCATGAATTGGCATTACTACCTTACTGACATTCAGTTCCAGGAAGTTTTTCTGACACCAAGTTAAAAAGAAATTTAAATCTTGCTGAAGGAATGGAACCTTTATAATTTTTATGTCATCTACGTAGACGGACAAATCAGAGTGCGAAATAATCTTATCTACATCATTGGGCGAATTCCTAAACGCTTTGCTAAGCAAGTCTAATGCTAAGCAAAAATAATCCCAAATAAAATTTGCAATGCAATTAAAAGCATGCAAGTGTTTATTGATAGCTGCACAAATTCACTTACAATTGCGGAAAAAAAGAAATATACTACGTTTTGGAACCTTCTGCTTTGAAGGGATTTTTTGTCGGCATTTAGGAACTTTTTATTTTGCATAATTTGTGCAAGACTTGCGTTTAGGTATTCGCCCATTTATGGCAAGAACGAATAAGAGTTAACCAAGATGGCTGCCTTGAGAAACACTGGATGTGGCAGAAATAGGAATTGATACAGAGCAACGGAAAACTACCGTGGGGTAACTTGATACAATCGAGGATTGTTGATCGTCGGCCAACTCGAAATGAATTATTTTTGACAGCACGTATTTTGTAACGAGTTTCATTTTGATAGGTCTGTTCGTTGCGTTGAACTTTCCCCAGGTTTGACCCAGGTTTTCTTGACAACCCTATGAGTTGTCAAAAAAACCTGTGTTTACCAGGGGCCCTACTCTGTATTTCGTTTCGAAAAGGAAGTCTATTCGAAAGTGATTTTCAATCCGATTATGAATTCGTACTCTGTATTTCGTTTTCGAATGGAAAAAAAGTACTTGTTAATATTTTCATTAACGGAATAGATTTGCGAAGTCTTGAAATATTTCTCAAGATATCTATCAAATCAAGCAAAAAAATAATATCAAAGCAAATTACAAACAAGTTAAAAAATAAATAAATGATATAAAAAATCGTTTTCGGATTTGCCTT
The DNA here is from genome assembly GCA_949752695.1 of Melanostoma scalare. NCBI lineage: Eukaryota > Metazoa > Arthropoda > Insecta > Diptera > Syrphidae > Melanostoma > Melanostoma scalare. Next base: position 165,892,197 of record OX456985.1, on the reverse strand, counting down.
TCCGAATTCGAATCCGCTTTAGAAATAAAGAGTACAAAATATTTGTTTTCGGAAATTTTTGCTTTCGAAACGAATTACAGAGTAGGGCCCCAGACCTCAAAAAACGCTAAACCACAAATCACCACACATCCATGTCATTAAAAAAAATAAATGCCATTTGACAGGTCTCAACTCGCCACAGCAAAAAGCTAGGGCGAGTTTATGGAAAACCTAGGTCAACCCTAGGTATCAAAAAACACTCAATTTGACATTCAGGGCGACTTTGGGTTTCTCAAAAAACGCTTTATGGCGACCACAGGGCGACTCTAGGGCTTCAACGAACAAACCTGATATCAACTTAAAAACACCATTGTGAACTACGAAGTTTTTTCGAATTGGTTTTCTTTAAAATAAAGTTCGATCGAAATAAGTTGAATTCTATTTAAAAATGATATTTTTTGATTCAGAGAGTGACGATGAGGAAGTATTTAACGCAAAAATCAAAAGAAGATGCCTCAGAGATAAAAGTAGACTGCTTAAATTTCCCAAACAGCGTTAGAAGCACATCGGCTCCACCAGTTCTCCAGCTTTGCCAAAAAAGACGATACAATCGAGAAAACTCGATTGATTCAAAATAGGCGCTGTCGACATTCGACTGCATCGACAATCCTAGATTGTAATAAGTTACGTGCCGGCACCCCTGTAAAGCGTTGCTCCAAGTACGATCTCACCCATTGAATAAATAGCGGAGGAAAACCATAGGCTCTTAGCTTAAGAAAAATTATATGGTGAGAAATCTTGTCTAGCAAACAGAGCGTCCTAGACACAAATTGAGTTAAATTCGTCGTGGTTGATCTATCCTTTAAGAACCCATGATGTGGAAAAAATTGACTTACAGTGGAAGTAAAGAGAGTCATCGACTTTCAAATAGTTTGGGAATAGAGGTGAGTTTGGCTATGGGACGATAATTAGAAATGTCTTTTTTCATACCTTTTTTGTGGATTGGAAAAATAAATGAATCTTTCCATAAAACAGGAAAGACTGCTTGTGAGAGAGAGAGTTGAAATAAACTTGTGAGAGGCTTGCTTAGTACGTTAATGCATTTTTTAAGTAAAATGGCAGTCCGATCTTTTATGCCTTCGATGTTACTAGGTCTGTTCGTTGAACTTTCCCCAGGGTTGACCCAGGTTTTCTTGACAACCCTATGAGTTGTCAAAAAAAACTGGGTTTTCCAGTCCTCAAAAAACACTACACCACAAATCACCACACATCCGTCATTAAAAAAAAAATACATGCCATTTGACAGCCCTCAAATCGCCACAGCAAAAAGCTAGGGCGAGTTTGGGGAAAACCTATGGCAAACCTATGGCTCAAAAAACACTCAATTTGACATTCAGGGTGAATTTAGGTTTCTCAAAAAACGCTTTGTGGCGACCCTATGGCGACCCTAGGGCTTCAACGAACAAACCTACTAGATGCTGTAGTGTTAAAATCATCGTTGTTGTTGTGTATGTTTGACTTTGTTACAAAATCGTGATTGCATTTAGGAACGACTCGATGTTACACTTTGCTGGTCTGTCAAAAATATGAATAAAGTATTTCTTAAAATACGAACCCAGCTAAAGGAAACTCGTTTTTGATGAAGAAAAAAGAATTCTGAAATGAACAAGATTGAAAATTAATAACTGTTCACAGAATTTGGAAGATTAATGAAAAAAAAAAAAACAAAAACAAATCTGACCAACAACAATTTTAAAGCGGTCTGACAGATTAACATCGAAACTCAAGTCCCAGAGATGAGTTGGAAAAAGTTACGAAACATTCTGACACTTCAACATTGCATTTAGGAACGACATCGATGTTACATTTCGTAACTTTTTTGCTTTTAGTAACGACATAATGTCAACCGATGTTACATGGCGTAACAACGAAGAATAAAAGAACGGACTACAGGGATGCAGTCAGGACCAGGAGAAAATTCGTACTTGAGTAATTTAATTTTATCACAAACAGTATCAGGACCTACACCAAGAGAAACGAGAGAGGTATGTGGACTGTTCGCCAGATAACTAAAGTAAACAGGGTCGGGTTCGATAATATCGACGCTGTAAGATTGGCTAAAAAAATTAGCAAATTTGCAACAACTTGAGAATCTGAAGAAGTGTTCAGAAAATTGAAAATTGAAGGAAGTACATCGGATTTTCTCTTAATACCTATTGTAACGTGCGCTTAGTTCGCAAAAATAAAACTTTTCCTTTCTTTACTTTAATTCTATTACTTTTATTCAATATCTACTTACGGTCTACAACTCGACTAATAATCACGTTTATTCAATATTCACACTATCACTTTCTAAATAAAACTGACTTCTGGTTGCGTAAGGGATGGAAAATGAACATTTTCAATTGTACTTAAAACTGATTAAAAATTATACTGAAATGGGGTCAATTGTATCGAAAACTAGCTAGAAAACTTTTTTTTTCATTGCCAAGGCAATAATTAAAGCAGCACATCCAAAATTGCTCATTGCTCCGTAGGTCTGATTGATATGAAAAACGTCAAGTAACTAATATCTCTCAAACATGTTTGTGTATAGTGTGTGGCGAAACTATGTTTGCCCAAACGTGTTTGGGTAGTGTAGGGGCCCTATAATTCATCTACACTTGCAGTCTCGTTTGATATATTTTTAGTTAATAAATTGCTTGTTAAACATGAAGTCGATTTCGATTTCATTTGGAAATAAAAACAAATTTCAAAATGGAAATAAATGATCCAGAAACTGCGGCTTCTGAAATAAAATAAAATAAAGAACACATTTTTTGGCATTTCCCTTAAACTCTATTAAGTCTTCATTGCTTATGCTATTTTCAATGTAAAAAGATTCTACCAGATCACCGCAGAATACGTTTTCAAGAGGTAAATGATTTTCATTTAAATTAGCTCTATAAATATCTTTGCGATCTATTACATTTCTTGACATAAAATTTCTACAAAATTGCTTGAACAAATGCTTGACTCGAGGGACTATGACATGAATTCTAACATCTTCAGCTTGCATCTCTAAATTAAGTTAATTAATCATACCTAAAGCATAAGATAAGAAGTAAAAGTAAAATTTTGTTGCGTTGTTGAGATAAGTTGAAATGAAATTTAGTTTTTCTTTTGAACTGTGGGTCTCAAAATCTGCCAAACTGTAATAATACTTTACTGTTAAAAATGCCAATAAAGGATTGGTAGGAAAAAATAAATTACATTCAAAATAAGTTAAGAATATTGATTATCTGACGGGAAAGCCATCGCGTTGCATTATAGCTTATGATAACATGAAGTTCTGTTCCGAAATGTTCTTGGAAATTTTTGAAATCTTGTCTTCTTAAGGCGCTGTTAAAAAAATAATGTCAAATTGCCCTTATTAAAGTGTCGATATTGCTTGGTAATTCAGCAGACGCAGCTTTTGAAGACAAGTTCAAGTTATGACAGATGCAACCGTTAACCGTTAACTATTACATTTGGAACAACTTCTTTTTTTTTCATTTGCACACAAATTCAAAAATTGTTATAATGAAGAGCTAGATGAGTGCACATCGGAGATTTACTGATTGGTATAAAATGGGATGCGTTTAAATTGTGGTAATCCCGAAGAAATTATGAATATCGTTTTGAATCAGTTCAGTTTCTTGTTTTGATTTTTTTTTTCGTGAAATACATATAAGATGCCAATTCGCAAATGGTACTGAATTCTGTCCAATTGTACTTTTGTACTCGAACAAACTCAATTGTATCGAATTCGGTACAATTGTATCGAATTTTCCAACCCTGGGTTGCGTCAGCTCCCTCTTTATATAGAAGTGTGAAATATCGAGAGCCTTCTGGTAGTTTTGCTATGAACCATGATGTCTAGACAAGTTCCCCTCCCGGTATATTTCTGCACACACACACACACACTCACAACCAACGTCTTCCATTATACCAATCCATTATAGTGTTGCCACTTTTGTTTTCGGTTGAACGTTTTCGATTAGGAAATTGGTATTAATATTGGGTGTACATTACAATATTAATAAATTGGTAAAAACGCTTAGGCTCAGAAGTGAGACAAGTCTGCATTTTGCTGAAGTAATCATGATAAAGAGCTTCACATAAAGATGAGAAATTGGAGAAAGTATGCTGATAATTTATGTAATCAATGGGAGATTTAGATTTTAAGCAAATCTTTTTGGTATTAGATAAACGAAGGGATTTGTCGAACTGAATGTCGGGTGTTTACGTTTGAATTAAAATAGAAAAGCCTCCAGTTCTTCACATTTACTCATACCAAGCGCTGGTAATGGTAAATAAAAGTTCTTATGATAAACGTGGATTTTATCTTTCAGGTTGTGTTAATTGTGGGTCATTCAGCGAAAATGTTAGATAGAGTTAAGAAACGGTTCAAATTGTTTTGGTAGCTCTACGCTTTGTTTTTATGATTTTTTTTTGCTAACGCAAAGAGTACCTACTGTTGTGGAGCCTAAATGTTTGTCGGTTGGTTGATCTTGATAATTGATTAACACTGTACGAGTTTCTGACACTATGAGCTACTAAGGCTTGCAAATATAAATTGCTCATAAGCTTTAAAATAGCTAATAAATCACGTTCAAATAAACAATAACAACTATTAACTTTCAAAAGTATTAAAATTAAATTCAATTAAGAATGCCCAAAATCATCTACGTAATGATTAATTTGTAACAAATGTTTAGCACTTGTTAGTAATTTTACCAAAAGTAACAAATTTTGTTGCAAAACATTCATTGCGAAGGCGTCTATGATGCTTCCATTATGGCATTCGTTGTCCGAAACTGTTACGACAGGTCTTGTGATACCAATATAAATAATTTAACTAACAACATTCTAGTGCAAAAAAAAAAAAAATTGGCCCAACTGGGTCGCACGAACTTGCGATTGTGTGCTAACGACAAAGTCTCGAGGCCACGGGTAAATAAAACTTATGGAAGTGAATGAAATAAATAAAATTTATATAAAACTAGATGACCCGCCCGGCGCGGCGCACAGTGGTCTGAAAAGCCATTTTAGCGGGAAATAAGTCCAAAAATATGTATTTTATTTTATGGCTGGCAGTACCTAGGCTGATAGTTAAAATGTCAGAGACATAGAAATAAGTCGAATTTACAGAAACAAGAGTATACTCTTCGCACAAATAGTACCGTTAGTCCCAAAATCATTAATTATGCAGCATTGGCGAAATTTCTTGCAATTCATTATTTAGGGAAGTTATTAATTTTTTTTTTTTTTAATTTTTTTTAAATATATTCAAAAAGGTTAGTAAATAGATTAAGTTGCGAGTTGTGATGTATTATCTCTAAGAACCAACATATTTTTCCTAGTACTAGTGCTAAATGCACATAACCTAGTTTATAAGGGCTGCAACTTTTTTCGTACAAATTTGTACAACACGAAACAAAGCCTAATGTCTTCTAAAATAACTGTAGATAACGCCACTTTTTATTTCATCTGCCCGTTTTTGCCCGTTTGGAAGTTATAACGAAAAATATCTTTCAGATGGGTGTTTCTTTGTGAAGTTCTCTTTATAGCTTTTAAATGAGCTTAGAAGCAAAAATCTACCAGAGACTAACACCTCAAAGTCAAAGGAGTGTTTAGTTGAAGTAGTTTTCTCCATGTTTGATCTCCAAAGCCCATCTTCAACCCAAAGGCCACAGATTTACAAACATGAATCTTCATTCCCCTTAGCAGCCAGTAGATATTGAAAGCAATGCAATCGATCTTATTTTTCGTTAAAAGACAAATTTAAAATATGGTTCGAAGGAGAAATGGTTTTTATGATTGTTAACGCTCCATCCTGTAGCTCACTTCGTGGATATAAAGGACGCTAAACTAAGAGCTTTTAAGATTGCGAAGCCTAAACTAAAGAAAGGAAAGTAAGTTCGTTGTTGGAAAACACGTCCCAAGAAGAAATATGTTTTGCTGCACAAATAAAACAAAAAACAGGTGGGTCAAAGGGATGTCGCTGACTTATTTGAAAAAATACTAGAATCTCCAGAACAAACTAAAGTTCTAAAAAAGTTGTTGGAATGCAATCAAGAACCAACTTCATATACCCCCGATAAAGCGGTTAGCCTACTAGTATCATTGAAACTATCGTAAGAGATAGTTAATAGAAACTAAACTTAAAGTAAATATTCTTATTATTTGGAAGTAAATGGACTACTTCTGATGTATATGTAAGAATTTACCGAATAAACCACCCAATTCGAAGTATTTTGATTTTTGTCCCACTAAATTAATTGAAACTTCACTTGAAAGTTAAGTAAAGCAGTCTGCAAGCTATCATTCTAGTGGCAGTGTGGGGATGAAATATAGTCTATGCTACTCAGGGGCAATTAAGCACTCTAACGATGACAGAGTTTTTGGAATAGGTCCAGGCCACCCGGCGGTGGCGTTGCATGGGCCTGTAGTTTTAATCTTAAGGGATAAAATATACGCTAATAGGGCCCCTACACTGTACAAACGTGTGTTTGTGCAAATATAGTTTCGCCAAACACTACACAAACATGTTTGAGAGATATTAGTTGCTTAACGTTTTTCTTATCAATCAGACCTATGAGCAATGAGCGATTTCGCATGTGCTGCTTTAATTATTGCAATAAACTTTGCTTTTAACACACCACAACACTGGCAAACTTTTATATATATCGAAAAATTCCGTCCAAAATATTTGTTCTTGTTTATTCATTTACTTCTTGAAAATTGACAACTATTTGAGCAAAATTCAACACACACGACTCAAACATGTCTGTGCAAACACGGAAAATTCAAAATTTTTTGAATTTCTTCAAACCGTTTGCGCAAACACTCAACATCGCTGCACACTACTCAAACAGTTTGCACAAAGATTTTTACAAAGACAAAATACATATGTTTGCACAAACAGTTTATGTAGTGTAGGGTCCCTATAAGTTACTGAAGGACTATGTGGCGCATGATCGCAGTGCCGAAAGAATTTTTGAAATCTGTCCAGCAGTTTCTAGGTTTCCATTTCCAATTCCTTTTCTGAGGGAATCTTCCCTTCACGTGCAAATATGTGAATGAAATATAAGTTTATGTCACTGAGGGATAAGTTCAATGAATTTGAATTGATACAGACGAAATTAATTCAGCAACAATCAGCAACTAAAATTTTTCTCATTGAACTCTTAAATATAAAATGTATTGAAAGTAGTTACAATTTATTATCAGAATAAAACTTAAAAAAAAAAAAAAAAAAAAAACAGTACGTATACGCCAGAGTCATTAGTATACACTTAAGAAAATGTATCAAAAATGTCTTTTTTTCGTTCCGATAAATAAAAGACCTATACTTTTGTATAAATTAATTTCAAAACAAACAAAACGAATCCGTACTTAATAAAAAGCAATTTTTTTATGAAGATTGAAATATTATTATTATTTTCGGCACATCATGTTGTTTACTTACAAAACAGTGTTTTCCTGAAATACTGGCTATTTATAAGGTTTAAATTTGATATTGACAGACACAAACTGTTATTATACAGTCTGTTAGTCAATTTAAAGCTTTCTCATATACTATATTTTTAGTTTTGTGGTGCGTAAATAAATAAAGAAGACGGTTTTCCGACGCGCGAACATGCGACGTATAATTGTCCATGCGCGAAACAGGAAAACTCCAAGTTGATTCCGTAAAATTCTAACGACTGTCCTTGTGATTTATTTATGGTCATCGAAAAGGCCAGACGTACTGGAAATTGTAACCGTTTAAAATCGAATAGTAAATCCGTTGGAATCATCGGCATTCGCGGGATCAATCCTCTCCTTTGTATTGTCCTTTTATGATTGTTGCTTCAATGACGTTATTCATCAGCTTTTTGACAGCCAGTCTTGTTCCACTGCATAGTCGAGGTTGATTAGTGTTACGCAGCATGATGACAACTGATCCTACTCTTAACTGCAAATTGTGAGGTGGTACTCCAGGCAATTCCAGTGAATTTAGAATTTCCGTGGGATAGTTGACTACGTCATCCTGGTTCATAACGGTGTAGACTGATTGGAAGGAAACCAACTGTCTTGAAAGAAAATTCTGAATGGTCGCATTGAGATCCTCGACCTAAGTTAGGTCGCATTCTCCTCGTCATCGTAAATTGCTAAATTAGTTGTAAATTGTCTCTATCACAGAATATAAAAAAAAAATTATTGGAAAAATCACATTACCTGGAATGTGACTATCACAAAGAATCACAAAAGTACAGAAAGTTCTCGCGCACGTAGCGGTAATCAAATTGGTTTGATTGGTTGTCAAATCTTAAATGTTATGGTTGCTTTCAGAAATCTACATATGTATGTATGTATGTAGTTTGATAAATTAACTATTTGACGTTCCCATTTCAGTTCCTGTGGGAATTTGAGGATGAAATATACTTTTATTTATTGCCCATGTACTCATGGGCAATAACTTAAATTCTTACCAGTCAAAAAGTTAAAATAATTTTCAAAAACAAACAATTAAATAATCTTATTATTTGTTATTTATTATTTTAATTTTTTGTTGTCAAAAACGATTAAACAAAAGTATTGTTTGAATATAATTTTTTATTCATTACAGTTAAGAATAAAGAAATTGTTACTTACTTACTTACTTACTTAAGGTGGCGCTACAGTCCGGGTCGGACTAGGGCCTCAACCAACATGCTTCTCCAGCCAGCTCGGTCCCTAGCTAGCTGCCTCCAGTTTTGCACGCAAAGTTGGTTGAGGTCCTCTCCTACTTGCGTGCGCCACCTGAGTCGCGGTCTTCCTCTACTGCGCCGTCCCTCGGGATTGGATTCGAAGACTTTCCGGGCCGGAGCGCTGGTGTCCATTCGCTCTACATGACCCAGCCATCTAAGCCGCTGGACCTTGACTCGTTTGACAAGGTCAGTGTCGCTGTACAGCCCGTACAGTTCGTCATTAAATCTTCTTCTCCACTCTCCATCTATGCAGACGGGACCAAAAATCACCCGAAGAATTTTTCTCTCGAAGCATCCTAAAGCGTTCTCGTCTGCCTTTGACAAGGTCCATGCCTCTGCGCCATATATAAGAACCGGGATGATAAGTGTCTTATACAGGGACACTTTAGTTGCTCGAGAGAGGACTTTACTACTCAATTGCCTTCTTAGTCCGAAGAAACAGCGATTGGCAAGAGTTATTCTTCGTTTGATTTCAGCGCTGGTGTCGTTGTCTGAATTAATAGCGGCGCCTAGGTAGACAAAGTCCTTAGCTACCTCAAAGTTATAGCTGTCAATCGTGACGTTGTGTCCAAGACGTCGGTGTTGGGTGTCCTTTCTTGATGACAGCATATACTTGGTCTTGCCCTCATTTACCACTAAACCCATCTTCTTCGCTTCCGTCTCAATGCTCATAAACGCGCCATTGACATCACGCTGCGTTCTTCCAATTATGTCAATATCGTCGGCATATCCGAGCAATTGAACGGATTTTTGAAAGATTGTGCCTCTTGTGTTGACGTGGGAGTTTTGCACTATTCTTTCAAGAACGATGTTGAAGAAATCGCATGACAGTGCATCGCCTTTCCTAAAACCTTTTTTGACATCGAATGTATCGGTGAGATCTTTTCCGACCCTGATGGAGCAGCGTGCGTTCTCCATCGTCATCCTACACAATCGGACAAGTTTGGTAGGGATGCCAAAACTAGACATGGCTCTATATAACTCCTCTCTATAGATGCTGTCATACGCGGCCTTAAAATCGATGAAAAGGTGGTGGGTATCGATTTGAAGCTCCTGGGTTTTTTCCAAGATCTGCCGTAGTGTGAAGATTTGGTCTATGGTGGACTTTCCTGGTCTAAAGCCGCACTGATAAGGACCTATCAGGTTGTTGACGAATGGCTTCAGACGCTCACACAATACGGCAGAGAGGATCTTATATGCGATGTTAAGAAGACTGATACCTCTGTAGTTGGCGCAGTTCAGAGGGTCTCCTTTCTTGAGGACCGGGGAAACAATGCTAAGGTTCCATTCATCGGGCATGCTTTATTCCGACCATATTTTGCAAATGAGCTGGTGCATACTCCTGACCAGGTCATTGCCTGCCGCTTTAAACAATTCGGCAGTGAGTCCATCAGCTCCAGCAGCTTTGTTGGACTTTAGCTTGGATACTGCTGTCTTCACTTCGTTCAGGTCGGGTTGGCGGAATTGTTGGTCTACGTCCCCTAAATCGAATGGTTCTATCTCTCTAACAGCGGAATTGGGTTCATCATCACCGTTATAGAGCTTGGAAAAGTGGTCTTTCCATATCCTCAGCATTGACTGCGGTTCCACCACGATGTTCCCTTGGTCGTCTTTGCAGGCTTCGGCTCGGGGCTTATAGCCCGAGGCTGTTGTTTTTACCTTTTGGTAAAACTTCCGAACCTCATTCCTGCTGTGGCACCCTTCTATCTCCTCGATCGCGCGCTTCTCATGCTCTCTCTTTTTCCGTCTGAGAAGCCGGTGTTCGTCTCTCCTCTTGTAGAGCTCGTAAGCAGTTCTAGTCTTTTTGTGCAGCGCCGATTTGTATGCTTCCTGTTTAGCTGCATGTGCTTGCCGGCATTCGTCGTCAAACCAGGGGTTTCGTTGTGATGGCCGTGTGAAACCCAGCACTTCAGAGGCGGCATCTCTGATGGCTGATTGGCAGTGCTGCCACTGGTTCTCTATACTTGATGCTGGCGGCAAAGGACTCCTTAAGAGGTTGTAAGAGACTCGATCGGAAAAGGACTTGGCGATCTCTTGCGATTGTAGTCGTCCAACGTCGAATTTTCTCACAGTATTTCCTTGTGTTGGCTTGGATCGGGATATCCGCAGTCGTACCTTGGCTACAACAAGGTAATGGTCCGAGTCAATGTTGGCCCCTCGGAATGTTCGGACATCCTCTATACTGGAGAAGTGTCGTGCGTCGATCGCAATGTGGTCAATCTGGTTGACGGTTGATTGATCAGGAGATTTCCATGTCCCTTTGAGGATATTGAGGTGCTGGAACCGCGTACTAGCTACCAGAACATCTCGCCCCGCAGCGAAATCGATCAGCCTGAATCCGTTATCGGAGGTGTTGTCGTGCAGGCTGTATCTTCCGATTATTCCACCAAAGATATCCTCTCTTCCTAGCTTGGTGTTAAAATCTCCTAGAACAATCTTAATGCCATAGCTAGGGCACTGCTCATATGTTTTGTCCAGGAGCTCGTAGAATACATCTTTGGTGTCTTCATTTTCCTCTGTGGGGGCGTGTGCGCAAATGAGGCTTATGTTGACGAATTTAGCCTTGATGCGGATTGTTGCTATGCGCTCGTTCACATAGTTGAAACTCAAGACTTTTTGCCTGAGTCTAGTTCCAACAAAAGGGACCTAACATTCCACGTACAGATCCGAAGTTCGTTGTCCGTTTTTCGTTTGCTTGGTTCGTCATCAGTAAATCCGTCCGTATCCGAGGCTTGTTGGTGCTTCGCAACTAACAATTTCTTTACGTGGCTGGGAAGTCACCCCGACAGCACGACCCCCAACCTGGAGGGCCAGATCCTTGTATAACTCCAAAGATGGGGAGCCGGATAAACCGTTCCTTATAGGCCTGAGCTCCAAATATGTTGTAGTAGCCCTATAAGGTGTTCACTAAGTAGTTCAACCTGACTGGAACTGTAGACGCCACCGTTGATTCCATCTAGGGAATTCCTCCGCTGCCTTAGTGGGAACACCTCTCCCCCCCTCTCTCGTTTGCTGCCACCAACAACCTTCCACTGGGGTTGAGACCCAATCTCCAGTTGAGGTACCAGGCACCCGATGTTCACCACGTGGAGGTGAGAGTAGGAGTTGATAGACAGAGGTGGGTTTTAAGAAAAACCTATGAACGCTAGGGTCCTCTTGGGTGCACGTGTCTACCATTTAAACATCAAAGAAATTGTTACTTTTATTATATTCCAATTTTTTTTTTCATATTTACTTACCTTTTAAACCTTCCCTAGACCTCCACGAACATTTCAAGACCAAGATAAGATTAATCCGTTCAGCCGTTCTCGAGTTTAAGCCAGACTAACGAACAGCAATTAATTTTTATATATACAGGGTGTCCCGTAATTCGTTTTACATACTTTGGGATATGATTCTTAATCATATTCTAAGAAAAAAATTGTTCTACAGTAAAGTCCGTTTCTCAAGTTTAAAATCACTTTTTGACAATTTAAAAAAAGGTTAACTTTGGTGTACCCTGACCTTTGTTAAATTCGATATCTCTGTCGAAACTGATGATAGGAACCTAATCTTAGACTCAATTTTCTTAAGAAATAACAACCTTTAAGACTGTATTTAAATTAGGCTTCCATAGGTTTAGGGCTGCCAGATTTTCAATTTTAAGTGGTGTTCAAATTTTCTTCCCAAAACAAAGTTTTGACTTTGAGGTCACCCACAATGAAATCCAAAAACGGGCTCTGGCATGGATTCGAAATGAAGGATGGGGCTTTGAGCACTTGTTATAATTGTATTTGTATTAAATACATAAAAAAACTACTAAAAGTGATCATATTATTGGTTTATTCAAACAAACCTCAAAGCAAGAACTTTTTTTTATTTTTTTTTAAATTTTTCCCATTTTGTATTTTTCTTAGTATCATAAAATGTATGGGTTTTTGAGCTAATTTAATGCTGAGTTTTTTCTTTATTATTGTTTTGTTCATCTGTAAAAAATAAAGAAACTCTATGTTTATCAGGCCTTTTCTCCAAAAAAATGACCTCAAAGTCAAAACTTTGTTTTGGGAAGAAAATTTGAACACCACTTAAAATTGAAAATCTGGTAACCCTAAACCTATGGAAGCTTAATTTAAATACAGTCTTAAAGGTTGTTATTTTTTCAAAAAATTGAGTCTAAGATTAGGTCTCTATCATCAGTATTGACAGAGATATCGAATTTAACACAGGTCAGGGTACACCAAAGTTAGCCTTTTTTTAAATTGTCAAAAAGTGATGCCAAACTTGAGAAACGGACTTTACTGTATAACAATTTTTTTCTTAGAATATGACCAAGAATCATATCCCAAAGTATGTAAAACGAATTACGGGACACCCTGTATAGATAGATAGATTGATAGATAGATAGATGAAAAAAAGAAGGTTCATTTGATTACATTATGCATTATAGAATCAATCTTCTGTTTTTCTTTTTAAATATATCCACTACTTCATCTACGTCAATATCTATCCCATAGTGAATATTAATAAGAGCCAAGCCGTTAAGTCTGTTTACACTCGTTGTGTTCCGCAAGTAGTTTTTAAGTCTCCGTAGGCTTAAAAAAGTCCTTTCTGGTGTAGCAGTGGAAAAAGGTATGGTAGCCAATATCTGTTGCAACGTGTAAATATTTGGATATAATTTTTTGTCGCAACTATGTAAGCATTCCAAAGCAGATTTTGGACTAGGGGATGAGATAATCATTGCTGCTTTCCACAATTCAAGTTCTGCTTTGACGAAGGATCCTTTCGGGTAGCACTGCCGAATACATACAAATTGCGCCAATAACTTTAAAAGAAAACCATTTCTTTCAAGTTTATTCCACTTGTTGCCTCGAGCACACCTGCTTGCTGAGTCTTACATATATTAGGTCCGTTCGTTGAACTTTCCCCAGGGTTGACACCGGTTTTCTTGACAACCCTATGAGTTGTCATAAAAACCTGGGTTTTCCAGTCCTCAAAAAACGCTAACCCACAAATCACCACACATCCCTGTCATTTGATTAAAAACACATGTCATTTGACAGCCCTCAACTCGCCACACCAAAAACCTATGGCGAGTTGATGGAAAACCTAGGTCAACCCTAGTGCTCAAAAAACACTCAATTTGACATTCAGTGCGATTTTAAGTTTCTCAAAAAACGCTTTGTGGTGACCTCAGGGCGACCCTAGGGCTTCGACGAACAAACCTATTGCCTTTCGCTGGTTTCGGACGTCGCCGTCGTTCAAGTATTATCCCCAAAAACAAGTTTTTGCGTTCGTCAGTAATTTTTTTGTTTCCCTTTCTTTTTTTTCTTTCTAAGGGTGTTTGTGTTCAATGTAAATTTTTTTGAAAAAGAGCATAGTTTGCGTTGCTATTCTTAGCAGCTCGCAGTTGTATTTTATCTTGATTTTAGTTTAGTGCTGAAGGACCGAACGGCGCGGCGTAAGTAGACTATTTTTTTTAGGGTAAGTTGACTTATTTTTTTCCTTGGTAATTTCAAGAAAAATGATGACATATGTGCGGAAAGCCGCAAGAGCGTCGAAGCCGAAATTGCTTTAATTTGTTTATTCAATTTAATTTTTTTATTTATTTTGTAATACCAAAAGGAGTGGATTTTGTTTGTTAACATAATTTAATTGTTTTTAATAAATTTTTTTTTTTAATCTAGTTTTTTGTGTACTACACGAAGTTTGTTTATTTATAATTTGTAGTTTCAAATAAAATTGACTTTTAATTCTATTTGCATAGTTTTAGTGAAAAAAGAATATAAAGTCAACTTACCCCATAGCATTGGCCAACTTACAACGGCTTTGGGGTTAGTTGACCAACTTGAGGTCGTTTTGTAAAATTAGGAAAAAAATGTCTCAGTATTAACAATGTTTAGAAGACATATTTTTTTATAAAAAAAAATATTGTTTTATGTATAAGAAGGTTTTTTCCGTTTTGATATCCCTCTTAGTTTCTTAAAAAAAAGATAAGAACATTTTTAGTCTACTAGCCCGGTCTCCCCTACTCTTTGTCAGCTTTATTTCTCAAAAGTTGCAAAGCATTAATAACTTTATCTACGTGATTGAATGCTGAGATCGGTGTTAACTGTTTGCAGTTGTTTTGATAGCGAAACTGTAAAGCTCATGACTTTTTGAAAAATCACTAGGCACATAAAAATATTGGAAGATCGAAGTGTGTTAAGCATTTGAACAGCTTGCTTCGATGTTTCTTTACTGTGGCTAGTTTGGAGTTCTTCGAGTGCATTGACAACAGCTTGATAAATTTCCTTAAGTCTCATAACGGCTACATGCTTGTGAACCCACCGTGTTTCACACAGGGTTTTTTGATTTCCAGCCGGTAATAGTTCCCAAATTTTACCATTTAAAACAGCAGTGCGCTCAGCAGAATGTCCAAGACCCATTTTTGCCGCTTCTGTTTCAATACTCGCAAAAGCACCCATGATATCACGCTTTTTTCTTCCCATTGCGTCAATATCGTCTGCGTAGGCAAGTAATTGTGCAGACTTTTGAAAGATTGTTCCTCTGGTATTGACGTTTGAGTTTCGTACAATCTGTTCAAGTATGATGTTGAAGAAATCGCATGACAGTTTGTCGCCTTGCCTAAAGCCCTTTTCGACATCAAAGGTCTCGGTGAGTTCTATACCGAACTTGACGGAGAAGCGTGAATTCTCCAAAGTCATCCTGCAAAGTCGTATGAGTTTTGCAGGGATGCCGATACTAGACATGGCTCTGTACAGCTCGTTTTTGTAAATACTGTCATACACGGCCTTGAAATCGATCAAAAGATGGTGTTTATCGATATTATATTCTCGGGGTTTTTCCAAGATCTGCGGTAATGTGAAAATTTGGTCTATTGTGGACTTCTCTGGTCTAAAACCACATTGATAAAGACCTATCAAGTTGTTGACGTGGGGTTTCAGACGTTCACATATTACAGGAGACAAGATCTTATAAGTGACGTTAAGGAGGCTTATCCCTCTATAATTGGCGCAGTTGTGAGGGTCTCCCTTCTTTAGGATCGCGCATACGATACTGAGGTTCCATTCATCGGGCATGCTTTCTTCCAACCATATCATGCAGATCAGCTGGTGCATGCTCTTTTCCAACTGGTCTTCAGCTGCCTTGAAAAGTTCGGCATTAAGTCCATCTGCACCTGCAGTCTTATTTGATTTAAGTTTGCATATGGCAATTGATGTCCTCTTTTCATCTCAATGAAAAGAGGACATCAATAGAATTTTAAAATAATCAAAGAAACAAAAAGCTTTCTCTTGAGATGTTCTTTTTTTTACAAGAACGGAAAAGGCAATTCCAAAAATCATTGAGGTGAAAAAAGAAAAGGAAAAAATGTTCTTTGTTTCATTCAATTCATATAAAATTAATTTCAAAGCTCACATAAAAAAAAAAATAAAAAAATAAAAAAAAAATTTAAATTAAGAGGATTAATTGGTTAATTTTGAAAAAAAATGCGGGACATAAAGTTTATGGCCAAAAAGAGGACCTATCCTAGTTAAATAGGACGTCTGATAAGGCTTATTATATGAAGCCGCTTGTCCACGCAAACAAGTCTAATGCCGCTTTCAATTGGTTTCACTTGGGTAAGCACTCATTTTAAAAACCAACTATCTATCCAGTTTAACGTTATTGCGTTTGTGTGAGTCAAACACCTATGACTCTTAAAAAATATTCCTTGAAGAAAATTTTATTTTTGACATTTGAGTAAGATTTGTTAGTGCTTCTTGAGTCGATTCTCACTTCAAATCGAGAAGCGACTTTCATTCCTCAGAATCATGAGAAGCGTTCTTTTTCCACCAATGGAACGGTTTGAGAGTATTACTGGACGCTCATGGACGGTTCTTTTCGTCCAATGGAAAGTGACATAAGACGCGATTGACCCCATGCGGCTCATAATACTGCAAAAAGCGGGTGGAAACTTTGCTCTCGGCCGTAAATAAACCTGCAGACCAACCAGAGCTACTGCCTGATCTTTCTCCGTGCCACCAGGGTCCATAAACAAACGTGAACTTCTCTATTTGTTTCAGGTTAAGAAATTACTAACCGCAAGGAATCAAACCTTAAGTTATTACAATTGGGTAGAGTAGGTAGTATACTGAGAAGCCACCGTACGGAGTAGTTAGAGTTTAGTTTACAGAATACTGATTATAACTTTAACGGCCGGTTTCTTCACACAGAACTAACGATAGATCTGTGCACTTTATACTAGTCCTAAAAATAACAAACAAATCGTTATCAACTCATTTCTTCACATTAAAAATTAAAATAAGTTCTGTCAGTTTGAAACCGAGTACTACTTAGGACCCGGTATTAGCTAGCTCTTCAAAAACAACAAAAAATATATTATTATACCAGTCATTAGTACTCAAATGAGTATCAACTCATTTCTTGACAAAACATAAACACATTAGTTCTGTAAAATTGAAACGAAAAATTAAATAGTACCCGACCAAAATTAGGACCAAAAAGTTGGGCGTATAGCATACAAAATCAAGTCGTTTTGTTAGAGAAAAATTTTCAAGTTTTTTGCTTAGAATCGATTGGGTATAATTTTTTGAATATGTTTCCTTTTATTGGAATGAATTTATATTTTTAGTATTGTGCATTCACAAAAAGGCAATGGATTTAGTTTTCGGTGGAGATGATTTATTCATGGACTTTGACAACGTCGAAAGCGATGAAGAAGTGGTGGGAGTTCGTCGTGTATATCGAATGCCACAGAGAAACAACTTCAATTTTGGGATGACGTTGACTTTTTCAACGTTTTATATTAGCAAAACCAACATTTCAATTTGTTCTTCAATTAGTTACAGAAGAATTTTAGCACACATGCACACACGGTATTGTAAACATTATTTGTAGAGCATTAAAGCTAATTTTGAACTGGATTTTACACAGATCTTATTTTATACCACCGGAACTTCTCGTTACTTTGCGTTTCATGGCATGTGGATGAATGCAGTTAGCAGTACATTTCATGCATGTGTCGGCTTCTTGCGTCTTGCGTCTTGTCGCATATTACCAAAAGTCTGTATGGCATTAATACGACATTTGGACCAGTTTGTGAAAATGTCCGCAACATTCACAGAACAACAGAGAGCTGCATCTGAATTTTAGAGGATTGCCCAGTTCCCACGAACAATTAGGGCTATTGGCTGCACCCATACAGAGTGAAGGGTTTTGTAACCGCAAATGTTGGTTTTCCCTAAAGGTGCAAACAATGTCGTGGGCCGATTTAAAGATATTGAATGTTGTTGCTCGTTGGGCTGGATCTGTGCATGATCAAACCATTTTCTGACATTCGAGCCAAATCTGAAGCAGGTAAATTTGAAAACTATATATTGATCGGTGACTCTAGTTATGCAAATACGAACTATTTGGTAACACCATACACCATTAACAATCCGGATATGCGTCAAAACCAACAAATGCCAAATAACCAGAGGCGAATCATTCGTTTCAGAAATGTTGTGGAGAGGCAGTATGGTATATGGAAACGCAGGTTTCCTGTATTAGCATATGGTATGCGCGTTAAAACTAATACTTCCCAAGAAATAGTAGCTTCATTTGCAATATTGCATAATATCTGCAGAAATGCTAACGATCCGCAGCCGCCTGAAGAGTCAACTCAACATGAAGATCGCTTACGTCGTGCTATTTTAAGTGGATCAATTGAAAGCAGTTCAGAATCAATCGGAATAAATCTAAATAACAGAAAACGTGCTGCCAGAGAAAGTATCATCCTAAAATTGCAATAATTAAACTTAAACTCAACGCGAAATTTTTATTCCTTTGTTCCATCTCAGGGCTCTATCCGCCGTATTAATAAACGCGGAATAACTGGGAAATACTTATTCCATGGATTAAGTTACCATTATACCATTTTCCATTTAATTAAAGCCACCATTATACCATTTTCCACTTAATCCATAGAATAAGGCTTAGTCCAGCTATTCCGCGTTTATTAATACGGCGGTATATGTTTATGTATATTTAAAATAAACTATATTTACAAACGTAAATTCTATTTCTTGTAAGAAAACAAACTACATACATGAATACGACGGTACTTACCAGAGTATTCACATCCATATCTAATCAACTCAGAAACCAATTCAAAAAATCAAACCATCTGCGCGTGTAACTACAAAATTTTCAAAAAAAATTGAGAGATTTGAAGTTCAATTCAAATTTATAGTTTTAACTGTCAAACAAGTGTCGTAAAAAGGATTCGACCAGTTTTAGACTTATCAAGTCACTAGTACTGGAGTAGGAACTTAGATCTCGTATCTATGATGCGAAAAAATGGAGAAGTACAAACTTTTATGTAGGACCAGGTATTAGAGTTAGTACCTGGTCTAGCTAGACCGGGTACTAGACCGCCTTAGTACTAAAAATGTGAGGAAATCGGCCGTAAGAGTTATCAGTTTCAAATAAAGAGTTTGCACATTTTAGGTGAAAATTTTCCCCCTGAAGCTTCGTGTTTTTCTTCAGAAAGAACCTGGCTAATCCGACGAGCAAAACCTCGGCTGGAAAGCAAAGCTCCGTACCAACACATGTGTAAGTCTGTGAGCATGTTTACGTACATTTCCTTGTAAATCACGCTTTTTTGTTTGCTTATTTAAATTTCCCACAACTCAAATTAAATAAAAATATATCTGATATATCTTTATGGTCTAAAAGACAATGTATTCCTTTTTTTCCAAATTTTCGGCTTGAATTCCATATGAGAAGGTGAAACTCCCCACAATATGGCATCACTGTAAATGAGTTCCTTTTGACTCAATTGAGTCCCACTGGCAAGTGGCAACAGTGCTAACCGTCAAACTAGTAAAAGTGGCTCCTTTAGCCCGAGAACACTGTTGAAGTTATGTCTATAATTGTCTATGCGGGATGGCAATACAACCTGTAAGCATGAAGACTTTGCCGTAAAAAAGTGGTAGTTGAGTATTGAGTTGACAAGACACTAACTACAGAGTTCATACGCATACATAAGAAAATGATCTTCTTTTAGTTGCGAGCGATGCGATCAGAAGTGAAATCTCAAACAACGTACATGATATGTGGTATCGTACCATCAAAGATCATACCAAACAAGAAATGAATGGGAGAAATTTTTCGAGGTTCACTACATGAGTCGTTTGCTGATATTGTCATAGTATAAGTAATAAAAATACTCAAGAGAGTTTTTAACACAGAAGCCGATAAGCACACAAACTACTGCAACTCTGACGCGAACGCAACACCCAACGAACTCATTTATTATACGAACACGAACAAATTGATTTGAGCTTAGAATTTGGGAACGACGCCAACCGTCTGGCAGACGTCTACTAACTCCCAACGGGTAAACGCGACAAGTGCATTTTCGTCTCCCCAATTATAAAAATTTGATTTATTAGAAAATTTTTTCCTGGAGTGTCTAGAGTGTTTTTTTTAAGATCGAGTCGTTAGTAATTCATTAAAAATACGATCCCAATAAAAGGGTAAGTACGTATGTACATAACTTCTGGTAAAATAGTAAAAGAAAAACTACCCGACAGCAGAAAACCTAGATAGTTTGATAACATTGTGGATATTTTTAGATATTTTCTCAAATAGTTCAAAATGTTCTCTCAACATCACTATTTCTTTGGTGTTTATATGTATTTTCGAAGGAAGGTTCACTGTTTTACCTTAAAAATGTGGGTCCTTTTGTGTGTATTATTCAAAAAAATCATCTTGAAATTCAAGCTCAAAACGGGCACGTGATCCGTTCATTTTCCCTTGTGAACTCAGTCATGAGATCTCAAAATAATTAAAACACTACCTGCTGTTTTTAAAGGTGTGCGATCAGAGATCGCTTATACGTATTCAAAAAAGGTTAGTGTATGAATGTTCAGGGCGAACGAGTTGAGTTGTGCAGTGAACAGGTATTTGCACTTTATACAATTGTCAAATACCTTACCAACTGACACCTACAAAAATGAACAACACTGGCAATAAAAATTTCATTGTTGTCTTATCATTTCTTTTTGGTGTGTTTTTCTTTTTCATTTTGACACTTTGGGATTAATTATGATCAATTTATGAATACCATCATGTGATAGGGTGTGTTGTTAGCCACATAAACTCTTAGTTCGTTTTACAAAGCTCTAAAGGCTTATATAATTATGAAATGACGAACAAATGCAAATCACATGATATAGGTAATTCTTTGATGGTTCGTGCTGATAAGTATCTAATTTGAATGATTTCGATATAAAGAAAGGGTGGGACTGAACAGTCGTCCCCCTTCCAAGCTTTACTCTTTTCTGCTTTTCTGTTACTCCACTTTTCTGAGATAGAACATTAAAAGCCGTCTTGGTCAAGACGTCAGCATTTTTACATTTTTGTATCGTTCAGAAGAGTATAGGTATGTAGCTAACATATATTTTTTTCAGTTGAGTACATTCAATGAATTTTAATTGGAAAAAAAGCTACCTTGGAGTTAATAGTTTATTGATCTTATTTTATTTGGGAATGGATTCATCTAACAAATAAATTTCATTTCAATTATAAATACGAGTAGGTATGTACATACAAATACAAACATACTTTTTGTTTGATAAGTTAAAAGAAAAGGGCAGGCATACGTTTGATCATGTGAAACATTTTGTGGTGACGAGCTCGCTAAGTGAACAGTTTTAGGATTAAGAAGATGCCCAAGGCCCAATTAACTGCTAAAATCCGAAACCAGTATGAAATGTTCTCAATACTCAATGGTCAATAGCAAGAACGGGTTCTGAGAATTGGTGAACTAGAGTCGCATTTAGAATTCGGCAGAAGTACTCGCTTTTTTGTGAAATTTTTTTTTTTTACAGTTGAGGAGTTGAAAAAATCCGACAACCTCAATTAGAAGAATATTTATGTAGGTATGTACCTATACCTATAAATATTTAAACTTGCTTATCTACATACAAACTTAAGCATGGAAAACTCGTAGGTACATACTTCAAGCAGCTTGGATCTTTGCCCTCGAACTGTGTTGATTGGAAAACAGGCGATTGAATCAGCCGGATAATTTTAACATGAACGCACACTTTAATTGAATTGGAAATCATTATTTTTTCTCAAACATTTTTCTCTGTTAAGTCCCAATACAAACAATTACGTACATAATGTAGATATATATGTATATTGCGAAAGAAGTTAAATTTTTTTTCTTTCATAAACCAGTGACGGAATCTTGTTCTTCTTCTTTTTCGGCTTTACGAAAAGTCGAACTAGAAGGGATCACAGCTGTCCCACTTATTTGCTTCGCAATACTGATCCGCCCATGAAGTTAAGGCCCCGACCCATAGAATCAGTTGCGTCCGTTCGCTGCCGGATTCACCTGACAGCTGTGAGTTTTGCCGGACACAACGGATTGGGGTGACCCATAGAATCCGTTGCGGTGTCTCAACTCAACAAGACCACTCATGTTTAGCAGAAGAGAAAATTTCACATTGGTTCTTACTGCGCATGTCATCAGAGAGAAAATTTCAAATTGGTTCTTACTGCGCATGTCTCTCTTCTGCCGGACGCAAAAAGTTAAAAGTTGGGCTACTTTTTGCGTTGCGTCCGTTGCATCCGATGCTTATGGGTCACCTCTCATAAGATCGTGTGTATTTAATCGAGCTGTCAGGTGAATCCGAGAGCGAACGGACGCAATGGATTCTATGGGTTGAGGCCTTTAAGCCGCGTTAACAAGCCTCCCGATTTTGGGTTGTTCGTTGTCTTTTTATTTTTTCACAGTGCACAGTCGTGTCTGTAAGTTGTATGACAGTTGCATGATAACAATTGTGTTTAGAGAGAAAAAAGGCAGACAGAGTAGCACAGAGCAAAGCAAGAAATATGCAAAATGTCGGGCAATTTGCGAAGACTCAAAAATTGAGTGAAAAGAAAAAAGAAACTTGCATTTTAAATGAATTATAAATTCACAATTGCCAACATTGCAGTCAAACCTGAATTAATATCTTATGGAAGTTCAAATCCTTAGCTTATCTTAGATTTCAAATTGATCGCAAAGCACAAAATGGTTCGTTGTACTTTACTCACGGTTCGTTGAACTTTACCCACGGTTCGTTGAACTTTACCCACGGTTCGTTGAACTTTACCCACGGTTCGTTGAACTTTACCCACGGTTCGTTGAACTTTACCACGGTTGACCATAGTTTTCTATATCCTATTGCCAACCCTATGAGTTATCAAAAAAACCTGAGTTTTCAGTTCTCAAAAAACGCATAGCCACAAAATCACCACACAACCCTGTCATTAAATGACAAATTTCCAATTTTCAAGAAAAATACATGGTACCCGTGGCGTGATGGCTAGCATGTCTGCCTGTTAACTGGGAGGTTCGTGGTTCGAATTCTAACAGAAGCAAAATTGCTTTTCACGGGTATCGCGAGGAATTGGCAAGTCTTGAGATAGTAAATTCATTGCCATGAAAAGCGCTTTCTCAATTCGTTCGGAACCATTTCCTCTCAAGGCATGGTTGTGAGAAATGTGGTAGGCCCTGGGGCTCCGGGCTCTGTTGCGCCATCCTATTTATTTTCATTTATTTTACTTGTTTTTTTGGCTGCCCTCTGTTCATTACCTGAACTACCCCCAGCAGAAACCTTGTGCTACTTCAGGTTGGGTTGAGGACAAACACAGGGTTGAAAAAACACTCAGTTTTACATTCAGAATGAGTTGAGTTTTTCCAAAAATGCTTTTAGGCGACTACAGGGCAACCCCAGAGCTTCAACGAACGAACCTATAAACAAAAATATTTGAAGCAAATGGCAACAGCGGACTTTGACTCTTTGCTCGAATCTGTTCTTAATCAAAAGTAAGTGCAGAAAATTCTTCTTTATGTGATCTGAAACAGGTAATTAAACACAAAAAAATTCTTGCTCGAAGCAGAAAAATTATTATTAAACACCGTATAGATCTAGAGTAGGTCATTGAACACAACTAATTGGTTTGTTCGTTGAACTTTCCCCAGGGTTGACCCAGGTTTTCTTGACAACCCTATGAGTTGTCAAAAAAACCTGGGTTTTCCAGTCCTCAAAAAACGCGACCCTAGGGCTTTAACGAACAAACCTAATATTAACTGGAGCTGGTCGTGCTCCTTTTTTTCCAAGATGTTATTTTTGACGTGAGGGTTTACTTCATTTAATTTTTTTATATTGTCCAAAATTCTGAACCGTATGTGAGTGCTGTCTGAACGCATCACGCACAACTGCGATGTAGAGTCAGCTTCAGCTTATGGGGCATTTTCCTATCACAGAAGTACGCTTACTCGATGATCATAGATACCCAGATATTTAAACTTTTCACACTTGGGAATCACATTAATATTCAAATAAATGTCTGGAGTAGGCATGTTTGTCAGAAATCTGGCAAAAGTACGCAGGTTAGATTAGGTTAGGTTAAGGTGGCTATCGGGAAAACGACCGACACACTTAGACCAAAATAGATCCAATGTGATACCACAAGAAATTTTGAAGAATTGCCTCTTATTTAAATTTTTAAGGTGTTAGATGTGCCGCTTGACTCAGCCGTCACTACAGAGACTGGCAGAATGGTTCGATGAAATCAAATTATTGAAAAAAGCGCAGTGACCTTTTTTTTGCCAATAGAAAGTACCAAAAGGATATATGAATCATTATGAGGCTTTATTGCCAATTTTTGAAAATCGACTTCTTGTGGCCACTCGAATGGATAGGACTTAAATCGCTTTAGTGATCTTAGCTTGAGTTTGCCATAAATATAATTTTAAGAAATCAAGAATCTGTTCATGCCTTTGTTGTGTCTAATGACAGATTAGCGTAATTTTATTATTCCCCCTTTCCAACACTTAAATTTATCAATCAGTTGTTAATTGAGAACTACTTATAAACCATAACCTACACGCACTTCAATATTCTTATCACAGCAATTATGATTATTAAAATCAATAAAATCGTTTTGCTTATCAATCAGTATTTGAGATTGACATTAAAATATCTTTGCTTTTATCGGTCTAAATCACAATTCAGTAGAAACTCATTTATTTCAACAAGTACATATTTGGCGGTGTACCTCTTCAGTAAATTGGAGTGTTTGGCTCTGAGACTCGTTGGCACTCAAGACTCAAGGCCGTTTTACTTTCCTCTCATTGAAGAGGTACACCGCCGCCGGATAGTTTCAAGAAAAAGTTTACCAAGTAAATAGTTGTATTCTTAGGCACAATCAAGAGCCTAATGTTTTTTTAATTTCATTTCGCTTGCTTACGTTGTAAGGTTCTTGTGATGGCATGTTTTATATATAATTTATATCAGATGCGTGTTTTGAAAATGTACCTATTAATTAAAAAGGCACTACATAGACATCGATGTATGTTTTTATTTCCACAGCTTCGCTGTCAGCAGTACGCTTGGGAGATACTTTAACTAATCTTTGTCTCATCCAATCCAAGTGAAAATTGTTAGATTAAGTCCACCTAAGGAAAGAAGAAAACTTTTGTATCTATGTATGAATGCTATTCTTTCTGAAGCAGATTTGAATTTGTCCAACTTGTAACTAAGCCAGGCAACGTTGATACTAGACTGCACGGGAAAACGTTGATAGACCGTATACTTATGATAATATTTTGAAGAACGAAAGCTTCTCAATGATTAACAGTACGGTTTTCAAGGTTTTACGTCACTCTTCCTTATTTTCATAAAACGGTATCTTCCTTGAAACGAATTTCTCAAAGCTGTTGAAAATTGAATGTTTAGCCATTTGGCGTCATTTTGCAGCTAGACTCTATTTGAATTTGCGATAAGTATTGCAAGTAATGACAATTAATGAAGATAACAATAATTCACGGAAATTAAATGCTGGGAGGTCAACACGTCTGATCCGTTCTCACAGATGTTCCAAAACGGACGAAAAAAAAGAATCAAAAAGATAAAAATAGCTCCCAGACTTCTGCACCATCTTCCAAGCAGAATTACTTGAAGTTTGTGAAGCCACAAAGTTTATGGCTGTGCCAAAGCATCCATAGTACAAAATTTAAAACTGAGAGGAAACAGAGGAAGGGTAATTTTATTACTTCTCTAAGTGCACTCAGAGAACACTTCTCAAACAGGGTGCCATCATGACCTTCTCCTGAACAACATCCCTAAATTTATCCAGGGTTCCAAGTAGTTCATTGATTTTCCCTTAATAATTCCTACACCACCATTCACCCCTCCCAAATCATTATCATTTCCCTTACCCTATATCGTCTGTTATACTGAGGAAAACAAAGAACCATTTGTGATTTGAGTGTGGTGTTGCCGCTTGCGAGTGCACCTTGCACCACCATCCAAACTTGCCCACGCAGTCCTCTACTTAGCCAACAGCAGTTTCTACGAGTTTCATCGAAGAAGAGAGTTTTGCTATGTTATTGTAAACACTAGCCGTGTTTTATTGGGAATTTAGATTCGCTTCAGCAAAACATCGCAAAACATCGCTCATGGAAAAACAACAACTCTAAAGTGAATAGCGTAAGTGGACAAAAATAACTCGCTTGCAGAAGTGAACAAGAGGGATGGTTGGTAAATGGAGTTTATGTGAAAGTGAGCTTGGTAAGTTAATATAGCCAAAAAAGCGTTTTATTGAGACTCGCAAGTGAAGTGAATATAGAAATTCCCAGTAAAACACGGCTACTAATGCCGTGTTGCAGTGAGAATTTATATTCACTTCAGCAAAACATCGTTAAACATCGCTCATGGAAAAACAACAACTCTAAAGTGAACAACGTAAGTGGAAAAAATTACTCACTTGCAGAAGTGAACAACAGGGATGGTTGGTAAATGGAGTTTATGGAATATAGTTGTATAAGTGAGCACAGCGATTTATTGAGCGCCGAAGTGAATATAAAAATTCTCAATAAAACTCGGTTTAAGTAATCTTTATTAAATTCAAAAAAAGAGGTGTGCCGAATGTGAACGCCTGTGAACAGGCTGACTTGTCAAAGAAAGCAAAAAAAAAAAAAAATACAATGCACCCACCAACTTTCAACTTAAATTGATATTTTTTATCAAAAATAAGTAACTTTAATTTCAGCACAAAACTAGGGATGTATTATTTTTCCATTTTTTCTTATATTTCTGATCTTCTCATAAAAAATTAAGATAACACTGCGTAAAAAAGGCCAATTTGGTTTTAATGTCAAACTGTGTGTTTTTTGAGTTTTGGGTAACTTTTTTTTTTTTTGGTAACTTACCCTATCGTAGCAAGGTTTTTGGTTCGTCATTTTGTTCGTTCTAGCCCTGGAGTTGCCCTTTATCCGGAAAGCGTGCTTTCTTAAACATCAACTCACTATTTATTTTTTAAATCAGAAACCGTGAAATCAAGCAGACAGCCAGAATTAGTTAGTCACAGATCCCCCCATGTACCTAACTATAGTCCAAAAATATTTCGTTTGATGACTATTAATAAATTAGCCCCGTCCACCGCACTCCTTCGAGATCTTCCAGTTTTTTAACCGCCGATTTCGGGTCTGGGTATGTTGGCAAAGAATGTTTACGATATAAGTTTTTAGACTATTAATTTTTATTTATTGTTTATCCGCGAAAGCAATCATAAATTGCGTCAGTAAAGCTTATTGATTTAATTCACTCCAAAGAAAAAGCAGAAGTCATTAAAAATTTATTGTTTGTATACCAAATTGATTTAATTTGAAAAATGTTATTGTTTGTGGAAAGAAACTAGAAAGTAAGATTCACATGCTGTGTACATACATAAACATAAATATAAAGAAAATAAAAGTGTGCACTGCACATACAAGGTGTGCTTTTCACGGATTTGGAGGGTTTAATATGCTGTGTTTTATAGATGAAGTATGATAAAATTTTCTGCGGTTAAAGTAGACGTGCTCGGCGATTTTCATTTGTTTCTGTCATGGCGATACAGGATGCCACCACTGAGACGATTGAGGTTTAATTTAAACGTCATATCTGTAAAGACTTGTTTTGGCAACTGTTATAACACGTGCGTCGTCGTTGATTTCATTTAATGATTTCTGAGCAACTTGCATTCTTCGATGTTTTTGTTGAAAGTCGCCGAGCTGATAAAAACAAGTTTAATCTTCGCGGCCGATATTTATGCAAGTAATGAATACAGCTAAAAAACTTTTCAGGGGCATGTATGCCATAATAATTTTATTTTTTTTTATTAGGCTCTGCAAAACCATGTGTCTGCCTGTTAATTGGGAGGTTCGTGGTTCGAAATCGAATTCCAACAGAAGCAACAGTGGGCCCAGTGGCGTAACAATAGGGTGGCAGGGCTGGAAAAATGCCAAGGGCCCCCAATCTAAGAGGGCCTCGTCCCAAGAAGCTCAAATATATTTTTTACATTTTACCTGAGCATTTTATTTTACTTATGGTACCCGTGGCGTGATGGTTAGCATGTCCACCTGCTAACCCATAGGTTCGAGGTTCGAATCCCAGCAGAGGCAAAAATGTTTTTCCACGGGTATCGCCTTTCGCGAGGAATTGGCTAGTCTTCCATTAGTAAATTCATTGCCATGAAAAGCGCTTTCTCAATTAGCCGCTCGGAACCGGCAGAAAATTGTAGGTCCCTCCATTCCCTCACAAGGCATGGTTGTGAGAAATGCGCTAGGCCCAGGGGCTCCTCGCTCTGTTGCGCCACTCTATTTATTTACATATTTATTTTATTTTATTTTACCTACAAAGTACATTTTTTAATTTTTAAAGTTCTGCTTAAAATGCAAACTGAGAAAACTAAAGACCATAATGCAATTTCAAGTCAATAGTATTTCAATACATTCTAAATAAAAAGATGTTGATTCATTTTAGAATGCATCCATTTGTATCTGCATATATTGTGGCGGTACATTGACAACGCGGGTGAGCATTGACGATCGGGGAATTCCCTAACTTTGTTTTTACTTTTTTCGTGGCGCTGCCTAACTTACTGCGTGATTATTTTGACAATTGGTGATTTGTATCTTTGATTTTTCGTAATTGTTCTCTTATTGAATCTGCAAAAGGTGGCTAAATAAAGTTAATTGTGAAAGTTAGATTATTAAATGTCTTGTTGTAGAAAATATTTAAGTGGGAGTGAAAAACGAAAAAGAAAGAGGGAGGCTGAAGAAAAAAAATAAAAAGCTACCTATTTGAAAAATAAAGACTTTCATAATGAAAATTCAAGTGAACAGTCCTCCAAAAATTAAGAATTGGACTTTAAAGTATACCAGAACTACCAGTTGCAGTTTGCAGCACCCAATACCAGTGACTATCCAGATCCAGAACAACCAGAATAGGGTACGAGCAAAAATCAAAGAGAATTATATTTTAGCGTGAACAATAAGTATATCGTTATATGTTACTGATAAGGTTAATTTTAAAGAGCTAACTGATCAAGTGAAAAGGTTCGTGATTGAGAACGGACATTGTAAACTCAAGGGCAATTTCTCAAAAGATAGTGACAATATATCTTTGCTACAAAAAACATTACTATATAGTTTCCAAGTCTGACGTGAAGCTTGAACGTACGAGGGAGCGTTTTTATATTCGCGGAATGAGGGGGTTAGAGAGGGGTGACTATGCTCATTATAGTCGTAACGAGTTCAGCTACTCATAATAAGTATAAATACGAGGTTTCATTTTTCATAGGCAATTTGTCTTCGAGCTATCGTCAACCAAGCTACATAAATCGGGAGTAAAAAGTGAAATATGGAGAAAATCGAATATCGTGCTGTAATGAACCGAATGAGACGTCATCGGTTTACGGCGACTCTTGCCCAGGAAAAACCATGGTGTACAAGTGGCACAGTTTATTCAAACAAGGAAGGGAATCACTTGAAGACTACCCGAGGCCGCGCAGAAGCATCGAGGTGACCACGCCAGAACTTATGCAAAAAGTCGAAAAAATTGTGCTCGAGGATGCTCGACTAAAGAAGAAACAACTCGCAGAAATGGTTGGAGTATCCGATACAACCATTTTTAAAATCCTGCATGATCATCTTGGCATGTCTAAGGTCAGCGCAAGATGGGTGCCGAGAATGCTCACGCCGCGCCGCCGCAAAAACAACAGCGCGTAGAGTGTTCACGTGCATTTTTGGACCTCTGCAATGAAGACAAGGATCGTATATTAAGCCGAATTGTTACTGAAGACGAAACTTGGGTTCATCATTATGAGCCTGAAAATGAAAAAATTGCTTCGGGGTAAGAAATTAACCAATGATGATGAAGTCAAAGAGGCAGTTTCGGCGTATTTTGAAGATAAAGACAAAACATTTTTTTAAGAGGGTATAAATAAATTAATTGAAAGATCTGAAAAATGTATCGGTCTTGCAGGTGAATATATTGAAAAGGGAAAATAATTTGGTTTTTTTATTTCCACCCTATATCCCCCATTCCGCGAATATAAAAACACTCCCTCGTACATGGCTATCCAATTCTTTAATACTTCAGAAGGGGTATTGTGAATCTTGTTGGTTATTCGCAAATCGGGCATCTAAGAAAATTCAAAATGTTTGGATTGAAGGCTATGACGACTGGCAACATATTGTAGATGCCATAGAAAGACACGAGACATCGAAAATTCATTTGGATTCCTGTCTAACGTATGAACAGTGAAGACTACATGGAACACTCGATGAAGAACAAGAGTCTTACTCTAACACTCAACGAGTAATTTAGCTTTTCGTGGCCACAGAGAAAGCGCAGATAGCAGTGATCCAAGCTCCAAAGGAAACTTTTTGAGTATTGTTGAGTTACTAGGAAAATACGACCAGATTTTACAAGAATTGTTGAGTAAACCAAAGACCAGATACAATACTTAAGTACAAAAATACAAAATGAACTAATTTCTGCCCTGGTTTCAAAAGTAAAAAATGCACTGGCAATTTTAGAATTTCATGAAGTAAAACATCAAACTGCCTTAGCAATGTCCAAGCAAATTATTAAATCCATAACTGACAAAAATATTCCTCTAAATAAGTGTCGATGACAAGGATATGATGGTGCTAACACAATAAAAGGGACTTATGGTAGAGTTCAAAAACTCATAAAAGATGTCGAGCCAAATGCCGTATATGTTCACTGCGCTGCTCATAACTTAAATCTAGTACTCAATGATGCAGTAAGGGAGGTTATTGATATGCAAAATTTTTTTGAAACAGTTCAACAAATTTATAATTTTTTGGGGCATAGTATCAAAAGATGGATTATTTTGTCAGGATTTATGTATATCTACAAAAGAAATTGAGTCTTCAATTTCAATAACATTAAAAACATTAGATCTATACGGGCAGGCCGTTATGATGCCGTTTTTGCTTTAAAAGTTCGGTTTGTTAAGTCCAAAAAGCGCTAACGAAAACAAATTTGATAAATTGCAAATCAGATGAAAGAAATGAGACTGTTTCAATCAAAAAGAAGATCGAAAACTACAATTTTAATATGCTATTGGTTTTCCATTGTAATATCCTACTAACTATTGATGCAGCCTCTAAAGCTATTCAGTCTAAGGCCAACGATCTTTCAAATGCCTTAAAACGTTTGAAAATTTGTCTTGAAGAATTGGGAAGGTATCGGCATGAATTTGAAAATTTTAAAATGGAAGCAAATAAATAGTGTAGCAGAAAAATGGTTCATCACTCCTGAATTTCCAAAAACTCGTCAGAGGAAGTTAAAACGCCATTTTGACGAGCTTTGCGCGAAAATGAGCGTCTCCGAAATCCGGAAAGTTTGTTCAAAGTGAACATATTTTATCGAGTATTAGACATCATTATTAACCAACTGAAATCGCGTTTCCTTCCGATGAATGAAATCGTTTCAAATTTCAGTATTTTGCAGCCTTCAACTTTAAAAGTTTCAAATGACACTGATCTATTAAAAAAGCTCTAGAATTTGTTGAGATACCTATATAAAAAAAACATATCTGAATCATTTGCAAAGGTAATTCTCAGTTTTCGATCCACTTTCAGAGACGAAATAGAAAAATCTTTGTGTATTAGAGACCTTGTTGATTTATGAATAGTAGAAAATCATTTTATGTCCTGCGGCTTTCCCGAAATATGCACCGCATTAATCTTATTTCTTACAGTTCCTGTGACTACAGGTAGTGCATTTTGAAAACTAAAATTGAAAAAAACTTATTAAAGAAACTCTATGGGACAAGATAGGCTATATGTCACTTGGCTATTTTGTCTATTGAAAATTCTATGGCCCGATCTTTAAACTTTGATGATGTTATAGACACTTTTGCGGAACAGAAAGGAATATCTTTTGGGCTAGCGTAGGGTCTAAGGCCCATTCCCTCTCGCCTAGGGGCGATGTACGATTCAGAATCGATCTTGGCGCTTCATTCAGCAATTTCGTTTTTATTGTCCATTCATTATAATGCTAAAACTTTCACAAATATTTTAATGTTTGAATTTAATAGTTTTAGTGATTATATTTTTTATAATTTTTCGATAATTTCATGATTAAAAGTCATAAAATTTGAGTAAGTCGAAGTTTGTTTTCTCATTTTTATATTCTCCATCATGTTATTACTGAACGATGACAGTTGAAATTATTTCCCGCTTGATTGACGATTTTTACTGATAGGGCCAAATCAAAAGAATTTGCCTCGGCCCCATATAGCATTGTTACGCCACTGAGAAGCAAAATTATTTTTCACGGGTATCGCCTTTCGCGAGGAGTTGAAAATTCAAAATTGCCATGAAAAACGCTTTTTCGATTAACCATTCGGAATTGGCAGAAAATTACAGGTCCTCTCCATTCCCTCATAAGGGAAATGGTTGTTAGAAACGCTCTAGGCCCAGAGGGTCCTCTGTTGCGCCACTCTATTTATTTATTTTTATTTAAACCCTCAAAAAAAAATTCCCACATTTTCAGAGCACATCTCGTATGCCTTTGCCAGTTGTCTAATGCTGATCTGCTACATATGTATGTATGTATATGCCAATGTAACCCCATATTTGAAAACACATGAACTTTTAATTATGATGCTTTTGCTCTTATACACATCGCATATGGCTGCTACATAAACCACAAAAAAAGAAAATGTGCTCAAATTGTTTATCATATTATTAACCTGCATATGGATTTTTTTTTCCATAAGTTCAAACTCAAAGGGAATAATTTGAATTCGGCATCATTCTCTATTCAATGCATTGTTGATTACAAAAAACAATTTAATTCGTTTTGTGTTTGTATTTTTGTTGTCTACACTAAATTTTCTATTTTTGTTAAGAACATTAATTATGTTGGCAAATTTTTACTAAACGAATTGGCTTATTAAATTTTTTTTTTGCAGTGCAATAACATAAGGCCTTCGTCATGGGGGACATGTTCCGTAGCGAAGAGATGGCTCTTTGCCAAATGTTTATACAGCCCGAGGCAGCATACACCTCTGTGTCGGAACTGGGAGAAACTGGATGCGTTCAATTCCGAGATGTAAGTTTATCTAAATAATTTATTTTTGTGATTATCGAAAGGAACTAGTTTTATTTCAAATTTTTAATTATACTTCCTCGGATCATTCAGATCATTAAAAATGAGTCATACTAATTTGTACATGTTCTTTATGATAGCTTAATTTGTAGTGAGGATTGTGGAGTAGAGACTAGAGAGGTATGAATGTAGTCAGCACAATATTAATATTATTGTTTGGAATACACATTGCAGCAAGTTAGGCTGTCAAGTTCAAGATTTTAAAATTGGGACACATACATTCTAATATCGTTTTTCATTTACGAAAAGAGTTACTCCTTTTGTGAAAAGATTTACTCATTTCCCATTTTCCATGTTTCATTGAAAAAAAGAGTAAATCCGGAGTTACTCTAAACGCCAAAGATCTACTCCCATTTGGTTGGGACATCTACTCTGAATTCAGGCACACATGCAAAAACATTTGTTCTGTCAAACTTTAAATGGAAAACAAAATAATTTGCTTATTTTCAATTTGGTCTGGCAACGTTGTTGGGTTGAAAAAATTGCTATTAATTATGAGGAAACAAGTAAATAAATTAAAATTCAGTAATTTGCTGAAGAAAACAAATTACGAAATATGAAAATATGAATTCCTATATGTGAACATCAATTTAACCGCCAATACTAGCAAAAAACCTAAAAACATGTTCCATTGAAAGGAGTAGTTCTCGATTTGAGAGTAAATCTATCAAATTTCAATGAAAAACGCTATAAGAGTTCATACAAATCATTAAATGAATTGGACCCATTTTAATTTCTAATTTTGTTTTGGTTTTACGCACAAACTGATCGATAGTTTATTTATGTCACGTCTGCCGTATATCTACTTTTCGTTTGTTCTACAGCTATGAATATCTTTTAGGGTGGGAACATAAATGTCCAGCAAGATAAACAGGTCTAAATGTCTTTGAAGATTTATGTTTAGTCTCAATTCAAATAAACATTTGTAGATATTTTTTTAAGCATAAATTATATCGATTTCAGTGTATTTGATGACAAAAATATTAAATTTTTATGATTTAAAGTGGGCATTCAGTACAATTGATTAGCTTTTCAGAATCACCAAACCAATCATTATGTACCTAATACTCGTACCTCCTTTGCCTGAAACACCCTTAAATTTTTGTCTGATGTGAAATAAAACACAGCGTCCTATCAATGTCAAGTAAATTTCGGGTCGATTTCGAAAACTAGGTTTGTTCGTTGAAGCCCTGGGGTTGCTCTGTGGTGACCTTAAAGAATTTTTTGAAAAATCTAAACACGCCCTGAATGTCAAATTGAGTGTTTTTTGACCCCAGTTTTGCCCTCAACTCTGAAATAGTAATATAGGTTTTTGCTGGAACAAGTTCAAGTAATGAACAGGGCTGTCAAATGGCATGTATTTTTCTTCTAATGACAGGGCTGTGTAGCGACCTAGACCTAAGAATTGTAACTCTCTAATAATAATTAGAGAGTTACGAACGAGTTTCTAGTATTCGATTGCGATAATTCAAGAAAGCGAATTGGGACTTTATTAATAAATATGACCAACTGTCGCATGAACAAAAAATACTGTTTTGTCTAAAAGGAAGTAAGACTTGGTCCCTTGTGAAGAACATTAATAGTGTTTTTCATTGATATTCGACAGATTTTACTCTCAAATCGAGAAACAATGAAACATGTTTTTTTCCTAGTATTGGAGGTTAAATTGATGTTCACATATAGGAATTCATATTTTCACATTTTGTAATTTGGTTTTTTCCAGCCAATTACTGATTTCTAACTTATTTACTCGCTTTTTCATAATTTTCAAAAATTTTTTGAACCTAACGCTGACACAACAAATTTAAAATTATCAAATTATTTTCCATTCAACGTTTGACAGAACAAATGTTTTTGCTTGTATGTGTGAATTGAGAGAAGATCTCGCAACCGAATGGGATCTGTGGCGTTTAAAGTTACGGATTTACTCTATTTTTTAATGAAACATGAAAAATAGAAAAAGAGTAAATCTTTTCACAAAAGGAGTAACTCCTTTCGTCAATGAAAAACGGTATATAAGGTCCGTTCGTTGAACTTTTCCCAGGGTTGACCCAGGTTTCGTTGACAACTCTATGAGTTGTCAAAAAAACCTGGGTTTTCCAGTCCTCAAAAAACGCTAAACCACAAATCACCACACATCCCTGTTAATAAAAAAAATACATGCTATTTGATAGCCCTCAACTCGCCACAGCAAAAAGCTAGGGCGAGTTAACGAAAGGGGCAAAAAACGCTTTGTGGCGACCCCAGGGCGACCCTAGGGCTTCAACGAACAAACCTATTAGTACCTTACCACGTCATCGGTCCCCATGCTTAACTTCAATGACTCTCCTTTTGTCAGTTCTATCGACAAAGTGTGTTTTCATAAACGTGAATTCTGTGCTAATACAATCGTCTTTCTGTTTTGATGCATACATGAACTCACTCGTCCAGGACTACTTGAGTACAATTTTCAAGTCTCTTGTCTGAAACTTCTAATCCGCCTTACTGTTTTGCTGACGACTCGACCCTCAGCTTTTCATATTCGTTTCCAAATTCACGTCCCTGTATTTATTTTGTTTGTGTTTATTTTCCTTATTGACCTCAAAAAATTAAAGAAAAACTAATAATATGATGATGGTAGGCCAATGCCTTCCGAAATGCATTCGGTATAATAAGAAAAATTAATAAACAAAATAAAAACAAAATTTCGTTTTTCGTGTATTATTAGTTTTTCTTACATTTTTTTTGAGGTCAATAAGGAAGATAAACACAAACAAATTAAATATAATTCAGACCACAAACTGTGTTCAATTAACAGATTAACTTGTTAAAACTGTTACTTTCTATTCACGTCCCTGCTCTTCGGATGTGGAAGTGGAACGGTTGTGTATGATAAGCTCATTGAATTCTGGACAGCATTGTCACATGGGGTTATAAAAACCAAGTAGAATTCAATGCTTCGAAAGCTCAATGCTGTCTCCTGTCGTTGAAGCTTAACATTCCCCCATTGCCATTATCCATGAATGGTACCTGCACCCAAGAAACCGAAAAGCTGTCAGTACTTGGTATGTGGTTAAACGATGATCTTCGTTGGAACGACCACAAAATTTGAAGTCGCAAAAAACGCTGCTAAATACTTAGGTTTCTTAAGACGATGCAGGACGATCTTCACCCCTTCTTATCTGGCTACAATTTATAAGGGCTTCATTCGCCCAAAACTGGAGTACCATCTGGTCAAGTGCTCCTCAAACATCTCTGCACCTACTTGATAGGGTACAAAATAGAGCGTTTAAATTGATAGGTGATAGTTCAATCGTAGAACCGATTGATTCTCTTAAACATCGTCGAAACATTACCTGTCTCACTCTCTTTTATCACTTTTTTCACAAACAGTGCTCTACTGAAATAGCCAGTTACATTTCTCCCCTGAAACAATTTAACCGCAACACCAGCCTCGGCCTCGCTAGGAATGCTCATCAGTTTTACCTTGAGCCCAACTTCGGGCGTACAGTCGAGTATAGAGATTCATATTTTAGTCACACCACCCGATTGTGGAATGCTTGTCCTGGCTCTGTATTTCCCCTGCATTACGATTCACAAAAGTTCAAAAGCAACGTGCATCGCTGTCTCCTTTCAAATCCTCTCCTGTTTCCCTAAATGCTCGCACTGTGTTCTAAAACAATATAAGGGTAGTCATAACCCTTTGATGACGTTAATGAACAAAAATACTGCAGTCCGACCCCAGCTAGGTTCGTTCGATTAAAAATCTTACATTACGAACATGTCTAACTGCGTGAACCAGGGATGGAAAATTAACATTTTCAATTGTACTTAAAACTGATTAAAAATTGTACTGAAATGGGGTCAATTGTATCGAAAACTAGCTAGAAAACTTTTTTTTTCATTGCCAAGGCAATAATTAAAGCAGCACATCCAAAATTTCCTCCTCCATTTCCTCACAAGGCATGGTTGTGAGAAATGCGCTAGGCCCAGGGGCTCCTCGCTCTGTAGCGCCACCCTATTTATTTTTTTTTACATCCAAAATTGCTCATTGCTCGGTAGGTTTGATTGATATGAAAAACGTCAAGCAACTAATATCTCTCAAACATGTTTGTGTAGTGTGTGGCGAAACTATGTTTGCACAAACGTGTTTGGGTAGTGTAGGGGCCCTATAATTCATCTACACTTGCAGTCTCGTTTGATATATTTTTAGTTAATAAATTGCTTATTAAACATGAAGTCGATTTCGATTATAAACACAAATCGAAATAAAAACAAATTTCAAAATGAAATTAAATGATCCAGAAACTGCGGCTTATGGAATAAAATATTCCAAATAACTTAAAAAACCGTTATCGATGTCGATTCTATTTTTGATGTGTTCCAAAAAGTTTATATAAATTTTTTTGGCATTTTCCTTAAACTCTATTAAGTCTTCATTGTTTATGCTATTTTCAATGTAAAAAGATTCTACCAGATCACCGCAGAATACGTTTTCAAAAGGTAAATGATTTTCATTTAAATTAGCTCTATAAATATCTTTGCGATCTAATACATTTCTTGACATAAAATTTCTACAAAATTGCTTGAACAAATGCTTGACTCGAGGGACTATGACATGAATTCTAACATCTTCAGCTTGCATCTCTAAATTAAGTTAATTAATCATACCTAAAGCATAAGATAAGAAGTAAAAGTAAAATTTTGTTGCGTTGTTGAGATAAGTTGAAATGAAATTTAGTTTTTCTTTTGAACTGTGGGTTTCAAAATCTGCCAAACAGTAATAATACTTTAAAGCACTCCAGTGTTCAATCATTCGATCAATCGCAGCCTGTTAAAAATGCCAATAAAGGATTGGTAGGAAAAAATAAATTACATTCAAAATAAGTTATGATTATCTGACGGGAAAGCCATCGCGTTGCATTATAGCTTATGATAACATGAAGTTCTGTTCCGAAATGTTCTTGGAAATTTTTGAAATCTTGTCTCCTTAAGGCGCTGTTACAAAAATGATGTCAAATTGCCCTTATTAAAGTGTCGATATTGCTTGGTAATTCAGCAGACGCAGCTTTTGAAGACAAGTTCAAGTTATGACAGACGCAACCGTTAACTATTACATTTGGAACAACTTCTTTTTTTTTCATTTGCACACAAATTCAAAAATGGTTATAATGAAGAGCTAGATGAGTGCACATCGGAGATTTACTGATTGGTATAAAATGGGATGCGTTTAAAGTCTTGAGTGAGCAGAAATATGGTCGTAACGTCTTATGCTGAACTCGTATCTTGCTGTATTGTTAAATGCTACGTTAGCAAAAGAAAACTTAACGTAGCATTTAACAATACAGCAAGATACGTGTTCAGACGTTACGACCATATTTCTGCTCACTCAAGACTACTTTTCAACATGACATTTGATAACCTACTGGCCTATAGAGCTCTGATCCTACTTTCTAAAATAATTGAAACTGGTGAACCTGGCTTTTTATTTGACAAGATACGTTTTGGAACCTCCAACAGAGCTAACCAACTTATCATGCCGCGCTTTTCATGTTTAACATCTGAGCGACAGTTCTTTATATGCTCTATTCGTCTTTGGAATTCCCTACCAAGGCACATACGGGAATTGGGTGGCACTGGGCGCTTCAGAAAGGAACTTAAGTTATATTACTCTTGTTAAATTTTTTTTTTTTTATATTTTGTTTTTTATTTTTGCATTATACAAAGCGAAGATGTAGGTACATATGCATTATTTAGTATTTATTATTTATTTCCTTTTTTTGTCTTATTCATCAATATTGTTTAATGTTTAAAATTGCAACTGAACGATGTAAATAATCATACTTTGTAGTTCAATGTCAATGTTTTTGCACCTTAAGGCTTCACTAACTAAAAGATTGTTAAATCTTAATGTGTAAGTAATCAATACATAAATAAAATAAAATAAAATAAAGTGTGGTAATGCCGAAGCAATTATGAACATCGTTTTGAATCAGTTCAGTTTCTTGTTTTGATATTTTTTTTCGTGAAATACATATAAGATGCCAATTCGCAAATGGTACTGAATTCTGTCCAATTGTACTTTTGTACTCGAACAAACTCAATTGTATCGAATTCGGTACAATTGTATCGAATTTTCAAACCCTGGCGTGAACACAATGCGTACGCATACGGAGCCGGAGCCGCAAGAGTTAAAATCAAGTTAACTTGTCCAGCTCCGTCTTGCGTTGTTTTTGTATTCGCTTGTATTTAATGTTTTGACA
This sequence comes from Melanostoma scalare, assembly GCA_949752695.1. Lineage (NCBI taxonomy): Eukaryota > Metazoa > Arthropoda > Insecta > Diptera > Syrphidae > Melanostoma > Melanostoma scalare. The sequence continues at coordinate 165,852,720 of OX456985.1, read as the reverse complement.
TCTCTTGCGGCTGCGTCTCTGCAGCCATTGTGTTCACGCAGTAACGCAGGTCTTAGTTTGGCAGACGTTCGGTCTGTGTCTTGTTTGTGAAATCAGCTCATCGAAACATTTCGATTGAATTCAAATTTATATTTGAAATTAAATGAAAAACGGAAAGCATAATCTCTCTTTGTTGGTTTGAAAATTCAAAATAATGTTAAGTATCCAATGCAATATTGCTTTGAGCATTACATTTTTCCAGCCTGTCCGAACTGCAAAATCCCGTACTATGAAATCCCGAAATTAGGTCTCGAAAAATTATGAAAACTTAACTTTATTCGTAAAATATGAGCTAAGCAAGCCGCGAAAACTTATGACCCCTAACTCACTCCTTTTGGTATTTGATTCGGGATTTTACAATTCGGGATTTCGCAATTCAAGATTTTCACGACAAACTTAGCAATTCGAACCTCGTTTCTTAATACTGTATTACGCAGCCTTGATCGGTAAAAGGTTTTTGGGCTTTTTAAGCCACTTTTGACGTAAGAAGTTCTTAGATGTTCATTTTTTATAGCAGACAAGATGTTATATGCGACCTATAAAAGGCGAAATTGTGAGGGTTTCCCTCTTTAAGGATCGGACATGAAATACTGAGGTTTCATTCATCAGGCATGCTCCTTTCCACCTAATTTGCAACTGCCTTGCAGATCTCGACGTGCGTCGCGTCCGTCTGCACTTGCATTTATTTGATTTAAGTATACCTACATATCCTCCCTGCTGGTCTTTACAGGCTTGAGTTCGAGGTTTGGCACCTTGGCACGATGGTTTTACCGTTGCCACTAGTGCTTAATGCTGTCGGAATAGAATTCGAGGATGGATACTTGGAAAGACACTCGATAGTAAAAGCCATTCGCTATCTTTTGCGATTGTACCTTTATGAATTTTTCTAATGTGGAGGCGTGGGCTAATATCAACTAATGTGATGTAAGCCCGAAGCGGATTGTCATGATACTCTCATCATTCCGGTTGATGAGAGTATCATGACAATCCGTGCTGTTTCTGTTCCTTGTACCAGTCACCATAGTAGAAGTTGGCGTTTTTCAACTTTTTAAACCCGCCAAATTTTATCGCCCTTCTTTGATGGCAGTAATGTCTTACTTGTAGTAGTCCGCTTCCGGTTTTGATGAACAAATTAACTGCTTTGTGGATGAAGTATTATGAGATCCAATCTTACTCGTGTTTATTACATTGCGCCAAGTATTGGTCTAAGTGCGTCAGTTGTTTTACTTAAGCCTTACCCAAACTAATGAGGAAATGTTGGTCTAGCACGTATTTCTCAGTCAAAGATTTAGCGTAATCTACTTTAGTCCAATCATAAGAATAAGTAATAGCTTAAGTAAGATGGCTATACAATTTTTGTAATATTATTGTTCTTTATATAAAAGCTTAAGTTAGAAATGTCTAACTACAGTTTTAGCTATTATTCGAGTATTCGAGTGGAGGTAAATAAATAGTCACACGTATTAGTGTCATCATAATAATTCAGATGAAGAGACTTCTTACAATGACTTCGTTTTGGAAGATTACAATTCCATTAATGTAGACGATATTAATTGGCCATTCTTTTTTTTTTTAATGGTTGTAGCAGGTTGCCCATCGACAGACACTCTTAATTCTAATAATGGAGTTGTCATCATCCACAACAGAATCATTTACTTTTTTTTTTTAATGAATTTAAACAATTTTTCATCATGTTATAATACATTCGTCTAACATAAAATTTTAAACACTTTTCAGTTGAACAACGGCGTCAATGCTTTCCAACGCAAATTTGTTACCGAAGTTCGTCGCTGTGATGAGCTTGAAAGAAAAATTCGATACATTGAAACAGAAATCAAGAAGGATGGCATCAATTTGGCTGATATTATTGATGACATACCAAGGGCCCCTAATCCAAGGGAGATAATTGATCTGGAAGCTCATTTAGAGAAAACCGAAAATGAAATCCTCGAGCTGGCTCAGAACGAGGTAAACCTAAAGTCCAACTACTTGGAACTCACCGAATTGCGTCAAGTATTGGAAAATACTCAAGGTTTCTTCTCCGATCAAGAGGTGCTTAACTTAGATTCGATGCGCATGAATTTACCAAATGATGAACAAACTGTGAACCAAAATCGTGGTCGTCTTGGTTTTGTTGCTGGTGTGATCAATCGTGAAAGAGTTTTTGGTTTCGAGCGTATGCTTTGGCGTATTTCGCGTGGTAATGTTTTCCTCAAACGATCCGATTTAGATGAACCTCTTAAGGATCCAGCAACTGGACACCCAATCTACAAGACAGTTTTTGTGGCCTTCTTTCAGGGCGAGCAGTTGAAAAATCGTATCAAAAAGGTGTGCACTGGCTTCCATGCCTCAATGTATCCATGTCCAAGCTCGCACGCAGAACGTGAAGACATGGTCAAAGGAGTTCGTACTCGCTTGGAAGATTTGAAACTGGTTTTGAGCCAGACCGAAGATCATCGTAGCAGGGTACTAGCTACCGTGTCAAAGAACTTACCAACCTGGAGTATTATGGTGAAGAAAATGAAAGCCATCTACCATACGCTAAACTTGTTCAACATGGACGTCACCAAGAAGTGCCTGATTGGCGAATGTTGGGTACCAACGAAAGATTTGCCCGTCGTTCAAAAGGCATTGTCTGATGGTTCTGCTGCTGTTGGCAGCACTATTCCGTCGTTTTTGAACGTTATTGATACAAATGAGGCTCCACCGACCTACAATCGTACCAATAAATTCACTAGAGGATTCCAGAACCTAATTGATGCTTACGGTGTTGCTTCTTACCGTGAAGCCAATCCAGCTTTGTATACCATTATTACCTTCCCGTTCCTGTTTGCTGTGATGTTTGGTGATTTGGGACACGGTCTGATATTACTGCTGTTTGGTTCATGGATGTGTATCTGGGAACATAAACTAACAAGAGTACGTGGTGGAGAAATTTGGACAATTTTCTTCGGAGGTCGATACATCATCTTACTTATGGGCATATTTTCTATGTACACGGGTTTTATGTATAATGATGTGTTTTCCAAATCATTTAATCTTTTTGGCACTACATGGTCGATCAACTATAACACCTCCACAGTTATTAGTAACAATGACCTACAGCTAAATCCAACAACATCTGTTGAAGGTGTCTATCCAATCGGACTGGATCCCATATGGCAACTGGCTGAGAACAAGATTATCTTCTTAAACACTTACAAAATGAAGCTTTCAATCATCTTTGGAGTGATTCATATGTTCTTTGGTGTCTGCATGAGTGTTGTGAACTTTAACCATTTCCAAAAGCGAATAAGTATCTTTTTGGAGTTTTTGCCACAAGTTCTCTTCCTGGCATTGCTTTTCGGGTACATGGTCTTTATGATGTTCTTCAAGTGGGTAAAATATTCTCCCAAGGCTGATAATTTAGTAGATAAACCTGGTTGTGCTCCATCCGTCCTGATCATGTTTATAAACATGATGCTTTTCAAACACACGGAGCCCCTTAAAGGCTGCAACGAATACATGTTTGAGGCTCAGCACCAGGTTGAACTTATTTTCATCTCAATTGGACTTATCTGTATTCCTTGGATGCTGCTGGGCAAGCCAATATATGTTAAATTAACTAGAAAGAGCCAAGGCCATGTTAAACACAATGGAGATGTGAATCAAGGAATGGAACTGACTCCTGAAACCGAAAGCCCACTTCCTGTTGGATCAGATGGCCATGAAGGAGGCCACAATGAAGAAGATGAGCCCATGAGTGAGATCTTTATTCATCAAGCTATCCACACTATTGAATACGTCCTCAGCACGATTTCACATACAGCCTCGTATTTGCGTCTTTGGGCTCTATCCTTGGCTCACGCTCGTAAGTAGTCATCCTTTTGTCCAAAGTCCCCCATAATTGATAACTTTTATTCCCACTTTCAATTTAAGAATTGTCTGAAGTACTTTGGAGTATGGTGCTTTCATTAGGTTTAAGGAGCCATTATTATACTGGAAGTATAATGCTGTTTTTCATTTTTGGAGCTTGGACACTGTTTACTCTCGCAATTTTGGTCATGATGGAAGGCTTGTCTGCATTCTTGCACACTTTGCGTTTGCATTGGTAATTTGAATACGAATTTAAAATCAAACATTTGATAAACTAATTGTTTACTACTTATTAGGGTCGAATTCATGAGCAAATTTTATGGAGGATTGGGTTATGCGTTTCAGCCGTTTAGCTTCAAGCTCATACTTGAGGCAGAGGAAGAGGAAGCATAAATTCTTTCAGTATTTTATTCGAACGTAGTATTCGCTGTTGTTCAATTTTGTTTCAAGTTTTTTTTTGTCCTCGTCTTTTTCTTTTACTGGGACTTGTTTTTCTTTTACAAATTTAACATTCAAAATGATATATGTTGTTGCAAAATGATTCTTATAATGTTTTTGTTTTTGTTAATCAATCAAATAGTTTATCAGTAAATACCTATATTTAAAGTCCATACAAATTTTTTTTCATTCATTTAGAAGATGAGTAAGTTTGTTCGTTGAAGCCTTGGGGTTTTGTGGTTTAAAAACCAGGTTATACCATTCGTAGGGTTGACAAGGAAACCTGATTCAACCCTGGGTAAAGTTCAACGAATCATTATTATGGTATATGAGACATGGCTCAATGGCTTCATCGGCCGGCGTCGCATAGTGTTGCGAGCAGAGATGGCAGAAATCCAACTGTTTTTGATTAATTATATTTGTTTCGTCTGCGGTCTGCTGCACAAATGAGGTAGTTTATGTAATAAAATGTAATTAATTTAATTAAATGTAGTAGACGCATTGTATATATTACTAGCTGGCCCGGCAAACGTTGTTTTATAAATTATTTTTTATTATTATTTTTGTGTAGACAAAAATAACTTACTTATTATAAGTGTGTACGTTTGTAGTATATGGATATGCGTGAAATAGGCATGGAGCGCTATGAACGATAAGGGAATATAGAAATAACAAACGCCAAACAATGTTATTTTTAAGTTATTATAGTTTATTTCTTAAAATTACATATCACATATTAATTACGACAGTAACACTAACAAACAACATCAATCTTTTAATGCTATAGCGTGAACAATATTTTTGATTATGATTGTCATTGCAAATGCCAATCTAATCGGAAGCTGAGTTCGTTTGAATTGAGTTGGCATATTTGTAGGTATGATAGGAATCCGTGGTATCAATATATTTTCACCTTTGAACTTGCCATTAATTTTCGAATGGGCACGTTCAAGAACCTATCGGATAGCCTATTTCGAATAGAGGCATCTTCGATACCTTTTGAACGATTCAGATATCTTTTCCAGATTGCTGCAGACAACAGCTGTGAAATATTATAATTCGACTTTTGAAAACAGAAAAATATTCAAAAAATCTTTGCTAGACGATTATAATTAATTTTTTTTTCGATTTCCCATGCGTTTTAAAAGACTCTAGTGCTGAAATAAATGCACACCAAAACAAAATGTCAACATCAAAAGAAATAACAATGGGCGCCTTCGAGAACCTATCGGATAGCCTATCTCGGATAGCCGTATCTTGGATACCTTTTTGAACGATCCAGATATCTTTTTCCAGATTGCTGCAGACAACAGCTGTGAAATATTAAAATTCGACTTTTGAAAATAGAAAAACATTCAAAATATCATTGCTAGACGATTATAACTTATTTTTTTTCGATTTCCCATGCGCTTTAAAAGACTTATGCTGAAATAAATGCACACCAAAACAAAAAATCAACATGAAAAGAAATAAAAATAAAATTTCTATCAGCTGATCACTTGAATAGAAAGGTATACGAAAAATACTCGGATACCTTTAGATAGCTTTTTAGTAGAAATGGGTTTGTGACTCTGCTAAACGTTTTAAAACGTAAACAACAACAAAAAGCTATCCTGATACGATTGTTGAACGGAACGCCCCCAATGACTAATCGCGTACCGTTGCACAGCCGTGGCGGGTTTAAATTACGAAGCAAGATAATTGGAGATCCAACCTTCAATTGTAAATTATGCGGTGGCATGCATGGCAAATCTAGTGAGTTCAAACATTCTGGGGAAAAATTGACAGCTCCGCTGTCATCGCAAACTGTATCAATAGATTTGTATGATACCAAGTTTCCTGGCAACAACTGTTGCATCTTCAAATTTAAATTGTCAGCGTCTGCGTCTTTTGCTGCTAAAATAGCTCTTACAGCAAGCCACTCATACTCATGATGTACTGTGTGTGTACCACGGGTAATATTTGTTCAATGAGACATGAGAGTATCTTGCGAGTCAGCGATTGTGCAGAAATCGGTCGGTAATTTTACGTATCCAGTCTCATCTGTAGCAACTTTTCCATTACCGATATCTAAGAGTTGTTTTGAGAATGTTTCAGCATATTTACTTTCAGCTGTACTGTTTCAACATAACGCCACAATGGAGATGATTTTAAACAAGCGTTGACCTCATCAGCGTATGTTAAACGTGAAATGACGGAAAGTGTTTGTCTCATCACCTGAAAGCACCAACAGAGTGCCGCCAAATTGTTTGTCGTTGTTTTTAATATCTTGGAATAAATTTTTTGCACAAATAGCGTTTCAGAATTCCAAGAAATCAATTTGTTTGTGTAATAACTTTTAAAAGTTGAAAAACCAAGAGCCTATTGCCGTCTCACAGTAGTTAAAAAATAAGATCCATCAGAATCTGTTGAAAATTACGGGCGTTAGAAGGAAGCAACATTTTAAGATTAAGAATAATTTAAACTTACAACACAATACCTAGCCGTTGTTTGCGGGAGCTAGTGGCACGTGTTGAGTACTTTTGAGGTTGTGTAATAAATCACTTAATTAACTAATCATGCAAACTGCACTTAATAAAATATATGAATAAATAATTTTTGTCCTGCAATTCCAAACTAATATTATAAATGTGAAAGTCACTCTGTCTGTCCGGCTTTCTATGTTACCATCTCCCGCCCAAACTACTGAACCGATTTGAATAAAATTTGATACAAAGATAGTCTTAGACTTGAGGAAGAACATAGGCTATATATTTTATCCCTAAATTCCCACGTGAACGGGAACGTATACGGGAATTTAGAAACTACAACACCGATTTCAAAAATGTTTCCACCGATAGAATGCTTCACTATCCCAGAGTAACATAAACTTTAATTCATCCACATATTCCTACGGGAACGGGAGTCCTACCAAATATAATAAGTGTGAAAGAAGCTCTGTCTGTCCGTCGTTCTATGTTACCATAAGGACTCCCGTTCCCGTAGGAATATGTGGATGAATTAAAGTTAATGTTACACAGGGATAGTGTAGCATTCTAACGGTGAAAGAATTTTTGAAATCGGTGCTGTAGTGTCAAAGTTCCCGTATACGTTCCTGCTCCCGTGGGAATATAGGGAATCGTGGGAACATGGGGATGAATTAGTTTTTATGTTACTCGGGGATAGTGTAGCATTCTAACGGTGAAAGAATTTTTGAAATCGGTGCTGTAGTGTCAAAGTTCCCGTATACGTTCCTGCTCCCGTGGAAATATAGGGAACCGTAGGAATATGGGGATGAATTAGTTTTAATGTTACTCGGGGATGATAAAGCATTCTAACAATGGAAAAATTTTTGAAATCGGTGTTGTAGTTTCTAAGTTCCCGTATACGTTCCCGTACCCGTGGGAATTTAGGGATAAATTGTAGCCTATGTGCTATTCTGATGTATAAGCTATATTATTGGAAAGTTTAAGTAAAATCCATTCAGTAGTTTTTGCGTGAAAGAGTAACAAACATACATCCACACATACAAACTTTCACGTTTATAATATTAGTAGGATATGAAATTTACACTGGGACTGTAAAATCTAACATATAAAATTCTCGTGGTAGATGGCCCTTATCACTTAGGGGTATGGAAAATAGATAGTAGCCGATTCTCAGACCAACTGAATACTCATATAAAATTTAGTAAAAATCGGTAAAGCCGTTTCGGAGGAGTACGGTAACTAACATTGTGACATGGAAATTTGATATATTTATTTTATTTTAACCGAATTTCATGCACATGTATCTATATATGGTTGTTCTTTCCGACTAGTAAGTGAAATAAATGAAACAACCGCCTCGTTTTGGTCTTTGAAACAGAGTGACCGAACTTCTACTCATCATTTCTTACGCTACCTCTGCTATTGCCTAGATCGTCACTTCTCCCAGGTCAACCACGCATTCTGTTTCCATTCGCTTGACACAGTTTGTTTAACCAATAACAATACAATAGTGCAACAATGACATGACATAAGGTCTGTTCGTTGAACTTTCCCCAGGGTTGACCCAGGTTTTCTTAACAACCCTATGAGTTGTCAAAAAAACCTGGGTTTTCCAGTCCTCAAAAAACACTACACCACAAATCACCACACTTCCCTGTCATTAAAAAAAAAATACATGCCATTTGACAGCCCTCAAATCGCCACAGCAAAAAGCTAGGGCGAGTTTGGGGAAAACCAATGGCAAACCTATGGCTCAAAAAACACTCAATATGACATTCAGGGCAAATTTAGGTTTCTCAAAAAACGCTTTGTGGCGACCATAGGGCAACCCCAGGGCTTCAACGAACAAACCTATAGTTGCACTACGATGGGTCCTTATTGCAATATGATCCCTTATTGTATGGTGTTTATTTAGTTGACATAGTTCGATTGCCGTTCCTATGAATGTATAACAGTATACATAACACATGCGGAACACTTCGTCGTAATCGAACTATGTCATGTGTCTTGAATGCGATTCATAGGAATTGGGTAATTGTGGGAACTGTGTGTTGTTCTTTGTGACTAAAGTCACAACAATATACACCCTACCAAATTTGAATCAACTGGCAGGCTTTTTTCTCAGCCCGGGAGGGGATGGGCGTTCGAAAATGGTAATGGGCACGTTGAAGAACATATCGGATAGGTAATCTCAGATACCCGAAAAAGATATCTGAATCGTTCAAAAAGGTATCTACTTTTTTAACGATTTAGATATCTTTTTCCAGATTGCTGCGGGCAGCAGCTGGAAAATGAAAACAGAAAAACATTCAAAATATCGTTCCTAAACGATTACAATTATTTTTTTTTCGGATTAACCATGCTTTTTAAGAGACTATTACTGAAATAGTGTACATTTCACCAAAAGAAAAAACCAACATGAGAAGGAATAAATACAAATTTTCTATCAGCTCATCACTTGAATAGAAAGGCACACCAAAAATACTCGGATACCTTTAGATAGCTATTAAGTAGAAATGGGTTTGTGACTATGATAAACGTTTAAAAGGTAAACAACAACAAAAAGCTATCCGGATACGAGTATTGAGCGCCCCCAAAGTGTCGTAAAAAAAGAAAATTAATATTTATATTTTTAGTATACATTTTTTGTCAGTTACTCATTAATGTTGAAAGAGTACAGAAAAAAATAAAAAAAAAAGTTAAAATTTTTAATTCTAGCAGATTTTAACCCTCCTAGTCATCCGAATTAAAAAAAAACATTGATCTGCAATGATGTCGCTATCGCATGAACCAGCGATAAGTAAAAAATTTTTTTTTGACAAAATGGTGACTGTTTGAATAAATCCATTTTTTCACCTTTTTTGAGTTTTTCGAATTTTTTAAAAATAGCAAAAATGAATGAAATTTGGAGATGAGGCTGGTTCATGCTCGAGAGAAATCTATAAAGAAGATTCTTTCTCTGAAAATTCCAAGTGAATCGGTCCAGTAGAACTCCAGAAATCCTGGGTATCAAATTGAAAAAGTATGTTCTGAGAAAAACGCATTTAAAGTTTCGCGTAAAGTGGAATTCTAATCAGTTTCCACGTCAATAGACGGCTATAACCTCGGAACTCGCGGCGCAGGCTAAATGGTTTAAATTTCACGTTTGTCAGGAAAGAGAAGTGTGTCTAGTTCTTGTTGCATCCACAACTTTTTTTTTGTCGAACAAACGGTAAACAAAGGAGAAAGCAGTTGTTAGCAGTATGGACGGCACACGAAAAATTGAACAACAAGAAAGAACAAGGTTTGACCTTTTTTTTTTTATCGAAAAACATGTTTGTTTTTTAGGGCCTCCCGAAGAAAAACTAAAACTCATTCAAATCCGAATTGGGCTGGACAACATCTACTGGAACTCTACCGCAGCTTATCCTCTGCTAAAACCAAGCATAAATTACAAAGGTCTGCGACCAAAAAACTGCATAGGATTTTTTTACATTTTCTTACAGATTTAGACGTCCCAAAAACAGAAAAAATATTCAAATTATTATATCACATAAGTATATTGCAGTATCTATGTTCTGTTCATTGGTAATAAACCTATATGACTTTTATTTGATAATGGAGAAAAACAACCTGCACTGTTGGTGATACTGGGAATGTTTTAACATGTTGAGACAAGTCAAATGACGTACGAGTATATCGCTTGAAACAAAGAAAAGCCCTCAGTAGACATGGATGATTTGTGGGGACTTCAAAATACTGACAATGCTTTTGGGTCAGCAGGCGGGCTATACCAAATACCCATGCTCTTATGCTTGTGGGATAGTAGAGCCAGATAACAGCACTGGAAAAAACCGAGAAACTTTAAAACCTGGAGAGAAAAATGTTATAAACACTACCTTGGTACCATCACAAAAGGTTTAGTTGCCCCCTCTCCGTATCAAATTGGGGTTAATGAAACAATTTGTAAAATCGCTGCAAAAGGATGGAGACTGTTTCAAATATTTATGTACAAAACTCCCGAAGCTGTCAGAAGCAAAGTTGAAAGAGGTAGTTTTTACCGGCCCCGACAACTGGAAACTATGAATGAGAAGGAAAAAGAAGCTTGGGTATCGTTCAAGAACGTAGTGCGAAAGTTTTTGGGAAATCCATGTAATGATTGAAATTTTTTTTTTTTTTTAAATTCGATTGCCAACTCTTGTAGAGAATTTATTCAAGTTTTTGAAACTAACCTCAAAATTTCTGTGCGATCATTGGTTGCTGAATAGTGGCATTTATAAAATGGACTTGGTTAAAATGAACGTGAACAGTTCCAAAATTTTACAAGTTCAGTGCCCCTGTTCTGTAACTATCGCCTCGGCGATAAACGGTGGAAAATGGAACAAAATTCTATGAATTTAGTAGGATTTCGTTCCGTTTTCCACCGTTTATCGCCTGCTTTTATCGAGGCGATAGTTACAGAACAGGGTCACAGGCAAATGAAGTTAACTGCGTGAACACAATGCATACGCATACGGAGCCGGAGCCGCAAGAGTTAAAATCAAGTTAACTTGTCCGGCTCCGCCTTGCGTTGTTTTTGTATTCGCTTGTATTTAATGCTTTGACATCTCTTGCGGCTGCGTCTATGCAGCCATTGTGTTCACGCAGTAAGTAACTAGGTCTGTTAAAAAAATATTTTGATTGCAACCGAAAATTTGGAATAAAAGTTTTGATATTGTCTAAAAACACTTTATTCCAAATGTCAAGCAAATGAGAAACGTCAGATGAATTAGAGCAAGGTTTTGAATACTTAAAATGGGGGTTGTCTGATTTTAAATTTAGAGTAGCTCTAAAAAATTGTGAAGTTAAAAATCAATTTTAAATTGATTCAAGTTTTAGTTAAAGCTACTATGGCACTGAGGCTTATTTTACAGCGGTTTAGTTTCATGGCCAAGAATTTTCGAACCCATCGGTTCAAAGTACCGAAGAATATTTTCGTGTTATTGTTTTCAATCCTTTTCTCGATTTCTATGAAATGGACCTCAAAGAAAAATTTACAAACCTTGAAAAGATATACAGGGTGTCCGGTAATTCGTGTATTATTTTTTGAGGTGTAATTCTTGGTCATTTTCTAAGAAAAAAATTGTTTCACAGTAAAGTCCGTTTCTCAACTTTGACATCACTTTTTGACAATTAAAAAAAAGGCTAACTTTGGTGTACCCTGACCTGTGTTAAATTCGATATCTCTGTAAATACTGGTGATAGAGACCTAATCTTAGACTTAATTTTTTGTAGAAATAACAACCTCTAAAACTGTTTTTAAGTTGAGCTTCCATAGGCTTAGGGTTGCCAGATTTTCAATTTTAAGTGGTGTTCAAATTTTCTTCCCCAAGCAAAGTTTTGACTTGAGGTTATTTTTTTCGGAAAATGCCTGATAAACATAGAGTTCCTTTTTTTTACAGATGAGATGTTCACTCAAAAACCTATACATCTTATGATACTAGAAAAAATACAAAACGGGTAAAATTTAAAAAAGAAATAAAAATAAATTTTAGCTTTGAGGTTTGTTAGAATAAAACAATAATATGGGCTCTTTTAGTATTTTTTATGTATTTTATGCAAATAGAATTATAACGAGTGCTCAAAGCGCCCTCCTTCGTTTTGAATGCATGCCAGAGCCCGTTTTTGGATTTCATTGTGGATGTTTGCTTTAAGTTTGGGGTATGAATGTTCAATAGGTAAATAAATCGTATAAAAGAATAAGAAAACAAATTTGTTCGTCAGTTTATCAAAATAAATCAAAATTGCAGTTTGATCAGAGAGCTTTTTGAAATCCCTTCATTTATACGAAAGAAGAATAGGCAGACATTTTATTCGTATATGGGTTTTGCAATGGAAATTTAAGAACAGCACAACGAAGAAACCAGGAATCCTAGCTGAAAGTCTGGCAACACTATGCCTATAGGAGTCCAATTTAAATACTAGCCGCGTTTTATTATTGATCTGATCCGGATCAGATCATGGGTTTATTAGCGTTACAACAACAAAGCGAAATCCTGCTTTTTAGTTGGATCTATTATTGTGATCTAAAAATTAGTTCTTCTATTTCACACAAGAGGAGACTTTCCATTGAAACGTTGGTATCATTTCCAATATTTCCAATAACAACAGTATTGCCACATGAACATTTTTATCTGTGTGATATGAAATATATTTTAGATAGATACCGGGAAACGAGAAAAGAAGTAGATCTGCTAGATATATGAAGCAAATCCTTATATCTGAACAGGAGTTAAAAAGACCAGCTCCGAAAAAAGTGTTGCCAGATTGAAAGCCACACTTCTAAAAAATTAACTTTCATATCTTGGATACTTACTTACTTCGGTTGGCATTACAGTTCGGGGTGAGCCTGGGCCTCAACCAACATCCTTCTATAACGATTTCGATTTTGGGCGAGCTCTCTCCAGTTTTGCACTCCAAGTCTCTTGAGGTCTTCATCCACTTGATTGCGCCACCTAAGACGAGGTCTTCCCCTTCCGCGATTTCTCTGCAATGTGCTTTCGAACACCCGTCGAGCCGGAGCGTGTGGGTCCATCCGCTCTACATGACCCAACCATCGTAGCCTTGCGATGCAACCATCGTAGCCATGCTATGCCCATGTCGCGGTACAGCTCATACAGCTCGTTGTTGTATCTTCTTCTCCACACATTGTCTTCGCATACGGGACCAAAGATCATTCGGAGAATTTTTCTTTCGAAACGACCAAAGGTTTCCTCATCCGCTTCCAATAAGGATATGGATATCTAAAGAAAAATATCGCTGACTTGACGGCTTTTATTTTTTTGTAGTTAAGTCCTTTTGATCGATTCAGACAAAAAAATATATTGTAACCTGCGCTTAGTTAGCAATAATAAAACTTTTCCTTTCAGTTCAATTCTACTACTTTTAATCGATATATACTTTATTCGATCTCAACTCAATCTTTGCACTATCACTTGGAAACAAAAACTCAATCTTAACATTATCACTCTATAACCAGAACTGACCTCTGGGGTTCTATTCCCGATCTGTGAAGCTGTGAAGTGAAAACATTTTTCACAGCTTCACCGAATATTCGATTCTCGATTAGTGAAAATCCAACCTCAAATGTCAATTTTTTTTCATAAATGATATATTTCTTTTCATTGCCGTATGAGTCGGTGAAAAAACTCAATTATGAAAAGTGGCAGCAAAGCTCAAGCGCGGAAAAATTCAATTGGAAAATGAAAAATCCAGTTGGAAAATGAGACACAACTGTCAGAATTTACCATTTAGAACGTTATAGAACCTTTTAGAACACATTTTGAGAACTGCTTTACATTTTGAGATCGGGAATAGCTTAGGTTTGTGAAGTGATAAAATGAAAAACTGTTTGGAAACGGAAATGATATTTTTTTTTCACTTCATAGCTTCACAGATCGGGAATTGACCCCCTGTGCCCCTGTTCTGTAACTATTGCCTTGGCGATAAACAGTGGAAAATGGAACGAAATTCTATGAATTTAGTAGGATTTCGTTCCATTTTCCACCGTTTATCGCCGGCTTTTATCGAGGCGATAGTTACAGAACAGGGGCACTGGTTGCGTCAGCGGCCTATTTATAAAGAATAACATTACATCTAGAGCTTTCCAGTAATTTCCACATTGGAGACCATTCCAGTATTTTGCTGTCAAGCATTTCCCTTCCTGATATATTTCAACACTCACATACACTGACTTACAAGCAACGTCTTCTATTAGATGTAGATTATCATTATAGTGCTGTTGAACGATTTCGATTAGGAAATTAGTATTAAATGTTGTGTGTACATTACAATTATATACAAGTCAAAAATGGATTTGGTCAAAAACAGGAAGGTAGTTTCTCTTGCGAGCGTTCGAATTTGTTTACATGCTCGAATTGAGTTTCAATAAGAATTGTAATTTTATCTCACGGTACAATAAATGCTTGCTTAATTTTTTCGTTGGTCTCCACATCCACGACGAAATTGTGAACGAACACTTAGCGAAAAATATCTGTGTAGAGTATTATCAGCTGTTTAAAAAGAGTGACAATCAAAGTCTAGTAAACTTCTCACCAGAAGTAATTTAGAAACTAATTAACACGAACGAAATGAATCTACAAAAGCTCTTCTCCACAATAATTTGATATTCTTGGTTTATTCTTTATTTATTTTTGTTTTGGGTTCTTCGAACACTTCAGCGACTTCAAAGATTGGATGATCATTAAAAAATATTTGCCTTTGACTCAAAATAATACTGTTAATTTATTTTGTTAGCAAAACTCAAAA
The DNA here is from genome assembly GCA_949752695.1 of Melanostoma scalare. Classification (NCBI taxonomy): domain Eukaryota; kingdom Metazoa; phylum Arthropoda; class Insecta; order Diptera; family Syrphidae; genus Melanostoma; species Melanostoma scalare. Next base: position 165,837,634 of record OX456985.1, on the reverse strand, counting down.
AATTTTGTGTCCGGTAGCAATTTTTATCACTATTAGCATCATAACATCAAAAAATTAAAAAAAGGAAAAAACTGAAAAATATATGTTTTCTCCTATTTTCGAACATGAGTTGCCTAAAGCCGAACAAAAAGTTTCCTATTTTCGAACACTAGAATTGTATTTGAAATGGAATGATTTTCGTTGTTTTTATTTCACTTAAAATAAAATGAAATTAACTTCAGTCAATAATAAAAAGAAAAACAAATTTTTTACTCATTTCGTTGCTTGTTTGCCATAAAATTTATCCTTTTAATAGAAAATATGGACATAGGTCCTCCATCCTTTGCTTCTATTAAGATGTCTTTCTTGTCTTTTATTGCATCCGGACATTTTAAGAACTTTTTAAAGCTCGATGTTTAGTAGTGTTTGAAGTGGCTATTCTTGCATCTGGAGAGCTTTCCCTAATTGCTGAAGTAATTGGGATGTTTAAATTTGAAAAAAGAAATCGACCACAAAGTTACTAGCATTTATGAATAAGAAGAATTCTAACCAAACCTACAGTCTCGCATATCATCACAGTCTAAAATTAGGTTCATGGCATCTACCAATCAGGGTTGCAACATCGTTATAAAAAACATCGATGTTGGAAAATATCGATGGTCTTCGACAAATCGATGTCAAAAAAAAACGTCGGTCATAACAGCGATACATCGATGTTTTAATTATCTTGTCAATAATGAAAAAAATTGACTTTATTTACGTGTACTGTAGCTAAATAAGAAAATTTACTAGTCTTACCAGTTCCATGATCTCCTTTGAATACACTTGACTTGACAACGCGCAAGTTGCAACTTAAACGATATATGAACTTCAAAAGGTTCAAGACTAATTTTGAATAAACGTTCCAAATCAAACACCTTAGTGGTAAGTACATTTGGACAACAAAACTTTCTTTGTACTAGCGAAATCACTAATAGTTACTGCTGAATTGTTTTCATCCATATTAATATGAATAATAGGAGAATAGGAAACCATATATTCACTATAGTTTGCTATAATCGAACACCAAGAAAATCGATGTTCAAAAAATGGAACACTAAATACAATTGTGTTTTTTTTATATAAGTAAATGATAGCAATATATTTTCTGATAAATCCCGGCACTAAACCGATGAAAAACAATTTCAATTAAGAATAAAAAGTTAAGTTAGCATGTGTTTTTGCTCTGTTCGAGAATAGGAAACTCATTTTTACCTCGTTGCCTATTCCGAATACAACTGTTCGAAAATAAACAACTAGGTAAGAATGGGCTTCTCGAACAGGGCAAATAAACACATGCTAACTTAACTTTTTATTCTCAAAATTTCTCTCAATATCACAAGCAATTCCTCTAATATAATAAAAACCACAGGTTCAAGTACGTACGTCATTATTAGCTTTTTAACTGAAGTTTCCAACACGTGCACTGCAAGTTTATTTTAACTGCTACCAAGCATTGAACCGCATCTTGTGCTATATTTGTATTAGTGAGGGCACACATTTATAGTCCTTTCAAGGTTGAAACACCAAAAACAATGAAATTATGGGCATTTTCGTTTAAAGTGTTCGAAAACTGGGGATGTTCCGAAATAGGTGCCACAACCCTACTTTGATCTCTTTTCCAAAAACTACAAAACAAAAATAAACCAAGAAAAACCAGTTACAATAAGCAACAATTTTTTTTTTTTGTCACAGAGAGCAAACTAGATATTTCTGAAAGTTTTTTCGCCCTGAATTCAAATCTGGCCTCAGAATTGCTCTGGCACATAACAACGTTTTCGAGATATAAAGCCTTCAAAATCGAGAAAAACAAGGCTTAGCTACTTTTGAGCCTATGTTTTAACGAATAAAAATTTTAACCTGAAAACAAATCAATGCTTTTCCCGTTATTTGATGTGCGCTGAATGCAAATCTGGCCTCAAAATGCCTTTATTTCATTAAATTACTAAGATATTTAGCTTCAAAAGTTGTAATTCATGGTCGGGTCATGCATTATTTTAAAGCCTTCGTAGAGTCTCAAAAAGAAATTTAAATATGATAACACATTCCTCAAAGTTTTTAGTGTGCTAAATTCAAATTCAGTTACAGAATTCCTCTATCACACTAGGTTCTTTAGATAATGGCCAGAGTAAGGTCAATCAATGCTTTATTCTTCTAATAAAGGAATTTTGAGGCCAGATTTGCATTTAGCGCACATCAAACCACTGTATTGGTTTGTTTTCAAGTTAAATTTTTTTCTAATTTAAAACATAAGCTCAAAAGTAGTCAAAACTTGTTTTTATCGATTTTGAAAGCTTTATATCTCAAAAACGTGCCACATGCCAGTGCACTTCCGAGGCCAGATTTTAATTGAGGGCAAAAAAAAAACCTTTAGAAAAACATAGTTTGCTCCCTGTGACATAAGAAAAAGCTAGTTTTGTTGCATAGTGTTATTGTGGAAAAAAGCTTTTGTAAATTCATTTCATTCATATAAACTAGTTTCTTAATTAGGTACTTTTGGTGGGAAGTTTACTCAACTTTGATAGTCACTTTTTTTAGACAGCTGATAATGCGCTACACAGATACTTTCCGATATAGATTTAGATATTTTCGTCGTGGATGTGGAGACCAACGAAAAATTCCGTTTCGCATCAGCAGTGTATTTAACCTATTACGCTAATGATGAGAAACGGAATTTTTTGTTGGTCTAAACATCCACGACGAAATCGTGAACAAACACTCAGCCCAAAATTTCTATGTAGAGTATTATGTATATATATTATAGCTGCTTAACCCTTTACCGCATGAATTAATCTCAGCGGACAAAAAAAATCAAAATCTTTTTTTATGGGTTCTTAGTGCTGTTTGAAAACATTCTGCATTAAAAAAACACAAAAAAGTTAATTTGTTTAAAAAATAAGAACAAAAGCCAAATTTGGCTTCGTATGCAGTAAGGTGTTAGAAATCTTACAAATTTTATTTATTCACTTTACGAGAAGAATTCAAGAAAATAGTAAGAAATAAATATTTTCAATTCAAAAACATAGCAAAACAATTCATTGCAAGAAGGTTATGAAAAAAATAACAAAAGATAAAAACTTTTCATTTGAAAACAAAACAAAATAATTTATTGTATTGAAAATAACTTAAGTATTATTTCAAAGATTATGAACCGTGGAACTGAGAAAAGCAATTTCTAATTTCATTATAACATAGTGCAACTCCACATTTTTGACAAAATGTAAACGAACGTCCATTACAATTATTTTGGCAAATTTGACGATTTTTTTAAATTGTGGCAAATGACCATAGTTATCACAACGTACCGAAGAAAGAGGAAAGTCTTGATGCCTTGCAAGATGCTGTCTTTTCAGGGTGGTTGTCGGTGTTGTAATGGTTGGAGTGGTTCGACTTGATGTTGGAGTTCTAATAGTCTCAGAAGTAGCAACTTGCATAACTAAGTGAGCTGCCTTGCATAAGTTCAGCCTTGCATAAGTTCTCCGCAACAGCAAGTTCGAAATCAAAAAGCGGTAAGTGGAAGTCGTTCCCAACGTCGTCAGATAATCCATGCACTCACTATACATAAGTCGTATCACATGAAAAAATATTCTTTGTACCATTTCTTGGATCACAAAGGAATACGGTGTAGTCCAAGCATCGAATCTAACAAATCGACACCGCCCATGTACCTACTTGTTGTAAACCTCGACAGATTTAGGAGCGGAAATATTTCTGTATTGCTTATCCTTTCTAAAATAACGGCGTCTTTCTACAATTAGTTCGCTGCCACATACGGTGACATCATGCTTACAACTTTGTTGTCAAACCAAGGAACCAAGCTCAATTTGACTCCATCAATTGTGGCCGGTTTTTCAACCATGCTTCTACATCCTCCTTTTTTCAGCTCTTCAATCGGCATTTTTGAATTTGGAACTTTGTTGAGCCTCACGGTACCCAGTGGTAAGAGTACATTTTTGAATAAATGGACCTGCAAATTCGGGCTATTGTAGCAAATGTCAAAAAATCTCCCAACCAAAAAAAAATAAAAAATCAACAAAATATGTAAATTTGCAACCCCTTACTGCATACGAAGCCAAATATGGCTTCCGTACCTTTTGCTCTCCCAAGACCAGCCTAATAATTTTTGCAATAAAAAATTGGTTCATTGCATGCGCAATTTGACACTTAATCAAAAATATATTTTTGATTTCATTTTACTTACCAAGCAATAGCAATAACTAACACTCAAAATATTAATATATTCTACACTTCCGTTTTCAATACAATGCATACTTCTTTGCTGTCGCACACACAAAAAAACTACTGTTAAGTGTTCATAGAAATACAAAGAAGAGGATCGTGTTGTATTTCGATCTTTTCCATGTGACAGAGAACAGAAAAAAGGATACAAAAAGCTAAAGCCATATTTGGCTTCGTATGCGGTAAAGGGTTAAGAAAAGTGACAATCAAAATCAAGTAAAGTTCCCATCAGAAGGAATAAAGAAATTATTCCCAACTAATATTATAAATGTGGAATTAACTCTGTCTGTCCGGCTTCCTATTTTACCGTATCCCACCCAAAATACTGAACTGATTTAAATGAAATTTTGTACAGAGATAGTCTATAACTTAAGGGAGGATATAGGCTTTATATTTTATCCCTATATTCCCACGGGGAACTAGAACGCAATTGAGAACTTTGATACTACAGCACCGACCTCAAAAATTCTTGCACCGTTAGAATGCTACACTATCGCCGAGTAAGATAAACTGTAACTCATCCCCATATTCCTAAGGGAACGGTCACCATATTCCCACGTGAATGGAAGTCTTTACTAATATTATAAGTCTGAAATTAAATCTGTCTGTCTTTTTTTCTTTGTTACCCACAACCGCCCAAACTATTAATCCTATTTATATGAATTTTGGTACAGAGATAGTCTAGAACCTAAGGATGGACAATGGACATAGGCTATTTATGTTATCCGTATATTCCCACAAGAGCGCGAACGTAAACGGGAAACTAGGAACTACTGAACTGATTTCATGAACTATTTCCTATATATTCCTATATATTTTTACACTATCTTCAAGTAACATAAACTTTAATTTATCCCCATATTCTGTTGCGGGCTTTGGATTAGGATGAGGGAATGGAAATAGGGTATAAGAGGAAACGGAAGGTAGGTAAAGGATGTGACTAAGTTGCGGATGTGAAAAATAAAGATCGACAGCTGGGATACAATGGAAAGGAAGCAGGAATTATAGAAAACCGGAAATGGAAAAACAGGAAGGAGAACAGAAAGAACGAGTAGGATAACTAAAGAAGTGAAAAAAAAGAGAAAGAAAAGTAGAAAAAAAAAGGAAGTAAGAAGGTGGGAATAGGAAACAGGAAACCGAAAAGAGGAAAGAGGAATGTCTACGCGGAAGGATTGGCATGCTAGCGAAGCGGGGCTAAGCTCGCCGGATGTGGGGGGGGATCTTTCCTTCCAACGCGGACTACCAACAACAAATAACATAAAACATGCCAAAAAAAAACATACTTTACCCCTCCACCGGTGTCCAATCCACCACACGCTGGGGCTGCCGATGGTACGCAGCGCGGCCTGTCTGCACCCACCCTGCCGTGAAATTCAGCGGCCGATTCTTGCTGAATTTCCCTATATCCGTTCACCTGAAAAGAGAGCTAAACCCCTTCACCGAAAGCCATTTTAGCCGACCCTACCACACCCCCTGAAAATTAAACGCTTAACAAGCCATGATGCTTATCATTCGCCGCTTGAAAGTGAAATGCATAAATTCCTTAGCGCAGGCGTGATTTACACTTTTATTAACAAAAACTTATCTAAATATAATAAATAACACGTCAAAATAACAAAAAAAAATTAATCATAATACACAACAAAAAAAAAAATTATCACCATAAAGAAGAGTAGAACTGGTCGCCTGGCCACCCTGGCCAAAATATGAAAAATAATTCAAATTAAAAAAAAGGAGTATTACTAAATAACAAAAAACAAGCTATAAATAAGTATGAATAGTAACCAAAATAAATAAATTAATAACAACAGTTAAGGAACCAAAAAAAAAAAAAAAATAGTAATAAATAAAATAAAATAACGAATTAACAAGCCTTAAAAAAAAAAGAAATAATAAATAACAAAAAAAAGAAACCAGAATAACGAAAGAAAAACAAGTAATAAATAATATAAAGTCTAAAAAAAAAATGAATGGTAGAAGTTGGCAACCCTATGCCTTTTCCAAAAAAAAAAACTAATGTAATATGTAGCCCAAACAAAATTTCCAAAAAAAAAGAACCCTTTTCTACCCAGTCCTACCTGACTACGCCCACAAAATGCCTTATTTAACTGCCCCTTTTGTGGCAAAAAAAAAACAAACAAACACCCTACCTAGAAAGAGCTCTCTTTAGGCACATGGAATGGGACTATAAGCCAATACGCTTACGTTTTTTTTTTTATGGTTTTCATAAGAATATTGATGGCACAATTTGGGTGTCACTCGGGTCTGGACTATATTGGGTTTTTTCTTTTCTCTTTTTGTTTACCTATATTCTATTTTTTTTCCCCCTTTTTTTATTCAGCCACAAGGAAGATGTGAAAACACCCTCACGTCAGACAGTGACCTTATCTTTATACCTTTATAAAGATCTTAAATTTCAAAAAAAAAAATTAAATAACACAAAAAAAACTAAATAAAAACTTAACACTACGCTGAACTAATCACGCCTGTGACACAAATGTTACACAAAAGAAAATGTCGGTTGCGGGCTCCCCCGTTCATCAGCCTCCAGGATTTTATTTGGGCACAATTAGGTACACCTCGGTACCATCATCCGGTGCCTAATACTTAGTATTTAAATTGGGCGGTCCAGACTCGTTTTAATGGTCTGTGACCGCCAAATCCTCGATTTCCTTTTAATTATGTATACTATTAAAAAAAAAATATAAAAATGACTTACATTCTTTTGGGGTGGTTTGATAAACACACTCACCAAATCCTGAAATGGGTATCCTATTTTAGAGTTGGCGCGTTTCGTAGGCGCAATTTCCTTTCTATGACACAGTAAGGACACCTTTTCCTTTGTTTACACTCACTTTATTTTCTTTCTTTTTATACACAAAAAAGGATGTATATTGTTTTTAGGTTTAGGTAATTAATTGTTCGATACCCTTTTTTTTTCTAAGCTTACAAAAAAACTTCACTCCACGACTAGGTATTTTAGTTTTCGCGCCGGTGTAAGCAACGATCTCGTGCGTGTCACAGCTGCAGGAATAATACCTCTATCATGCCTCCACGATCAGCCGGTACCTACTTTCTTTATACATCGACCACTAAATCGGCTGATCAGTGGGCTGATATTAGCACCGTTGCAAAATAACGCACACTTGATCATGACACCCGCTATCTTAGGCCGCTCTCTTCTTCGATTTTGTTTTGGGCTACCCCCATAACACCCGCACGCTTTGCGTGGCATTTCGTCCGCCTCCACTATCCCCGGTGTAGATTGATCTACCCTACCGACAAAAAATTTCGCCACCCATTTAAAGGAAATCGGTCGGGTGTTGTTTCTGTCATTTACCCTACTCTTTCCTAGATGGCGGTAAAAAAAATTCTACAATAAGGCACGTCCAAATAATTTATTTTTTCTCTAATACCGCGGCCGTTACAATTCCCATGGGAACGGAAGTACTTACTAACATTATAGATCCAAAATCAACTCCGTCTGAAATCTAAACGATGTAAAGACATTATAAAAGTTACGATAAGTAGAAGTATGGAAGATCGGAATAGATACTGAGTAAGAAAAGTTTCCACGCAAGTTTTAATTTGAAATTAAGCGAAAGTTGTGATTTCCAGTCTTCATAAAAAAGTTTTTGAGCACTTTAAAATAATGCTAATGACGAATTTTTAAGTCACGAAACAATGAATAACTAGGATGTCTGCCACGCTTGCCACATATTTTGCGTATAATATTTTTCTGTAGAATTAAAAACGGTTGCATTTTGTTCTTATACACTCATGGTCACACAATTAAGTCATTTTTATAAAATTAGGTTTACATATCAATATTTTAAGTACAAATTGCAACGAAAGCAAAATTGGTTCAAATTCTAAATATTTACAATCACAATCATTAAAAAAAACCAAAGAAAATAAATTCCACTATAACAGTAGTCATTTCTTTAACAAAAAATAAATAATATATAAAATAAGTGTGGCCATATAATTAAGTCACATGAACAAAATAACCAAAATATGATAAAACACATAGTTTTTTTAACCGCACAGTTGATATTTCGTAGGATAGCCTTTCTGTTTCGATACGGTGGATATTCTCCTTGGCATGGAGTCCACCAAACCTTTCCATTGCTCTACGCTACTATTTTTCCACTTTTTCTGCAAAATACTCCAGAGAGTAGTCTTGCTGGTTGGTTTTTCTTCCGCAACTTTTTTTTTTTATAATGTCCCCAAATTTCCAATAGGGTTTAAGTCCGGTGACATTGCTGGCCACCCCAAAACATTCACTTTACGCTCTTCAAGGAAAGATTTCACAACTCTTTACTTGTGTTTGGGGTCATTACTTTACTTACTTAGGTGGGCATTTCAGTTCGGGGTGAACCTGGGCCTCAACCAACATCCTTCTATAACGATTTCGATTTCGGGCGAGCTCTCTCCAGTTTCGCACTCCAAGTCGGTTGAGGTCTTCATCCACTTGATTGCGCCACCTAAGACGAGGTCTTCCCCTTCCGCGATTTCCCTGCAATGTGCTTTCGAACACCCGACGAGCCGGAGCGTTTGGGTCCATCCGCTCTACATGGCCCAACCATCGTAGCCTCGCGATGCGTACTCTTCTGGCTATGCCCATGTCGCGGTACAGCTCATACAGCTCGTTGTTGTATCTTCTTCTCCACACATTGTCTTCGCATACGGGACCAAAGATCATTAGGAGAATTTTTCTTTCGAAACGACCAAGAGTTTCCTCATCCGCTTTCGATAAGGTCCATGCTTCCGCGCCGTACAGCAGGACTGGGATGATTAAGGTCTTATACAGGGTCACCTTGGTTTTTCTAGAGAGGGTTTTGTTTCTCAATTGCCTTCTTAACCCAAAGAAGCAACGGTTGGCAAGAGTTATTCTCCGTTTGATCTCCGCACTGATGTTGTTGTCCGTGTCTACAGCGGATCATAGGTAGACGAAGTCCTGTACTACCTCGAAGTTATGTCTGTCTATTGTGACGTTTTGTCCAATTCGTGGATGTTCTGTGTCCTTGTTTGATGACAGCATATACTTCGTTTTGCCCTCATTAACCATCAAACCCATTTTTGCCGCTTCTGTTTCAATACTCGCAAAAGCACCTATGACATCACGCTTTTTTCTTCCCATTACGTCAATATCGTCTGCATAGGCGAGTAATTGTACAGACTTTTGAAAGATTGTTCCTCTGGTGTTGACGTTTGAGTTTCTTACAATCTGTTCAAGTATGATGTTGAAGAAATCGCATGACAGTTTGTCGCCTTGCCTAAAGCCTTTTTCGACATCAAAGGTCTCGGTGAGTTCTTTACCGACCTTGACGGAGCAGCGTGAATTTTCCAAAGTCATCCTGCATAGTCGTACGAGTTTTGCAGGGATGCCGAAACTAGACATGGCTCTGTACAGCTCGTCTCTGTAGATACTGTCATACGCGGCCTTGAAATCGATAAAAAGATGGTGAATATCGATATTATATTCTCGGGTTTTTTCCAAGATCTGCCGTAATGTGAAAATTTGGTCTATTGTGGACTTCTCTGGTCTAAAACCACATTGATAAGGACCTATCAAGTTGTTGACGTGGGGTTTCAGACGTTCACATATTACAGCAGACAAGATCTTATAAGCGACGTTAAGGAGGCTTATTCCTCTATAATTGGCGCAATTGTGAGGGTCTCCTTTCTTTAGGATCGGGCATACGATACTGAGGTTCCATTCATCGGGCATGCTTTCTTCCGACCATATCATGCAGATCAGCTGGTGCATGCTCCTTTCCAGCTGCCTTGAAAAGTTCGGTCTGTACCTGCAGTCTTATTTGATTTAAGCTTGCATATGGCAAGCTTAACCTCTTCTAGGTCGGGAGGACGGCATTCTTGATCATCGTCCAAGCTGAATGGGGCAATCTGCCTGACAGCGGAATTTGTGTCCTCATCGCCGTAAAGCAGTCTGCAGAAATGATCTTTCCAGATCCTCAGTAGCGACTGTGACTCTATAACTATGTTTCCCTGCTGATCTTTACAGGTTTGAGTTCGGGGTTTGCCACCCTGGCAGGATCTTTTTACCTTTTCGTAAAACTTCCGAATCTCGATCCTGTCATGGCATCTCTCAATTTCCTCAAACGAGCTCTTCTCATGCTGCTTCTTTTTCTTTTTGAGAAGTCGGTGTTCTTCCCTTCTTTTCTCCTTGTAGATCTCGTTATACTGATCGTAAGCAGCCCTTGTTCGTTGTTGCATCAGCATTTGACGTGCTTTTTGTTTGGCTGTATTTGCCTGCCTGCATTCTTCATCAAACCATGGGTTTCGTTTTGGTGGCCGAGTGAAACCCAGAACCTCAGAAGCAGCGGTTCTGATGGCTTCTTGGCATTGCTGCCACTGGTCTTCAATGCTTAATCCTGGCGGCATGGGATTCAAGGATAATTGAAGGGATTGGAAAAGGCACACTGGTGATCGCCATGTACCTTTATGAATTTTGAGATGCGGGAAGCGTGTACTACTTACAACAAGATTTAGCCCCGCAGCAAAATCGATTAGCCTCCGTTTTTGGAGGTTTTGTCATGTAGGCTATGCTTACCGATTGTATTTCCAAAGATGTCCTCCCTCCCTAGTTTTGCGTTAATATCGCCAAGAACGATTGGAGGGCCAGGTCCTTTTGGATCCCTTCGGACACAAAGTGCTGGAATATCCAGAGTCAGTACCCTGCTGCAGGGGTGTGAGTGTTGCCGTTGGCTCACCAGGAGCTCGTCCGCCACCATCTCTACTTCAATACCCTGTCCTAGTATTGAAAGCCCCCGAAAGACCTTTAAACCAAATATGTTGGAGTAGCTCCTTCAGGGGTTTCTGCTTTTATGGCTGCTGAAGTCCACCGTTGATTCTGTCCTTCGAATTCATCCGCTCACGAAAGCTCTCGTAGACCACTGAGATTCGTGCAGTCAGTCATTGTTCGCAGAGTAATTATAGTGTTGATCGATCACAACTCTTTTGTTCCGGATTCCCTTGTCAACACTCGCACTTACTAGTTTAGCAGGTCAGCTCTGGACGGAGCATCCCAGGTCCCAGTGGATACCGCTTGGAGGTAAAGTAAGCACAATTGACGTGTACTATAAGTTACAGCATCTGGGCGCCGCCAAGTTGGCACCAGTCAGAGCCTACACGAATAGTACGACGCCCATCCACCAGCTGAACTCAAGATACACCAAAAAGACCTTTAGGCATGGCGGCAATTCTATAATGGTTTGGGCGTGCTTCACAAGCCATGTAGTGTCGGTCCGCTGTGTCAAATAAACGGTAAAATGACAGGTATTGACTACCGGGACATACTGGACACAAATCTTCTCGGCGACTCCCAGAACCAATTACCCCAATGATGGATCTTTCAGCCCGACAATGACCCCAAACACAAGTAAAGAGTTGTGAAATCTTTCCTTGAAGAGCGTAAAGTGAATGTTTTGGGGTGGCCAGCAATGTCACCGGACTTAAACCCTAGTGGAAATTTGGGGACATTATAAAAAAAAAAGTTGCGGAAGAAAAACCAACCAGCAAGACTACTCTCTGGAGTATTTTGCAGAAAAAGTGGAAAAATAGTAGCGTAGAGCAATGGAAAGGTTTGGTGGACTCCATGCCAAAGAGAATATCCGCCGTATCGAAACAGAAAGGCTATCCTACGAAATATCAACTGTGCGGTTAAAAAAACTATGTTTTTTATCATATTTTGGTTATTTTTTTCATGTGACTTAATTATATGGCCACACTTATTTTATATATTATTTATTTTTTGTTAAAGAAATGACTATTGTTATAGTGGAATTTATTTTCTTTGGTTTTTTTTAATGATTGTGATTGTAAATATTTAGAATTTGAACAAATTTTGCTTTCGTTGTAATTTGTACTTAATATATGGATATGTAAACCTAATTTTATAAAAATGACTTAATTGTGTGACCATGAGTGTACGTGCCCCAGCAAGTAATGCCATATTGAAATTTCGAATGAAAGATCCCGTAATAAATAGTTTTTATCTTTGGGCTCATAACTAAGTTATGATATGAACTAAGAACCAGATCCGCAAAAGATTAAGGTCCCAATTAATGTTAGTGATCAAGTCAAGACGACTATCTGAACCATATGAGAAACCTACGTCATCAGCGAAAGCAGTAGGTGTATCTTTGAAACTAGGTTCAAACAAGGAATTGATATAAATGAGAAAAAGAATTGGGCCAAGCACAGAGTCTTGTGGTACCCCTAAGTTTACTATCATTTTATCACTCCTGATTTCATCCAATTTTACTTTTTGAGACCTGTTTGACAAAAGGATCTAAACCATTCCAGCATAAAACCACGGAACCCTGCCTTTTCAAGTTTTTTCAGAAGGATGACATGATTAACCATGTCAAATGTTTAGTAATGTCAATGAACAATCCAGCTTTTTATTATCGAGATTAATCATTACTTCACCACAAAACTGTATTATAAGTGCATCTTCAGTTGATTTACCACTTTGGAAACCAAATTGAGAGGGATGAAAAAATTCATTTCTCATTAGATAACCCAATACTCTGTTTTTAACAAGCTTCTCGAAAATCTTGCTTATTACAGGAAGAAGGGAGATTGGTCTGTAATTGGAGATTTCTGTAGGAGAACCTTTTTTGAATAAAGGAACAACATCCGCGCATTTTAAAACTTCAGGAAATACTCCTCCGAAGACGCAACGATTAAAATGTATGACAGTATGTCAACCAAAAAGCAAGCTACTTCTTTTAGACATTTGCTAGAAATACCATCCATTCCACATGACTGTGTATTTTTAAGAGAGCCAATAGTTTTCAGGACTTCAAACGCAGAAAAAGGTTTAAACACAAAACTGTTACTGTTACAAAACTTTGGCTCATAAAAAGACATTGTTGTCAAACAGCTGGGACACAGAGATGGCATAGGACATGATTGAAGATTGGTAGCAATGTTTGTAAAATAATTATTAAACTCATTACTAATGACCTGTTTGTCTGAAACAACGTAGTTATTTACACGAATGCTGGTTGGTTTTTAACAACAGATGATTTGTTTAGAATACTATTGACTGTTTTCCATTCGTCCTTTGAATAACCCCTAGCAGATGTGAATTTAGAACGGTAATAGTTATCTCGACAAATTGGGATATCTTTCTTAAGTTCCTTACACAATTTATTATACTTAGTTCTTAGGAACATATTTAAAGGATTCTTACGACATTTAATTCTCAACTTATTTTTCGTATTAACGTTTTTTAGTACAGACTTGGAAATCCAAGGCTTGAGCCTTTTTTAGAACTTTTAAAATTAATAGCCACACTACAAGTTGCTATATGCTTCACAAGTGTATCGTGAAACTTTGAAAAAGCAGTACAGGCATCAGTGCTGTTATACACATCTTCCCAAAATTCATGAGAGAGAATATGTTTAAGCTGCCTATAATCAATCTTCGTTCTATGAAATGAAGATATTGTGCTATGAGTATTCTTCATAGTCCGTTCATACAGTGATCTGTTATTTGAAAATCCAAAACACATTTCTCACAGTTTTCATTTGAACTATTCCTAAGACGAAGGTATATATGGTCTTAGGCTTAGGGTCTTACAAGTTAAGGAATGAGAAAATTTGTAGGTATTCAACAAATAACAACTCTGCTTTCCTAATTTTTTTTTTTTTAATTTAAATTACTTTAGAAATTAGAAAATCTTAAACAGCAGCGTTTCGTTTCGGCATTTTTTGGTACTTATTTGATTTCTAGAAATGTCTCATATACTCGCTGCATCATCACATTTTTTTTCACATTTCCCATCTGATAAGTAATACCACACACCATTAAGATGCAGAAGCAAGTGTTCATGGCAAATTTTTTTCTTCAATTTTTGTAAATCACATAAAGAAAAACTGTGATTCATATTTCGCTTTGATTCCGATTCTTAGCAGAAGTATGATCCTATTGCTGGAGCCTCGAGAATATAATTTGAAAAAAAAAAATCATTGGGGGATAATTATCTTTGTACACTAAAGGCAGCTCTGAAAAAAGTTGTGATTTAGTTTACTGTCCGACTTGAACACGGAGTGTTCTTTGGATTTGAAAATACAAAGTGGGTGCTGAAATTGATTTATGAGTTGAAGTTTTGAGTTTTTGTGATATTGTAGACGTGGTAGTGATAAAAAGGTAGAATGTTGTTTAAATTGTAGAAATAAAATTTATCTAAGTGTTTGGTTTTGCAAAAAAACAAAAGCCCAAAAGAGAAAGAGTACCGGCTCTAATTGACATTGCTCTAACTTTAAAATAGGATTACTATATACCAACATCTCATCAACATCTAACTAGGGTCAAATTTAAAATGAACTTCGTTAAAATAAATGTGAACATTATTTAAATTTTGACAGTGTAAGGAAATAGTGGTACCCGTGGTGTGATGGATAGCATGTCCGCCTGTTAATCCAGAGGTTCGAGGTTCGAATCCCAACAGCCATTTTAAGCCAGACGGCACTAAGATTCATTTTAAGGTGATTTCAAATTATCATAAATTTGCTATATACCTAAAGTTTTAAAACATTTTTTGTTTTCGAGAAGTACCTAAATTTAAATTTTCCAATGCAATTTAAACGTACTCACCTTTTATGTTAGATTTTTTCAACAATTACCAAAAAATTGATGAATCGAGGAGACGCGACGAGTACTGTTATAGCCAAGCGATCAAAGTAGACAAGTTCATTGTGAAATTTGAAATTCGGAAAAGGTATACAAATTAGTTCATTCTGTTATTTCAATATATTTGCTATTGTGCAACTAAGAATATAAAATATATCTGAGGGATAAAGATTTGTTGGTTTTATTTCTCAATCCAAAAGTGAAGAAAAGAAAATTAATCAATTGATTTGAAGAGTTTATTGGGAGTGCACTATTCGGGAAAACTTTGATTGGTGTCAACTTGGCGGTGCCCAGATGTTGCAACTTATAGTACACGTCAATTGCGCTTACTATATCTCCACGCGGTAGCCTCTAGGTACTGGGATCCTATAACCGGAGGTGATCTGCGAAACTAGTAAGTGCGAGTGTTGACTAAGGGCACAAGAAAAAAATAAATCAACACTATAATGCTCTGCAAGTAGTGACTGACTGCGCGATTCTTAGTAATCTATTAGAGCTTATAGGGAATGTCACAGTAGATAAATTCGACTTACAGAATCAAAGATAGACTTCAGCAGTAAAAAAAGCAGTAGTTTGATTAAAAGGTCTCTCAGGGTCTTCCAATACTAGACGAGTATATTGAAAAAGACATGATGGCGGATCATAAGATAATGTTATCAGCATAAATCCAGTTAATGAACGTAATCCCGTACTTGAACAGTTAAGTTTGCCATATGCAAACTTAAATGAAATATAACTGCAGTTGCCGAAAGCTTTGACGACGAGCTTTTCAAGACAGCTGGAGATTAGTTAGAAAGGAATATCATTGAAACAGAAGCGGTAAAAATTGGTTTAATGGTTAATGAGGGCAAAACGAAGTATATGCTGGCGTCATACAAAGACCAAGAACATCTGTCACAACTCACAAGTCACAACAGAAAGACATAAAGGCACCGGCCCATAGAACGCGGTGCGCGCGTGCGGCACCGCTTCCAACTGACAGCTCGATTAAATACACACGTTCTTATGAGAGGTGACGCATAAGCACCGCGCGCAACGCGCCGAACGCGCCGAGTAGCCCAACTTTCTACTTTGCCGCGGCTCTCACGCGGTGACAGAACCAATTTGAAATTTTCTCTCTGATGACATGCGCAGTAAGAACCAATTTGAAATTTTCTCTTCTGTTAACATGAGTGGCCTTGTTGAGTTGAGACACCGCAACGGATTCTATGGGTCACCCCTATCAGTTGCGTGCGGCAAAACCCACCGCATCAGTTGCTGCGCCGCTCCTACCGCGCGCACCGCGTTCTATGGGCCGGGGCCTAAAGGTTCGTTCGTTGAACTTTCCCAGGGTTGACCCAGGTTTTCTTGACCCTATAAACCCTATGTGTTGTCAAAAAAAACCTGGGTTTTCCTGTCCTCAAAAAACGCTAAACCACAAATCACCACACATCCCTGTCATTAAAAAAAAGTATATGCCATTTGACAGCACTCAACTCGCCACAGCAAAAACCTATGGCGAGTTGAGGGAAAACCTAGGTCAACCCTAGGGCTAAAAAAACACTCATTTTGACATTCAGGGCGACTTTAGGTTTCTCAAAAAACGCTTTGTGGCGACTCAGGGCGACCCTAGAGCTTCAACGAACAAACCTATAAATAACTCCCCCATTGCCATAATCCACGAATGGTTCCTGTATCCAAGAAACCGGAAAGATGTCAGTAATTGTTATGTGTGTAAACGATAACCTTCGGTAGAATGAACACACATTTGAAGCTGATGAAAACGATTCAGGAATTTTTCACCCCTTTTGATCTGTCTTCAATTTATAAATCTTACATACGTCCAAAACTAGAGTTTAGCTTTCATATTCGGTCAGGTGCTCCTCGAACATCCTGGCGCCTATTATAAACGGTAGAAAGCAAAACGTTAAGACAGCTCGGTTACAGTTCAATTGTGGAATCGATCTATTATCTTGAACATGGTCGAAATTTTATACCTGTCAGTTCTCTTTCTTTTATGGCTTTTCCTATAATCGGTGCTCTAGTTAACTAGCCATTGGATTTTCTGCCCTCAAGCAAACTAGCAGCAACACCCGCCTCAGTGGAGTAGATAGCTTTTCGCTATGGGGGGGGGGGGGGGGGGGGGGGGGGGGGGATGCTGTAATTTATAGTACACGTCAATTGTGCTTACTATACCTCCAAGCGGTATCCACTGGGACCAGGGATGCTTCGTCCAGAGCTGACCTGCTCAACTAGTAAGTGCGAGTGTGGACAAAGGAGTGCGGAACAAAGGAATTGTGATCAACACTATAATTGCTCTGCGAACAATGACTGACTGCACGAATCTCAGTGGTCTACGAGAGCTGTCGTGTAAATGTTCCAGCGGATGAATTCGAAGGACAGAATCAACGGTGGACTTCAGCAGCCAAAAAAGCAGAAACCCCTGAAGGAGTTACTCCAACATATTTGGTTTAAAGGTATTTCAGGGTCTTTCAATACTAGGACAGGGTATTGAAGTAGATATGGTGGCGGATGAGCTCCTGGTGAGCCAACGGCAGCACTCACACCCCTGCAGCAGGGTACTGACACTGGATATTCCAGCCCTTTATGTCCGAAAGGATCCAAAAGAACCTGACCCTCCAGGTTGGGGTTTGTGCGTGGGGTTAACTACCCAAACACGTAAAAAAAAAGCCCAGTTCCGAAACAACAAACAGCCTCGGATAACGATAATGATTTCAAAGTTGACGACCCAAGCAAACGAAAAAGGACAATTAGCTCTGGATCTGCACGTGGAACGAAAGATCTCTTAACGGACTACGTGCAGCTGGAGAATTAGCGGAGGCCCTGGACTGCTACAAAGCAGATATAACCGCCATCCAAGAAGTGCGATGGAGTAGACCGGGCATAAAGAAGATGAAAAACTGTGACATCTGCTATGGCGACTGCTACAAACAACAGAAACAGCGCTTATTTGGGTGCGGACTTGTCGTTAGAGGAAGACTCAGGGATAATGAGCGTATAATGACCATCCGCATCAGGGCTGAATTCGTCAACATTAGCCTTATACGCACCCACGCCCCACAGAAGAGAAAGACGACAATTCCAAAGACTGTTTCTACGAGCTCCTCGAAGAAACGTATGAGCGCCCTAGACACGACGTGAAAATCGTTCTTGGCGATTTTAACGCAAAACTAGGGAAGGAGGACATCTTTGGATACACAATCGGTAAACATAGCCTCCATGACAAAACCTCCGGAACGGACGGACTGAGGCTAATCGATTTTGCTGCGGGGCTAAATCTTGTTGTAAGTAGTACACGCTTCCCTCATCTAAAAATTCATAAAGGTACATGGCGATCTCCAGATCAATTAACCGTCAACCAAATTGACCATGTTGCGATCGACGCAAGGCACTCTTCCAGTGTGTTAGATGTCCGAACTTTCCGAGGGGCCAACTTTGACTCGGACCACTAAAAGCTACAATCGCAAGAGATTGCCAATGCCTTCTCCAATCGAGTGTCCCTTCAATTGTCTTTATGGCCTTGATGCCGAACTTTTCAAGGCAGCTGGAGACCAGTTGGAAAGGAGCATGTCCCAGCTGATCTGCATGATATGGTCGGAAGAAAGCATGTCCGATGAATGGAACCTCAGTATCGTATGCCCGATCCTAAAGAAGGGAGACCCTCACAATTGTGCCAATTATAGAGGGATAAGCCTCCTTAACGTCGCTTATAAGATCTTGTCTCCTGTAATATGTGAAACCCCACGCCAACAACTTGATAGGTCCTTATCAATGTGGTTTTAGACCAGAGAAGTCCACAATAGACCAAATTTTCACATGGAGGCAGATCTTGGAAAAAACCCGAGAACATAATATCGATATTCACCATCTCTTTATCGATTTCAAGGCCGCGTATGACAGTATTTACAGAGACGAGCTATACAGAGCCATGTCTAGTTTCGGCATCCCTGCAAAACTCGTACGACTATGCAGGATGACTTTGGAAAATTCACGCTGCTCCGTCAAGGTCGGTAAAGAACTCACTGAGACCTTTGATGTCGAAAAAGGCTTTAGGCAAGGCGACAAACTGTCATGCGATTTCTTCAACATCATACTTGAACAGATTGTAAGAAACTCAAACGTCAACACCAGAGGAACAATCTTTCAAAAGTCTGTACAATTACTCGCCGGTGCTTTTGCGAGTATTGAAACAGAAGCGGCAAAAATGGGTTTGACTGTTAATGAGGGCAAAACGAAGTATATGTTGTCATCAAACAAGGACACAGAACATCCACGAATTGGACAAAACGTCACAATAGACAGACATAACTTCGAGGTAGACAACAACATCAGTGCGGAGATCAAACGGAGAATAACTCTTGCCAACCGTTGCTTCTTTGGGTTAAGAAGGCAATTGAGAAACAAAACCCTCTCCAGAAAAACCAAGGTAGCCTTGTATAAGACCTTGATCATCCCAGTCCTTCTGTACGGCGCGGAAGTATGGATCTTATCGAAAGCGGATGAGGAAACCCTTGGTCGTTTCGAAAGAAAAATTCTCCGAATGATCTTTGGTCCCGTATGCGAAGACAATGTGTGGAGAAGAAGATACAACAACGATCTGTATGAGCTGTACCGCGACATGGGCATAGCCAGAAGAGTACGCATCGCGAGGCTACGATGGTTGGGCCATGTAGAGCGGATGGACCCAAACGCTCCGGCTCCTCGGGTGTTCGAAAGCACATTGCAGGGATATCGCGGAAGGCGAAGACCTCGTCTTAGGTGGCGCAATCAAGTGGATGAAGACCTCAACCGACTTAGAGTGCGAAACTGGAGAGAGCTCGCCCGAAATCGAAGTCGAATCTATACCCCCTGAGTCGAGAATATACCCCACTGATCTCCCTCCCCCCCCCCCCCCCCCCCCCCCCTATCTACGGTACTGACCCGCCTTGATGAGATTTCCCATTAATTTTACCTTGATGTGCAGACAAGTATAAAGATATTCATATTTTGGTAGCAACTCCGAAAGTGTATTTTTATTCTAATCATAGAGTGATTTCGTTCTTTCGCGTTTTTTGAGTACCGAAACCCTAGTTTTTTTTTTTGGGAAATCCTATCGTATATGTGATAGCTTTCCCAAAAAAAAAACAGACATTATCAATCGATACATCTTGAGCCATAATGTAGTTTCATAAGAATAATATAAAATATAGCACGTAAAAGCTGTCTACCAAAAGCTAATTAGCAAAAGCAAAAATAAAGCTTGTCAAAGCTCTTTTAGTACTACTCGTTCATATAGACGATATACAGGGTGTCACGTAAAAAAAATTTATATTTTTTTCTTTATACATTTTTTACAAAATTTTGCCCTATTAAGGGTCACTTCTTCTTTTAATAAATCAATGCTCTTAATTCTTATTAGCTTTGAGAACACAGAAACCGAACGAAAAAATCTTGTCTAGTTTTTGAGAAATTTAAAAAGCCTAAGGTACTTTCTTTACAAATTGAGGTGCCATGCGGAAACTTAAAGTATGTAATCTTTAATGCTGTAACAATTTATCCTGATGAAAAATTCAAAACATGGAAATATGTATAAGAATTAAATTTTTTTCCTTTCTTTTATTTCCAGTGAAAAAAGAAACATGTTCCGCAGCGAAGAAATGCTCTTATGTCAAATGTTTATACAGTCAGGGGTAGCATACGCTACCGTCTCCGAATTAGGAGAAACAGGAGCAGTGCAGTTCCGTGATGTAAGTGAATCAAAAAGTAAAACCATGCCAATTTCAAACACAACATACAAATTAGATTTGGTATATATTAAAACTTCTTTTCAAACTTGTCAATTCCGCTCTAGATGAATACCGAGTTAAGTTTACACCAAAGAAAATATGTCTCGGACGTTCGGCGCTGCGATGAAATGGAAAGAAAAATTCGTTATATTGAGTCTGTTATCGGAAAAGCATCTATCAAACTTCCCGAAATAGGGGCCATTATTCCAAGAGCACCAAATTTAAGGGAGCTTGGTGACATAGAAACTACATTAGATAGAGCTGCAAGCGAGATCCTTGTGGTAACGGAAAATGATGAAAAGTTAAGGTCCGAATTGTTAAACCTAAAGCAGTATCGTCGAGTGTTGGAGGCTGCACAAAATTATTTCAGCAACGAAGAAGATCTTTGTTTTGATTCCTTTATGACCGGCGGCATTCAGCAAAATTTTTCCCAGTTAGAAATAATAGCTGGTGTAATTGATTGCAATCTATTATTCAGTTTCGAACGCATGCTTTGGCGAATGGCACGTGGAAAAGTCTTAATACACTTGGACTTGAATTATCCTATACGGAACTGGGAAAATTGCAATGACATCCCCAAATGTGTATTCTTAGTAGTTTTTCAAGGAAAAGAGCTGAGAAACCGTATCCAAAAAGTATGCGATGGATTCCATGCCAAAACATATCACTGTCCCAAATGGTTCCAAGTTCGTTTAAAATTTCTACAAGAACTAAACACCAGTGTAAATGATTTGACAACGGTTATATATCAGAACGAAGAGCATCGAAGGAGAGTCATAGAAGATATCTTGAACATGGTCCCTTCATGGAAAATTATTGTTAAGAAAGTAAAAGCAATCTTTTTTACACTCAATATGTTCAATGTGGACATATCGAAGAATTGTTTGATCGGTGAATGCTGGATGTCTGCGAAGGACTTTCCATTTGTTAAACAATCCTTGCTCGATTGCAGAGAAGGTGATGACAGCATAGTCTCATCATTTCTAAACATTATAAAAACCGATGATACTCTGCCTACTTATAACCGTACCAATAAATTTACAAATGGTTTTCAAAAACTCATTGACGCCTATGGAATTGCTTCTTACCGTGAGATCAATCCAGCCTTGTATACAATCATCACATTCCCGTTCCTATTTGCTGTGATGTTCGGAGATTTGGGTCATGCCTTTATTTTGCTCCTGTTTGGTACATGGATGTGTATGTGTGAAAAAAAACTGGAAAAAGTTGGTGGTGGAGAAATATGGAGTATATTCTTCGGTGGACGTTATATAATTTTACTCATGGGCATTTTCTCAGTATACACCGGTTTCATATACAACGATTTTTTTTCAAAATCGATAAACATTTTCGGTTCGAACTGGATTATGAATTACAACTCATCCACAGTCCTTACAAACCCATCATTGCAGCTGAATCCCTCTTTTTCTGGTCATAGAGTGTATCCAATGGGGATGGACCCAGTGTGGCAGTTTGCCGAAAACAGAATTATCTTCTTGAACAGCTACAAAATGAAACTCTCAATCATCTTTGGTGTGTTTCAAATGTTTTTCGGCGTCTGCATGAGTGCTGTTAACTTTAATCATGGCAGGAGACGAGTCAGCATTATCTTGGAGTTCTTACCGCAGATATTATTTTTGGTATCTTTATTTGGCTATCTAGGGTTCATGATGTTCTTTAAGTGGGCAAGATATTCGGCTCAGGCTGCCAATCAAGTCCAAACACCTGGCTGCGCACCATCCATACTGATCATGTTTATCAATATGTTGCTCTTTGGTCACAGTAAACCTCTTGATGGCTGCAAGGAGTTAATGTTCGATGGCCAACACAGTCTTCAAACAGTCTTAATATCAATTGCTTTTGTTTGCATACCATGGATGTTGCTAGGAAAGCCCCTGTACGTCTTTTGTACCCGAAAAAGTAACATTACTGTAAGTTGATTTTCCCATTACATATTTAGAAAGTGTTTTCACAGTGTAGATTATTTCAGACAGTTTTCAATAGTCAAGACATGAATCAAGAAACAGATGCAGATGGCTATTATGTGGAAATGCCTTTGGATGAAGAGCATCCTTTATTGAATTCTTTAGCGGAATTAGAACTCAATCGTCATAAGAAGGAAGAAGAACCAATGAGCGAAGTGTTTATTCTTCAGGCAATTCATACCATTGAATATGTTCTCAGTACGATTTCACATACAGCATCGTATTTGCGTCTGTGGGCTTTATCTCTCGCTCATGCTCGTAAGTATAATAATTTATGAAAAAAGCAATTGCGTGGCAATTTAACTTACATATGTAAATGCAAATCAGGGTACCTATTCATGGAGTGACATAGAAAATAGCAGTTTTCTGAACGATCCCCTTCCGATGGCACGCGACGCGACATGACGGTTCCAAATGTACTTTCCGTACGTAGATTTTTATAGTGCGTTCGCTACTAAGCTTCAAATTTTACCTCATAAATGCGCATTTACTTCTCTTGGAAGCACAGAAGAGAGGTTCACAACAATAAATACAGCAAAATAAACATACTTCTGCTTAAAAAAAACATGCCTATATCATGGCTGATATCCCAAGGCTATCAACGATCGAGACAAGATTTCAATTTATTTATGAATCCACATCTTAAATCTACAGGGTGCACCAGAGAAACTTACTTATTTGAAAAAATTCCCGCGCGGTGAGTTGGGTGGGTAGAGGGGCAAGAGGGGGCGCATCTGGAGAGAGAAGTTCCCAAGTTTGTTTCTCCCTCCAGTCAGTTGCCATCATGCTCTGGTCTAGAGAGCAGCGGGCCTTCGCAGTTGAGAGCTTCTTTTCTAACGGTCGCTCACTTGTTGCTACGCAACGTGCCTTCCGCGCTCGCTTTGAAATTCCTCCTCACCAGACTCGTTCCTGGTGTGGTGTAAATCCGCGTGAGCTTCACCAGAAGCCACTTAATTGTGAGCGAGTTACTGTCTGGTGTGCGATGTCGGTAATGGGAATAATTGGTAATTATTTTTTTGAAGAAAACGAACGCGCAGTTACCGTGAATGGAGCTCATTACAGGAACATGATCGAGGAATTTTTTCTTCCAAGACTCGAAGAAATGAACGTTAGGAACGTGTGGTTTCAGCAAGATCAAGGCCTTCATCCGCCCAAAACTGGAGTATAACTCTCATATCTGGTCGGGTGCTTCTCAAACATCTTTGCGCCTACTTGGTAGGGTACAAAATAGAGCGTTAAGATTGATAGGTGATAGTTCAATCGTAGAATCGATAGATTCTCTTGGACATCGTCGAAACGTCACCTGTTTCTCTCTCTTTTATCGCTTTTTCCACAAACAGTGCTCTAGTGAAATAGCCAGCTGCATTCCTCCCTTGAAACAATTAAGCCGCAACACCCGTCTCGCTAGGAATGCTCATCAGTTCTGCCTTGAGCCCAACTTCGGGCGTACAGTCAAGTATAGAGATTCATATTTTAGTCGCACCACCTGAATGTGGAATGCTCTACCTGGCTCTGTGTTTCCCCGGAATAACGATTCACAAAGGTTCAAAAGCAACGTGCATCGATGCCTCCTTTCAAATCCTCTCCTATTTTCCTAAATACTCGCACTGTGGCATTATAAGGGTAGTCATAACCCCTTGATGTGCGCGTTAATTATAAAAAAAAAAAAAAAAAAATGGAACCACAGCACACACAGCACGAGACTCAATGAATTTGTTGCGACAACATTTCCCCGACCGCCTCATCTCTCTCAGAGGCGATCTCCAATGGCCGGCACGCTCTGCAGATTTGACTCCATGCGATTTCTTTTTATGGGGTTATTTGAAATCCCTGGTTTATGTCGATCGACCATGGATCATAGCACACCTCAAGAACAACATTCGCGACGCCATTGCCAACATACCGATTGATAGATATGCTGCGAAGAGTGGATACGAATTTCAAAAATCGACTTCATCAGTGTATGCGCAATGGGGGTCGCCATTTATCCGATGTCATTTTTAAGAATGCATAAAAAAAAAATGGGCACGAATGGGTCGCACGAACTTGCGATTGTGTTATAAATACGATATCAAAATCTAAAGGCTGAGTTAAAGGTTTTGGTATTAGTTCTTCATAATATATTTTGTGGTACAGGGTTGCCAACTACATATTAATTATGGAAATTGAATTAAATCACGCAAAATAATGAAAAAATTAAATTAAATATTCCAAAGGTATCAAGCAAAAATCTAAAAACGCCATTCTTTTGTAATCGCTAATACACATGAATGATGAAAATTTAATCAAAATCGTTTGAGCAGTTTTTCCAAAAAACGGTTTTTTATTTTTCACTTTTTTTAAACTGTTTTTTAAAAGCCGAGTATGCAAAGTTCTAGATCTTAACAGGAGTTATTTTGACAAAAAATTTAAAAAAAATCAAAGTTATAGTTTCGAAGTAACTTTCAAAAATCAAAATTTTTTAAAAAAATTTATAAAAATTTCCAAAACTAAGTTTCTTTTAAATATTGATATGCAGTCTTTCTTTAACAGCTTACGACTTCTGAAATCCAAAATTTCGTCAAGATCGTGTCAGCCATTAACGAGAAAGTCGGTTGTAAAAAAACAGTACTATGGGAGGTACCATTTTTAGGCCTTTTCCAAAAATTTTTCTTACATCATAAGAAAAACAATCCTAAACTAATCATTCACACAAAATTTTATCGAAAACGTTGGAGCCGTTTTCGAAAAAAATAAGTATTATCATATCGGTTGTATGGCAGGTACCGTTATTTCAAGACCTAGAGACCCAATTCCAAAAACCCCTCTGTAGGATGCTTCACAGACCCTAAGGCTGTAGATCCATATACAGACAGACAGACATACAGACAGACACACAGACAGACAGACGGAATTGCAGGACCCACTTTTTTCGTATTCTCTATCATCGTAATGTCATATTTAATTGTTATCTCAAAATTTTTTTTCTGCACGATTGCAAGACTTTCCTTATAGTTCTTATAATCGCAAGTAAAAAATTGGGATATTGTATTCTCAAATAAAAAAAATTTAAAACAATAACTGAAGTACTTTTTTTTTATTGACCTTTCAAATAAGTAAGTTTCTCTGGCGCACCCTGTACTTACACGCTTGCAAATAAGCATAAACCTACTTACTTAGGTGGTCATTACATGTCGTAGTGAACCTAGGTTTCAACCAAAATCTTTCGATTTCGAGCAAATTCTCTCCAATTCATTCCAAAGTTCTTTTGTAGAAACTTCTCCACACATTGTCTTCATAAATACGGGCCCAAATATCATTGGGAGTATTTATCTTTCGAATTTCTGGTGATACTCCGCTAGTGAATACTAACGATATTTGTAATGCCTTCGCTAATCATTTTCAAAGCTCTTTCTGCGATACCCCCATAGTAATAGATGAAAACTACTTTACGTATTTACGTAACTGCTCTCAAGTTAATTTTAATAATATCCCTGTTCATAGTGACAACATTTTAAAATATTTATCACTTCTGCAAGATGACTTTTCGTCCGGTCCGGATGGAATCCCCCCAGTTCTGTTAAAGAAATGCCGTTCCGTAATAATGTTCCCACTTCAATATCTCTTTCAGCTTTCAATCAAAACAGGTGTTTTTCCTAGTCTTTGGAAAAAGTCCTTTATCACTCCGGTTTTTAAAAAGGGTGATAAGATAGAAATAAAAAACTACAGGCCTATATCCAAGCTATCTTGCATCCCCAAACTCTTTGAACAGGTTGTTTGTGACAGCCTCTCATTTTTTACAAAAAATATTATTTGCAGACAGCAGCATGGCTTTATGCAGAAAAGATCAACGGTAACAAACCTTCTTTCTTTTCTTCACATATGTTCTAATGCCCTTGAAAATGGGTATGAGCTCGACTGTATTTACACTGATTTTTCCAAAGCATTCGATCAACTTTCTCATGATGTAATATTATATAAGCTCAAAGCTTTTGGATTTCCAAAAATATTTATTGCATGGATTTGCTCTTATCTCGAAAATAGAACGTACCAAGTAAAATTTCGCAACAGCTTTTCCAGTCCCTTCAATGCTCTGTCGGGTGTACCCCAAGGCAGTCACCTTGGGCCTTTGCTTTTCATTATCGCAATCAATGACGTTGTTTCATGCATTTCGTATAGTGAAATTCTGATTTTCGCAGATGATATGAAAATTTTTAAATCCATTCAAAATACTACTGATCGCGTACTTCTTCAAAAAGATATCGATAGCTTTGGAACATGGTGTGAAAAGAATGGTCTTAGTCTTAACCCTTCGAAGTGCCAAACAATGACATTCTCGAAAAAACGTGAACCTAGCAATGCTATATACTTAATGTCTGGTCATTCATTATGTAGTGTCTCAAGTTTTCGTGACCTAGGTGTTTACTTCAATATTAACCTTGAATTTAATGAGCATATAAGCTCAATAGTAAGGAAAGCAAATTCTATGCTAGGTTTCATAAAAAGGTGGTCAAAAGAATTTGATGATCCTTATGTAACATTATCTTTGTATAACTGTTATGTTCGTCCTCATCTCGAGTACGCCTCACAAGTTTGGTCTCCCCTATATGAAATTCATAAACATCGTATCGAGGCTGTGCAACATAAATTTATACGTTTTGCTTTGAAGGGTCTTCCTTGGGAAGATCCATTCAATCTACCTCCTTATGAACATCGAATCAAACTTTTGCAATTGCAAACCCTTAGTCAAAGACGTATCAACAACGACCTAGTATTTTTCCATCAGCTTTTGACTGGCTTTATAGATGCTCCTTACTTGCTCTCGTCCATAGGTTTTAACTACCGCGGAGGATCTCACCACTTGCGTAATTTGGAGTTGATTCATTGCCCCCATCATAGAACCAATTACGGCATGAATGAGCCGCTATCGCGCATGAGTAGATTATATAATTCTAACTCCCTACTTTTAGATTTCAACATTAATAAATCTAGTTTAAAACAAAAATTTAAAACCAGTGCTCCACATGCATGATTTTTGTTCAATGTTTCTTAGTTTATTGTTTTTCAAATTATTTGTAGTTTATACTTTGTTTTATTTTTAGTAGTTTTGTTTAATTAATTATTATTGTTTTTCATGTTAGGTGTTCTATATTGTATGTCACTATTTGTATTTATTTTTTTTTTTCTCATATATATATTTTCTATACGTTCGTTTTGTGCTGGTGTTGCTGTTTTCTAACCTCTAACACTTGCATTTATGATGAAGAGCGTAGATAAGTACGTACAAATGAGCTTGCTCTAAGCTTCGTGCGACTTAGTCTCTGAGATGCAAAAAAAAAAAAAAAAAAGAAACGATAAAGGGTTCTACTAAATCAGTAAATGCTTCCGCACCGTATAGCAGGACTGGGATGATCAAGGTCTTAAACGGGTTGTCCTGCTTTCTAGAGAGGATTTTATTTCTCATTTGCTTGCTTAGCCCAAAGGAGCAGCGGTTGGCAAGAATAATTTTCCGTTTGATCTCCGCACTGATGTTGATTTATTTGTCTATAGCAGATCCTAGGTAGGATCCTGCCTCCAAGTTATGACTGTGTGTCTATTGTTACATTTTGTCCAATTCGTCGAGGTTCCCTGTCCATGCTTAATGACTTTGTTTTGCCCTCATCAAACCCATTTTAGCTGCTTCTGTTTTAGTACTCGCAAAAGCACCGATGACATCACGCTTGCTGTCATAGTTTGAGTTTCAACAGGGTTCAAATTTTTGATTGTAGAGTGCGTCTTTTGTCAAGTTTCTTTAAATGTTCGTTTGAGTCGTGCTGCTTTAATGTTTAAGAATTGTCCTGTCCATTATACTGACAGTTTTTCGTCTGTGGAAGAATGTCATCAGTCTTAGTCTTGAGTATAAGAGCAATAGATCCAGATAAGTGTCACTTCACGGAAATGATGTTATGTCAGTAGCCAGCAGTTCGACTTTACAACCAACATGGTAAAGTCCCAGCCAATTGAATAGCTGGGTCCCCTTGGATTGATTCGATCTTGATCTTGATTTCTGACAAAATGTTAAAACTTATCATTTAAAATCGTAAAATCATTCATGAAAATTTTATGAATGATTATCTAGGGTAAAGTTATAAGTTTTAACATTTAATTTCTAAATATTAATATTAAGAGCTCTCCTTTTAACAGGCATCTTTCTACACCTCCTCGAAGGTATGAATGGAATTGTTTTAAAAAAAATAGTCATTTTTTTTAAACAAGTCTAATGTACAGTCTTATTGTTAAATCTATATGGCTTTCTAAAAACAAAAACACAACTTATCTAGAAAAAAATATTTTGTCTGGCATGGACCATAAGTATCCAAATACTTTTCACTGAAAGGAAGCGCTCTCTAAATGGTACAGTGAGTGCCATTAATATTCGGTACTTTCTTTCTTTCTACAAAAAAGCTTTACTTTCCACTTTAAACTCAAAAGAAGTTAAAGGTAACTTTCTCTTTAAAATCGGTGTTATTTCATAGTTTCAACAAAAAATATTTTTTAAATCCAATAAAAATAGCAAAAAATAAAAAAAAGGACAACTCAAAGAATAATGCTTCATTAGTATTCGGTTTTTTTGCACTTAATACTTTTAATTTTTTGTTAATCTGTTTTAACATTTCAATTAATATTTTGCGAGATACCCTTTATTGGATAAAACTTTTTAGTAAATTTTCGGGTGTATTCTCCAGGCCGTGTCTTCAGTGCACTTATTGGAGTTTTAACGAACTAAACTAGGCAATTCATCCCACAAATTCTCAATTGGGCGCAGGCCCGGAGATTGTGTTTGATGTTTGGATAACCTTGGGACAGTTATAGAGTAGCCATTCTCTATAAACCTGCACCATTTACTCTGGGTGTGGGTCGTTGTTCTGGCAAAATTTAAAACTCCTTGAAATACCCATTCTCTCAGTACTTTATCTTAAAATTTCATTTAATTTTTTGTTTTAGAATTGTCTGAGGTTCTTTGGAAGATGGTGCTTTCGGTTGGTTTGAAAACACCTACACATTTTGGCAGTGTGCTTCTATTTTTAGTTTTTGGTACATGGTCTATGTTAACTTTAGCTATTTTGGTTATGATGGAAGGCCTATCTGCGTTTTTGCATACGTTACGTTTGCATTGGTAAGTTTCTATTAATTAAACAATTTAGCTTGATAAATAACATGCTTTTCTTTTTTCTCGTTAAAGGGTCGAATTTATGAGTAAATTTTATACTGGCCTTGGCTATCCCTTTGAGCCTTTCTCTTTCAAAACCATTCTGGATGAAGAATACAAATAAGTGTTTAGGTTTTCTTCATTGATTAAACAAATATTCGATACTTTACAAGTTACTCACTACATCGTCTTTAAGTTATGGTTTTCTTTACTTTATTGGTATTGCAGTTGAAGTCGAAACAATTAAAATTCGAACTAATTTGGCGGGTATGCCGCGAGGATTCGTGTTGGCAAAGATAGAGTTGTAAAAGACTGTTGTGCGAATATTTATTCTTAATATTTCTACGCATTCATTGTTAAGGGATACGCCTGACAGGCGTAATCGAGGAACGGATGAACAAAGGTAATGTACAAAGATTGGATTGGAATGGTTCGGAAAATTGGTTGGACCATAGCTTAATGAAGCCAAGTGCTAAATATGCTTTTAATATATTATATTACCATCGATATGAGAGAGAAAATTTAATTCCTGTTCGCAAATGATACCGAGGTTATTTGAAATGGTTTTTAAGCAGAAAACTACTCTTGTCAATCGGTGCTAATTTGGAAAAAGCAATAAACATTTCAGGTTCATAAAACCCTCATCACCATCATCTCAGCTCGGTCGTTTCGGTTGAAAAATAATCCGAGTGATCTTTGGTCCCATAAGATTTAACAACGAACTGTAAGAACTGTACCGCGACATGAGGATAGCTAGAAGAGAACGTATATCGAAACTACGATTGCTAGGGCGCTCTGGCTTGGTGGGTTTCGAAAGCACATTGGACATTGCAGGGAAGCTGCGGAAAGGGCAGGCATCATAGTAGGTGGCGTAATCAAGTGGGATGAGATCTAAACCGCCTTAGGGTGCGAAACTGGAGAGAGCTCAGGCTCACCCCTAACTGTAATGCGAACCTGAGTAGTAAGTATGATGAAAAGAAAATAGCGATGGGTTAGAGATTTGATGTGTTTACGAGAGATAGACAATCTTGGCAATGTTAAGTTTCAACCAGCTTTTAGAGCACCAGGTGAATGAAAAAGAAAGCATTAAGAATTTTCAAAAAATCGATTTTTTTTATTTTATTTTCTTAATATATACTTCAGAATACACACAGAAAATTTCACATCGTTCCGGTGAATTATTTCGAAGTTACACCCAAATTTTAAAAAAAATTGTATCCAATGTAAAGTGCTTTTCAAACTTTAAACGCGTTTTTCTCAAAATGGTGTTTACAAAGTCTGTAACCAACATTACTTGAAAACGGCTAAACCGATTAGTCTCAAAATTTTAACATGAGCTTTTTAAATATATTTTTTTAGTAATAAATCGAAGATCTTTTCTCATCAATGAATATTTTTTCTTTTATAAACAATTTAAGGCCGAAATTTTGGGAAAATCAATCAATCAGTTACTATATTCAACATTATTTTAACGAAAACTGTTTGATTTTTTAAAATTCAGAGGATCCAGTTCAGAGATATAGTGGTCAATGCAAAACGACTTTTTTGACAGGAGCTCCGGAGATCAGCTGTAGCTCCTTTCCAAATAAATATTTTTACTAATACTAAGTCCATTCCCTCACAAGGCATGGTTGTGAGAAATGCGCTAGGCCCAGGGGCTCCTCGCTCTGTTGCGCCACCCTATTTATTTTATTTATTTAAGTTGTTTTACGTAATTTATCTATTACCTCAAGGAGAGAATACAATGCGCCCAAAGTTCGACAAAAAGTTGTTGTTACCGAATTGCTGATATAATTAACAGAGTCATCAACATGAAATAAAGCAGCAGTTGAATTCGGTTTCATTAAATGACGAATTGATAACAATCAAAAAGTATTGTTGACATTCCCCGAATCGCAGGCACGTTGGAAGTCGGCCAACCATTTTCTTGCATCATAAAGTTTCATCACCAGCAAACGGATGACGGAATATTGAATATGTTTGAATGAGGGATTTTGGATAACTCATGGTCAGCAGCCAGTGCACGTCACAGGTGTTGCAGTTTGCGACGCTTTTTCAAAATTCTTAACAGAGCATCTACATATATTTCAGCTTCCTCTTCTGGAGTATATAAAACACTAACTGTAACGCCAATTGCACCTTCTTCATAGGCCGAATAATGGCCGGAACCATTTTCTCTTTGATTTTTTACCCAAGGATTCCGAAACTATTTTGAGCAAGAGATCCTTTTTCTAAAATGAACTGATACCCTAGAGCATAGACCTCCATAGCCAAATTACTTTAACAATACTGTCTCTAGTTTTTTACTCGCTTTTATATAGCTACAGTTTGAAACGCTTATAAAAACTCAAAAACTGCACAATAATTGTGTCTGATAAGTGAACTTTTCTTATATCCTTAGAACGGATATGAGAAACAAGTTTCTTAAACCGATATACCCAGGAAACAAATTTTTTGTATGAGAATAAAAAAGAATGTCATAAGCTCATCAGTCAGTCTTAGTCTTGAGTATAAGAGCAATATATCGAGATTAGTGTCACTTCACGGAAATGATGTTCTGTCAGTTGCCAGCAGTTCGACTTTACACCCAACATGGTGAAGTCCCAGCCAATTGAATAGCTGGGTCCCCTTGGATTGATTTGATCTTGATCTTGATTTCTGACAAAATTCTAAAACTTATCACTTAAAATCATTCATGAAAATTAAATGATAGGGAAATCTTATCTAGGGAAAAGTGATAAGTTTTAACATTTTACCAGAAATAAAGAAAAAAAAAACTTGAATTTTCTCTAAATTAAACCTTAACCATGAATAACTTTTGAACTTTTGTTTATTGTTTGCTATAACGACTGGGTCGCAAGAACTTGCGATTGTGTGCTAAATACGATATCAAAATCTTAAGGCAGAGTAAAAGCTTTCGCTCTTCATAATATATTTGGTGGTACACGGTTACCAACTTCACATTTATTATGAAAATTGAATAAAATTACTCAAAGTAATGAAAAAACAAATAAATTAAATATTCCAAAGACTTCAAGCGAAAATCTAAAAACGCCATTCTTTAGCAATTGCTAATACATATTAACGCTGGAAATTTTATCAAAATCGTTGGACCAGTTTAAAAAAAAAACTGTTTTTATTTAAGATCTACCAGAAGTTAATTAGACAAAAAATTTGAGAGAAACAAAAGTTATGGTTTTGAAGTTATTTTAAAAAAACAATTAATTTTTTTTTTTAATTTCAAAAATTAAAATTTTTTAAATGTTGATATGCAGTTTTTCTAAAACAACTTAGAACTTCTAAAATACAAAATTTCGTAAACATCGTGTGAGCCATTAACGAGAAAGTAGGTTTAAAAAAAAAACGGTACTATGGGAGGTAAAGTTTTTAAACGTCTTCCAAATTTTTTTTTACATCAAAAGAAAGACAATCTAAAATTAATTTTTCGCACGAAATTTTATCGAAATCGTTGTTTTCGAGAAAAATAAGTATTATCATATCGGTTGTATGACAGGTACCGTTATTTCAGGACCTATAGAGACCCAATTCCAAAAACCCCTCTGTAGACTGCCCCACAGACCCTAACTGCAAATTTTGAAAAAAATCTGTCAAGCGGTTCAGGCTGTAGATCTATGTACAGACAGACATACAGACAGACAGAATTGCAGGACCCAATTTTTTCGTATTCTCTATCATCGTAATGTCATATTTAATTGTTATCTCAAAATTTTTTTCTGCACGATTGCAAGGCTTGCCTTATAGTACCTAGAATCGCAATTAAAAATTATTTTGTGACTTAAACGTCATCACATCACAACGCATTCACACAAGGCTTAAGTCTGATTTGACAAGAAGGTAAGCCAAAAGGGCACGGTTGTGCTCGAATTTAGTATGTATAGAATGTGACAAAATTGGTCCAGATGAAAATGTAGTCAGAGTTAACAGTTAAAGTAGGATTTTGTATGGGTTGTAATTTGGGTGTAGGATGTATGAGTTGAGGGAATTGAGTTTACAAGGTAGTGGAACTGGGTTAACAAGGGGCTGAATCTGAAAGTTAGAGAAAGCTAATCTTTTCGAGAGCTAGAAACATTAGGTTGGGATTCGGAGAAGAGAGATAATGTTTGAACTTTAAACTTAACCTTATATTGCTAAGCGTGGTCCAAATTTTCGTTTTCAAAAACATACATATTATTGTAACAATATTAGTGTTTTTTTTTGTTTTAATTGCTTATTTAATAATTTTTTGAACTGGCCATATTTGGCTTCGTATGCATTCCAGAGAAAATCCCGTCGTTCATATATGGCTTTACATATATTAAATTTTGCCTTTTTTACGGAAATGAAAGCTTCTAACTTTTATGGTTCTTCAAAACGTGTAAATCCTATTCCAGGAGATGGATTTTTGAATGATGATGAGTGGGCTTCAGATTCCGACACGGAAGGTTAACCTTATTCACTTCGTGTCCATGATGTTATCATTCCGGAAACCGAATCGGTGGTATCCGACGATGATGACATAGAATTATCATATCTCTTTTAATAATTGGTTTAGTAGCCCTATGCTCCAAGTGTATTTGTTTAAAAGTGGTTTGCTGCCATTGGGAACAGTGAAACTTAATCATGTGCCGAACTCAAAAATGCCTACTGAGAAAGAATTGAAACGAAAAGGACGCGGAAGCATGGTTGAAAAAACAACGATCGTAGACGGTGTCAAGTTAAGTTTAGTGTCATGGTACGACAACAAGGTTGTGAATATGTCCTTAGCTTGGAAGTGAGCCAAAAATAATTTTTTCGTAAAGAAAAACAATATAAGGAGGTGACATCTCCTCAAGCTGTAGATGTATGTAATCACCACATGGGAGGTGTAGACTTACTTGTAAATGCTTGGTTGTTATGGCGCTGAGTCCACGTCAATGACTACATGCTGTTGTTTGCTTTCAAACTCGCCGTTTCCGAAAATATGCGTAGGGCAGGACATTTTTCAAGTGTCGCCAAAAAACGTGGCCGTCCAGCCGGAGCACCTATACTTCAAGCACCCCAACAAGCCGAGCACCCACTTCATGTAGCTTGTCCAACTCACCAATGCCGATCAAAAAGACCAGGAAAACTCCATCAAGACATCAAGACCTACCTCTTGATACGGTGCGTGCAGATAATGTGGACCATTGAATAAGAAACAAAGACAATTATGCCAGAACTGCTACAAGTTTCGATCTTTAACGCAATGCAAAATATGTGAAGTTTGTTTGTGCTTTAATGAGAAACGAAACTGCTTCAAAAACTTCCACAAGACATAATTTCTTTTGTTTTCCTTAACGCATACGAAGCAAATATGCCTTAATTATTTTTCGAACTTTCTTACTTCAATGCATACAAGTCCATATATGGCTTTGTTGTTAATTTTAGTTAAAAAAGTCGATTTTTTTCTCTAATGATACAGAATAATTACTTTAGCCTAATAAATGATATCCATCGCCTTCATAATTTATGCAATAAGGGGGTAAAGGAGCGGGATAAATCAGGGAAAAGGTTAGTGTCAAAGCTCCATCTTTTCTTTTTTCTTTTATTGAATTTATACTTAGATCTCTCAGTTCAACAGTTCGCAGGGAATCGAATAATATAACAGTAGAAACTGCAAACAGAAACATCAATCATTATTCTTCGGATTAACAGTGTAAATATATCCAAAAGTATCAGTAAAATACACATCTGGATGTTCAGGAACCGGATCGTCTTGGAATGGATCTATCCAACAAAATCTGTTCAGCCGATCTGTTGTTGTTTTATAAATGGTGTAGCTAAGTCGCCTTTGTTTTATATTTGTAAACAATACATACATAATATATGTAATATGTATACATAGATTTTGTTTGAGTATTTGAAAGTTGTGGTCTGTAACGAAAGTAGAATTTTTAAGTACATATTCCTACCTTCTCCATTTACTTATATTTGTGGAAATGCTTCTCTTAGACCAGGCCAAAAACCACGTTTTCATATTCATGCATATATTTAAAATTTATAGCTGGCTAAACATGTCGTCCTCAATATTTGATATGTTTTCCTATCGGATTTTCTTTTTATATTTTTAGTTTTTGTTTAAAGCTTTTGAACATCGTAGACAGATGACCGTGTGGACAAACATTTTTGTGTTCTTTCCAAAAATCACAGACGTTTTGTTCTATAAAAATAGAAAAATGAAAACACATAATGATTTTTGTGAACTTTTCAAGTTTAAAAACTTAGTGAAAGTCAAAATTTGTTTCACGTTAATCAGTAGTCAAAGTTAGAGAATAGTGAAAGAAAACACGAAAAAAAAGTGCAAGGGAAGCGAAAGTGTTTATATTTGGAAAAAAAAGAAAGAAAGAAATTATTTGTGAGTTTTTGTAGCACTTTTATGTGTTTTAAAATGAACTCAGTCAGTTGACATTCCAAGTGGCGATAAATTACAAGTGGATTTGGTGTACACTACACTTTGTGATTACAAAAGGTGCAAGAATGATTAAATTTACATTTTGTTCGGTGATTGGAACAAACACTTAAAGCCAAATTTCCTTTGAATACACAATACTTTAATGTTAATTTATAAATTAGCAATATTTTGAAACGTTTATAGGTATGTGGATTAGTGGTTTTCAATTCTATTAAACTGTCATCCCCACATTTGCCGTTTAATTGAATTTTCATAACTATTATAAATAAACCATTATAACGAGTGTTTTGTTGTTTTAGGCATGTGGTTTTCAAGAAAAAAAAAAAAAAAACATCTAAAATTATGTTGTGGCCAAGAATTCAGCCTTATAATAAAGATAAGGATTTGAAAATTGTTTTAAAATTGATTTCGAGCAAGTGCGGCTGGTTCGAATAAATTTCAGCCTAGAGGCCTAGAGGCGCGATCTTTCAGCTAACTCACAGGTTTGAAACTCGAAATGATGTAGACAATATAAGACAATTTACCGAACGTAAGCAGTGCCCAGTGCAGTGGCGTAGCGTGAGTGTCTGCCGCCCGGGGCGGAAGACAATTTTGCCGCCCTTTTATTTAGGTATTTTAATTTAATGTATACTATACATTACATACATTAATTATAGAGAACTTTTCGGCAAGAGCAGTCATCATTATTTTGCATTACAGTAGTTGGTAGTTCCCGTTTATTTACCTCCCCGCTTTGATGCACAACCCGTTTATGTAAGCAATCTTCTTCTACGCTTGTTATTTTGTTTGATATTGCTCACAAATTAACCCTGTTAAATACCTATTGGATATTTACCCAACCCGCTTAACGCCCTCTATTTATCAACACGTTTATCTAATAAGTACGCATTTTTTTCAGATAACTACCTTACTTACACAAAATAAGAATAAAATGTTCCTTGTTTTGTTTCAAAATCAGCACAGGAGCACAACTGACTTCACAGCAAGAGAAATGTCATCAATGTCCAACAAAAACACAAACAATACTACATACTTCCTCGGTTACGAACGCTTTTAAGGTATTAAAGCGGGTCCTTTTATCAGGCACGTAACCGGGTTTCAATAACTAACTTTCCCGGTTAATTGCACATAAAAGATAGCAAAACCTAAGAAATACTTTTCGCAGGAGCGCTGTATACAGATAAGATTTTAAATAAAAAAGTTTATTTAAGTTTTACAATCACGTTTATTAATTGAAAGTTCTTTTACTTTAACCACTAATTGATAAAACTTAAAACAACTTCGAAAAAAGTATTGTCGGACTAAAAACCACACGTCATTTTTAAAAATCCATTCACCAAAAATATGCTTTGGATAACAGATAGGAACCAACCATTGGTTTTTGAAACGGTGGAAATATTTTTGATAAAGAATATATATTACGAAACGTCCAAAGATGAAAATAAAATAAAAATGCAAAACTCGTACGACTATCCAAATCGGTTAATAACTCACCGCGATCTTTGATGCCGAAAAAGGCTTTCGACAAGGTAGCGCACTATCATCCGACTTTTTTAACGTCATAATTTAAAAGATTGTGCAAAACTCAAATGTCAGCACCAGAGGCATAATCTTTAAAATGTCTCTACAATTACTCGCTTACACAGACGGTATTGAGGTAATGGGAAGAAGCAGGCGTTATGTAATAGGT
Organism: Melanostoma scalare; assembly: GCA_949752695.1. Lineage (NCBI taxonomy): Eukaryota > Metazoa > Arthropoda > Insecta > Diptera > Syrphidae > Melanostoma > Melanostoma scalare. The sequence continues at coordinate 165,799,671 of OX456985.1, read as the reverse complement.
CTTTTGCGAGCATTCAAATAAAAGCGGAAAAACTGGGGAAATTGAAATGCATTCCTTACTTAAGGTGGCGCTACAGTCCGGGTCGAACCAGGGCCTCAACCAACATGCTTTTCCAGCCAGCTCGGTCCCTAGCTAGCTGCCTCCAGTTTTGCACGCCAAGTTGGTTGAGGTCCTCTTATACTTGCGTGCGCCACCTGAGTTGCGGTCTTCCTCTACAGCGCCGTCCATCGGGATTGGATTCGAAGACTTTCCGGGCCGGAGCGTTGGTGTCCATTCGCTCTACATGACCCAGCCATCTAAGCCGCTGGACCTTGACTTGTTTGACCAGGTTAGTGTTGCTGTACAGCCCGTACAGTTCGTCGTTAAATTTTCTTCTTCACAGTCCATCTATGCAGACGGGACCAAAAATCACCCGAAGAATTTTTCTTTCGAAGCATCCTAAAGCGTTCTCATCTACCTTCGACAAGGTCCAGCCCTCTGAGAACAGGGATGATAAGTGTCTTATACAGGGACACCTTAGTTGCTCGAGAGAGGACTTTACTACTCAATTGCCTTCTTAGTCCGAAGAAACAGCGATTGGAAAAAGTTATTATTTTGTGATTTCAGCGCTGGTGTCGTTGTCTGAATTAATAGCGGCGGCGGCGCCTAGGTAGACAAAGTCCTGAACTACCTCAACGTTATAGCTGTCTATCGTGACGTTGTGTCCAAGACGTCGGTGTGGGGTGTCCTTTCTTGATGACAGCATATACTTAGTCTTGAACTCATTGACCACTAAACCCATCATCTTCGCTTCCGTCTCAATGCTAAACACGCTGCGTTCTTCCAATTATGTCAATATCGTCGGCATATCCGAGCAATTGGACGGATCTTTGAAAGTTTATGCATCTTGTGTTGACGTGGGAGTTTTGCACTATTCTTTCAAGAACGATGTCGCATGACAGTGCATCGCCTTGCCTAAAACCTTATTTGACATCGAATGTATCGGTGAGATCTTTTCCGACCCTGATGGAGCAGCGTGCGTTCTCCATCGTCATCCTACACAATCGGACAAGTTTGGTAGGGATCAGGGGTGTTGCAGATATTCGCATCCGCATCCGCAATCGCGGATTATTCGCATTGATTTCAACATCTGCATCCGCATCCGCATCCGCATCAATTTATGCGGAGTTTATGCGGATGTGATTCAAAGTTTTTTTTACTTACTATCTGCACACAGTTAAAAAGCAAAGAGAAACTATTCGGTTTTTTCATTTTTTCCAATGTACACAATAACGTATTACAGAAATCCATTTGAAAAAAAAAAAAAACATAGCTAGTGAGTCTTGTTTTCATACTAAGAGTCGACAAGAAAATATGGCAAATACCAACACACACTGAAGCGAAATTATTTTTTCTTCTTGTCGATTTCTGTTTCTTGTTTTGTTCTGTTCGGTGTGTTTTGTGCCTCTTCTATACAACCAAATGCTTTTATTGCAACAACAAGAAACCAGAAAGGAACGGTAAAGTGTGTGCTGTGTTATGTTTAATTATTAAACCATTTTCTTATTCAGTAACACAATGAAGTACAATACATTTTTATTTTTATTTTTAAATAAAAAAAATTTAAAATTGATAAATTTTCATTCATTTATGTATTTAAAATGATATCTATTTCGCAAATTCTAAGATCCGCATCCGCATCCGCATCCGCGGATATTAGTTTTCTAAAATCTGCATCCGCATCCGCGGATGTCAAAATTTGCACATCCGTAACAACCCTGGTAGGGAGGCCAAAACTACACATGGCTCCATATAACTCCTCTCTATAGATTCTGACATACGCAGCCTTAAAATCGATAAAAAGGTGGTAGGTATCGATTTGAAGTTCCAGGGTTTTTTCCAAGATCTATCAAGCCAAGCCGTAGTGTGAAGATTTGGTCTATGGTGGACTTTGCTGGTCTAAAGCCTCACTGATGAGAATCTATAAGGTTGTTGACGAATGGCTTCAGACGCTCACACAATACGGCAGAGAGGATCTTCTACGCGATGTTAAGTAGACTGATACCTCTGTAGTTGGCGCAGTTCAGAGGGTCTCCTTTCTTGAGGTCCGGGGAAACAATACTGAGGTTCCATTCATCGGGCATGCTTTCTTCCGACCATATTTTGCAAATGAGCTGGTGCATACTCCTGACCAGGTCATCGCCTGCCGCTTTAAACAATTCGGCAGTGAGGCCATCAGCTCCAGCAGCTTTGTTGGACTTCAGCTTGGATACTGCTGTCTTCATTTCGTTCAGGTCGGGTTGGCGGAGTTGTTGGTCTACGTCGCCTAAATCGAATGGTTCTATCTCTCTAACAGCGGAATTGGGTTCATCATCGCCGTTATAGAGCTTGGAGAAGTGGTCTTTGCATATCCTTAGTATTGACTGCGGTTCCACCACGATGTTCCCTTGATCGTTTTTGCAGGCTTCAGATCAGGGCTTATAGCCCGAAGCTGTTGTTTTTACCTTTTGGTAAGACTTCCGAACCTCATTCCTGCTGTGGCACCCTTCTATCTCCTCGATCGCGCGCTTCTCATGCTCTCTCTGGTGCCGGTGTTCGTCTCTCCTCTTGTAGAGCTCGTAAGCAGTTCTAGTCTTTTTGTGCAGCGCCGCTTTGTATGCTTCCTGTTTAGCTGCATGTGCTTGCCGGCATTCGTCGTCAAACTAGTTGTTTCGTTGTGGTGGCCGTGCTAAACCCAGCACTTCAGAGGCGGCAACTCTGATGGCTGATTGACAGTGCTTCTCTACTTGATGCTGGTGGCATAGGACTTCTTAAGAGGTTGTAAGAGACTCGATCGGAAAAGGACTTGGCGATCTCTTGCGATTGTAGTCGTCCAACGTCGAATTTTCTCACAGTATTTCCTTGCGTTGGCTTGGATCGGGATATCCGCAGTCGTACCTAGGCTACAACAAGGTAGTGGTCGGAGTCAATGTTGGCCCCCGGAATGTTCGGACATCCTCTATACTAGAGAAGTGTCGTGCGTCGATCGCAATGTGGTCAATCTGGTTGACGGTTGATTGATCAGGAGATTTACATGTCCCTTTGTGGATATTGAGGTGATTGAACCGCGTACTAGCTACCAGAACGTCTCGCCTCGCAGCGAAATCGATCAGCCTAAATCCGTTATCGGAGGTGCTGTCGTGCAGGCTGTATCTTCCGATTATTCCACCAAAGATATCCTCTCTTCCTAGCTTGGTGTTAAAATCTCCTAGAACAATCTTAATGCCATAGCTAGGGCACTGCTCATATGTTTTGTCCAGGAGCTCGTAGAATACATCTTTGGTGTCTTCATTTTCCTCTGTGGGGGAGTGTGCGCAAATGAGGCTTATGCTGACGAATTTAGCCTCGATGCGGATTGTTGCTATGCGCTCGTTCACATAGTTGAAACTCAAGACTTTTTGCCTGAGTCTAGTTCCAACAACAAATCCACATCCAAACAGTCGCTGCTTTTGTCCTCGGTAGCAATCGCCGTAGTAGATATCGCAAACTTTTAATTTACGTCTGCCTGGTCCATCCCATCGCATTTCTTGGATAGCGGTAACACCTGCTCTGTAGCAGTTTAGGGCTTCCGCTAATTGTTCGGCTACACGTGGTCTATTAAGGGATCTAACATTCCACGTACAGATCCGAAGTTCGTTGTCCGTTTTTCGTTTGCTTGGTTGGTCATCAGTAAATCCGTCCGTATCCGAGGCTTGTTGGTGCTTCGCAACTAAATAGCTTTAAGTGGCCGGGAAGTCACCCAGACAGCACGACCCCAGCCTGGAGGACCAGATCCTTGTATAACTCCAAATATGGAGAGCCGGATAAACCGCTCCTTATAGGCCTGACCTCCAAATATGTTGTAGTAGCCCTATAAGGTGTTCACTTAGTAGTTCAACCTGACTGGAACTGCAGACGCCACCGTTGAATCCATCTAGGGAATTCCTCCACTGCCGTGAAATGCATTTCGTGGTTGTTTTATCTAGTAATGGTGCAAGGGCACTGCACCTCGTTCAATTAAAATCATTAGTTTCGCTCTTATAACTTTATCCAGAGTTGGTAAATGTTTCCTTGAAAACCCCATAAGTTGTAAAAAGAAGCCCTAGGTTTTCGGTTATTAAAAGCGACTAACAACGAATCAGCTCCCATGTAAAAAAATTAAAATAAATAAGGTGGCGCAACAGAGCGGGGAGCCTCTGGGCCTAGCGCATTTCTCACAACCAAGCCTTGTGATTGTGAGTGAATGGAGGGGACCTAGAATTATCTGCCGGTTCCGAACGGCTAATTGAGAATGCCCTTTTCATGGCAATGAATTTAATAACGGGGGACTTGCCAGTTCCTCGCGAAAGGCGATACCCGTGGAAAAACATTTTTGCCTCTGCTGGGATTCGAACTTAATTCTACTTAAGAAAATTCTAAGTGCATTCGAACCTCGAACCTCTGGGTTAGCAGGTGGACATGCTAACCAACACGCAACGGGTACCACTACCACCTCCAATGTCATTCCAAGAAAAACGCGTACTCATCAAAACCAGGGCATTTTTGAATGAAGCTTTCAAACATTATTTACTATTTGAAACCCAAAATATCGAAAACAAGTTCACTTCTTTAAATTGATTTCAAATCAATTGACTGCTTGTGGACACAACAGAACTTCTTTGATCTCTGATTCTTTTCTGTACCCAGAACTCAAAAAACAATCAGTTTGACATTTAGGCTATGTGTGAATAGCGTTAAAATTTCTCAACTTGGTTAAATTTTGACATTTGTGTTGCGGCGGATTCAGGCGTTAAATTTTTGCTGTGTGAATTGCGTTAAAAGGGATTTTTTGAAACACTATTTTCTCTAAAACTATTTTATAGTTTAAAAAATTTCCCTGCAAAAATTCCATTTTATCGTTTAATTTAATTTATTTTTTATTTAAAATCAAGCAACTTTAAAAATGTAAATTTAATATAACGTTCCAAAAAGTGTTAAGATCTCCATTTTATTTAATTTCTCTCGTCCATGTACTACTACATATTTTCAAATATTGAAACAATAGTCCCGTATCATTCAAAATATTTCCCATTACGGATAGTTTGATAACGGGTATATGAGCGCTTGTTTTTACATCTATAAACATCTTAAAATATGGCCAGCTTTAAATGTCCTTCTCCTTCGTTGTTACTATAGTTTCTATATATTATGTACATTGCTTGAGATTCTCGAAAAAAATATGGATGTCGCTAAGGCTAGGAAATCATACTGGACCCTCGGTTGGAACTTGGAACACAGACGGAGAGGTCAGAAATATCCCGAACTTAGAGCTTAAACCAATGTCCCAGTTTCGGAAAACGCTACACTGTCTTTGTGGTCTGCACACGAGCACAAGGCCGTCTTTACCCTTTAGGGGGCCCTGGGTACTTTTTAAAAATGGGGCCCCTATATCATTCTATAAAAATGTTATGTTGTGCAACAAAGGATTACAGAAAGATCACATGACTTTGAATAAATATTTATACTTTTATTTTTTTGAATAAACAATATTTTTTCCAATTCATTATAAAAGTAAATAATTATTGCAGCATGTTTATGTTTCAACATAAGCATTAATATAAACATAAACAGTATAATAATAAAAACAAAATAATACATATTTAATTAAAAAAAACAAAAAAAAAAACAAAATTTTAATAACAAAAAATTGTATTCAGAATGTAGTTTAAGGAATGTAGTTTAAGGAACAAAATATTGATATGCAAAATGATGGAAAGAGGAATGTTTACTGAAGGAGTCTTTTTCTTGATTTAAGATTAGCAAAATCATTGATTATATCTACAAAATCATACATCTGAGGATGTTGCTTTCGATTGACATCAGCGACAAACTTATCAATCTTTCTTGAACCACTGTAATTCTGAGTTGGTTTTTTTAGTTGGTCACCGTCTTAAGAAAATTCTACTTAAGAAAATTCTGAGTGCAATTTCAACACTTGAAAATTCATCGTAAATTTTATTTGATTTTAAAAATTATAAAGTTCTAGAATATTGCCAGTTTTTTCATTTTCGTGTCGAATAGTTTTCCAGTGTTCTTTTAAATTCAGGCATTCTTCAATTGTAATGCATTACATATTTTTTATATAAATTTTCATGTCAATTTTTTCATACATAGTCAATGGCTATTATTGTTTTAAATCAAAATAGTAGGTAATCATTTTTTCAGTATATTATAAAGAGCGAATACTAAAACCTTTTACTCACCCCTATGATTTTGATATCGTTATTAGCACACAATCGCAAGTTCGTGCGACCCAGTCGTGCCCATTTTTCTTTAACGGGACGGCGTCTTAATAAGGGGAATTCCTAGTTTTCAATTTTTCTTAAACTGAGAACTTCTACCTCAAAAAACTATTTTACGTATTTTTCTTATTTTTTGGGTACTCTCCCAATTCTCAATTTTTTTTTTTTGAAATCGCAACTTTGTCATGCTCTATCTCAGTCATTTTTTGTTGTTTATAAAATCTGAGCATATATGTAGATAGATAGATAGATAGATAACTTCTTTATTAACAAAAAATTTTGATTAACAATATTTCTTTTCTTAAGAATAATGACATGGCTTATTCTGCCGTCTGCCTATCTGAGCATATATGTATAAATGTAGTAAATTTTGTGTTCTAAAAAAATGTATATACTTTTTTTCAGAATCTACATTTTGAGCAAGATAATCGAGAGATCGCATTTTATTCTCCAACTTTCTGACAGTTTTTCACCAATAACTTTGTATTATTACAATTAATTGCAATAGAAGCTTTTTGTAATCATTATTTCCCAACTCTGATAGTAACCCTATCTGACCGTCGGTCGATCGCATCGCAAATGTCAGAACTCAGAAGGATACACCAGAAAATGAAAACTCCCGTCTTCACAACACCATTTAACCTCGATTGTTAAATACACGTATGGATATTTTTTCTGATTGGATTTTTAAAAGTGCCCTGAAACGAACACAAGGGAGTGTATGGTTTCGTTGTCCTGATCATTACTTGAGTGACCTCTTTTTTTTTGTGTGAATTTGAATATAATTTTGTTCAAAAAAAATAAAAAATTTATCGAAATATATTTTTTTTCTTGAAAATAGATCAATAGAGGTTGAGTGTTATTTCAGAAATTTGGGGGCCACTGGTGATTGAGGGGCCCTGGGCCTGGGCCCAGTGGTAAAGAGGGGTCTGCACGAGCAAATTGCTACAGTCGTTGCAAGCACCAATTCCGTTCCATCAACCAGTAGTGACATGTCCAGCGAATTGAAGCAGTACATTGATCTGTCCGTCATATCCAGAAAGGAAAATCCAACGAAATTCTGGTATAACTGTCGCCATTTCACTCCTGTTCTTTCCAAAATAGATCTGTAGTAGGTACTTGCCAAAATTTCATCATTTATTTTAGAAAGAGTTGCATCTAATAAATGATATATTTACAAAAAGCTTATTTTTTTTACTCTTTTCGCAAAATTCAGTTTGGAAATATATCGATATATCGACATTTTTTCCTGTTCTATATATCGATATAATGTAGAAATTTTTTTGATATGCTTTATGTTTTAGCCGCTTTTTATTGAAAATTTTCTATATTCACTTATATTCACTTCACAATAAAACCATTTTTTTGTTATATTCACTTAGCAAGTTCACTTTCAATTTTACTTTCAATGTTGGTACCCTTGGCACTTGTTCTGATAAGAAACATTAAAAATTTGCAATCAGAAGAATATAAATGCATACCTTTTATTTTCCATTTCTATTTTTCTCAATTTAACTCTCGATTCTCAATTTATTTGCCGCATTTCAACTGTTGACTGTCGAGGTAAGCAAACAAATGTCACTTTAATTTTTTTTTCGCAATGGCTGTGTTCATAAAGATTCATTTTTATTTTTAGGATCGAATAATCGAATCGAATTAGGATTCAGATTTCGATGCACGTATATATTTCACGGTTGTTAGTTTGTGAATTAAAAACTCATTAAGTCATAAGCTAGTAAGTGACTTATGAATTAAATAAGTCAAAAGCTTAGAGGAATAAAGAACAAGAGGGAAAACCATTGCTTCTCCTGCCACCACCACCTTAACACCACATTTTTGTCGGATTTCAAACTGGTTTTGAAAGCTGAAAATAAAGTGGTGTTTGTGAAGACAGATGCCGTGGTGTGTGTGTGGTTTTGCCTCTTTTTGTATCTCCTCTGTGGTCAGAAGTCATAAGCTAGAAAGTGACTCATGTGACTAATCCCGCTCCAGTACAGCGATTTTTCGCAGCAGTGCACAAAAGAGAGTGCTCTCGAGAGAGTAAAAATTTTTCCCACCCTGTGAATTTCTGCCACTAAAATTTCTGTGGACAGAAGTCGTGCACAGCCAAAACAATTACAACAACTGTCAAACAGACGTTTTTCCAAGCGTTGCTGCGAATGTTTTGTTCAAGGCGTTTCTTTACTTTTAACCCTAGTTTACGTTTTGGGGTTCGCGCGAACCCCAACGCAAGTTTGAATGCTTATAACTGTTTTCTTAATCATATTTTCGACCTGGGATGAAAAGTCAGTGAACGAATTTCATTTTTCTTTACGTTTTTCATCGTATTTTCATCATAGCGATTTGAGATAATTTTCTGGAATTTTTTTCTGAAAAAAACCCACAAACCAAACTTGGGGTTCGTGCGAACCCCACAATGGTTCCGGCTTGTTATGACAGACTGAAATAGCCTTCACAAGATTGTGTTGTGTTGGTAATAAAACGACCTGTTTACATATTTGGTTTTGGAACATAAGATACCAATGCCATTCTCTGCCAAAATCCAAAAATGAATGAAATGGACAGTACTGATCTGATCTGGTACGGTCAATTCAATTCGTTCAAAAGTATTTCAACAGGCTGGAGAGTGTTTGTCCTGGCTGATAATTGAGCTCCGCGACCAATTGAATCGTCGAAACGGAGGAAGATATTCAGATGTCCAAAACGTGTGCAATTCATCACGGCTCGAAGAATTTAAGCCCATTGATAGTATCCCAAATTAGATGTCAATACAAATGTTGGGGTTCGCGCGAACCCCAAGTTTGGTTATTGCATTATTCTTCGTGCCGTAAACTAGGGTTAAGACAATTAAGCTCTTTCAGAGAGTTTCTGAGAGAATTTTACAACCACTCCTTAAAATATGACAGATTGTGAATTTCTGTGCACAAAAATAAAGAAACAGACTTATTGAGATATGTTGTCGAAAATCAGAAATAATAACGAACACATCCCAAAGACTGCCAACCTCTGGGTTCCAAAAACGAAATTTACCAACCATCCCTGTTGTTCACTTACCTAAGTGAGCTATTTTTGTTCACTTACGCTATTCACTTAGGAGTTGTTGTTATTCCATGAGCGATGTTTTGCTTAAGTGAATATAAGTGAATATAGAATTTCAATAAAACTCGCTTTATATTAGCCGTGTTTTATTGGGAATTTCTATATTCACTTCACTTGCGAGTCTCAATAAAACGCTTTTTTTGCTATTTTCACTTACCAAGTTCACTCTCCTATAAACGCCAGTGAGTTTTTTTTGTCCACTTACGCTATTCACTTTAGAGTTGTTGTTTTTCCATGAGCGATGTTTTGCGATGTTTTGCTGAAGTGAATATAGTTTCCCAATAAAACACGGCTATTAAATTTTTGAGAACCTAGAAACTAAAATCGCATTTTTCGTTTTTCATTTCATTGAAAAAATGGCCAAATAGAATAAAAATTTACCATGTGACCAATTGAAAGAATTTGGTCATTTATGGTTATGAGCACTTGTAACCTCGAAGGGATCACAGCTCTCCCACTAATCTTCTTCACACTAGTGACTCACCACGCTGATTTCAGAAAGTGTCGGCAGTTGGATTGTTCCACGTCTAACGTCAAACGAATGCAGATGGCGCTGCATTTGTCTGTACCAGGAGTACTTTGGTCTGTCTTTCAATCAGTCGCAGAAAACAGAATTCATATGCATGTTAAATTAATTACATAATGAAATTTAGAACGTCAACTAGCGAACTATATTTACAGGCATATATGATGACTTTCAACCGATTACTTTTGAATAGAATAACTTAAGGAAGACCATCCCCATTCAAAATTTGAAATGAGCAATTGCGTGTGACCTTGATGTAGTGTCTCTATCAAGTTGACGAAGTTGATGACAAAACACTGCATCATATCGCCCACCAACGAATCATACGTAACCTATTTATCAAATCATGCGTGTATGGTTGCGGTCCATGTTTATAAAGCAAACAGTATCGTGTTATAGTTTGTAAGTAAGCATACTAAGCCAGTTGACATAACATTCCAGTAAAGAATAAAGAAAAATGACTCAATATAATTTTTTTTTAATTCAATGTACATTTGCCGTATGAAGGCTTCTTATCAGTGTAGGTATACGCATATGTGTGGTTTCATTGTTGATTTTGATAGCTCATTTCCCAAAGGAATATAGATCATGTCCGTACACCAGGCATAACGGGCCTTGAATTTAATTGCAATCATGATCTAGTTACGTTTGAGGGAACTCTTCTGGACTCTTCAACTATTTTTCGGCAAGTGTATTTAGAGTGGTACACACTATACAACTAGTTGGACAAACTTGGTCTGATGCAGTTTGCGTTCAGCGTAATCAGAGACTAGGCTTTATTCTAAAAAAAATTATCAAAACTATTTGAGAACCATCCAACAAGTCGGAAGGTCGTCTGTGAGTTCTCATCATCCAACAGTGGTCGATAAGATCAAAGTCTTTCCAACTAAGTTTCGGAAAAAGTGTGTGAAGTGACCTTTTCATGTAATACTTCAAAATCTCGGTTATTTTTCTTGGAATTTTAATTTGCAAATCAGGTTAAAATATTACCACCTCCCAAAAATTTGTTTAGTAAGCAAGAAGCAGACATTTGGAGATTTTTTTTTCAAAAACTTTTGTTTATATTTTTTAAAATTTAAGTGAAGTAACATGCATCACTTTATTCATTATTACTTTGACATTCCGCATCAAATTAAAAAAAACATTTATTACACTTTCGTTTACAACTTTAAAACGTGAAAACATAAAAAAAAAAACAATAACACACTCCTATGCGTTTGTATGGTGGTTACTGGTGAGTTTTCAGCAAGATGATAAGCACTCCGCCCCTGTAGTCGTTTAATTATTCTGCTCTTATGTAGGCTTATCTCTCAAGTGAATAGGAAAGAACGAGAGAGAAATGAAGGCTTAGAGCTTAGTAGTAAAGTAAGATGCTAGTTGTTGTTCACGTAGAAAAGCAAAATAACAACAAATTTCATCCCCTATGCGGAAAGAGTTGTCATTCATATCAGTTCAAAGCTTTACTGGTGTGGCTAGGACGTGTTTCGATTTCTGGTCCAACTCCGACCAGTTTTGTACTCATTGAATTTTAATTGTTCATTTTTGTCTTCAGTTAATAAAAACAAGATTTTCAATTAATAAACAATTGTAATATTACTAACAATAATTTAATATTCCAAAGACAAAGGTTTGTACTCAGATTGGCTGTGTGTGTAAGTGTTTTTTTTTGCATTGCCTCAAGCAATTTTTCTATTGACTTAATTTTAAAAGATGTGAGACACAGATAACTTGGAAATTCAATGTGTTTGGTTTCTTCTACGTATAGCGGGAAGCGGGTGATATTTGAACTTGTTTAACATCCGAATCAAACATTTGTTCGGACAATGTAGGTACTCCTTGAAAAAGTTGTAATTGTGTCTCAAAACATAAATTAGAGGTTGTTTGAAGCCCTTAATCTTGGAAAACTTTTGACTGAGCGGAAATAAGGGTTATATCGGTATAGGTAGTATTTGACAAGATTGGAAATAAGGCCAAGTTTTGGGCCTAGCCTGAAACTTTGCTCTGTACCTACTAGAAATATTCTCAGATGATACCTGATACCAATACCTTATTATGTCTGCACATTTGTCTATATAGTATAGTAATGATGGTGAGCGGGTGGCTAATTGTAACAATCTGTCGTTCTTGTCTATGAGAGCCTACTTGTTTGGTATTTATGAAATCTGTCAACAATATTCAACTATCAATTTCAAATAAGTTTTTGGTCAAACCCTAGACTCCTAAATCATTGAACGGATTTTTATGAAATATTTAGGGTAAATACAGTTTAGCCCTGGGATAGTTCCTGTCAAGGTTTGATCCTTATATTCCCACGGAAATGGGATCGGAAACGAAAACATAGAAATTACTGGACAGATTTCTTAAACTCTTTCAGCATTAGGACGGTATATCCTTCAGTAACATTTCATCACCATATTCCCCAGGGAACAGAAACGGAAACGAGAGCGGGAACCTTAAAACTACTTGACCGATTTCAAAAATTCTTTCAACTTTAGGAAGCACATTGTTCCTCAGTAACACTGTCTATATTTCATCCCCATAATCCCACGGGAGCGAAAGAACGAGAACGGTAACCTGAAAACTACAGACCCGAGCAACGCCATGCGGCTCAGCTGGTTATGAATAAAACAACAAAAATTCCAATCGATCCTCCTTGTGCAAAAAATTTTATTCAAGTTCAAATTAAAGAGTGAAACTGAGGTTTACCCGTTTTTATTGAAAATGGTAAATTTTATCGTAAAAACATTTTTCAAAAAGTTGTAGGTCATACAATTTTCTCTACAAAAATCATTAAAATCATTGTATTGCGGTACAAATTGACTGTTGCTTTTAATGATATGGTTAGGTACGTTTTTGGTCTTCGAAGGTTTGACCATGTTTCACAATATCATCATATCGTTCTTGGTTGTTCATTTGATCAGTTTCTAAACTCCCGTTGCTGCATGTTTTTGCATAAGATAAATTAATGAAAAGACACCAATATATCTGTTCGATAAGTTGCGCTTCGTGCAGTCTTCACGCACCTTCAATCTCATTACGCACTCTTCTCGTTATTTAAATTCATCAAGACTTTTTTTTGTCTACGCCATTAGACTCTGGAACTCTCTACCTGTGACAGTAAAGGGGATAATAGGAAAATAAAAATTTAAAAAGGCTTTATTCTTAAGCTTTCATTAAATCGTCATTACAGCAATTTGAAATAAAATTTTGGTTGTTTCTCGCTTACAACTTCTTCTTTTTTATTTGTTTTTAAATAAAGTAACTTATTAAAAATTTAAAAAAATGTTATTCTCCCTCTATTTACTTTCATATCAAATATATCGATATCAAATTAACGTTGTTTTGCACTTTTTGAATATGCCTAACACAAAATTGATTAAAACTGCTGTTATTTTTAAGTTATTTTTAATTGTTATTTTTAACTTCCTTCTATATTGTACTTTGAAAGACTCATGTATGTCTTACTTGTACACCGCTATTTAATAAAAATTGAATTGAAATTGCGGTTCTCAAATTTGGAAAACTCATATTCTACATAATATGCACTTTAATGCAGCCTCTACATCATCTGAAAATTAGAAAATATTGGTTTGTGTGACTTGCACAATACTGCTTAAATAAGTATTTCAAAACACAAGACTATTCTTTTCCTGATTTCTTTTTGCCTGTAAACTTGAGTAACATCTGCTAGCTAGGCAAAAGAGCAGTATTTTAATTGTATTAGAAACGCAATGATTTAATTAAAGGCGCGGAAGTATCAACAAAGTTTGACTACTCTCCACACGACATCGTTATGAATGGATTTCGTTTAATGCTTGCAATGTATGGGGCTCCAAAAAAATTGATTCCATAAGCAAGTACAGATATTTGATTTTTGTAAAATCTGCATTAAACAATAAACCAATACAGTTGTGCTGTTTGCCTAAGCATCTGTTTCTAACACTTGTATTGTGTGTGTTATCAAGTTCAAGTGTGGCTAGACATTGAACTGGACCGACCAGAATGGTGCTGAATGATAATTGTTTGGCACCAATTCAAACACAACTTCCGTCTGCTACAGAAAAGCTGCTTGATACTATTTTTTGTGACTGTCAAAAAGTGGGATTATTTTGTTCACCAGTACATATGTATGTATGTCAGACTTGCTTAGGGTGACCAGACGTCATTTTTAAAGAGGAGAAGTCCTATTTTTGACCTTTAATTTTTTTTTCACTAAAACAAACCCAGATTTTATTGCTATCGTGTTGATAGAATAGGTGAATTGGGTGGGGGAGTTGCAATTTAAGTACGTAATTGTGTAATGTAATTTAACATTGTGTTCTGTTGCCTATTCGTACTTTGTGCGTAGAAAACACGACAATAGAACTGAAACTGAGTAACAATAGTACTATTCATATGATTTGTGTATACTTTCGGAGTGGTTCTCCAACTTTGATAAAGAGGCAAAACCTTAAAGCTGACTTTAAAAAGATTTAATAAGAAACAACAACTATCTTGTAGGATTTGATTTGAACTGCAAGCATAGAGATTGGAGTTGTCGTAGAGCTAATTCGTAGGGTAACATCCTATTGGATTTGACAAACGTTTTCCCATTCACCATACTGTTTCCTCCTGCTCCTACTTACATACCTGCTGGTTCCAGAGGTAGTCCTGCAGTATTAGATCTCTTTATTACGAATACTGTAAGTACTGTATCCTAGCCTTTAGTATTTGATGAGCTTCCCTCAGACCATAATCCTGTCTTAGTACGATCTCTCCATCCAGGTGAAATAAAAGAAGAATCTTATTTTGACTTTAAACATGCAAACTGGTCACTTTTTAAATCGTCTTTAAAATCGAAACTGAGAAATATGCCCACTAATCTAGTGTTTCAACAATGAAGGTACAAATGAAGGTACAGATCATCTTGTTACAAAAAAAAATTCCTAGCTCTGTTGATTTGTCCAAACCGAAACTTTCTAAAAAAAATTACATCGCCAAAGTGACAGATTTTATTCTTAAATATATTCGCGTAAGGAATGGTATTAAAAGACAATGGCAACGGTATCGTCTTCCGGTACATCGCCATCAGTTGAAGTATTTCAATAAACTTATTTCTACGGAAATTCAAAAATTTCGTAATGGTCGGTGGAACTGAAAACCAAGTCACCTCGACAAAAACGATAAACCCTTTTGCAACATTGCCAAAATCGTCAAAAATAGAACCAGACTGATTCCCGCACTAAAAGAATCTAATAATGCTTTTTACACGGATAGCGACAAAGCAAATGCTTTTGCCATGGAATTTAAGAAAAACCATACAGTATCCCAACACTTAAGTGATTCCGATACAATAAATTTGGTAGACGCTTCTTGTCAAATGATCGTTTCTTCCATAACCGAAACAGACCAGGACGAATACATATCCGTAGATGATATCACCGCTATCATCAAGGAGCTACGAGTACGTAAAATAGAAGGGCATGACAAAATCAAAAAAATTATACCTAAAACACTTGCCAAATTCAGGGAAATTGTATCTAACATTTCTAATAAACATCTGCCTTAAGAACTAATACTTCCCAGATATCTGGAAACTGGCAAAAGTCATCCCAATATTAAAAGCCGGAATAGAAAGAGATTATCCAAGCAGCTATAGGCCGATATGTCTTCTTAGCAGTTTGAGAAAAGTATATGAAAAGTAGTGAAGAAAAAGCTTAGTGTTATAATCGAGGATAAAAGTATTTTTCCAGATCAACAATTCGGATTTAGGAGCCACCAAAGTACCTCACATCAAGCGCTTAGGATTTCAAATTTCAAACATCATTAGATATTGATAAGACTTTCGACTTTGTATGGTATAATGCAGTTATTTATAAACTGGAACCATTTGGAATACCAGTTTTTGTCTGGAAGATGCTTTAAAGTACACGTCAACAAGGGCATATCCGTTTTGGTGTATGTACAGTATGGTGTCCCTAAGGTTCAGTCCTTGGCCTTGTTCTGTACAATATTCACACCTCCGATTTCCCACAGTTACCATATTGTGAGTCAGGTATCTATGCAGATGACACTTGCGTCCTTTCATCGCATGTACTTGGTCTCAACATTGAGACCAATCTTCAAAATAATCTTGAAATTTTGATAAAATATTTTCACAAATGGAAGATTGATCTGAATGCTGGAAAGATAAATACAATCTTTTTCACCAGAAAAAGACAACGATTATTTCTCCCCAGTAAAGAGCTCTAAAGAGCTCGAAGTCAATGGAACCTCCATAAAATGGGAGTCTTATGTGCGATATCTAGGTATCAATAATTGTGATAAAAGGCTTATCTTTAGAGAACACACTAACGTAACAATAAAAAAAAGTCAACATAGCAATTAAAATGATCTACCCACTAATTAATAGGAAATTTCTATTGAGTACAGAAAACAAAATCACAATACATAAGGTTGTTTTTCAATCAATTTTGCTGTACGGATGTCAGGTATGGGGAAACTGTGTCACATTAAAAAACTTCAAGTATGCCAAAACAAAGTACTAAAGATGATGCTCAATTTACCTAAATACTATTCGACTCAAGATCTTCATAATCAAACCGGTGTTGAAATGATTTGCAGAAGAATCCTAAAGCTTAGTGATACTTCTGATAACCCTCTGGTAGTCCAACCAACAAGATATCTTGTTTCTAAGTTCCTTTTCATTTATATAAACAGTGGTGGCCACACAATTAGAAACGGCACCCATATAGTAATATAAGTATGCATAACTTTCTTAAGACATTTCTTCAGGTTGAAAAGAGGTTTAATTTGTAGCCCATGAATAAGAGTACCTACACATTAAAAAATTAATACCTTAAAAAAGCTAGACAATATCAAATCCCAAAAAATAAACATGCACATAACTCCAATTTTGTGTGGCCATACAATTAGAAACGGAACATAAAAAATGGTATTTCATTAAAAATCTTCAGTTTAACATAGAGTAAGTATTAAAATTTTGTAGGGAATTAATTTCTTTGTATAAAAGCAGCCAATCATCTTTCCATACTTTCAACCAAAGCGCGGCATCTTGATGGTGCTATACCGTCCCAGACCTCCTTAATGTTTTTGAAAAGCTCGTCCGAATCTTTAGATTTTTTGGACTTTAATCCTCTCGCGACATCTGCCCATAAGTTCTCAATCGGATTCAGGTCCGGACTTTGCGCGGGTCAATCCAAAACACTGGTTTTTGTACCCGCAAACCACCGTTTTACAAGTATGCAGTATGTTTTGGGTCGTTGTCCTGCTGGAAAAACATAACTGATGGGCATGTGTGGGAATGAAAAAGGCTCTATGACATTCTCCAGTATGCCTTTATAAACGTGTTGATCCATTCGACCGTTTATCCTTACTAACCCAACACCTACCAACATCAACACCACTCCAAGAAAATGCACCCCAAACCATTATGATGGAGAGTATGAATATAAATTCAATTTGTCTGGGTCAGACGGTAAACTGTGTACGTTAGACGTCCTCAGTAAAAAGAATTAGACCCAAAATACACGCTGAAGACCGTGAAACGTGAAGGAGGAAACATTTAAGAAAGTTATGCATACTTATATTACTATATGGGTGCCGTTTCTAATTGTGTGGCCACCACTGTATGTAAATTTATGCAATTAGAACATGTAACTTTTCTAGTATCTTATTTATTTACCTATTTATTTATTTACTTGCTTGTAATTTAATTTGGTATGTTCTATTGTTTCATTATAGAATTATGAATTTATTTAATTGTTACACCTATTAAGTGCATATATCCATGTACAAAATGTCTGTCCATTTGATTAGCAACCTATCTATTAATTTATTAATTAATTTATTCACTGTTCTTTCATTTACTCTCCATCTATTTATGTACTACTAGCGACCAGCCGGCTTCGCACGGGTACAATGCTGATACTAAATACCCTACAGAAAAACTGTGAACGTTGTATATAAAAACCCGCTATGGCTTCGGACGGGTATAAAATATAGCCTATGTCACTCATTGAAAAAATTATTAAGATCGATCCAGTAGTTTTGATTTATTCATTACTGCCCGTGGCCTGCACTCGTTAAATTTGGTGTAAAACAATTCCCCTTTCCCTATACCATGAAGATTTCCTATGTACCTAAGTCTTAAAGCAAACGCTACGTCCCGCAATTTTTAAATCTGTAATATCTTCGAAAATATTCATTTAAATCACATGCTGTAAAGGGTAATTTTGATCAACATGAAATGCACAACGTATCTAATGTATTTAATTGGATAAGGATTGATACTGTATCGTTTAAAATAGCTTGGTAAATAATCCATATTTTTTTGTAATATGTAAAAGATAAAAATGGTTACTGTGGGTTATCCTCAGGAGATAAACATATGCTGTCGCGGACTTTTTTATTCATCTTTTTAAGATATACAATTGTAGCACATAAATTTGATCTATCTCGTAAGGTTAAGCCAGCGTTTACAATGTAAGCGCAGAAAAATGTATGTTTGTTACAAAGGGACATAGGGACAGAGAAAGCTACTTTGTTTTATACTATGTAGTGATTCGCTTAATTTTGTACTAATATTTGTTAAACAGACGTTTATTTAATTACTTTAGAAATGTGTTGTAAAATTTGTAGTCTTTATTAACTTATTTATTAATTACTATGTGAAATATTTGAATTATTATATACTAAACTATTTATTTATTTATGTGTTAATATATTCATTATTATTATTATTTATTTATTTATCATTACTGTTAATTTTTTTTATCCTTTCTAAAATTTAAGGTTTTTCAAATTTTCCTTCAGAATTAACATACTGTTTAAAGAAACTCGTAATAATTATAGGAAGATATGCCATAAAAGTATCGAATCTCTCTGTAAACTGAGCGGCAGCAACCAAATTTTATAATTTAATGAAAGAAATGAAATATCTATTTATCTATCTTCCTGCTGCTACAGAAAAGCTGCTTAATACTATATTTTGCAGCTGCAAGACGGATTGTAGTGAAAATTGTGACAGTCACAGTGGGATTATTTTGTTCACCAGTATGTATCAACGGCCAGGGTCAGACTTGTTAAGGGTAACCACTGACCACTGACCAGGCGTCATTTTTGAAGAGGACAAGTCATATTTTTGGCCTTTAGTTTTTCTTTTATTTTTTTTTCACTAAACAAACCTTAAAAAAAGTTTTTTTAGGCGTAAAAGCTTTAAAATAAAATTTTTAGAGATTGAATTCACTGTTTCTGAATCAAAAACGGTTTTTTCTTTTCTCACTTCAATAGTTTTTAGAATTAACTTTTCCGTTCTTGTATCTGAAAGAGAATTGCATAATCTAAACATATTTTTACTATAAAATTTACCGTTGAACAAGGAAAACATCAACTTCGCATGTTTGGCCTTAAATAACAATTATTTGCAGAAGGAGGATCGGCGTAGATTTTTACTGTTTTATTTATAATGGCGCATTCAACGTCTTTACCAAATTTCAGCTTTATGCGTCTTATGATTTTTTTTTTTTTATGCGACTATAAATTTTTTGTCAAAGCAACCCTTAGCAAGATATCTAAGACTTTGCATATTTGATTTTCAAAAATTTTGTTTAAAAAAAAAAGAAAAATAAAAAACCGTTTTTTTTAGGAAACTGGTCCGACTCTTTTGATCAAATTTTCAGCGCTTATATGTATTCGTAACTGCAAAATAAAAGCGTTTCTAGATTTTCGCTTGAAGCCTTTGGAATATTTAAATAAATTTTTTTTCAATATTTTGGGTGATTGAATTCAGTTTTCATAATTAATCGTACCCATTTTTTTTTATAAACAAAGGTAATTTCCACCAGAAAACCCAGATTTTCAAAGTAGCTACCTTTAGTCTGTTTTAAATTTCTCAAAAACTAAGAAAAACTTTTTCCTTCGGTTATCTATTGATATCTGCTTGATCGAACGGTAGTAATCGGAATTTCGTGTACATCCCTTACCTTTTCAAATTGGTAGACAAGAAAATTCAATCACACTTGTGGGCTCTTTTTAGGCATTGTAAGAGTCAGAGTCACTTTGATGTTAACTATCTAAATGTGGATTTTTTTTTTCAATCACCTTTTATGACAACTGAAGAGGTGGTATTCTAGGCCGTCACGGCACAATAAAGTGAATTTCCTAAAATGTTTCATTACTAAAATTGATGATCGAAATAAGATAGGCTAGTTTGGTTACGAAAGGCCCACCGATTTAGACGTAATTTCATATTTTAAAAGTCTAAGTTGTGTAAGAAATACTACATATCAACATTTGAAAAATCTAGTTTTTTTCGAATTTTCATTGATTTAAAAAAATAAATTTGTTTTTTCGAATGTTTCCAAAACGGTATTTTTGATTTATTTAAAATTTTTTGTCAGTACATCTTTCGGTCAGATCTTAAAATTTGTGTACTTAAAATTTTGAAACCTCATTTAAAAAAAACCGTTTTTTTAAAAAACGGCTCAAACGATTTTGAATAAATGTTTAGGGTTTATATGTATCAGCATTTGCAAATAACATTTTCAGGTTTTCGCTTGAAACTTTTTGAATAATTAATTTCATTTTTTTTAATATTTTGCGAGATTTAATCCCTTTTTCAAAATCAATGTGTATTTGGCAAACCCTGTACCACCAAATATATAAACAGCGAGTACTAAAACCTTTTACTCAGCCTTAAGATTTTGGTATTGTACTTAGCACACAATCGCAAGTTCGTGCGACCCATTCGTGACCATTTTTTCTTGTGCAAATGAACCAATGACAGTGTTAACCGTGTCAGTAGTCTTTGTACGGTCACACTTAACTTCTTTTGCAATTGTCGTATCCGTACATACAGTTCATAACAAAGAAGGCATTGAATCCTTTAAGCTGAACGGTAAATTGTGTCCTATGCAGTACATCACACAAGTTATTTCTACCACTGCACTAGGGACATTCATGCAACGATATAATACCCTTTTAAAACAAATAGTCAAACTCTTGTGATTGCATCAGTACTTTTAACATGAACAATATCTTCGTGAAAATAAATATTCACATACGGGGCCAAAAATCAATCGGAGTATTTTTCTTTCGAATCGGTTAAGTTTTTCTTCATTCGCTTTATACGAGTATAAGGTTCGTGCTTTCGCGCCGAGCAGGACTGGAATGATTAAGGATTTTTTGGGGTTTGTTTCTCAATTGTTAAGAACCAAAAAAGCAACGGTTGGCAAAAGTTATTCTCCGTTTGATCTCACCACTGATGTTGTTTTCCGTGTCTGTAGCGGATCCTAGGAAGACGAAGTCCTATACTACTTCGAAGTTATGTCTGTACAGCTGTACAACATAATAGGTACTTCGTTTCAGTGGCGGTGCTAGACCACACGTGGACGTCGGCGAAATTTAGCTTGCGAGGCCTCCTATATTGCCCAGTTAAAAAAACGTTAAGTAACAGTTACAGTTTAACTAATATATGAGTACCTAAACTAGTTTTATTGCTATTCAAAAAATAACAAAAATTACACAAATAGAAATCAAAAGAGCCGAACTTTTCGGCTTTTATAGCCTCACTGAACTTTTTAAGGATTATGTCATAGCTAACAGTAGCCGGTAGCCGCTATTTCAGCTTCAATTGTCCACTATTACACGGCTCATTTCTCTGGTGCATGAATGAAGTGCAAGCGAGCGAAGCATTTGTCTTTCAATTTTTCATGTTTCTCTTTATCTCTATTCGTTGTTTTTCGTAGTTGCTTTATTCTTGATTTGAACTTAGTTGGGAAATCACTTTGTATTATAGCGGAAGAATTCAAACGAATTAACTTGTGAATTAATAGTTCACTACAAATTAGATTCAATATTATACGATCCCTGCCACCCCGACTATATTAATCGGGTTAAGAAAGCAGATGCTTTTCAAGTTATTTTAGATTCGCTGCTATTCGGTGTCCATGTTCTCAGCGAACATAACTGTTACGCCCAACAAATCATTAATTTTTTAACAACTCAACAACTGTTTCAATAGAAATTTAAAACTGCAGGACTGGGCGCAGAAATCAATATGAAACAAAATTGTCAAAAACATGCGCAACTCGAAAAATGCAGCGTGTAATAGTGAAAGCATTACCAAATACAAGTTCAAAACGAAATAAGCGATTAATGCGCATTAAAAACATGCGCCATGTAATAGCCGACATTGATAGTACTGTAAGGTGTAAGCGCAGATATTCTCTCTTGACTCGTCATGCTTCTTAAGTAAGTCTTGATCAATTTTAACTTTGAGAAGCTTCTCACAGCGGAAGCTGTACTGACCGGAACTGTAAGCATGATTCTAATGGTAATATAAGCATTGGGATATATTTCTTCCAAAGTATTTTTAAAAATGACTGAATCAGTTGTTTCGCGTCGTTAATAGAGTCAAGTGAATTCATTTTAGAAGCTGGAGTTCTTCATACAGTTTGAAAGGCTGCATGTCGCTGTTTTCGCCTTTCCAAAGTATAGTACTTAAATCAGTTCAATGCTTAAGAAGTTTCTTTTTTGGTATGGGACTTAAATAATTGATATCATAAATAAAACCTAACTGTTATTGGTAAAATATTCATTGAGGGCTTTAAATCTACAATCGGCGTCGACTATAATAGCATCTACCATTTATTATTTTTGAAGTGCATTTCATAAGATTGAATATGAACTTATACAATATGTTCATAACCAAACATTCGGTTTTTTCCGGGCTGTTCTTTTTTCTTTAAATTGAGACTAGATATCGTAAGTCGTAACTACTTTTCACCCCAACAAATACGTAACTACTTTCTGCAACACTTTTGTCAAATTCTGTATTCAGTTGTTAACTACATATATTCAACTTTTTTTTTATATAATTAACGCGCACATCAAGGGCTTATGAATACCTTTAAAAACACAGTGCGAGTTTTAATAGGAGACACTGATGAACACTGATTTTAAGCTTTTGTGAGTCGTCATGCCGGGGAAAAGCAGTGTCTGGCAAAGCATTCCACATTCGGGTGGTGCGACTAAAATATGAATCTCTATACTTGACTGTACGTCCGAAGTTGGGCTCAAGCCAAAACTGATAGGCATTCCTAGCGAGGCGGGTGTTGCGACTAAATTGTTTCAAGGGAGGAATGCAGCTGGCTATTTCACAAGACTGTTTTCAGAAAAAGCGACCAAAGACGGAAGGACAGGTAACGTTTTGACGATGTTTAATAGAATCAATCGATTCTACAATTGAACTATCACCTATCAAATATCAATGTCAACTGATTCTCTTTGAACCAGTCTTGCTCGTTCCTTCTTCATGAGAAAATCAATTTTCGTTTTTAAAAATGATATCCAGTGAAAAATAGCTTTTTATGAATATGAATACTGTAATATTCAATATTCATTAAAAACGCTTGGCGAACAAACGTGTTAGCAAAAATTTAGAGATTGTTCACTTCAGGACGTGATTTTAAAAGATTGGTTAGAAGCTATTGTTGATACAAAAGGTAGTAAAGTACCTCGGTGTATGTTTTGAGGTAATCACTATGCAGATTTAAAAATGATTTAATATTTTAATATCATTATTTTTTCACCATTTGTAATTTTAAGAACTGTTTTGGTTAAAAATAATTATTATTTATTTAAAATAGTTTAAACATTCTGGGCTTTCCTTTTCTCTTCATTATTAATATTTGAATTAGTTAGCTTAAATCAGAGAGAGCGCTTGTAATCTTTTAGTGGTTTCAGAGTCGACACTTGTGGTCTTTCGAAAAATATTCTGGCAACACTGCTGGCGCGCGACGACGCCGACTTGTTGCCTAGCTTTCATAGTGTTGCCAGACGATTCGGGATAATACTTGAAAATAAATAATAATAAATAACTAAATTTTAAGTATTAAAAAATTTATATTTGCGAGGTCCCTTCAGGCGCGTGGCCGCAGGGGTCGCCGTAGTCGCTGACGCCTAGCACCGCCACTGCTTCGTTTTGCCCTCATTAACCATCAAACCAATTTTTGCCGCTTCTATGACATCACGATTGCTTCTTCCCAATACGACAATCGACAATATCGTCTACGTAAGTGAGCAATTGTAGACTATGCTATTGAAAGATTATTCCTTAGGTGTTTACGTTTGAGTTTTGTACAATCTTTTAAAGTATGATGTTTTAGAAATCGTCTTCTCGAAAGCCTTGACTTAAAAGGACTCATTGTAAAGGGCGGCAAACATTCTTGTATGGTTTTAAACAGTTACTGATGGAGAAACAGAGGAAGGCTTTGTATTGTAATTTATTATTCAAACGCTTTCAAAGTTTTGTTTTTAACCACCTTACACACAACTGCACTTCAGCAAAGAAGACCATACACAAATTATAATTTTTCCCAAACCAAATGCAAATGAAACTTTTTTTGGCGCCAGAGACTGTTTGAAATTTACCCCATGCTCAGACAATAAGCCAATCTATAACAAGTTAATATTTAAATTTCCTAGTCACGGGCAAAACCTTTTTTGAATTCGAACTTAAGTTAAGGTTACCTATAATCTACAAGCAAAGTATTATGTGATTAGCATAAAATTGAATAGGTATGTTATCGTAGTCGTAGGTATAGCTATGAGATGGGGTCTTACCTCAAAACAGCCACATGCTGTTCTCAGTTGTACTTTATTACTTGTTGTCAGCTGATAGCTTAGACGGTCGGATCTTTTGCTTAACATTAAGTGATGAAATGTATTCCTTAGGAAAACTGCAATTTTAAAACAAGATAAGCTCAAGTTATAAAAGCGGAGAGTCTATAAATATGACTGTAAAATACCCTACCATTTCTATTCGGTGAAAGTAAAAGTGAGTGGAAAGCATTGCACTTTGTGTGTTTAAACAGTCTGTCAATGAAAAACCCGTATTTTTTTTATTTATTTCTATAACTTTGTGTTTGGTTGGTGATGTCTTTAAAATGCTTTTCAAGGAAATCAAGTTTAAGCAACTTTTGCAAAAAGCTTTCAGACTAGTGTCTAGTAGTTTGCTTTCAAAATGAATCTGAAAGCTGCTGTGCAAAAAGAAGGCTTTAAAGGACGAAGAAACCCTTATTTTTAAGCATGAAGTCGTGTTTGGTATAAAATATGCACAGATATGTATGTACTCTAGGTAGGGCAAATGTTTTTGATGCAATTATTTCACCATCAAAAGCGAATGGTTATTGAAGTCTTAAGCAATTGTGTCTTGAAACTACTTATGTTTATTGCTTAAAATATAACTCCCCATCAATTTTCTTTCAAATAAGACTGTTCATCTTCCATTTGAAATTCCCATACAGAAATATAATACTCTCCTTCAGACCGTTGATAACACAAAACGTATCTGTATCGGGTCTAAAGACTTAGTCCAACTTGTAGTGCCAAATAGTTTATCAATCAATACCAGAAAGCCAGATAAGATATCTGAACAAAAATAAATACAACGGAATCAAAGCTGGCAAATAAAGATTATCGAAATCCACTTTCAGCTTAACAGCAAAATTTAATGAAAGAAAAACACAGTTACAATTTTAGTATATTGTCCGACGAGTTATTGCACGGTTAAAATAACATTCAATTAAGTTCCAAACAAAAACGTGCTCACTCTGACCTGATAACAACAAATTAAAACAAAAGTATTCTTAAAACACTTTAAGGTTTAATTATTTATTTTAATTTACTTCGTTTTAGGACAACATTAACACGTCCTCACTATGGGGGACATGTTTCGGAGTGAGACAATGGTCTTGTGCCAAATGTTTATACAACCAGAAGCAGCATATACATCCGTGTCGGAACTGGGAGAAGCTGGGTGTGTCCAATTTCGTGATGTAAGTTGATTATTTTTTTCTTTTTTTCTCTAAGATATAAAAAAAATGTTCACAACTTCAAGTACTTTTATCTCACCTCTGGAACCTTTGTTATTTTAATCACACATGCTGGGCGTACTTATAATAAACACACAATTTTGTTTTAAATTATGTAAAAGGAGGTTAAAAATGGATATGTTGTACATTGTGTGTAGGAAATAGCTGCATCTGAATTTGAGTTGAACGCCAACGTTCTTCGTTTCAGCTTCGATTTAAGATGCCTTCGCAAGTGTTGAAATTATTGATTTTTTATTGTTGTTTGAAGTAGCTGCTATCTCTACGCTTCGGTAAATTTATTTCGACTTCCTGGCACATTTTATTAAGCCATAGAGAAAGTTTGGGTATTGTGGTTAGGTTAAAGTGGCTGTCAGCTCGGCTGACACATTATGAGTATTGTGATATGTATACATGTTTGTTTTTTTTTCTCTTAACAGAGAAAGTAATAAGGCAAAGTCTCTTAAACTTTGCACATTTCACTAAAATCAAATAAGCTACTAAGTAATTCTTTGGGTCGAATTATTATACATTAATTAATAAACATCTAAACAAAATATTGATATGATTTCGAAATCATCACTTTGAAAATTGTAGAAGGTAATGTGGTACACTATGCTGTCCAATATAGTATACTATAGCACATAACCAATTGTTCATTCCTCACAGCATGAATAGCTTTTTTCATGTCTTTGGAGTCCAATGATCTTAGAACAAAAAACGAATAACCAACTGTT
Source organism: Melanostoma scalare (assembly GCA_949752695.1). Lineage (NCBI taxonomy): Eukaryota > Metazoa > Arthropoda > Insecta > Diptera > Syrphidae > Melanostoma > Melanostoma scalare. The sequence continues at coordinate 165,773,159 of OX456985.1, read as the reverse complement.
TATGGCGGGTAAGGTGGTACATATATACTATAACGCATTTGCCCATCCCAAGCTACATTAGTCGAAATTGTATATGTACCTATATTTACCAAACAGATTTTTAGCAAAACTTACATGTATTTTCCGAGAGGATTCCTAAATTTTTTTGAAAATTATATTTTCACGATTGAAACGCAACTTTTTGGACCGCACAAACACTTTTTTGTATCATCAAAAAAAAGCTCAAACTCACTCATTCACTATTGCCGACTATTGGCTTTACAAATATGAAGATTTTTTACTTTTTTGGACGAGGATAGCTAGTTTTTTTTTATATCTGAACCGACTAAATTAGGAAACCTTGAAAAAGCATGCTAAAAAAAAACTGCCTATACCACATTACGCGTCTATACCACATTACCGCAAACTACACTATTCATTATTTTCAACTATATTTTCATTGCGATTCTTTTTTACTTGCGATTATAGGTACTATAAGGCAAGTCTTGCAATCGTGCAGAAAAAAAATTTGAGACAACAATTAAATCTGTCTGTCTGTCTGTCTGTATGTCCGTATATGAATCTAAGGCCTGAATGGCTTGACAGATTTTCTTCAGTTATGGTCTCTGGGGTAGCCTATAGAGTGGTTTTTAGAATTGGGTTTATAGGTCTTTAAATAACGGTACCTGCCATACAACCTTTATTATATTACAGTGAAACCCGCTTAAGAGAAAAGGCGAATTGTCACAGTTTTTCTTTCACTTAAGCGGGTTTTTCACTTAACCGAACCCCCGTTTAATGAAAAAAAATTCACTTAAGCGGAGTCCTGATAAGTAAAAAATATTTCACTTAAGCGGATTTAAAAGTTTACATAAATCAAATTAAATCGCATTAGAGTTTTTGTAGGTTAATTCGTAGGCACATTGGGCAAAACAAAAAGATTCCACTCCCAAGTTTGGCTTCAGGTTTCAAATATGTATATATTCATATTTTTGAATACGGTACGTTTTATGAAGACAAAAATAATCTTACTTTTTTTCAAAGAGTCGTGCAGTCGTTTGTGACAAAGTCTGGAAATGGCAATTCATTTTATATTCAATTTCATCTAAGATTAGATCTAGTTCATTATCCCCATAAGAAAACTGTTAAGAACATTGAGATTTAAAAGCTTCTTTGATTGTTGGTTTCTGAATTCCCATAATTTCCACATCTGAATCATTGTCAGATACAGTACAGATCTGTTAGCATCAAGCTCTTCGAATAGTAGTGCTATGCTTCATTAATAATGTCTTCGTCCGTCATATCACTAAAACAAGGAAGATCTTGATCTATATTTACTAATCGATTTCTTCTCTTATTGCTGTTGGAAAATTAGTTTCTTCTTCTTCGTCGTCTGGTTCAACTTCTTCTGAGTTTTCGTCTGTATTAAAAGTCAAACCAGCTTTCCGGAAACAGTTCTTTATGGTCAATGGGCAAACCATCCACCAGGCCCTTTTTATCATTTTTAACGCAGTAAACAATTTTTTTTTGAAAAATCCATAAGGACTCTCCATTATCCAAATGAAGAAGTTGCTTCTTTGTAATACATCTTCTGTAATGGGCCTTAAGGCAGTGTATAATTCTCTGATCCAAAAGTTGCATGACAGAGGTGGCATTCGGAGGTAAAAATTCAATTAATTGCATCACGATCAAGTTTGTGGCAAGATGCATTGTCCACAATCAGCAAAACCTTTTTTTCCTTTTCTTTGAATGTTTTGTCCAAATCTTGAATGATCATCGTCCAAATTTTACTTTTCATCCTAGCTTTGGTGTTGGCATAATATTTAACGTGAATTGTGCTGTTTTTAAAGCATCTTGGATTATGAGATTTACCTATGTTTGTACATATTTAGAAGAAAAGTTATTAGCAAAAGAAAAACAAAATGTGTTTAATCTTAGTCTACACACCAATACAAAAAATAATTTTGTCTGTTCCAATCGAATTGAAAATGAAAAGGACAGTGATACGGTCCTTTGGTAGCTTCTTTCCTGAAGGTTTTCACATCTATTTACCAATGAAGCCGTCGCGTCGGTAGAGCCTTAAACATTATCCCGGATTCATCAGCATTATGTACGTCATCTGGGTTGTAACTTTGACGAATGTTTGGCAAAAAATTTTCCAGCCAATGGTTAGCAGCAACTGTGTCAGCAGAATTATTTTCACCACAAATCTTCTTAAAATGATTATTTTCACGTTTTTTCCACTGATCTAACCATCCATTTGCTGGCTCAAATTGTTTTGTTCGATAAACTTTTTTTTTCACTTAAGAGAGTTTTTTTCAATGAAAAATATAAAATTTAACTTAAAATATGTTTCAGGTATCCGGGTTTTTCACTTAAGCGAGTTTCACTTAAGCGGAGTGTTTAATAGGTAATTGGTCTACAAATACTCGGGGATGAAAAAATTCTTTCAGATAAGCGGGTTTCTCTTAAGCGGGTTTTACTGTACATAATTTTCTCGAAAACGACTCTAACGATTTTGATAAAATTTCACGTGAGGTATTATTTTTGAATAGTTATTCTTAGAACGTAAACATTTTTTTTTTTGGAAAAAGTCTAAAAATTGTCTTTTTTTCAAAACCTACTTTCTAGCACAGGGCAGAAACGATTTTGACGCAATTTCATATTTTAGAAGTCCTAAGTCGTTTAAGAAAGACTGCATATCAACATTTGAAAAATCTAGTTCTTTCGAATTTTCATTGATTTTTAAAAAAAAAATTGTTTTTTCGACTATTTTCAAAACGGTACCTTCGATTTATTTCAAATTTTTTGCCAATACATCTTTCAGCAAGGTCTTAAGACTTGTATACTTGAATTTTTAAAACCTCTTTTTTGAAAAAAATTTAAAATAAAAACCGATTTTTTGAAAAACGGCTTCTAACGATTTTGATTAAATTTTTAGGGTTTATATGTATTAGCAACTGCAAAAAAAAATGACGTTTTTAGATTTTTGCTTGAAACCTTTTGAATAAATAACTTAATTTTTTTTTAAATATTTTGCGTGACTTAATTCAATTTTCAAAATCAATGTGTAGTTGGCAACCCTGTACCACCAAATATATAAACAGCGAGTACTAAAACGTTTTACTCAGCCTTAAGATTTTGGTATTGTAGTTAGCACACAATTGCAAGTTCGTGCGACCCAGTCGTGCCCATTTTTTATAATAACAGCAGAAAACACCAGCTCAGCTCCTTTTGTGTGGACTCTAAAATTTTTACACAAATACGTTTTCAAATATTTTCAGAGATATTCAACGTTTACTCACAACACAAGTATACAGGGTGTTTTGCATAACAAGTGGGTCACTTTTTTTTAAATACTCAATGTTCTTACTATACAGTACGGACTCGATTATCGCAACTAATAGAAATTCGGGCAGTTGCAGTAACCGAGGTTGTTGCACTTACTGGGTCATATTTTCTGTATGAATTTTTAGTAAAAGAGGTGTTCAGACGATCCAATTTGTTTGTCAAGCATCAAGTTTGTCAAGCAAATTTGTTAGTGTGAACTCTCTATCAAGTGGCTTGTCAAATTTGTTAAATGTATTTCAAAATTTTTTGATATTTTTGCAAGTTGGACAACAAGTTTGAGAAATGTTAACGCTACTCGTCAAACTTGCAAGAAATTTCATTTCCCAAATAGTTTCAAGTAGTGCACACGCACGGAAAGACTATTTTTTCTTTGCTGGGTACATTGAAAGTGGAATTTACGATGGTTTCAGGTAGTGCACCTCTTTAGTCCCAACACGCTTTCTTTTGTTTTTCTTACATTTCATCCCTAATAAACGCTGCTCCTACTATGTCTTTCATAATTAAAATTCAAATTTGTTTGATGAGTGTGAACACTATGGGTATTTTCCGTCAAACTTTTCATCCTACAAATTTGACAAACAAATTTGATAAACAAATTTGATAGTCTGAACGCCCCTAAACACTTAACGATCGCAACCCACTGAAATAAACACAGATACATTTTATGTTCTTGCAAGAAATATTGCTCAGACAAACAAGCTGTAAAGCAGGAATAAAGAATCAAAAGAAGAACGTGAATATAAAAAAACGGATAAATAAACACATGAAGTTGCACTTATCGAGGTAGCTTTATTGAAAAGTTGCACTTATAGAGTCAAGACGTGTTACGATTTTAGTGTTGCGAAAATCGAGGAGTTGCACGAATCGAGGGTTGCGCAAACCGAGTCCGTACTGTAGTTCGGAGTCAAACACAGAAAACCGAACGGAAAAATCTTTAATAGTTTCTGAGAAATTTAAAAAAATGAGAAGTGTCATTTCTAAAAAAAAAACCAGACAAAAAAAAAAAGTAGCTTTTATTTTGTTTTCAATTTTCTATTCTAAACTACTCAAATACTAACTACCCCTCTAGTGTACCCAAGAAGGCGCTATTGTTCACTTTGAGAAACTTCATCCTATCATTCGAGCTTCCAAACCACTGTAGTGTGTTCCAAGCGGAAATCCTGGCGATCAAAGCGGTCCTATTACGGCTTAAAGAAAACATGATATCTTCGACAAATATAATAAACTCTGTAACCGCCCGCGACTGTCGATCGTCTCTTTTGGAGATGAAACAACGTTTTTGGGTGCCCGGGCATAAATCCATTCCGGGATATTGTAAGGCAGATTAACTCGCCAGGAAAGGAACTTCCATGCCAATGTCATCCAACACCCAACACAATGAAAATTGGCATGTCTATCACTATCGCTAACGTGCAAACTTATATTGAAGCTATACAGACAACGAATAGCTACAATAAAGATCTGGCTTGTTAGACGGTTTTAAATTATTTTTGATAATTTATCTAAAAGAATGAGTTCTGACTACCAGTCTGATAAGTATAAGATAGGTTCACTCAAATTCCATCAGACCAAGTTAGTCCAACTAATTTTACAGTGTCAACCAACGAAATAGCACTTTGTTTCAATACGCATTACATAACTAAAATGTATAAAATCAACAAATCTTAAAACTAGTATATTAAATAACATAATTTTTTGACGTTTTATTTTTAGTTGAATGATGGAGTTAATCTTTTTCAACGTAAATTTGTTACCGAAGTTCGTCGCTGTGACGAATGGGAGCGAAAAATACGCTACATTGAAACGGAATTGAAGAAAGATGGCGTTAAAATGCCAGACTTCCTTAATGAAATACCACGGGCACCAAATCCGAGAGAAATAATTGATTTAGAAGCTCATTTAGAAAAGACGGAAAATGAAATCCTCGAATTAGCCCAAAACGAAGTTAACCTTAAGTCGAATTACTTGGAACTCACCGAGCTACGTCAAGTTTTGGAAAATACAGAAGGTTTTTTCAGCCATCAAGAAATAATGAATCTTGATTCCAGCCAAGCAAATGTCCAAGCAACTGATTACTTGATGCCTACGAGCCGAGGACGTTTGGCTTTCGTTGCTGGAGTCATCAATCGCGAGAGAGTTTACTCATTTGAACGCATGCTTTGGCGCATATCACGGGGTAATGTGTTTCTTAAACGATCTGATTTAGAACAGCCATTTAGAGATCCAGCAACAGGCTATCCGGTGTACAAAACAGTTTTCGTTGCTTTCTTCCAAGGTGAAGAGCTTAAGAATCGTATTAAGAAAGTGTGCGTTGGATATCACGCTGCAATGTACCCATGTCCAAGCTCACGACAAGAGCGGGATGAAATGATTAAAGGTGTTAGAACGCGTCTGGAAGACTTAAAGCTGGTTTTAAGTCAAACCGAAGATCATCGCAGCAGGGTGTTGGCCACTGTGTCACGCAATCTTCCCACTTGGAGTATAATGGTTAAGAAAATGAAAGCCATTTACTACACACTTAACCTGTTTAATGTGGACGTAACCAAGAAATGCCTTATCGGTGAGTGTTGGGTTTCAACGAATGATTTGACGAGAGTGCAGAGAGCTTTGTCCGATGGATCTGCTCAAGTAGGAAGTTCAATTCCTTCTTTTTTAAATGTCATCAATACGAACGAACCCCGACCAACTTATAACCGAACAAATAAATTCACTCAAGGCTTCCAAAACCTCATTGATGCATATGGAATCGCTTCGTACCGTGAAGCTAATCCCGCACTCTACACAATTATTACTTTCCCATTCTTATTTGCCGTGATGTTTGGAGATATCGGCCATGGCTTCATTATGCTAACTTTTGGCGCTTGGATGTGTCTCTGGGAAAAGAAACTTTCAAGAAAACGCAATGCGAGTGAGATTTGGACGATCTTCTTTGGCGGTCGTTACATCATCCTGCTCATGGGAATGTTCTCGTTGTATACCGGACTTATTTACAATGATGTTTTCTCTAAGTCGATGAATATATTTGGTACGACATGGAGGATCGGTTATAATGTTTCAACTGTAATGGGAAACCCATCCCTCCAGTTGGATCCAAAGCACTTAAATGATGGTGTTTATTATGTGGGCATGGATCCTATCTGGCAGTTGGCCGAGAATAAAATCATTTTCCAGAATTCGTATAAAATGAAACTGTCCATCATCTTCGGAGTGACTCACATGCTGTTTGGTGTTCTAATGAGCCTAGTGAATCACATAAATTTGCGTAAATGGGGAACTATTTTTATGGAATTTGTGCCACAGGTGCTGTTTTTGTTACTCCTGTTCGGTTACATGGCATTTATGATGTTCTTTAAGTGGGTAAAATACACCGCAAAAACAAACGTTCTAATGGAATCACCCGCTTGTGCCCCATCAGTACTAATTATGTTCATTAATATGATGCTGTTTAAGTCGACTCCACCTCCGGATGGCTGCAGTGAATTCATGTTTGAAGGTCAGCATTCGTTGCAAATGGTGTTTGTTGGTGTTGGAATGATGTGCATCCCATGGATGTTACTAGCCAAACCACTATCGATTCAGTTTTCCAGAAAAAATCAGATCCCTGTCGTAAGTACAGTATTTTTTTTTCCTTACGATGAGTCCCAAATTTTTATTGTTTCCAAGGTCGATCAAAATGGAGCAGATGCTCCAACCCTGGGGGGCCAGTGTCACACCCATGACCACGAACCATTGAGTGAAGTATTCATACAACAGGCCATACATACTATTGAGTACGTTCTAAGTACTATATCACATACTGCATCATATCTGCGTCTTTGGGCCTTGTCACTAGCCCATGCCCGTAAGTATTGTCTTCATAAAACATTAAGATAAGCCATTACAAACAAGCTATCGATAGAGTTGTCTGAGGTCCTTTGGGGACAGCTTTTAAAAATGGGATTTTTGATACCTTCGTATTTTTGGGGTCCCTTATTGCTGTACATCATATTTGCAGCATGGGGATTTTTCACACTTGCTATTTTGGTCATGATGGAAGGCCTTTCCGCTTTCTTGCATACTTTGCGCTTGCATTGGTAAGTTTGAACGAGATCGTTTTTAATTTTATTCTTAAAAACTATTTCTTAAATCTCCTCAGGGTTGAATTCATGAGTAAATTCTACGAAGGCTTGGGATATGCCTTTACGCCATTCAGCTTTAAGATTATCCTCAACGAACAAGAAGAAGAATGAGTCTAAATGGAAAATTTAATCTTTCTTCATAGTTTATCATGTTAAGAATGTTAAGTTTTTATGCTTTTTTATTAGTCTTGTTAACAATAAACATTGAAAATACTCCGCTCAACTGTTCTACAAATTTTCATCTTTGTTTCTATGTTACAGTCTTCTGCCCAAACTATACTGAACCGATTCCAGGGCACTTTCGCACCTGGAGTGTCAAGAAAACTCCATTTTTTTTTTAAATATGTACTTATATTAAACAACAACACCTGGAGAATATCTACTGATGTAGATAACTCAAAAACGATTCAACCGATCATCCAAAAACAAATTACTTAATCGTGGGGTTTTCATTTTTTTCTCTATAGAACCGATTTTATAGCCGTTTTGGAGTCCGACTTTTTGGTGAGAATCGAACCTCTTTTTTTTTAAATAGTCACCAAAAATTCCAAAATCGAAGTTTTTGAAATACCAACGATTAAAAGTACTAGAAAAATGCCAAAACTTTATCTGCCGTGTGGACTGGGAAGGAAATGTCGGAGTATTTTGAAACCCTAAATGGAGTCAAACAAGGATGTCTCCTTTCACCCCTACTGTTTGCACTCTACATTAACGATTTACATGAATGCTTAGGAGGAGGTCTTCAAATCGAGAATATTAATGTGAGACTACTCTTGTATGCAGACGATATGGTCATCCTAGCTGATGACATCCGAGTTATGCAAAATATGATCGATCGAATGGAAGAATACTGCAACAAGTGGTGTCTAGAAGTTAACATGGCAAAGTCAGAAATAATGGTATTCCGAAATGGAGGTAGGCTTTCTCATCAGGAAAAGTGGTTATTCAATGGAGAAGAAATAAAAATCACTTCCAATTATTTATACCTGGGTGTTCTTCTTACTCCGAAAATGTTATTCAGCAAGCACGTGGAGGTCAGAAATAACTCAGCAAAAAATAGCATCAACGCCACTTGGAAAAACTTTTTGGCAAGGAAAAATGTCTGTATTAGTTCGAAATGGAAACTCTTTCAAGCAGTATGTAGGGCTATTCAAACCTATGGAGCGCAAGTCTGGGGATTTGGTGCATTCGAAGAAGTAGATAAGCTGCAACGATATTTCATAAAACGGATATTAAAACTACCAGCGAGCACACCTAATTATGCACTGTCACTTGAAACAAGCGCCGAAGAAGGACACTTTTATACTTTGGATCTCCACCTGCGGTATGTCCAAAAAACCTTGTTTAACTTAAATGAAAATAGACTTCCACATCGACTTTCGAAAATACTTTTGCGGAAAAATCAATTTTGGGTAAAAGAGCTCAATTACCTAGGATCTGAGTTCGGAGTACATTGGGATGAAAGTTTAGTGTCAAAGGAAGAATGGATCGACAAAAGCCTTTTACTATTGGACTCCCTCAAATTTAAGTCTAATCAAGAAAATAAAAGAAGAGCATCTGCAAGTAGCGCACGTATCTACAAGTTTTTAGATTATACAAAGGGACCTATCTATATCACGGCACGTTCCGATGTCTTTAAAATAAGCTGGATCTTCAAAGCGAGGTGTGATCTAATCTCTCTGAATGGAAGCAGTTATAGCGGCAGTGAATCGTCCTTATGTACCCTTTGCAATATGAGGGAAGAAGAAAATATTCAACACTTTTTGGGCAGATGCCCAGTACTGCGAGAATTTAGAACCAGATGCTTCGGAAAACCTGCAATGGATGAAAACGAAATTATATGTCTGCTTAATGGTGAAGATGAATCAGATTGGGACAAATTGGTCAAGTATTTAACGGTGTCCATAGCCTACAGAAAACAGCTGGTCGAAGAATATAATTAAATAAACAAATTGATGTTTCATTTATCTATCTGTTATATATTGTTTCAAATTTTTGATTGCGTTTTAAAATACAAATGTAAAACTTTGATTATAGTATGTAGTTTTGTCAAATCTTTATAAATTGTCGATTAATTTCATGTTAAAGTTCTATTTACAAACAGTATTTCAAATTAAAATTATCTACTCATCTACCCGACAGACGACTTTTAATGTCATTGTCGTAGGTTAAAATATTTAATGAAATGAAAATCTATATGTACTAATATATTTAAGATTTGATTTAAAATAAAACCAATTTACAATACAATACAATACAAGTACTAGAAAAAGATGTTATCCAACGATACCATTTTAAAATTTTTTGTTTCAGTTGAAGGCGGAATACCGGTCACTTCAAAAAAAAAAATATATACTTTAGTACATGTAAGTTCAGTTGTAATGAATATTTTGTTGTGAAAAATTACAAAATATTGTTCAAATATGTAAAAATATGTGTACTAAATTTCATTCAAATCCATTTCATACCTTTCCTACAGAAAATTCACGAATTCAACGCTCCAGGTGCGACAGTGCCCTTAAAAAAATTATGTAGGTACGGAGATGATCTAGAACCTGAAGAAGGACATAGGCTATATTTCATTCGAATGTTCCCACGCAGGGGCAGGTGTGGAAAAATTGGCTAGGACACGTTAGAACATGTTTTTTTGCGGGAGTAGAATTTTCAAGGTCTATCCCCTACGTCCATCAAGAGAACAACAGTTCTAAGCCAAACAGAAGAATACGGTCGTTACAACACAATAAGAAAGAATAACATCAAACATGATCAAGAGATGATAAGAAAAGAGTTCCCGCAATAATCACGACTGTCGAGATGTCCAACCCTCTACGAACGCAACGCCGCGAAAGTTACGAACCTCTTTTTATTAAACCTTAAAACTTAATAGCTACTATCTTGAAATGCTTAAAATTAAAACAATTCGCAATATGTATGTGGCAAAATTTTGTGAATGCAATTTTTAATTCATTATTTTTATCTCAGGTAAGGTTATCCCCATCCAAAGCGTTTTTGCAGTTGCGGCCAATGATGAATATGACCCACACAAAAAATGTAACAAAATTGTAAAAAAAAAGAAAAAATAGAAGCAGATTTACCACAGATGTAGCAAAAAATAAAATAATGACATAAATTTGTTAAGTTACAATGTTTTTTTTTTAATAAATTAAAAGGAAAACATTAAACATTATTTTTATAGCAATGTGTCTTTATGAGTATACATATATGAGTATATATTAAATTTATTCTTAAAAAAAGCATAAAAAGCAACGTTTTTGTTTGGTGGTACATATTTTGAACAAAAAAAATAAAAGAAGTAGAAAAAATTTGCTAAGTAATAAGAGAAGAACATGAAAAAATGAAGTAGATCTGCTACATATACACTTGTGGCCACATAATTAAGTCATTTTTATAAAATGAGGTTTTCAAATTACAACGAAAATAAAATTTATTCAAATTCAAAATATTTACAATCACAATCATTAAAAAAAAACGAAAGAAAATAAGAGCTGAACCCAAAATACACCAAAAAGACCTTAAGACAAGCCGGCGATTCTATAATGGTTTGGTTGTGTTTCAGAAGCCATGGTGTCGGTCTGCTGTGTCAAATAAACGGCAAAACCGGGATATACTGGACACAAATCTTCTCGGCGACTGCCAGAACCAATTACCCCAATCCCCAATGATGGATCTTTCAGCACGACAATGACCCTAAACACACGTAAAGAGTTGTGAAATCTTTCCTTGAAGAGCGCAGAGTGAATGTTTTGGGGTGGACATTCTAAAAAAAAGTTGCAAAAAAAAACCAACCAGCAAGACTACTCTCTGGAGTATTTTTCAGAAAGAGTGGAAAAATATTAGCGTAGAGCAATGCAAAGGTTTGGTGGACTCCATGCCAAGGAGAATATCCGCCCCGCGCCGTATCAAAACAGAAAGGCTATCCTACGAAATATCATCGGTGCGGCTAAAAAAACTGTTTTTTTTTTATATTTTTCTTATTTTTATCAGGTGACTTAATTATATGGCCAGTGTATGGATATTTAAAGAAGCAAGACCATTTAGTCGTTCCTGTCCCATCGTATTTCTCAGGTAAGTTTTGATTCTCCTCAACGTCGAAAATGGTCTGAAGTTGCTGTAGTTACAGGTAGTACTGCCAACTGCCAAGACTCGCAAAATATATCGACATTCTTGAACGACTTGCTATTGATAACCTGAAAAATATCGTCAGATTGATGTTTGCATATGTGACTCGATCCGATAAAAGGGACTTACTATAGGCAAAAAATCGGTTGTTGGATTACACAAGTTCTTTAACTGAATATTCATGAAGCGCAATCAGAAATTGTAACATCGCTATCATTTCACAAAATATAAATTCAGAGAAACGATTTTTTACATGGGTTTGAATGGTACATCAACGCCTTTCCGTGAGCCTGCCGTGTAAGCTTTCACTTTTGCCTAGAAGGTGCCTTTTCTCGGATCGCGTCACATATAAACTTTTTTACATGTAAATTTTTCATCGAAAGATACTCACCAGTAAAGCATCAAGCGCATTTTGGATGTTCTGGCCGTGGATTCGTTGTCTCCAGATCTTGACTTCTGACAGAAAATTTTCTTTCGATCAATCCAATATATCTTCGTAAAATGTGAAGAAGTCAGCGCATTTCTTTTCGTTAAATTCTTGTTTAAGAAACAGTTGCCCGAAACTTTGGAAAATGGATTTGTGTTCCGAGAACCGACTTTTGAGTTGAAAAATGAACGTATCAAGAAACGGAATGTAGTCAGAAATTCTGTAGTAGTCTTCAATACTTTGTGCTTGAACGTTGCAACGATTTTTTTGTTGATTGCAACGGCGCGGCGGCGGCGTGGCAATTTCATTAACTGATTCCATAATGTGGCAGGCGATTTGAAATTCGACAGTCGCAATCGCTGTCAAAAGATGCAATGCATTTTGCGAAGTATCTCGATCTTTCCATGTTTTGATTTCTTCCAAAGATTCAATAACAGCCGGTTGCAATTCAACGTACGTTCCAACGGCTTCATGAGACTGAGCCCACCTGGTAGGACATACAGACTTCAACTTTTGTTTTTTTTTTTTTCTCACTTTTGTTTGTCATTTTTGAAATTTATTGGTGTAGAACGTCTTGTCTTTTAGGCCAGTGAAAAAATGCTTCAATCTCTCCGATAGTTCCTAACGCATTTTTGATTCCTGACACTTCGCAATGCTGCATTGATTGCCAAACTAAAGCTATGTGCAGCGCAATGTACATAAATTGACAGGGGGAAATACGATCTCAGATGAGCCTGTGCACCAATGAATTGGACACTCATTGCCGGAGCTCCGTCGAATCCTTGGCCATACATATATGAGCAATCGACGCCAACATCATGTAAATAATTTCTGATTGAATCAGCTAAACCTCGTATATATGAATAAAATTTTGAGTTATGCCCCCCCCCCCCCCCCCCATGCCCAAATCCTGGATCCGCCACTGGCTCATAGCAATATTACATTGCAAACTAAACATTATTTTGTTTTTTCAAACCAACAAAGATATGAATTTGAATTCAATTAAAGTGTTTCGATCAGCTGTTTTCACAAAGAGCCGATTAGACAAGGAAGAAAGTGCACGAGAATATTGCTCAAGTGAATTCTTGCAGGAGGGAAAATCAAAAGCTCTGCCACATTTACGATGTAAAGATGAAGAATTGGGGAGGAGCTTGAACACAAACTGTTCGTTCGATAATATTGGTATGCTTTTTTATTTAAGAGTCAGAGATCAGTGTTTATTGTGAAGCAATGGTGTAGGGATTGGATAAGACAAAGTGTGGTTATTAATTGAATTGTATAACGAATAAAAAAAAAATTGGTGTAATTAAAGTACAGATAATAAGTTGAAAGCAAGTTTAATTTTTCGAACTCAGTGAACGTTATTGTAATAAGAGAGATACACGAAAATATGATAACTACCGTTCGATCAAGCGTTCAACTTGATCAAAGTGTTCAACTCTGAACATCGTTGAGCGGATATGACCAGACGTCCCCTTTAAAGAGGACAAGTCATATTTTTGCTTTTTTTTAAGCGAACACAGCTTAAAAAAATGTTATGTATGAATTGAATTTACTATTTCTTTTGACCTTTTTCGTTTTTGTAAAAGCAAACATCTCATTCTCTTTGCTTATGTTGATGTCCTATTTTCATTGAGAAATGATCTGGTCACCCTAGTAGCCATAGCCAGTTGCATTCCTCCCCTGAAACAATTTAGCCGCAACACCCGCCTCGCTAGGAATGCTCATCAGTCACGTATAGAGATTCTTATTTTAGTCGCTCCACCCATATATGGAATGCTTTACTTAGCTCTGTATTTCCCCTGCATTGCGACTCACTAAAATTCAAAAGCAACGTGCATCGGTGTCTCTTATTAAATCCGAAACAGTGTGGAGAATTTCAGAAATTCTAGTAAAAGATTTACTACAATTATCCACCAATAAAACCCTTTTCGCAGAGCAGCAGCGTACTGTGCGATTTTTAATTTAAAATTCACGTTTTCCAACCTTTTGATCATTTAATTTCAAAAGCTAGTCAAATGCTTGGTCTTATTTGTAAGAACTGGAAGGAATCCTTTGATCCATATAATCAAAGAGCTTTATATTTTTCATACGTTCTTTCAGTATTAGGATACTGTTCAACCACCTGGAATCCTATGTATACAACTTATTCAGCGAAATTAAAAGAAATCAGAAACGATTAAGTTGGGCGGACCCGATCGATCAAGTATCGATATATCGAATCAGAAAAATATCGATATATCGATATATCGATATATTTTAAATAATGAAATGTGCGACCTTAAAAATGAGAAAAAATAACAAAAAAAAAAGTAGTAAGAAAAACAAACATCAGGAATTAATTTTTTTTTGCGAATTGCGGTCTATATAATATACAAGCCAGTCGCGGTCCAGACTCCAGAGTTTATATGTATCTACATCTACCTACTTACAGTGGGTGAGGAGTAGGGGCACTTTGCATGGATTTCCTCTAATTCAAAAATTCGTTTCTATATCTGTCGCTGTTAGTTTTGTTTTACAGGAAAAACCCATAAAATTTATGCAACGTTTCATTGACCACTGGGCACAGGGGTTTGCAAATCCTTTTTACTTTTAACTTCTGGCATATTTTACAATGTGTCGTAAAAAACCCAAAATGTTGAACAACAAATAAAAATGATTTTCAACCCCAGTGCCCAGTGATCAATGAACGTTGCATGAATTTTATGGGTTGTTCCTGTAAAACAAAACTAACAGCGACAGATATAGAAACGAATTTTTGAATTAGAGGAAAGTTTTTTTTGCAATAAATTTTGTGGGTTGGGGTCAGAATTCTGCCGGGGTCATAATTCTTTTTTCAAAATTCTGCTTTCAGAATTCTGCTTTTCAAAATTCTGCTTTTCAAAATTCTGTTTTTCAAAATTCTGCTTTCAAAATTCTGCTTTTCAAAATTCTGCTTTTCAAAATTCTGCTTATCAATATTCTGCCAATTATAAAGAAAATGAAAGTTTGGAAAATGTTAAAAAGCGCGCGCTTTATATTGTTCTATTTGGTCCTGTATAGCTTTATGTTATGTTGTTTTTTTTTTGTTCATTCATGATAAAGTTTCTTTTTTTTTGTTTTTTTTTTTTTTTGTTTTTGTTCTGAAAATAAAAAATAAAAAAAAAATCAGCAGAATTTTTTCCTTTAAAATAGGCAGAATTTTGAAAAGCAGAATTTTGGAAAGCAGAATTTTGTCAGCCAGAACGAAAAAAAAGCAGAATTTTGAAAAGCAGAATTTTCATTTTAAAAGCAGAATTATGAAAAGCAGTATTTTGTAGCCAGAATTTTGACCCGCTCCCAAATTTTGTACGTTTACAGGTTAGTTTCTAGTACCCGAAAAAAGTATCGTTTTTTATACCTTTTCGATACATGAATATTTATATCGATATATCGATATATCGGTGAAAAAAATATCGTCGATATATATCGATATATCGAACGAAATATATCGATATTTTTTTATATCGATATATCCCTACCAAACAGAAAAATTAAAAACAATAATTTTGCTATGTTCACTTAATATGTTTTAGTTTGTAAATTTAAGGATAACATAATCAAAATTTTTGCTTTCTTTGATGTTCAAAAAATAGCTACGTCTAATAAATTAACAAACATTTTAAACTAATGAACTTTATTTAGGAGGAAAAACCATCCGAGTCTTCACTATTTTCTGGAATCAGTGTGTATTCTTGTATCTTTTTGCCATCTTCTTTCGATAGTTTTGATTATGTGTTCCAATATTGTGATATATGTATGTAGTAGGATCAGATCTAAGCAGCAAAACTGACATTAAGACTTCGTTTGTGAACTTTCGGGATGATTTTCTAGTGTGAGCTAGGCGGTGCTTTCGGAATTCCTTATGACTTGCTTCTAAGGCTTCTTCCGAATGTCGACCAATGGGTATATCAAAAAATGAAATAATATCCGAACCATGAATAAGAAGCTTTTGAACACAGATTGGCATATAATACCAACTATAAAATTGAGGATAGAGATCTCTTGTTTCATCGAGCAATGCAGAAATTTTGTGTACGTCAATACTAAACCCAAAACTCTTGAAATGATGGAGAACTTAAAAAAAACGTCTCGCAATATTTCCATCATTTGTTGATCCGAATCCTGACTTAGGCTTGTCAACTATAAGACCCGTTCTAGTTTTATATGATTCTTAATGGATATCCTTTTCTCTTTGGGCAAAAATAATTTTTTTTCTGAATCGCGGACTTGATAGGTTTCAAAAGGAAGTCTGTAGGAAATGTGCAACAAACATTCAAAGCATCATATCCTAGAGTGTAGGGCGGATATACCAAAACGATAATTATCTTCTTTTATGTGCTTCTGATTTCTTTCTACTGTATTCATCTCTTTAGGGGTTGCACCGCAAATATTATAACATTTTGCTGAAGAATTTGTATTTGATAATACATTACAAACAACCCCATCAGTCATTGTTAGCTGCATTTCAATTGAAATGTTTACATCGAAACCTTTTTTGTTAAAACATAGGTTAGTGAGCTGACCTATAGATTCAATATCATAGACATAAATTTTAAATGTGAGAATAATGCCCATTTTTTCAGAACTTAAAGTTTTTTTTTGAAACTGACCTATAAGTTCAATCATCTTAGACTCTTCATCTTGAACTAGCTTCTTACATTCTTTCTAAAACATTTTATTGGTCTGCAATAGGAAGAAGAACGGTTATTTTTCCATAGCTCAAAACCAGTTTTGTCCTCGACTAATTTCAAAGGGCAGAACGTTTTAGAAAAAGAAATTCGTCTCTTCTTTGTGAATCAATAAAGACTTGTTTGCAATGACTATGCCCACAACGTCCGTCGAAGCCCCACTTGCAGATTAACGTGGCAGTTGTGTCATGCTGTATTTGGGAAATGTCTACTATACTTTCTCCAGTTTTATTTAGAAGCTCTTGGAGGTCCACATATACACTCGTTCTGTTGCCTCCCTCTTGCTGGGAAGCATCTGGTTTTTAAGCTTTTTCAGCTTAAATAAGCTGGGAAAACAATCTTTGTGCAGCGCATTAACAACTGACCGTAACACTTTATACTTATTTTCTGAAAGATCTAGGTCTAAATACAATGCTAAGGCTTCTTGCGGAGTTAAACCAATTTTTTTTTTCAGCAGAATCGAATGCCTCACTAGAAAATCTTCCGGACAGTTCCGCTGCGAACCGAAGCTCTTCAGTAGATTTTGAGACCAAAATATCCACTACTTTTCGTCTTTTAAAATGCCACTTCAAATGGTTTTTTCAGTCTTCCGCGACGACTTCCAGGTAGATCTATAGAAATACTACTGGCGGGCGACAGTATTTAAAATACCCGAAGAAAGAGCAAAGTCACTTTTTAACCACACTTTATGTCGATTAAAAAGTAATGCACGGTTTTGTAAGCATTGTTTCCAATATACCTTCCCATAATTAAGTCAAAATATTTGACATTTTGGGTCAAATCACTTTTATTTCAACTGGAACAGTTTGTTATGTTTAACTTATTTGATATGAAGTTTGTTACATTTTCAATCATAGAGCTTTGAGGAAGAGAAATCCACTTCTCAAAAATTTCTTCATTTTTTAACGTTAGGCCTTGTCCTACCAAAAGTCAACGTCAACGCACTGTGGGTTGCCACAAACCGTTTTTTGAGAAACCTGAATTCGCCCTGAATGTCAAACTTCGTGTTTTTTGAGCCCTAGGGTAAACCTAGGTTTTCCCTCAACTAGCCCTAGGTTTTTGCTGTGGCGAGTTGAGGGCTGTCAAATGGCAAGTTATTTTTTTTTAATGACAGGAATGTGTGGTGATTTGTGTTTTAGCCTTTTTTGAGGATTGGAAAACCCAGGTTTTTTTGACAATTCATAGGGTTGTCAAGAAAAGCTGGGTCAAACCTGAGGAAAGTGAAACGAACAAACTTAATATTTCGTTCTACTTTCTACTTTTCTCTCTCGGTTTTGAAGTTGTAAGTCGCACTACAATGTAATCGATCGAATAGGTACTATACTAGCTTATATGGCTTAAAGTAGGGGAGCTCAAGACGGGATTTTGTACGTTACTCGTGCGCGTCAGAAAATCATATGAGGAGAAACCTTGCACCCTGTAATGTACTCCTACCATATATGAACCCTTAATGTTGGGGTGTACGTTGAGGTCCGTCAGATTAGTAAAAAAAAAAAAAAAGTCGATTCTCAGAAAAACTCAAGCGCGTCAGATTAAGATACCATCTCATACCATGATTAAATCCTGAAAAGTGTATATTTCAATAATCTGACAATTTTAGCGTGGCTTAAGTAAGTAGGCGAGTCGCAAAGATGTGTGATTAATTTTTTTTTAATTTTGAAGGTTATCCTATCAGGATTACGG
Organism: Melanostoma scalare; assembly: GCA_949752695.1. NCBI lineage: Eukaryota > Metazoa > Arthropoda > Insecta > Diptera > Syrphidae > Melanostoma > Melanostoma scalare. The sequence goes on along the minus strand of OX456985.1, from coordinate 165,754,752 downwards.
AATACATAATCTGACAGTTTTCTTAGGGTGATTCAGGTGAAAATAAAAGGTATAATATATGATGGTTAATATCTCGGTTAATAGGTATTGATATTAGCAATTTGGCTTTTTTTGAAGGAAACTTAATTATCTACGAGTTTGTAATTTATAGTTTTTCCGTAGCTTTTGTTGTTTACAAGATAACTTCGAAAAAACGTGAATTTTATGGAAAAATCTTGTTAAGTGGCCCGCACCACCTGGCCGGTATGAGTAACGACTTTGCCTTAATGAAAACTTTTGTAGAGCGTTCAATATTGAGAAAAAACCATCTTCGGTTAAAGCGCTCCCATGAAATGCCGCTGAGCTATAGAAATTTAAAAATAAAAAATCAAAGTTTCCGTGTATTTTCAATGGGAAATCTTCACATCTCTTGACCGAGCACTTAAAACTAATATTAGTGCAGTCAATGAAGCGAAAAATAGGACCTTACCTCCGAATTTTTTTTACTGTGAACCGATTTGCATGAAATTTTGGAATTAGGCTCATCTTACCCTTAACTTCAAAAGTGAAAATGATTTGAACACCGCCACTACCCTGGGGGTGGTTGCCACCCCTTTTCGGAGACGAATTTTTTTTTCAAAATAACCTCGGATATCGATAAAAGGCTTAATTTTAAGCAAAAAATCAAATATAAAGTTTTTCATTAAGTCCAATACTTTTCGAGTTATTGGCAATTGAAAATTCGCAATTTTTTCACGTTTTTCATCTATTTATTGCAAATATCTCCAAAACTATACGTTTTATCGAAAATTTTATAAAGAACAAAATTGTAGCAGGTAAAACAATGAACAATTTGGTTTTTTATAAAGTATTCTAGGAATATTAAGCTAGATATAAAAGATCAAAGCCATTTTTAATTTTGTCTGAAATTTAATCGTTGTGGTCAATGCCATTTAGCGGCGAGCAGATGCATTTTATGCATTTTAATACAAGAGGATGTTTTGTAGTGCTTGAAATAGGCTTTAATATGAGCACTATTGAAAGTCTTTTGCACGTAAAATAAGTGAGCTGTAGTGCAAATAATGAGAGCATCTAATGCTTTTTTCTTTCAATGGGTTTCATAAGTGCCATTTACACCAAAATTAAATTTAATCGTATTCCGCCTAAAATTAAGTTGGTTATGAAGAGTTTGATAGATAGTATCAATTTGGATGCTTCAGGACACATATTTTTCAAAAAAAAAATCACGATTAAAAAAACAACAAATTTTCAAATTTTTAAAAACCTACTTTTTTCATAATACATATCTCAAAAATGACGACAGATACGTATAAAAGTGTAAGAATAAAAAATTTAGGTATTTTTCTGACAAGCAATTTGGATTTTTTTTTTTTCTGTCAGACAAAAATTGACGGAGATATGATTGTTTAAAGAGCGCGTGGTAGCGCAATCGCAGCCTCTCTTAAGTCCTTTAACCCTTCACCGTTTTAGCAAAAGGTTTTTTACTATACATATATTGCAATAAAGGATGTTGTAGCTCTCTTAATTACCTTTACAATGGTTTTTTATAAGTTGTGATAGCATGAAAATTGAAGGAGTTATGGTCCAAAACCCATTGATTTAAAAGAAAAAAACATTAGATGTTCTCCTTATTTGCGCTACAGCTCACATATTTTACGTGCAAAAGACTTTCAATAGTGCTCATTTTAAAGCTTATTTCAAGCACTACAAAACATTCTCTTGTATTAAAATGCATAAAATGCATCTGCTCGCCGCTAAATGGCATTGACCACAACGATTAAATTTCAGACAAAATAAAAAGGGGTGGCAACCACCCCCAGGGTGGTGGCGGTGTTCAAATCATTTTCACTTTTGAAGTAAAGGGTAACATGAGCCTTATTCCAAAATTTCATGCAAATCGGCTCACAGTAAAAAAATTCGGACCTAAAATGCTTCATTGACTGCACTATATTAAAGGCTCAAACTTTCAGTTTTTTTTTACTATTTTCAACAAAATTTCAAATCAAAATTTGTATATACATAAATGTACATATGTGTACATATTTTTTTTATTAGTGAAACTTCCTAATGTGGAAATGAAAATAGAAAGGGGTACAATTTATTTTTAGTGAACTCATATTTGTTTCTTTAAGGCAAACTTTATTAACATTGCTTACAATTCACAACTGATCGCATCATTTAATTATCATTTTTGAGTGCAGAAATATCAAAATCTATAACATTTACAATGGGATTATGATAACTAAAGTAAGGTACGAAATGTTTGAGTTCTATTTTTTCAATATTTCTTACAAAAACTGCATTAATGGTAGTTCCCCCTTTGGTTGTTGGATCATTCCTACCATTTATCATTTCCAATACAAATTTGTCTTTACGAAAGGTTAATAATGTTTCAGCTTCAGGTAACGAGAAATTCACATTAAAATCTCCTGCAAGGATCACAGGCCGCTCACAAAAATCAATTTCTTCACCAGTAACGTCTGCCAAAGCTTGTGACCCTGCAGTGATTAGAGGCAGTAAAGATTTTGCAATAAATAATTTAATATCTCTCATGGCTGCATAATATTATTGATTGATATTGTTGATTGATGATCCCCCCGTCGAAGTTGATGGAAATGCCGCTAGGCGCTAGCGAATCAATGAGTATATTGTCACGTTTGGCTATTTAAAGTGCTCGATACTCCCTCTGGTATTACGCGGCTGATCGCTGATTTCCTTTTCTTCGATGTTACTGATCCTGTGACGTTAATTGTATAGAAGAATCAGCAGTCGTAGAAGGATGACTAGTTCTATTCAATGACTCTTTTTCCTGCTCTGGTCGCTTCTATGTTCTGTGATCACAGTAATATTGTGCATTTTTCTCTCGTGGATCTCTTGAACCAGTGGAGGTGCTTGTAGTTCCCTCATCGCCTCGCCATGGAAAATAAATATGTATTAATAATATATGTGAATGCATCATAGTGTAATTTCAAAAGAGAAAACCTAACAATCAATTGATATTCACAAGAGACGTACCTTGACATAACCTCAAATCCGTCGCATTGTCCGTGGGATTGTTTTCAAAATTTTTTTTACAATTCTTATCAACAAATTTGAGTTTCACTTCAAGACTTCAACTAAGTATTAAGAGAAAACACAACACTACTGTCAATGAAGCAATTGACATTAATTTTGCAAGCACAGACACGATTTTCACACACACCACACAAATTGAAAAATAAGAAAAAACAAAGAACTAGTTTCAATAATAGGTCTGTTCGTTGAACTTTCCCCAGGGTTGACCCAGGTTTTCTTGACAACCCTATGAGTTGTCAAAAAAGCCTGGGTTTTCCAGTCCTCAAAAAACGCTCAACCAAAAATCACCACACATCCCTGTCATTAAAAAAAATACATGCCATTTGACAGCTCTCAACTCGCCACTGCAAAAAGCTAGGTCGAGTTTATGGAAAACCTAGGTCAACCATAGGGCTAAAAAAAAACACTCAATTTGACATTTAGGGTGACTTTGGGTTTCTCAAAAAACGCTTTATAGCGACCCCAGGGCGACCATAGGGCTTCAACGAACAAACCTAATGACGCGTCATTAGGTTCGTTCGTTGAACTTTCCCCAGGGTTGACCCAGGTTTTCTTGACAACCCTATGAGTTGTCAAAAAAACCTGGGTTTTCCAGTCCTCAAAAAACACTACACCACAAATCACCACACATCCCTGTCATAAAAAAAAAAAATACATGCGATTTGACAGCCCTCAAATCGCCACAGCAAAAAGCTAGGGCGAGTTTGGGGAAAACCTATGGCAAACCTATGGCTCAAAAAACACTCAATTTGGCATTCAGGGCGAATTTAGGTTTCTCAAAAACGCTTTGTGGCGACCATAGGGCAACCCCAGGTCTTCAACGAACAAACCTATTAATAAAACTGTTATAGCAAAAAATGAGCAGTGCCAAAAAGTATGCTATCGATAATATTCCGTGTTAAACGTATAACGCTTTGCAAGTAGCATAAGTTTGCAAGTAGCATAAGAAGTTTCACTTCAAAAATAGAAACGACAAATAATTGTTACTTTCGAATTGTCAGGCTGAGAGTATCTACTCCATATAATTGTCAGATTATCATCCTGGAGGACGAAGACATAAAGTTGATCACTCTGTATAAAAATCAGCCATGACTTAAGGTCCCGCTCAAATTGTCAGATTATTGAAATATAGACTTTTTTGAGTACACTTAACATATCACCTTAAAAATCTGACACACTCGAATAATTTTTTTTTTCAACCTCTCTATACGCCCACCTGCCGCCAGTTAATCGTCAGATTAATATTTATCGGTTATCAGAAAAACAAAGCGCGTTACCTACTTTATGAATATCTGACGCGCTCGAGGCTGTGACTGTTTTTTTTACATTTTTAAAAGTTCATACACGCTCTTCGCCCCACTAAAACGGAAAACTGTTATACATTTTTATCATTTTAGAACGTAAACTTCACAATCCGATAAGTCCCCATGACGCTTTAGTAACTGCAAATTTAGCATCCCGGACTCCCTTACTATTATCTTAAAGTGTTGGTATACAATGGAATTGAAAATAAAGTACTAAATCCAATTGTTACTGTATGCGCCTTAAAAGAGTCGAAAGCTATATAACTTCAAGTTTCGAATATTTATTCAAGAACTCACAATTCCAAGAGATGCCGCTGGTAGCTGTTAAACAAAGTACTTGTAGTACAGGCACTAGAGACAAGAAGCTTAACAAGCTTGTGTGTACTAAAAAAGCTTTTCAACACCTTCTCCACCTAGAAAAATATACGTATCTTCTTCAAGAGTCCATCAGTACTGCTACTGCTACTGATGTCCGAAATCAGTTCATTTTAAGATAACAGACTAGAAGTGTCGTTCCGAGCGAGTACAGTTCTCATTTTAAAAATTAACAAAAAAAAAAAAAAAATTGTGAAAAATACCTTGTTTTTGACAGGTTCTCGTTTCCATCAATCCGGAAGTAGCTATCCGACCACCGATTTTCTAATTTAAAGGCATCAGACTGCGTTGAGTGTCGGCTTTAAAAAAAATTAATAAATTACTTTCGATTAACAAATTGAAAAAATCTCTCTCTCTCTCTCTATACATATATAAATATACATACCTGTGCAGCTATCATTTATCTTAGAGTGTGTTACAATTGGTTCTGAGTGCAGAATATATTAGTGAATTTCAAAACAGTCTGAAAATTTCCTTGTGCAAAAGGATAATTCCTCTCATTGCTGTGCATACGTATCTAATCAGTTTTTAAATTTCCTTGTAAGAAAACAGTGAAAAATGGCGGATGTGCTAGAAAGCTCAAAAACAGAGGCTGCAAAGATGTCTCCTGCCACTGAAACAACTACCATAGCATCCTCGCAGCCATGCGAAATACAACAACAACCACAACAAATTCCTTTGCAGCAGCAACAACATCAACTACCGTTACAGCCACAACTACAACAACAGCAGCGGCAGCAGAACAAGCAAGAACAACAACAACAAAAAGGTATAAACCGAAATTTTCAGGCTTCGCCTTAGTTATTAATTTAAAATCGATATTCATTCAGTGAGTTTTTTCGAACGCTAAACGGAACCAGGAAAAGTATGCAGCAAGGGATGATTTTCACATCCATCCGGTGTATGTAGCTTTAATACAGCTTTAATTAGTTTTAGTTCAAAGACCTTAAATACAGAAAAGAGTCGGGTTGTTTGTGAGGGGGCTTTCCTTTACACCTTGTAGGTTTTTTATTTTCAAAATTGGACTTATACCAAATGATGAAAAATGTATACACACGAATGACTGAATGCTTTATTGAGGATGAGATTCTCCTAAAGATCTTTAGTTTTATCGTCAATGATAGGTGTACAGATCAAACTTTAAAGTAAAATATAAATTAAATATTTTTTTTAATTTTTAATGCTATATTTACATATACATACATATGTATATAAAAATCTAGAAGAAACTCCTATTAGTTGATTGCCATTTATGTCCTGCTATGTTTTCATGAATTAATATGGATACCTACTTTGTCCAAAACAAATTTGGTTTACTCAGTTTCCCAATAATCTAACAAGTCTTTGGGAATTTCTACACAAGTTTCCTGGTTTGAATACCTATCTGGTTATGAAATTTTCTAATAGTGTTGTAAAATGAAATTGAATCTACTGTCCGAGCCGAGAAATACCTACTTTAAATGAAACACTTTTTTGAGTTTTATAGTTACTAGCCCCGGCTTCGCACGCACAATGCTGATACTGAACCATGCTCGCTCCCGCCGCGCCGCCCCGGCCGGCTGGTACCACCGCAAACGCTACGTTTCGCAATTTTTAAATCGTAATATCTTTGAAAATATTCATTTAAATCATATGCTGTAAAGGGCAATTTTGATCTACATGAAATGCATAAGGTGTCTAATGTATTTATAATTGGATAAGGAATGATTCTATATCGTTTAAAATGGTTGGTAAATAACCCATACTTTTTTTTGTAATATGTAAAAGTTAAAAATGGTTACTGTGGGTTATCCTCAGGAGATAAACATATGCTGTCGCGGACTTTTTTATTCATCTTTTTAAGATATACAATTGTAGCACATACATTTGATCTATCTCGTAAGGTTTAGCCAGCGCCAGCGTTTGCAATTTAAGCGCAGAAAAATATGTGTGTTACGACATCACATTACAAATCTTTAAATTTCTCGGCTTTTCTCTACTATAATGTGCATGTATTATACATATAAACCTTCCTCTTGAATCACTCTCTATTCATTAAAGAAAACCGTAACAAAATCCGTTGTGTAGTTTTAAAAATCTAAGCATACATAGAGACATAGGGACAGAGAAAGTGACTTTGCTTTACACAATGTAGTGATAGTGATAGTGAAGTAAACTTCTTTTGGCGCGATTTGGAAAAACTATGATTATTAAGTACAAAGCCCTAAGAAAGTGACACGATGAAGTTGGCTGTTATTTTAAATACAAACTAATGGAGCGTTTGCGAAGATTATTTCACTATTGGAATGATTCAAATTTCAAACGTTCTTTCATACGGGATATGGAATGAAATTTTAAGCTATTTTTGTAGGTAGTGCATTAAGGCCCGCGGCAAAAAGACCCGTGGGCCGAGAGGGCTTAATTCCTCTTTGTTTTGGAAGTAAGTCCCACGGAGGTTATTTCCATGATGAAGTGGCAGTAAGAGCCACGGACCTTAGTTCCTTTTTCTGCGAACTCAAATATCATTTCGTAATGGAAAGAAGTCTCACCGTTTGCACTTTAACTTATTTTCAATGTGAATAAACTGGCACAGGGCCGCAACTACACTAGACATAAGTTCATGCTCTGATTGTGAGAACACACGTCCATAAGAAATATCTATGGAACTATGCATATAATATAGAATATGTTTATTGCGGTCAATTCGCGCGAATTTCTCAAGTTCAACCACAAGCCCGTACTACCCGAAGGATAATTTCGTTCGCTTCGATTCGCTTTTTACTCACGAATAAAATAATGAAGCTAAAAGCGAAACGGAAAAAATTTTCTCAAAAGAGTATGGATGTGTAGATTTTTTCCGCTTCACTTTTAGCTTCATTATTTTATCCGTTATTAAAAAGCGAATCGAAGCGAACGAAATTTCCCATTACATTAAGAAAGTAGATTTAGTTATTATGTGCGCATAAGAAAGTGGAGTGAGTTTCCATCGTCCTATGTCACGAAGTGGGAGACAACGTGAGCTATATTTGGGTTTCGGGTCCGGACCCCCCCAATCGGGAAAATAAAAGATGTTATTTGTAACATTTATCGGCTCCTAATGTTCAAATTTCGTTACGGGACGGAAAAATATAGCATGTGCAAGACAAAAAAGCAAAGGAGAAGTAATATTATTATTTTAAAAATTCAAGAACTTTATTGATTATAAAAACATAATCGACATTCTTGAACGACTTGCTATTGATAACCTGAAAAATATCGTCAGATTGATGTTTGCATATGTGACTCGATCCGATAAAAGGGACTTACTAGGCAAAAAATCGGTTGTTGGATTACACAAGTTCTTTAACTGAATATTCATGAAGCGCAATCAGAAATTGTAACATCGCTATTATTTCACAAAATATAAATTCAGAGAAACGATTTTTTACATGGGTTTGAATGGTACATCAACGCCTTTCCGTGAGCCTGCCGTGTAAGCTTTCACTTTTGCCTAGAAGGTGCCTTTTTCCGGATCGCGTCCCATATAAACTTTTTTACATGTAAATTTTTGATCGAAAGATACTCACCAGTAAAGCATCAAGCGCATTTTGGATGTTCTGGCCGTGGATTCGTTGTCTCCAGATCTTGACTTCTGACAGAAAATTTTCTTTCGATCAATCCAATATATCTTCGTAAAATGTGAAGAAGTCAGCGCATTTCTTTTCGTTAAATTCTTGTTTAAGAAACAGTTGCCCGAAACTTTGGAAAATGGATTTGTGTTCCGAGAACCGACTTTTGAGTTGAGAAATGAACGTATCAAGAAACGGAATGCAGTCAGAAATTCTGTAGTAGTCTTCAATACTTTGTGCTTGAACGTTGCAACGATTTTTTTGTTGATTGCAACGGCGCGGCGGCGGCGGGGGGCGGCGCGGCGTGGCAATTTCATTGTGATTTCGTATTCAGAACAAATTCTGGCAACATGTTCATAAGTAACGTGGAAAGTAGAGTCTGCGTTTTCGCGTTTGTACGTTAATTCATTCAAAGCTTCATCTGCCAGCGTAGTAGCCTCACCCAGATCTTGGTTTTTAGATTGCAATTCCCGACACAAAAGCAAAAAAATAGAATTAACTGATTCCATAATGTGACAGGCGATTCGGAATTCAACCGTCGAAATCGCTGTCAAAAGATGCAATGCATTTTGCGAAGTACCTCGACCTTTCCACGTTTTGATTTCTTCCAAAGATTCAATAACAGCCAGTTGCAATTCAACGTATTTTCCAACTGCTTCATGAGACTGAGCCCACTTGGTAGGACAAACAGACTTCAACTTTGGTTTTTTTTCTCAATTTTGTTTGTCATTTTTGAAATTTTCTTGGTGTAGAACGTCTTCTCTTTTAGGCCAGTGAAAAAATGCTTCAATCGCTCCGATAGTTCCTAACGCATTTTGGATTCCTGACACTTGGCATTCTGCATTGACTGCCAAACTAAAGCTATGTGCAGCGCAATGTACATAAATTGCCAGGGTGAAATACGATCTCAGATGAGCCTGTGCACCATTGAATTGGCCACTCATTGCCGGAGATCCGTCGTATCCTCGGCCATACATATATGAGCAATCGACGCCAACATCATGTAAATAATTTCTGATTGAATCTGCTAAACCTCGTATATATAAATAAAATTTTGAGTAATAGACCCCCTCCATGCCCAAATCCTGGATCCGCCACTGGCCTTTCTTTTCTTTGGTCGGTCTTATTGCCTCTTCAAAGTGGAAACAAAGCCCGTGGCAGTCATTTCCATTTTTTTTGAGCAATATGGCTCACGGGTCTTACTGCCGCGGGGCTTACTGCACTGCACCATTTTTGTAACTTCTTTCATTCGTAACGCCTACTCCATCAAAATATGTCAATTTTGTTAGATTATAGGTACCAGTGGTTTTGCCATTTCAGTTTTGCACAATCTTCCAATCAAGCCCTTCTTCTAAGGTGGGCATTACAGTTTGCATTAAATCGGGCCCTGATTTCGGGCGAGCTCTCTCCAGTTATGTACTCTTAGTCGATTGATGTCCGCTTCCACTTGTTTAAGCCAGCTAACACGAGGTCTTCCGGTCAGCGATTTCCATGCAATGTGCTTTCAAAAATCCTTCGAGCCGGAGCGTTGGTGTTCATACGCTTTACATACTGCATTTCCCAGCCATTGTAGAATCGCGATGCGCTCATAAACCTCGTTGTTGTAAAGGGTTTTTCAACAAGGACGCTACAAAAGAGGAGCGACAGCCAACAGGGACAGCAAACGACGTCATATTTCTTGTCGCTCTTTTGACATTTCTCTTCAGTAAGGTTTGCCATTTTATGATGGAAAGATATACGAGCCAACAACGAGTCGAAGTTATTAAAATTTACTACCGATATTCGGAGTCAATGGCGTTAAAAGCGCTACGTCCAATTTACGATGAGGCTCATTTCTGGCTGAATGGCTTCGTCAATAAACAAAATTTGCGATATTGGTCAGACAGTAATCCACACGTACTCCATTGTTACGGTCCATTACGGTTTGGTGTGGTTTATGGGCCGGCGCGGCGCGGCTGCGTCATTGGGCCGTACTTCTTTCGTGATGATCAAGACCGGCACGTTACTGTGAATGGGGATCGCTACCGTTCAATGATAACCGAATATTTTTGGCCCCAATTGGATGATATGGACTTGGAGGACATGTGGTTCTAACAGGACGGCGCCAAAAGCCACACAGCGAATGTCACAATCAATTTATTGGAAACCAAGTTTGGAGAACGTGTTATCTCACGAAATGGTCCAGTCGCTTGGCCTCGGTCGTTAGACTATTTCCTGTGAAACTACGTCAAGTCTTTGGTCTATGCCAACAAGCCAGCGACGATTGATGAACTTCGCACCAATATCGAACGTGAAATTGCAGCAGTATCGGCCGATTTATGCTTGAAAACCGTCGAAAATTGGGTTCAGCGTCTGGACTTCGGCAAGAGTGAGTTTCAATGAGTTTCATACATAATGGCTTCAAACGTACTTTAACAGGAATAAAGAATTTCATTGATATCCTAAACCGTTTTTGTTTGATTTTAAAAAAAGCCCCATATCCTTCTTCTCTATTGTCTTCACATTCGAGACCAATGATCAATCGTAACATTTTGCTTTCGAAACGACCAAGAGTTTTCCTCATCCGCTTTAGATAAAGTATATGCTTCCACAGCGTATAGCAGGACCGAAGATCAAGGTCTTATATAAAGGATTACCTTGGTTTTTTTAGAGAGAGCTTTATTTCTTCATTGCCTTCTTAACCCAAAGAAGCAGTGGTTGACAGCAGTTATGCTCCATTTGATATCCGCACCGATGTTATTTTCCGTATAGCGGAATTCCCACTGTACAATTAGTTGGACAGCCTTCGTTTGATGGATGTTGGATCTTGGATGGTCGGATGTAGTTTGCGTTCAGACTTATCAGACTTGTCGTCCAACATGACATATTTCTGCGCTCTGTCCATCTTTAAAACTTTCAAAAATATTTGAAAGTCAACCAACAAGTTCTGTCGTCTTAAGGTTCACATTATTCAACATTGGTTGTTCCAATCAAAGACGGTCCAACTATTTTTGCCGCTTCTACTTTAATGTTTGCAACAGCACCTATGACATCACGCTTGCTTCTTCCTATTATGTATGTGAATATCGCCTACGTAAACGAGTAACTGTAAATGCTTTTGAAGGATTATGCCTCTAGTGTTGACGTTTAAATTGTGTGCAATATTTTCAAGTAAATGATGTTAAGGAAATTGCATGTCAGTGTGTCGCCTTTTCGACGTCAAAAGTCTCGGGGAGTTCGTTACCGAACTTGACGGAGCAGCGTGAATTCTCCAAAGTCATCCTATACGAGTTTTGCAGTGATGCCAAAACTAGAAATGGCTCTGTCTGATGGTGTATATCTGTATAGCCGAGTTCACACTGTACAATTAGTTGGACAGACTTCGTTTGATGGAAGTTGGATGGTCGGTCGGATGCAGTTTGCGTTCACACTTATCAAGCTTGTTGTCTAATTTTATGTAACATACTCTTCCACTCCGTCCAACTTCTAGATTTTCAAAAATATTTGAAAACCATCCAACAAGTAGGCCAAGCGGTCGTCTGAGAGTTCACACTAGCATTGGTCGTTCAAGCCAAAGTCTGTCCAACTAATTGTACAGTGTGAACTCGGCTTATATCAATATTTCCGGTTGTTTTTTTTCAGCTACGAATTAGTGCCAGACGCCAGAGGTAATCAATTCCTGTTAGCCGTTAAGCTTCGCCTTAAGCTTCGACCGGTAAGTTTTAAACTCTTTGTGGTCGCTTTCAATTGACACGAAGCGAGCAAAAGTCCAACCAAAGCGACCCGGCATTATAATTCTGGCATTGGGCTTTGAGTTTTAAGTCAGCGTCAGTCGTTTGAATCGAGTAACCAAAACATATTTATATTCAAATTATTGCCTTCAACAACATACCTACACCAAGTGTAAATTGAAAGTTTAAATAAATTTTAATAAATATGACAAAAATTAAAAAAAAAAAAAAAATAACTAAATGATGGTTGTTTTAAAGGCAAGGGGTCATTCTTATATGAATTTTATCGTTTACCTTTCAATATTATTTCCCCAAAGCTTTTTAAAAACGTGTTCTTCGATGCAAGTACCACTCAAGGACAATGTCATTGGAGGCAATATATTCTGTCTAAGAATTACAAAAGAAACCATTGTTTTTTTCGAGTACTATAAGAGAATAGAACAATAAATTCTAAAAGCAAATACAAATTCTTGCTTCTATTGTACTTACTAGAGCCGTTGTTTTGTTTCATCAACACTTGTGGTGACGGTTCACTGCAGTAGTACAGCGAAAGATTGACGAAAAAAATTTACATTTTCTGTCTCAAAGGTCTTCATATTTAGTCAGTAAATGTGATATAATACTTAGGTGTGCATTTAGATAGGTCCATACAGGTACTTTAACGACCACATAAATACGCAATCAAAGTATGTCTCTACTCTAAAATGTCTTTTCTATTTCAACTGTTCGGAACATGATGTGAAGATCATAATGTTCAATTCAGACGTGCGATGGAATGAGTCGCACATAAAAAAAATTGAAAAATTGTGACATCTTCTCATCTGGCTACCGCCTCTGCTGCTTCAAACAGAAATGACGCTTATTTGGGTGCGAATTTGTCATTAGAGGAAATACGACTCCCTCGAATGTCAACACGCCATCAGAACCGCCAAATCCGAGGTTCTATGTTTCGTTCGACCTCCAAAATGAAACCCATGGCTCGATGAAGAATGGAGGCAGTTAAATCCAGCTTAACAAAAAGCATACAAACGTTGGTGCAAAATGACTACTTGTTTAAAGCAAAAAAGAATAGAAGAGAACACTGAATTCTCAAAAGGATAAAGAAGCAATAGGTCTGTTCGTTGAACTTTCCCCAGGGTTGACCCAGGTTTTCTTGACAACCCTATGAGTTGTCAAAAAAACCTGGGTCTTCCAGTCCTCAAAAAACACTACACCACAAATCACCACACATCCCTGTCATTAAAAAAAAAAATACATGCCATTTGACAGCCCTCAAATCGCCACAGCAAAAAGCTAGGGCGAGTTTGGGGAAAACCTATGGCAAACCTATGGCTCAAAAAACACTCAATTTGACATTCAGGGCAAATTTAGGTTTCTCAAAAAACGCTTTGTGGCGACCCTAGTGCAACCCCAGGGCTTCAACGAACAAACGCTGATTTGAAGAAATTAAGAGAAAGGGTGAAAAGATCATGCCAAGTTTGGCAAACCTCGAAGCAAAGCCTGTAAAAGCAGCTAGAAAGCATTTACTACTAAGGATCCAGAAAGGCTTCTTCACGGCGAAGAAGTCATGTATCCCACTTTTAGACAGAATGCCCCATTAAACTTGGACGATGATGAATACCGTTCTCCTGACCGCGACTGAAAATATTTACAAAAACCAGCTTTATATAACCATGTCTAGTTTTGGCATCCTTGCACGACCTCTAACGACTCTGCACGACAGCTTTAGAGAACTTAGCGAGACTTTTGATACTGAAAAAGTCTTTCAAAAAGGCGGCACATTGTCATGCAATTTCTGTTACATCATACTGGGAAACAGGCATTGTAATATGGGAGGGGAACGGGGCTTTTCCGGAACCGTGGAAAAAAGGAAGGTATGTACAACATCGCAACATGAGGAAAATATGTGCCATCATTTCAATTCAAAAAAATGTAAAACATGTTCCATAAAATGTGGAACATATCTGAAATTTTGCCAACGATTCGCAAAAGGAAACAAACGAAAGTATTTTTGGGTGATAAAGATCTAAGTCCAAAAATGCATATAATTTCTGAAGAAGAAAATTTCAAGACCAGCACTTTCCTCAGCATCATCGAATCAGTCATATTGCAAGAATGAAGAAAACATTCAAAGCATTGAAGCTAGTATATTGAACAAAAGCTATATTACTGATTAATAATGTAGTCTCCTAATGTTGAGAGAACTTTTGAAACCGACCCAGTAGTTTTTTAGTTCCCGGAGGAGTATTGAAATCAAATCTTTACAAAAACCATTTCTGGACTAAACTATATTCACACACGAGCGGATAGGGTGAGAAGCACAAAGAGAACTAGAACATAAAAAACACTCTATAATGATTCCTTTCTCACTTTCTCCCACTTTAAATCTTATGTATTTTTATGTCAGTCTCATGTTAATGTCACTTTTCCGTTTCATAAAATCTCAAATCACAACGATTCTAAAGAAGTTTTCACTTCAAAAACCTTCACAATCGTTTTCAAATGTCTATGTCTATAGAGTCGCTAGTGGAGAATGCTACTTCAGTGTTATATATAGCGAATTAAAAACTTCCAATGGTCTTGTTCTACTTTAGAGCTTCTAACTGGTCTGTCAATTTTATGGTTGGATCCTAATATCGTTTTTCATTGACGAAAAGAGTTACTCCTTTTGTGAAAAGATCTACTCTTTTTCCATTTTTAATGTTTCATTGAAAAAAAGAGTAGTTCTGGAGTTACTCTAAACGCCAAAGATCTACTCCCAATCGGTTGGACGGAGATCTACTCTGAAAATTATACACACATGCAAAAACATCTGTTGTATTAAACGTCAAATGGAAAAAAATTGTTGTGAAATTTGTTTGGTGATTATTAAAATTGAAAAGAAAAAAGAAAGTAATTGAATATGAGTGCAGAAATATGTAAATAATTTACAATTTGTTAGTTCGCTGCATTATTTGTTGTTATCTTCTTCGTCGTCATCCCTTTCCAATCCATCCATCATCTATATATATGGACATGGAGTGTAAAAAAAAGATTGAAAAGATGCAAGTGAGCGCATTCACTGCTTTAGTAGCTACGCAATCAAGTCATTAGAAACAACTGCGAAATGAGTTGAAAATTAAAGTTTCAATTTCAGATATAAAGTTAATTTAGAGTCATTTCGACGTTTCACAATCGGCTGTTCGGAAAAAAATACGAAAGATTACAAACAAAAAAGGATTTACTGCGTTTGTAGGTAGTTCAATTTTGCATTCACAAAACTAATTGAATTTTGACTACATAGTGACTACAGAAGTGAATGCACCCAATGCTATTCCTGACAATTGTCACCAATACTACGACAAAACTATTGAAAAATGTTTCATTGAAAAGAGTAGTTCTGCATTTGAGAGTAGTTCTTTCGGATTTCAATGAAAAATGCTATAAGTTAGCAAGGCAGTTGGATTTCAGCTTAATAATCCATTCCTTTGTCTTTGAAATTTGGATAACAACCGCGATATCAACGATAACTTGAAAATTAGTCCATTTTTATTACCGTCATGTGACGATTACCTACTTTTGATTTTAATTCATTTTCGAATGCAGTGTGAATTTTGTAACGCTTCATTTTTGTCGGAAAATAAAACTTTACATTACACTGCAATTTACATATTTGTGTTTATTATTCAAGTCATATGTAGTAGCATTTGAAACATTGTAAAGTTCTGAAACAGAATTATTGTTTCTCATCTGTATTAACAAAACTTAGCATAATTTTTGTCAGGGGAAAAGAGTTTCTTATTATGTGAGATGCGAGAAAGGGTTTCAACAAGGCCACAAAATGTCACACGATTTCTTCGACATCATACATGAAAAAATTGTACAAAATCAGGTCCGTTCGTTGAACTTTCCCCAGGGTTGACCCAGGTTTTCTTGACAACCCTATAAGTTGTCAAAAAAACCTGTGTTTTCCAGTCTTCAAAAAACGCTAAACCACAAATCACCACACATCCCTGTCATTAAAAAAAAATACATGCTATTTGACAGCCCTCAAATCGCCACAGCAAAACCTAGGGCGAGTTTGGGAAAAACCTATGGCAAACCTATGGCTCAAAAAACACTCAATTTGACATTCAGGGCGAATTTAGGTTTCTCAAAAAACGCTTTATGGCGACCCTAGTGCAACCCCAGGGCTTCAACGAACAAACCTATTCAAACGTCACTACCAGAGGAAGAATCTTACAATAGTCTGTAGAATTACTCGTTTACATAGACGATTTAGACTTAAAGGAAAGATGCAACATTGCTTTTGCGAGAATTGAAACTAAACTCTAAAAATAGGTTAGATGGCTAATAACGGCAAAACGAAGTACATATATGCTGTCATCAAACAAGGACAGAAATCATCGACGAATTGGACATAACGTCACAATAAGCAGACATAACTTCGAGGTAGTGGTACCCGTGGCGTGATGGTTAGCATTTCCACCTGCCAACCCAGAGGTTCCCAGAATGGAGGGGACCCATTCCCTCACAAGGCATGGTTGTGAGAAATACGCTAGGCCCAGGGGCTCCTCGCTCTGTTGCGCCACCCTAATTATTTTTTGTTTATTTAACTTCGAGGTAGTACAGGACTTCATCTTGAATCCGCTTGGATACGAAAAATAACATCAGTGCAGATATCCGCTGCTTCTTTGGGTTCAGAAGACAATTGAAATAAAACCCTCTCTAAAAAACCAAGGTAACCCTTGATTATAAGTCTTGGTATACGGTGCGGAAGTATTGACTCTAAAGAGTATGAGAAAAACTCTTGGTCATTTCGAAAGAAAAATATTCCTATTGATCATTGGTGCCGTGTATGTGAAGACAATGTGTGCATAAAAAGACACAACAACGAGCTGTAGATATGAGCTGTACCACGACATGGGCATAACTATAGAGGATTACACATCGCGAAACTACCATGGAAACCGACGCTCTCACTCGACAAGCATTGCATGGAAATCGCAGAAGCGGAACACCTCGTGTTAGCTAGTGTTTAAACAGATGGAAGAAGACCTCTTTCTTACCGAGTTTTTTTTATACTAACTGGACGACTCAGACTAAAATACCGGTCCATTGTACTAGCAGGTGACGCTGCCATAAATAATGAGCTTAAACTACTAGCTTTCACCATGTCGAGTGTCTATAATTTGATTCGTGAAAATGCAGCACAGCCACAGAGGAAGTGCTTACGGCGTAGTACCACAGCGTGTGGTATGACTTAAGCCTAGCACGTGACAAGTCCAAAAAGCTTTTACAGTCTTTTCTGCTACGTGAGAGCGAATATGCTGCAGCTTTCCTATTTAGGTACTTTGAGAACTTACGGTTTTAGGCTCTTTGCATCCTTCGGGGGCATGTCATTTTCACTCTTGGCTGATCCAATCGTTGGTTGCTCAGGACCCCGGCGCATACCAAGGGTTCAGGTTCTGCGATTGCTGTCTATCCTTGCCATGCAAGTTTACAGGCGATATCTTTTCTAGTTATATACTATGGGTTAGGAACCTAAAGAAGACTTAAAGAATTAAGTCATTTGACCGCATTCTCAGAGGTCTTGTATTGATAGAGGATTGAGTGAAGCCCCATAACCACAGATTGGTTGTTGATGCAGACACAACTATTTCTTCCCATCCAGCAATTTTTCGTAACGTATAACCTTTAGCCTTTTGGATAGAAGACGGACGGGTATGTACCTTCGCTTTTCCATTCATTTGGATTGCTTCAATACACCAGAATGATTCGTCCACACCATTGTCGCCTAAGCAGCCTCTTTGTGGATGAAAACACCAACCGCAAGCAGCATATTGCAGGAAACATAATTACTCAATCCTGCTGACAAAATTGTAAAGTACGGTCTCCCAAGATTTCTCGCGTTGTTGAGCATGTTGCATCTTGCATCTGAGACGGGATATCTTTTTGCAAAGAGATATTGCGCATAATTCAGATTGATGCTGTCAAATGCTGTAACGTGAAATGGGGTCTAAAGTTAAAGTGCAACCAGAGCCTGTTTTACCAATTGAAGTTTCTTCTGACTTTGCTCGAGAGTTGATTTTTTCCTTGTTGAGTTGACAGTTTAAATTTGAAGCAAACAACAAAATGGCTTCACGAATATTGTCCTTTAAAGCGTCAATTGTCTCTAGCTTGTCGGCGTAACACTTATCTTTTACGGCACCCCACAAATAATAGTCCAACAGTGTCAAATCGCAGCTCCGAGGTGGCCAAACGACATCAGCTCTGCGGCTGATAATGCGATCTTCAAAAACAGGGCGCAAAACATCGAGTGCAGCTTCGGCTGTGTGGCACGTAGCGCCGTCCTGTTGAAACCAAATGTTGCCAATATCCTACTCTTCAATTTTTGTGAACAAAAATTGATTCAACATGGCCAGATAACGATCGCCATTTTTTTCTGGGCGAAACGCTTATATGGAGTGAAGGTCACAAAAACTTTCTTTTTTGATTTTTAAATCACAATACTCCAACTAATAATAAAATTCTTTTATTATTAAAAATTTTTTCATGTAGATCGCCATTGACTGTAACGGCCACTCCTTGCACATTTTCGAAGAAAAATGGCCCAATTATGCCTCTGGACCAAAATCAGTACCAAACAGTGACTCGTTTTGGGTGTATCGGCTTTTTAATGTATGCGTGCGGGTTCTTTGTGCCCCAAATGCTACAATTTTGCTTGTTTACATACTCGCCAAGATCAAAATGAGATTCAACTGAAAAGATGATTTTTTTGGCAAAATCGGCATCTTCTCTAAGTCGATTCCCAGCGTTGTTCAAGCGTAAACACAACCATATTCGTTCAGCGGAAGGATAAAACTAATTTATCTGTCAAATCAGCCATGAGCTAAGTTTAACCATTCACGAAATAAGCACTAGTTGAAAAAAAGAGTCCATTCCCATCAACATTTATCCAGGGCAATCTTAGACCTTTTTTCAATTTGCAAAAATGATAAGCTTGATATTTCAAGATAGTTCATTCGTGTATGAAGAATCAAATTGGACTTGAATTATTTTGCAAAGTCAAAGAAAGAAGGTCTCCACCTACCTTATCTCTGCAAATTTATAACAAAACAGGTGTCTTTGCTAAAAAAATTATTTTTTTTTAAATTATATTAAAACAGTATCATGTTTGCCACTAATTTCATATCAACCCCATAAATCTACAAGATAACCTTGTCAAGTATAACCAAAACAAAAGTCCATTACAAGACCAAACAAAAAATAAAATAAAAAAGAAATGAATCACGCAAAAATAAGCTTTCCGTTTAAAAATAGCGTCGAAGAAAGTGTCAGTCTATTTCGCTTCAAGCAATTGAAAATATCACGAATCTTGGATGGCCCGCATGTAAATACCGCTCCCAATACCATCTCTTACAGTTCTCTATTCACACAGACGACAATATTTTGAGGTAAACTGAATAAAAAAAATTGTAGTACACTAACATGCAAGTTTTCAAATTTTTTAAGAAGTTTTAAAAAAACATTCTGTACTCACGCAATTGGATAGTTAAATAAACGTTTTGACCCTATAGAAAAAGTACGTGAACATGAACTGCATGGTTACTCCCCTCGCACGGTACATAGACATAGACATTTGATAACAGTTTAGATGACATCAGACTTTCAAAGCGCGCAGGGTATTACTTTTTTGTTAATCAGTGGACTTAGTGCCATAGAGTAGATAGTTTGCGTTTAAGTACTCAAGTGCATGACTTCAACAGGCAGCCATATCAGATTGCTGTCACACAATCAAGAATATGAAATAATAATTGTCGAAATAGTCACCGCCACGCATCGAGTTGTTTTTCAAGCCAGCCAACCTTTGGAGGTAGCCCCATACAAAACTGAACATACACTACAACTACATATCTATGCATATGCATATTTATTATTATATTACATACATATTTACTATGCATATTTATATTAATTATTGACACATTATTATTTTATATAATTTTTTAGCTGGTAAAGCCTTGGTATGGTAAGGTGATAAAAGTGAACTAAAGGGTGTTTTCTTAGACGTGTGGTCTTCAATCGAGATGACTGACACTTTGGAGGAGAATTCGGTGCGTTATTGCTGACATACGGTCCTAAATGATGCCAAAAGTAATCAAAAATTAGACCTCTCGATCCGAAATTATTTTTAAAACATAATGAAAACTTTTTATCGTTGTTATAAAGTTATATTCTTTGCGGTACCCATGGTGTCACGGCTAGCATGTTTGCCTGTTAGGCGGATGGTTCATGTTCCGAATCCAAACAGAAGCCAAACATGTTTTTCGACAGGTATCACCTTTCGCGAGGAATTGGCAAGCCCTCTGATAGTAAATTCATTGCCGTGGAAAGCTCTTTCTCGATTACCCCTTCGGAATCAGTAGAAAATTGTAGGCCCCCTCCATTCCCTCACAAGGCATGGTTGTGAGAAATTCGCTAGGCCGGCGGCACTCCGCTCAGTTGCGCCTATCTATTTATATATTTTTATATTTTCGGCCACAACAATAAATTATATGCGTTTTATTTCTTCTTGACAATCACACGTCTGAAGAAACAACCTTTATGTGTCAAGTTAAACTCCAACTTCGACGCGATCACTCGATTCTACAATATTTACCACCGAGGTACTCATCAAGAACTGTACCTAGCCAAAAGCAAAGTCACATCCAACCTTCATACTTTATGTACAAGTGTAGGATGATATGTGCTAGTAGCACCCTATTTTAACGAGCATGCGCTTACTGCGCAAAAAAAAACTTTTAAACTGCGATTGTAGCGATTGAGACTAAACTATCTCTTTAATTAACATGACAACAACTGCTCTATATGTTAGCATAGTTGTGTAAATTAATGAGCACTTGCATAAACCGTATTGAGAAATTGGAACAATTGAAATCAAAAAACATAAATGTAATTATAGAATTGGTGGCGGTGTGGTTGGTAGTTATGATTCAATTACTTTGCGAGTTACTTTGACGTTTCTGTATACTTAGCCACTTTTCCGATTTGTTGGTTGGTAGGTCCCTACGTTACAAACTTTAATGCCGGCCGGTGAAAAATTTAACTATTAACTTTGTTTTGTTTTTTGATATACTTCCATGTAAAAAACTAAAAGCTTTAAAACATATTAGCAAATTTATAGAATAAGTGCAGAAGAAGTCGTAACAACAACGAAGTTGTTTTTACCATAAAATTATTATAACAGGTTTCGCTCTTCTTCTTCCCTTTTCCGGGGAATGAACATCGTGATCTCGAAGGGATCATTGCTTCAAACTAGTGATCCGCTCAAAAGGTACTCCTTGTTGAATTTGGAATTCGTCGGCAATTCTCATAGTTTTGGATTGTTCCATGTCTGAGGCCAACCAAATGACCTCGTTGCATTTGTGTTTTCGTGTTACCTGGAGTGTTTTGGTGTGCCTTTAAAATTTTTCTCTTGATCTCACCTTTGAACAAGACAATACTAACTGCTCTATTTTTTTCAAGATGGTATTTTTCAACGTTAAAGCTTCTACACCGAAAGAAAAACCTTGATAAAATCAAACATACTTAAATTGAACAAGCTGGCATTCTGCATTCACATTGTATTTTTTGAAATGCTACAATTTTCATAGCTTAAATCAGCAACGCCATTTTCAATTTCGTGTTTAAACATTAGCAAAAACATTGTTTACCAACAACGGTTGTGATACTAGAAACATACATGTCCATGATACTTTAACAAAGTTTGTGTTTCTTCAACAGTTCTGAATTGTTGGTAAAATATGAACATTGTTGATCAAGTACATATGTCGTGAGAATTCAGCCACGTTTTTATTTGCTCAACAGTTTTAATGTAAAATTTCTATGATAAATGCCTGAATTGAAGTTTGACCCATAGCCCACATAAAGAATAATTAATTATCCCTTAAGATAAAAAGGTCACGAAATCATAATGAATTGAAGTTCCGTTATGCGACTTCACGTTTTCTGTGGGTTTAAGTATGAAAAATATTAAAATTCACAATGTTACTGATACTTTAACTATTCTGTTTATTGATTAAAGAAGTATGAACATTGTTGATCACACATATTGGTAATAGTTCAATGTTCAACAGTGTATTTGGTATTCCAATCACAAACGTGACACTTTTTATAATTTCAGCTTTAATTGTTAGTTAAATTTGTTTGTTGTTGATCAAGACTTGATCACAACTTGACAACGTGATTGTTGATTTCATACTTATATCATATCCCGTTGTTGGTTAAAAATAAGAAAATATTCAAATCAATTTCGAACATATTTAATTTAAAAATTTTTATGATACTTACCTGACAAAAAATTGATCACGGCAGCATATTTGATTTGAAAATGCGTTCTTATATTCATCACGAAACTTGGTTAATTTCACAATTTTAGATGAATTGTTGATTAACATGTTTAAAACAACCAAGGTTTTTTCTTTCGCTGTACGGATCTTGGTACTTCTACTACGATCAAACTTTGTTGCTCTTGCTGCCATACGGAGCATCTTCATCTCAGTTGCTGTCAACTTTGAATAATCATACTTTTTGTATGTGAGTGTCGGACGCACAACCGCGCTGTAGAATCTGCTCTTCAGCTTATAGTGCAGTCATTGAAGCATTATTGGTCCGAATTTTTTTACTGTAACCGATTTGCATGAAATTTTGGAATTAGGCTCATCTTACCCTTAACTTCAAAAGTGAAAAGGATCAAACTCTTCATAATAAAGTTAATTCTAGGCGGAATACGATTAATTTTAATTTTGGTGGAAATGGCACTTATGAAACCCATTGATTTAATAGAAAAAAACATTAGTTTTCGTTTCCATGGGAACATGGGGATACATGGGAGAGTATACGAATACAACAAAACATTAAGAGAACGATGAATTTCCAAGAAGACAAAGATAATTTAAGTGCTAGCTACAGTGCTGTCATCAAGTAAACAATAGTCTGTGATAGCAATTAGTTGATAATTTCTGTTTTGTCCTGTTCCTTAATTTATTTAATTTATTCAATTTTGTAATTTTTCTGTTAAGTGCAATACATTAAAAATAGACTACTTTTTTAAATGAAAACAAATGTAAGTTGACAATAGTAAGTAACTAGATTATAAAGTATGAATTAGAAAATCCAAAAATTGTAATTATAGGTCCAATAAAAATACCCTCTGAAGAAGTTGGAAAATAACCAACGAAACGTCGGGACAAAATTTTAAAAATGGATTAATTTATTAATTGCATATAAATATAAAAGATCAAAAAGCCCAATAAAAACAGTCAAAAATTAATTTATAATACAATTGATCATTTCTTCATAAATAATGGGGATAAATTAAAGTTTATGTTTCTTAAGGCGGTATTACACTATCATATAAATATGGCAAATTGACAAAAAAAAAAATATGGCACGACATCTTCATATAAGTGTGATAGTCATATATGTATGGCAGTATTTGTATGTCTCCATATATATGACAATGATTCTAGAGCCATATATATATGGCGTAGTGTAATACAAAATCTTAATTGGCACCATATAAGTATGTTCGTCTTGTTTCAAGTAATGTAGAAATATATATCTATATAAATATTCTTCTTTTTTTTCATTATTATCTCTGTCACTTTTTATTGAAATTTACATCTATGTACGTTGTACGAGTATGCATGTGTATGTGTAATAACATTTCAGATTTCACATAAGCACTCCGTGCATTCAACGTACAAATAGAAATAAAGAAATAACTACAAATAGAGAAATAAAAATAAAAAAACATAGGATGCCGATTGTATGACAAGCGCAAGTCATATAAAATCAGTCGATTTTTATAGGGCTAGTTCATTATATTCATGCTTATGCTTGCCATACTTTATATGGCACAGGTTGTCATATAAGTGTGATAGCGATACTTTTCTTTGTCATATAATTATTGTTTGCCATACAAATTGTTCATATACAGGGTGATTTGCATAAGGTGTTACAAAAAGATAAGGTGTGCAGGTTGGACCTAGACAAGCAAAAAATCGTATGGGAGGGGGGGTCCATTTTCCCCCGTTTAGGCGGGAGGGGCAATTTAAGAAAAAAATCATTAAAAATGGAAAAAAATATATATATAAATAATATTTAAAAATAACGGTAATACCTACAGAGTCGTGCTATAGCATTTTGAAAAGCCAAAAACCTATACATACATTAAATGAAATTTAAAAATAAGTTGTTCATATGAATAGTTTTTGAAATATTAATTTTCAAAGTCAAAATTTTGAAAAAAAAACTTAATTTTTTTTCTTCAAACCATTTTTTTTACGTAATTAAGTAGTATTTTTCTGGCTTATTTTCAATGCTCTTATTTATTTTTGATCAAACACAAAAAACCGGATGTCAAAATAAACCTGTAGTTTTTGAGAAAACCAAAAATTACAAAAACGACTTTTAAAAATTTTTTTTTTTTTAAATTTTTTTTTTTCGTTATTGGATTCTTAAGTGAATCTACGAAATAAAGGATGAATTTTTTCTTTACTTTTGTTCACTTAGGAATCACTTAAGAATCCAATAACGAAAAAAAAAACTTAAAAAAAAAAAAAATTTTTAAAAGTCGTTTTTGTAATTTTTGGTTTTCTCAAAAACTACAGGTTTATTTTGACATCCGGTTTTTTGTGTTTGATCAAAAATAAATAAGAGCATTGAAAATAAGCCAGAAAAATACTACTTAATTACGTAAAAAAAATGGTTTGAAGAAAAAAAATTAAGTTTTTTTTTCAAAATTTTGACTTTGAAAATTAATATTTCAAAAACTGTTCATATGAACAACTTATTTTTAGATTTTATTTAATGTATAGGTTTTTGGCTTTTCAAAATGCTATAGCACGACTCTGTAGGTATTACCGTTATTTTTAAATAATATTTTTTCCATTTTTAATGATTTTTTTCTTAAATTGCCCCTCCCGCCTAAACGGGGGAAAATGGACCCCCCCTCCCATACGATTTTTTGCTTGTCTAGGTCCAACCTGCACACCTTATCTTTTTGTAACACCTTATGCAAATCACCCTGTATATATGGCATAGTGTAATATCACTTGCAATATTTACAGAAAGTGTGCCATACATTATATGACAACTTTGTTCATATATATTATATATATGATAGTGTAATACCGCCTTTAGAGATAGGTAGCATTCCAAAGGGGAAATAATTCTTGAAATCAGTTCAGTAGTTTCTAGGTTCCCGTTTACGTTCGCGTTCTTGCGGGAATACGAGGATAACATAAATATAGCCTATGCCCATCCTCAGGTTCTAGACTATCTCTGTACCAAAATTCATATAAGTAGGTTTAATAGTATGGGCGGTTGTCGGTAACAAAAAAAAAAAAAATTGACAGACAGATTTAATTTCAGACTTATAATATTAGTAAAGACACCCATTCCCGTGGAAATATGGTGACCAATCCCGTAGGAATATGGGGATGAGTTACAGTTTATCTTACTCGGCGATAGTGTAGCATTCTAACGGTGGAAGAATTTTTGAGGTCGGTGCTGTAGTATCAAAGTTCTCAAATGCTTTCTAGTTCCCGTGGTAATATAGGGATGAAATATATAGCCTATGTCCTTCCTTAAGTTCTAGACTATCTCTGTATAAAATTTCATTTACATCGGTTCTTAACTTGGGCGGGAGATGGTAACATAGAACATAGAACAAGAAGACAACATAGAAGGTAACATAGAAAGCCGAACAGACAGAGTTACTTTCACATTTATAATATTAGTTAGGATAAAAGCTGTATTTTCTCCAGTACTTATTGTTTAGATAAGCCCCCAAGGCCTCGGCCACGCAGTAAGTGGCTGAGCGGCAACTCTAAGCGACGTATGACCAGGCACTGATCGATTGCTTTTGAGCGATTAGTAGTTAAAATGCCGTTCTCATGAACAGTTCGCCGTATTTTACTGTCGGAAAATCGTTTGTATGTGTACAAATTACTTAAACGTATACAAAAAAGATGACGATTTGGTGTTCATCCGATTAACCAATTAAGATCGGAATTTGGAGAATTTAATCATTTATTTTTGAATCTGAGAAAATTTCCAGATAGACTCTGGCAATACCTTCGTATGTCTATCTTTTCTATCTTTTGATTTGCTGCTTGAAAAAGTGCGTCCTAGATTAATAAAACAAAGAATTGCTATTTGCCGCTCAGAACATTACTAAAAAATAAAACAGGTTTGGTTACTGAGCGGCGCCGCTTAGACGCTCAGAATTTTGCTTCACCGCTCGCTCATAGCGTGGCCGCTTCTGTGTGATTTCATATGTTTTAATTTTTTTTCCGCTCAGCCGTTTGCTGCGTCGCCGAGGCCTAACTAAACAATATATCTTATAAGGTCAAATCTCTAAACGTCTTGTCGAAGCCTCTCAATGCTTTGTCTGGCGTGCCACAAGGAAGCCATCTTGGTCCCTTGCTTTTGATTGTTACAAAAATGCTGTAATTTGTTACAGTTTGTTGCAGCGATATTTTAATTTTACTATAGATCGCGACTTCTTACAAAAAGAAACTAAGCATTTTGTTGTTTCAAGTGCCAAGTATGATCGTCGCGTCACCTAGCATTGTAGAAATATTCACTATCGCTACAATTTTTTTCTCAGTCCAGATCAGCGAAAAAATTAAACTCAACTAAACTTACAACACTGTGATAATTTAAAAATTTGTTTTTCGCTTAGACTCTCTCTTTCTCTCTCTGCCCCTTTGATTTTATTAGCGTGAATCGGAATTATTTTAAGAGCTTGTACGTTAAGTGCAGTGACAAATTTGAATTTTATTTTTACAATTAATTTAGAAATACTGAAAATAACCTCTTCAATCTGAAGTGTGTACATAGCTATGTACCTACATGCATCCTACATTCACATATTATGCTGAAGAAGTTAGTGGAACATTAATTACGGATTCATGGTTGCTTACTGGAATAACATCAAAAGTTAACCAGCCGCGAACTTTATTGATAGCACTTACGATCCTTTTAAGGAAAGAATAGATTTCCACACGACAAATCTACGTAAATATATACGTAGGAACTTATGTACGGTACCTCCCTTATTTTTATCTAAATGTCAAATTTGAATGCTTTGCATCATTAAGTCAAGTATATGTATGTACACATTAAAAAATAGCTCACCTACTTAAAGCGGAAAAGAGTGCGTTTATATGAAATTATACAATATCTAGGTATGTTTCTATTCTTCGCTTTTTGGGGAGAATAGATTGAATGACAAATTTAAATAATTACGAAAATAATAAGCTTTTTTGTATAAAAGCCATATGGTGATTCCGGCGCGTTTTTTATGATACAAATTGTAGTGTAAATGGGTACAATAGTTACATATGTATATACATACGTATTTAATATGTACGTTGTACGTATACTTGATTTCTTTCTTCAGTGTTGTTCTTCATTCTCTCAACTTAACCATTCCATCCCTTTTTGGTAGTGCTCTGGATTGTAAATCGGTTTTTTTTCTTCATACTTTGTAACGATTTTTCCATAATCGAGCAAGAATAAAGTGAAAACAAAATCTCTGGTCACTGCTTATATGTACATATTTCAAATACATGAAGTTTTCCTGTCAGACATTTATCTTTCTTTTTTGTCGCATTGAACTTGAAATGTGTAATGCACCAACATGGGCACAACAAATGTGATACACATTTCTTCAATTAGACTGCACAGTTTCTTGATTCTACTTCTTATCAAAAATAAAAGAATTGAGAGAACAACAACCAAAATGAACTCAATTGAATTGAGAGTCTTCAAAATAATAAAATGAACAGTTTAAGCAATTTTGCATATTATTTATGAAGTTCATGCATTGTAGTTGCCTTAATACTTCAAAATTTTATACCAACACGTGGACTTCAACATGTTAAAAATTTAATTAGGCTCTAGCAGTGCCGGATTTACTTTTTTAGGGCCTATAGGCGGAATTTTCGTGGGGGTCCCTTTAAGATGAACATTTTTCATATATGAACGGGAAAATGACCATTTCATTTTCTTCTATCTCTTAGGGAAATAGCAGTTGTTGATGCAGTTGTTGAATAGCATCAGGCCGACATGGGGGAACCTTCTTATGATGTAGTTGGAGATCATGTCGGGTCCGGATGATTTTTTAGGTCGTCCACCGTGAATCATTTCTACTACTTCTTCTGGATTTGTGAAGTTTTCTGCAGGTACCGGGTCATTTACATTACATTTACATTTACATGAAACCTACTCCACACATAAATCTGCGGAGTAGGGGGGTTGCAGCCGGGCGACAAAGACCATTTGGCTGATACACCACAAGACTAACTACACAAATACTACATAGAACAAATAACACATGACAACAGCACGCAGTAGTTACGGACGGTCCCCCATCTTGTAACTAACAGCGCTCATTCCGATTTAATTACGGTGTTCTAATGGGAACCGACTTCAGTTTTTTTTTTTCAGTTTTAAATTCATTTTTATTAATTCTTTCTTAAAACTACTTATTTGCTAACAAAAATGATTAAACTAGCTTACATAATAACTTAATTAACTTACTGACCCTAGACGGGTACTCTAAATTATACAATAACTTATTTCTAATGCCTTTCGGCCTAAAGATACCATATATCTATTTCACACTAGAACTAATTAATAACTAAGAAAATTAAAAAAAAACTTAGTTTCATGGATCATTTCATTTTTTATGTTTTTCTTAAAATTACTTACAACTAATTAAAACTACTTAAAACTAATTAAAACTACTTAAAACTAGAGCAGCCATAGTAGCTTTTTATATGTATTTTTTTTTTTTTTTTTTGTTTTTTGTGTTTTATAATTTTTTTTTGGGATTTTTTATTTTTTCTATTTTTTTTGGATTTTGGGACGCACAGTGTTTTTACATTTTTTTTGATTTTAATTTTTTACAATTTTTTTTTTTTTTTGGTTTTTATAATTTTTTTGGTTGCCACTATGTCTACCCCCTACACCCTAAGTCTTACACACTAAGCCTGTGCAAGCCAGCCATTGGCGACTCGCTACCAATATCATTTTCTGCCTGTTGCTCAGACAACCACCAGAACTGTTCTGACGTTTTAACAACGTCCCGTCGATCGCGATCTGATACCGCCCTACTGAACCGGAGGAGCTCTTCAGCTTCTCCGCCTACTGCGGCGACGTCCCGGCCATAAAGGAGCCGTCGTTCCACGGACTTACGGCAGACGTGGTAGATCAACGGAACCGCCGATCTGTCCTGTATCAAACCTATCATGTCAAAATAGAGGAAAGCCTCCGGTGGGACAAATCCATTGAAACGTGTTCTCTCCATATATTGTAAGTTGGGGTAGTAAGACCCAAATATCAGGCCATTGTTCGAAGACATAGACCTTGCAGTGTGACCCCGAGTCAGTTTTATCATGAAGTTGTCGATTCTGTTTATTTGAGCCCCGTTGTAAAGGACCTCATTAGGATAATATTTTCTGTACTCCGACTCTGGTGTTCTGTGCAATCCAAGACAGGTACGCAGACACTGTCTCTCAAACACCCGAATCTTTTCCATTTGAGACGCTGTAACATTGAACCATACAGGGCACCCATAGACAATCATTGGCCTTATGAGGGCCATGTAGCAAATCACCTTCACTCTGCTATCAAGTTGACTGCTGTGAAACAGTCTCCTTGTCAGACCAAAAGCTCCTCTAGCCCTGGCCAGAGCTGCATCCATATGTTTGTTAAAATATAGATACTGATCTAGCCAGATGCCCAGGTATTTGACTACTACTTTGCTTGGCAGTGGGTGGCCATATAGATCAACGATCACCAGCTTTCGCCAGTTCTTTCTCGTATCCCTTGAGGCCCGAGCCAACGAGGTTCTAAACACAATTGTTTCCGATTTCTGGAAGTTGATTTTCAACTTCCAGTCATCGCAATATTGCTGAATCTTATCGAAGTCACGCTGCAAGAGTATTCTGATGACCTCGATCTTTGGACCTGTTCTGTACGCGATTAGGTCGTCGGCGTACGCGATAGCATGGTGAAGTGAACCAATTAGATCGCCGGTGAAAATGCTAAACAAAATAGGCGAATTCACCGCTCCTTGTTGCAGACCATTCTGTATTTTAAAAGTTCTGGTAGAAGTTGTGTTGCAACTTTTCACCACAAACGTTCTACCATGAAGCATGTCATTTAGAATATAAAGCAGTGGTTTACTCATGCCATATCTAATCAACTTATAGAAAAGACCGTCTAACCAAACGGTGTCGAAAGCCTTCTCCAAGTCAACCAGACATGCACCCGTACACTGATTTTTAGCTTTGTTCCATTGAATATCTGATACTAGTTTAGACGCGGCATGTGTGGTATCATGGCCCGCCTTAAAACCGAACTGATTTTCAGGAATAATATGTTTGTCCTCAGCCCATGTGGACAGAGCTCTATTGAGAACTTTCTCGAATACTTTGCTGATACTCGGAAGAAGACTAATTGACCGGAGATTTGCTGGATTGGAACCATCCTTCCCTTTCTTAAGGAGAGGATGGACCACTGCCGTCTTCCAACGCACTGGATAATATGCATTATTCAGCGCATTGTTGAACAACGTGGTGTATATGTCCACCGCTTCCGAAGGGAGGTTTCGCAGCACAACATTGGGTATGCCGTCGACTCCTGCTGACTTCTTTTTCTTTATTTTGTGAAAGATGTCCAAGAGGTCCATCTTAGAAACGAACAGGGTGTTATCCCCGTTTCGCTGGGCGATGACTGCATTTGCAAGTCGGTCGTCATTGAACCTAGTGAAACCAGGATTCTCGGATCGCCAATGCGAGATCTCGTCTCTAAGATAGAAGTGTCCAACGAAGGCTCTATTCTCAAGGTCGTAATTCGGGCGAATGCACTCATTCACCTTATATACTCGCTCGAAAACAGCACCCACCGTCTCTACCTTCTCCTGAGCATCTTCCACTATAAAGTGGTCATCATCCAAGATGGCCTCATCCGGATCTATCCCTACTGTCAAAAGTAAGTTTTTGTTTTCTGTCGTCCTTTGGAGTTTAATACCCTGAAGGTCATTTTGATCTTTTCTCCTAAAAATTTTATTTATTTCCGGAAACATACTCGGGTTGTTGGATTGTACAGCCCGAATTTTGTTGTTCCAGAAAAGCGATATAGAGATTCTGTAATTTTCTTTAATTAACTGTTGGAGATTTTTGATCTGTGACTTCAGAGTTCTAATCTCCAAATCGTGTCGGTCAGTAAACCTCCTGTGCAAGAGTTTTAGTCTTGACAGGAGTCTACTTTTTTGTTTGTAAAGTGCGTCGATTGTCGCGTTTCTGTACATGTTCGTAGAGTCATGTTGCCTATATTTAGGAATTGTCCTGTCCATTGTTCTACGGATTGCATCCTCCATACGTTGCAGGTACCCATCGATCTCTACGTTCGACAGATTCCTGTTGCATGGTGGCGCAATACCGTTTGAACGAAGTTCCCTTGAGACGGCACCGGCAAAGCGCGGCCAACGTGTCTTACCGTAGTTGTAAGAGTGCGTTGGCACGTACTCCTCCAGTTCCACAAGGTCGTTCGGAAGCAGTATGACGGCGGCAAGTCCACAGTGGTCACTGTCGTACTCAACCGTCGTCAAACAATTTTTCGTTCGTCGAAGAATGTCGTCGGTCAGTTTCAGTCTTGAGTCTAAAAGCAATAGATCCAAATAAGAGCCACTTCGAGGATATGAAGGCCTGTCAGTAGCTAGCAGATCGACTTTACACTCAATACTGTGGAGCCCCAGCCAATTGAATAGCTGGGTCCCCCTTGGATTGGCTAATTGATTTCCCCAATCTTGGTGTTTAGCATTGTAATCACCGGCCAAAAGGAAATAGTTTTCATACGAGTTCAGATTCAGACATCGAAACAGCGTTTCGAGCTCTGTTATAAAACATGAGGTTTGAGAAGCTTCCGGCGGTGCATAGAGCGAGACGACATACAATCGCCTCCCCTGTTGGAGAGGGATGCATATGATACACGTTTCCAGCAACCGGAATCGACGTACTTCACCGCTATATATTACCTTATGAGCAATGCCCTTACGTAAGAAGATCGCAACCCCACCCGCGAGAGTCGAGTTGGGTCGGTCCCTCCTTATGATAATGTAATTGTTATCCGTCAGTTTGTGATGCTGATTTAGCCTAGTTTCGCTAACCATACATACATCAGGACGTTGGTCTTTTAACAACTCAAGGAAGTTGGTTCGTCGTTCTATCCTAACTAGCGAATTCACATTCACGGCTAGGATCTTAAAAGGCCTCTCCGGCAGCGCGCCCGTTAACCTAAAAATTGCGCAAGCGACGGCACTGCATGGTAGATCAAGTCTACCCTACGCGCCTGCTCACTTATTTGCCGTGATAGTTCACTCATTTGTGCCTGAATGACACGCAGAGCGACCATCACCTCTGACTCCCCAGTAGCTGCCTTTGACACAGATGGCTGTGCGGCCTCTTTCTGGGGAGGTTGTACCGTTTTCCCAGCTCCACCCGCCATTTGGGCGTAGGAAACTTGGGGAACGACGGCCCTTGGAGTCGGTCTGGCTGTATGCCTTCCCTCGTCCTTGGTTACTGTTGGAGCAGCTTTTAATGATTTTTTAATCACTTGGTATCGAGGACATCCCCGATAGTTAGCAGGGTGTCCATCTCCACCACAGAGAACACATTTCAATTGGGTCTTATCTTCGACCCTTTCCTCACCGAGCTTGCACTCTTTTTCTTTGTGGTTCTCTCCACACTTTACGCACCTCGACTGCATTTGGCAGTTGAATGCGGCGTGCCCGAACCGTTGGCAACGAAGACATTGTAAAATGTCTCCGTGCCTGTTTATTTTTTCCCATCTTACCATCTGGTAGTCCAGGACGGAGATTTTCCTTAGACTCTCCAGACGGCTACTGGGTGATAGGGTGACGAGGAACATCGGCAATAGCCGCCTCTCCCGTCTAGCCTTAGCCGTGGTGAACGACTTGACCCCGATAAACTCG
This sequence comes from Melanostoma scalare, assembly GCA_949752695.1. Lineage (NCBI taxonomy): Eukaryota > Metazoa > Arthropoda > Insecta > Diptera > Syrphidae > Melanostoma > Melanostoma scalare. The sequence continues at coordinate 165,721,646 of OX456985.1, read as the reverse complement.
AGATCGTCGCTCGCCAACCTGCGGAGTTCCGCTAAGAGCTCCTCTGGGTCAGAGGTAGGCTCTACCCCTTTCAAAAGCATACTTTTTGGCTTCTCCTCTTTGGGAGTATAACTATAATGTTCGGTGGCTGTCACTTTCAACAACTCCCGAATGATCTTGTGGTCACCAATGTTTTCACATTGGATCGCATGTCGATCCTGTCCTAAACGTTTAATAACAAATTTATCGCCTATGGCGGACTTACACAGGCTTTTTGTTGCTTGAAAATCTACCTTGTGGGTGTTTATAGGGGGCACCCTGCTTTTAGCTGCTGTTTTCCTTGGCTGCTGCTGTTGTTGTGCTGGCTGTTGCTGTTTTTCCTGCTGCTTCGGCTCTGGTGCCTGCTTCCTGCTGGTGGTCGTTGGCGCGGCTTTTTTAGCTGCGGTCCCCCGTGGCTGCTCCTTTGTAGCAGTTTTTTTAACCTCGACAGCTATTTTATTAGCTGTCGTCCCTCGTTGCTGCACGGGCGCAGTTTTAACATTTGCAGCCTTTGTTGTTGTAGGCTGCTGTGGTTTATTATCATCATTGTGTGCCGCTGGCAATCGTAGTTGCTTAGCCTCGCATTCGGCTTGCCTGCGGGCTATTTGCCTTGTTTTTATTGTCTGAATTTCGGCAGACAGCTTCTCCACGATTTTTGTTATCTCATGGAGTCGCTTGTCCTCCTCGTTATCTCCTATAACGTCATTGTCATCGTCACCGTTCTCCGCTAACGCAGCGAAAGAATTGTTGCTGCCGGTGTAACGGCCTTCCCCACCGTTCGACTCGTAGTCGTATGTCGAATTTAAACTACCGACACTCTCCGAACTGGTCGACATACCATCGTCGTCGACCTCCTTATCAGTTGCCTTTGGGAACCGACTTTTTTCGGTTGACAAGGCCGTTGTCAGGTACCGGGTCATTTAAAAGGTAATCGTTGTTGAATAACATGACTTGAGTGTCCGTTTGCTGCAGTTGTCTTAGAGTTGCCTCAACTTCTTCGATAAGCCCTGAATCGTTGGGTGGTTTTGGTACAAAGTTTTCCTTGAAAAAATTGGCAAACGCATCTGCTTTCTCTTGGGTTGTCTCGACTTCTCCTTGTCCGGTGCTTATTTTTTCAGGCATCTTTTGTTTTTTCCCGATGATGTTGTTGATGGCTTTGAATGCGTCGGGTCCAGGCTTGATGTTCTGCAGCCTTTGTTGGAACAGGCTGTTGTTGTGATATTGAAAAGCGTTCCTCAGCATGATGTGGGTGCATTGGAGCTCACTCTTCACCATTTGGTAGGTGTTGCTCACGGTATTCCAATCTCTTTGCTTAATCCTTTGCAGTTTCTTCCTCCGCCTTTGGCGGTGTTCGTATAGCCGCACAATTCCTTCTAGGAGGTGCTGGTATCTGTCTCTGGATGTTCTTGGTCTCTTCTGTTCATCTCAGGCGTTTGTTATTATGCCCTCCATTGATTTAATAGCCTCATCGATCTCGTCGTTGGAGAGGTTCCTGTTTGCTTTCAGCAAAGTGATTGTTTCCTCGATCCTTCTTTGGAAATCTTCAGTATTTAAGCGGCTGTAGTTGATGTACTCCTCACCTGTCGTCGGACTAATCGAGATGATTAGTACCGCTCCCAGTGTACCTTTTGGTTAGGATCCTTGTTTTTGTATATATATCCGCTTCGACACAGGTTTTGTTTACTTGAACCACAAACGAGTTGAAGGTTTTGTTCTTGGCTTTCCTTGAACGGAAGACCGTGACTTTGGACGCTGGAATACCTTCTATTTGAAGCTCATCCTGTACTTCGATTGTTGAATATGAGTGATGGATGCCTTTCAGTAGTAGGAGCACCTTCCTATCTTCACGAGGTAGAATGTATGGTTCTGAACCTTCCTGGTTTTTAAGAACGTGGCGGTCGATAAATCAGTTTAGTAGCTCTTGGCTACGGGGGTTTCTGTACTCTGGTTTGCCGATTATTTATTTATAAACATTTACACGCTGGGCTACGTGGGTTACTGCACTCAGGTTTGCAGATTATTTATTTAAAAACAGTTACACGCTGGGCTACGTGTTTTACTGCACTCTAGTATAGTTCAAGTTTTTATTAATTATTAATAAATATTCCCGAGCTGGGCTACGTGGGTTACGGCACTCTGGTTAGCAAAATATAATTATAAACAATCTCACGAGCTGGACTACGTGGGTTACTGTACTTTGGTTTGCAGTATTTCAATTTGTGGCGGCCCCATATTTTGTGGGCGCCCCTAGGCGCCGCCTAGTCCGCCTATATGGCTCTGGGCTCTAGGATGAGCCGAATGAATAAAATGAAAAATAAACTATCTAGGTATTGACAAATCGTTAACAATTGCACTAAACATTAGCAATAAATTAAAATAGTTAGGTATATTTTCTAAAGGGTTTTTTGGGGCGACTTTCGTCTCAGGATTACTTTTACATATTACCACAAAGACAAAAAAAGAATTTCTTAATTTATTTTTAAGTCCATGCTCTACAGCTTTAACAAATTTCAAACCAGAAAATGTTTGAAAGGTTTTGAAATTGCGATAAATCGTACTGTAAGGCAAGTTAAATATATAACAAATAAGTAAGCGCCTTCTGCAAGATGTTTCTGTAAATCGTGCAACTTTTCCAGTCTAGTCCATTTCCTAAGGCTTGTGGGACAAACCACTTCGCATAACCCTACAGAAAATAGTGCAGCATTAGTCGTGTTTTATTATCACATTTACCTCGTTTCCACTTAGAATCGGGTAATCGAATCGGATTATGATTCAGATTTCGATGCAGGTATCAATCCGGATCGGATCACGATAACAAAACATCTTAGATCATCATATTTTTTTTTACTATTTCAAGTTGGTAGCTGTGTGAAACTCGTTCTTTCTAAAATGACATTTCAAAAGAGTTGCAGAGTTGCCCTACGAATATTTTCTTCGATGGTTATATTTTACCGAAAAATGATACTCATACTCAAATATACACTTTTTGCATTTATTCTAATTCATTTCACGAATTTTTTTTTTTTTTATAATTAACGCGCACATCAAGGGGTTATGACTACCCTTATAATGTTATAGAACACAGTGCGAGCATTTAGGAAAATAGAAGAGGATTTGAAAGTAGACACCGATGCACGTTGCTTTTGAATTTTTGTGAATCGTAATGTAGGGGAAAAACAGGGTCAGATAGAGCATTCCACATTCGGGTGGTCCGACTAAACTATTAATCTCTATACTTGACTGTACGTCCGAAGTTGGGCTCAAGGTAAAACTGATGAGCATTCCTAGCGAGGCGGGTGTTGCGGGTAAATTGTTTCAGGGGAGGAATGCAACTGGCTACTTCACTAGAGTAGAAAAAGCTTGAAGGGAAAATTTCTTCCCATCAGCATGGTTCTTTAGCTGGTAGATCCACTGCCACTAACCTTACAATTTTTTGTAATCTAATTTTAAATGGTACCCGTGGTGTGATGGATAGCATGTCCGCCTGTTAATCCAGAGGTTCGAGTTCGAATCCCACCAGAGGCAAAAATGTTTTTTCTACGGGTATCGCCTTTCTCGAGGAATTGGCAAGTCCTCCGTTAGTATTCATTTGCCATGAAAAGCGCTTTCTCGATTAGCCGTTCGGAACCGGCAGAAAATTGTAGGTCCCCTCCATTCCCTCACAAGGGATGGTTGTGAGAAACGCGCTAGGCCCAGGGGCTCCTCGCTCTGTAGCGCCACCCTATTTATTTTTTTATTTTTTTTAAATTTTAAATGGCCTTGAGAAGGGCTATCAGTATGATGTTATATACACTGATTTTGCTAAAGCATTTGACCGAGTAAATCATGATGTTTTACTCAATAAACTTGGTAATTTTGGGTTTCATTCAAATCTTCTCAACTGGTTAGAACAATATTTAAAAGATCGCGTTCAGTACGTCTGTATTAATAATATTCTTTCTAAGCATATTTATGTCACATCTGATGTTCCTCAGGGTAGCCATCTTGGACCTCTGCTCTTTTTGCTATTTATTAATGACATTCCTGACAGAATTCTTAACTCAAGTTGTTTAATGTATGCTGATGACCTTCAAATTTATCGTTGTATAACCACCGAGCAAGACTGCCTTTTATTACAAAATGATCTTCATAATCTATCAAATTGGTGTAAGATGAACTCATTTCATCTTAATATATCTAAATGTCAAATGTTTGTCGCAGACGTTCGTCGGTTAACTTCACATATAATATTGATATTATGGATCTTTCTATTATAACTTTTAAAAAAGATCTTGGTGTCATTTTTGATCAAAAACTTAACTTTTTAAGACATTTTTAATTTCTAGTTGCTAAAAGCAGCTCAATGCTGGGCTTTGTTCAACGAAATTCAAAGGACTTCAAAAACCCGCATACTCTAAAAAGTCTTTATTTTGCATTTGTTAGGTCAACATTGGAATATTGTAATACCATATGGTATCCTTCATTCTCAATTCATTCTTTAAAATTAGAAAAAATCCAAAGACGTTTTACTAGAGTCGTTGTGATGGATGGAATATAGACATGCCTTCTTATGGCACAAGATGCCTCTTTACACGCGAAGGAAATACTTCGCAGTTATGTTGCTCGTGACGTAATGGCTGATCATATTGATTGTCCTCCTATTCTATCGTTAATAGGTATCAATGTGCCTGCTAGATTGCTTTATTGAAACAACATATTTCTTAATATCCCATAACACAGAACTGTATACCATTGTGCAGGTGTTTAAGAGAAACAAATACAATATTCGATGTGATAGATTTTAATATGAGTAGACATGTATTTAAATCAAATCTTTTATTGATGCTAACCAACCCCAATGGTGCCATTGTTAAAAAAAAAACATTTATTTATTTATTTACTTAATTATAATCTAGTAATCACTGAAGTTTTGTTATACTTTGTTAGATGAAAAAATAAACTAAACTAAAGAGATTCGGAGACAAAACGGAGCCCTGGGGCACACCAGCATTTATGAAGTGGGTATCAGACTTGAAGCCATCCAATACAACTTGTATTAAACGGTTGGAAAGGTAGTTTCTAATCTAACGAAGAAGAGACTCATCGGTACCATAAACACGCATTTTCGATAAATGCTTTAGAATTATTAAGCGCAATAATCTTACTTTCTCCAAAACAATGTAAAGATTGGTTCCACTTTTCGGTGAGATAAGCCATCAAATCACCGTTTGCTACGAAAGCCGTACTGACGGTCATTAAAAACGCTTTAGTTCTTCAAGATTTTTCAAAAGTTGACGGTTTATCAACGTTTCCATGACCTTGGAAAGGAGAGACGTAAGTGGAATTGGACGGTAATTTGAAGGGACCGGCTGGACAAAAGCAGTTTTCAATCTGCTCGGGAAAATCCCAGCAGAATAGGAAAGATAAAAAAGTTTACGCAGTGGTTTTGCCAGCGTAGAAGAACACCTCCTCAGAATAACGGCGGGGATACCATCTGGACCAGCGGATTTATGTATATTGAGATCTTCGAGGACTCCCACAACCGAGCGAGTTCGAAAAAATATCTGCTTCTTCACAGAATTTGCAGACTCGAGCTCAGGTGGAGCCAAAATGCTATCAGGAAGTGTCGAGTTGGCAGTAAACTGAGCTGCCAGCAAATTGACTTTGTCGATGGGCGTTGGGACCGATGACGTGGTCGAAAACTACTTTCTCTATCCCTAATTGCTTGAATCGAACCACCAATTATCTTTGGGGATGATACTCTTTGTTCTGTGAGGACCAAAATTTGTCATTCCGTTGAGAACTACGTTAGATATCATATCAGCTGATGCGTCAACGTTTTCGTCGAGAAAGCACAATGCCCGATCAAAATTATGAAAGAAATTATTCAGGCCGTCCCAATTGGCTTTCTCGTATTGCCACACAGTTCTTTTAGAGACTTTATTTTTTTTTACCGTGACGGAAAACGAAAAATCTACCGATATGACACAATGGTCCGATTTGCCTATATGTATATAGGTATGTTTGTTTTGTAAACTTTCTCATTATTTCATGAATTATATAAAAAACTAGCTGAGCCTTCGGCGTATCTCAGGGCCCTCAGGCCCTACATTTTTCAAATTGAAAGGTAAAGTAGCTTCTAAGTTTCCTTTTTTTTTGTTGATTTACGTGTATTTTATATGGACAAAAGTGACATTCAGGAAAAATGCCATAACTCGGGAACGGGTCGACCGATTTCAGATTTTTAAAATCCATCTACCAACATCCCCTAAGCTACCACAAAAATTTGGTTTCATTCGGTCGAGTTGTTCTCAAGTGATGCGATCACAACCAACCGAACACTTCTTTTTATATATGAAAAAGATAAATAAATACGAAGCTTCTCGCTATCTATCTAAAATATATTTCATTTCACAAAGATAAAAATGTTCATGTGGTAATACTGTTATTATTCGAAATACTGGAAGTGATACCAACGTTTTCAATGGAAAATTTCCTCTTGTGTGAAATAGAAGAACTAGTTTTTGGATCACAAGAATAGATCCAAACGATAAGCAGGGTCTCACTTTGTTGTTGTGACACTAGCCGCGTTTTATTACCACAATGATCCAATCCGGATTTGATCTTGATAATAAGACAGCTTTAGATCATCATATTTTTTTTATTTCCAGTTGGAAGTTGTGTGAATTTCGTTCTTTCAAATGACATTTCAAAAGAGTTGCAGAGTTGCCCTACGAGTTTTTTTTCAATGGTTAATTTTTTGTTCTTTTTTTTTAGGGAAAAATGATACTCATGCATTTTGTCAAATATACATTTTTTTGCACTTATTTTTATTAATTTCACGAATATATGTTATGTTTTGTAAAACTTTTTCATTATGTCATGAATTATGCAAAAATGAATAAATGTGAAGCTTCTCGCTATCTATATAAAATATATTTCACTTCACACAGATAAAAACGTTCATGAGGCAATACTGTTGTTATTGGAAATAGTGGAATTGATATCAACGTTTCAAATGGAAAATCTCCTCTTGTGTGAAATAGAAGAACTAATTTTTAGATCACAGAAATAGATCCAACCAAAAAGCAAGACCTCGTTTTGTTGTTGTAACGCTAATAAACCCATGATCTGATCCGGATCAGACCAATAATAAAATACGGCTACTAATAAAATTATGATTTGATCTGGATCAGATCAATAAAAAACGCACCTAGTGTTGAATAGCCCGATCTTGTAGGTAACTTAACTTACAAGTTTAAAACTATGAAAAAATCGACGCCAACAGTGAATTTGTTTCGAGACAATTTACCAACGTTCGCAGTGTTCATGCGGTTTCCATTTTACCACAGTGAAATGGCAAACTAAAATGCACATGAATCAAGTGACAGGTGTCAAAAAGACCAACTCTGAAAAAAGTTTTGCCAGATTGAAAACCACACGTCTGAAAAAAACACTCTTTAAATGTTGTAAATATGGTTGGCCCGGCTCTGTAGGTAGGGATTCCAGTTTGGTTTAAGTTCTTTGAGGTCCTCTTTTACTTGATTGCGCCACCTTGGACGAGGTCCCTCCTTTTTCTGCATTGTTTTTGAAAACGAGTATAGGGATATCCATCCGCTCTAAATGTCCCAGCCCATGTCTTAAAGGGGTTAAGCGGTTGGCAAGAGTATAGTTCCCCGTGTGATTTCCGCACTAATGTTATTTTACGTGTTTTTAGCGGATCCAGAACTACCTCAAGGTTTTGTCTGTTTAATATGACATTTTGTCACATTCATCTATATTCTGTGTCCATGTTAGATGACAGTATTTGCAGAAGCAAGCTGTAGAGCCATGTTTAGTTTTGGCATCCCTGCAAAACTCTTACGACTATGCAGGATGACTTTGGAGAATTCACGCTGATCCGTCAAGGTCGGTAAAGAACTCTGCGAAAAACCTTTGATGTGGAAAAAGGCTTTAGGTAAGGCGACAGATCATGCGAGTTCTTTAACATCATACTTGAATAGATTGTACAAAACTCAACAACACCAGAGAAATAATCTTTTAAACCTCACAATTACTCGCTTACGCAGACGATATTGACGTTATGGGATGAAGTATGCGTAATACCATATTATGTACTTTTGCTATCATTGAAAAAGAAGTGGCAAGAATGGGTATAATTGTTAATGAGGGCGAAACGAAGTATGTACATAGGACGCTAAGCAGGCGTACTCCTCTATAACTGGCGCAATTGTGAAAGTCGTCTTTAATAAGGATCAAACATACAATACTGAGGTTCCCTTCATCGGACATGGTCTCATCGGTCCATATCATGTAGATCAGCTGGTGGATGCTGTTTTCTAACTGATCTCCAGCTCCCTTGAAGAGATCGGCGCCGGCGCCAAGGATATCTGATCCTGCAGATTTATTTGATTTAAGTGTACTGATGGAAAGCTTAACCTCATCTGGGCCGAGAGAACGGCATTCTTCAGCATCGTCGAAGTTGAACGGGGCATTCTGCCTGACGTGATATTCCCAGATCCTCATCAGTGAATGCAAGTCTATCACTATCTAGCTTGAGTTCGAGGTGATCATTTTACATTTTATCTGAATTTCCTTAAACTTGCGAATTTTGTGTTGTTTCTTTCTTTTCTCTTTGCAGCTCTCCTTGTAGTGATCACAGTAACCTTTTTTTTGTTATTGCATCAACATTTATCGTGGTTTTTGTTGTGCTAGATAAACCGGGCTTCTTCGAAATATGGGTTTCGTTTTGGAGTGTGGAAACCAGAATTTGCATTGCTGCTACTGGTCTTCAAGGATTAATTAATATTTGAATGATGTTTAATGAATTAATGGCATAAAGAAGCATAGCTTTCGGACTTCATATCGTTTTACAATGTTAGCTCGCGCTATTCGTGAACAGGATATTCTAATTCCGATCTTAGTTATAACAAGGTAGTGTTCCGAGTCAAAGTTGGACCATCATTTAGTTCGGACATCACACTGGAAGAGTGTCTTCCATCAATCTCAACATGGTGAACTTGGTTGACTGTTGTTTGAACTGGGGATCGCAATGTACCTTTACTGTTTTGAGGTAAATAAAGACTTAGCCCCACAGAAAATCCTTTATCGGGGGGTTTTGTCCATTGCATTTATAAACTATAGTAGCGTTAAGGAGGGGAGATCCCTGCTATCGCCGTCTATATAGGTACTCTCCATTAAGCTTTCCACCTTCTCAAATCGGAAAAAGCGAATCGTAGAACCTGTGTGTGGAACGCATAATTTAGTTTATATACAATGGTTTTGTCACGCAAGCTACAGTTTCCAGATGTCGTCTTTCCTTACTGATGTACTAAAATCGCCAATATATTTTTCGAGGAATTCGTAGAAACAATCTATGGATTATTCGGCTTTCTCTTTTGTTTGGCCATAAGAATATCATTGAAAAATCTTCCAAGGAAAAGATAAATTGTTCTGCGATTTTTTTGAAAGAGTCGCATTACTTTAACAGAGACCAAATTCAAATCAGGTCAAATCGTTTCAATAAAGGACTCTACCTCATTCTCTAAACTGACTTTTTCAATTTTGTCGATGAAATAAATATAATTAATTTAATAAAAATATTTTTTAGCCGGCACTTGTTAATGAATAGCTACCCCGCTGCTGTTTCGTTAAAAAGTTTTAATTATTTCGCTAAAAACATAACGGCTAAACATGTATCCAAGTTTAAAAGTAGTACCTATATAAGTTATACCCATTATATTTTTCTAGATACCTGGAATACGAGTATTGTCAACATAGTTTAGTTACCTTCCTCATGTAAGCCTGGAATTTATATTTTTGTTATTTTTTTTTCATCCGCCCTTCGCAACAAAATTCGAAGTAAAACTTTCAAAAACATTAACATTCCTGTCCTAGCCCCTAACTTCTTCATAAAGTTTTAATTACTCAGGGCTGTAAATGTCTTCCCTGAAGTCTTATAAACGTCCATCACTTAGGTACACGCAAATTTTTAATTTAAAAATTATCGATCAAACCCGCTTGTAGGTACCTACCTACTTAAAATTTCTCAATCCTACTTTCATTTTTAACTAGCTGTTCAGTGTTCACATCACAAAACAATACATGCAAGGTGAAGAAAACGAAGCTTATTCCTAGGAAGTTATGTAGGCACTGATAGAAAAAGAACAATCCCAAATATTTGAAAAAAAAGTGCAACAAGCAGTTGGCATTGGCATATTCCTCACAGTGATAACCTTTCGGCTCAAATGGTTGTCATCTACATGCAGCTTGTCCATGCTAATTAAAAAGTTACTTTTTCATTGCTTAAGTCTTAATTATCACAGTTAAGAGAAGAAAAAATATTAATTAGATGTTCTTGTCATAGGCAATAGTGAAATTGTCTTCCCTGTACGCATGCACTGCGAGGACATTAAACCTTCTAGGTATGGGACATGGGAGCGTTGAATAGAATAAAAAAAAAAACAACATGCATTTAAGCGATGCATCTTTTATACCTTTTGTAGCTTTTTTGTAACAAAGAGGATCGTTGTTGTAGAATGTACACACTACACACCCCACATATAGGTACCCACATAATGTTTGTTTAGCTGGAAGTGTGCTAGTGCTTTTATGGTTTTAATGTCAACTAGATGCGGAAGGCTAGTGATATAGCATGGGACATGGGAATGGGATACATCACTTCGGGCTTCAAAAAGTGTCTTCTCAGCCCATTCACATTCAATCTTTTTCCGATGTCACCCTCTGTCGGCATGAGAAGCGGATCCCACTACAATTACTTATATGTATCTGCCATCTGCCTATATACATATGTAGGTAGGTATTTAGTACATATTTTTTGTCTAAAGCTTTAGCAACTAACCCCTAAAATCTATTCTTCTTAGGCTTATTTCTTGCTGCGGCTTTTAACCTTTTTGAATTGTACTATGTACGATATATGTATAACGTATATTCCATCCTAGAGTTAAGTGTACTCATTCGACAAGAATATGCGGTAGTAATACGATTATGTTCGTTAATCACACAATAGAATATTTGTATAGAAATGTAGGTACACTATGCAGCTAATAGTATAGGTAGGGATTAAACGCTACGAAATTCACATTGATTATTATCAAACAATTTAGGTTCATGTTTGAGGATTAAAACAAATGCACCCACCAGTTGCGCAAAACATTTTTCTAATCACCCAGTTGGTATTACTTAAAGGTCACGAAACGAAGGATATATGTATACCCAATGAAGCCGATTGTCGAATGAATCAATGAAATGGTACTTTATTCAACGAGCAACTGTGTGGTTAATACTAATCTTGACTACTTAATGCGGCAATGCGCGCTACTCTCGTACAATTACAATTTTTTATTTATAAAAACTGTTTGACTGACTCCCCTTTGGAAATGCTTGCTGATGTGAATGCTTTTAGAACTAACGAAACTTTCAAAAGTTCCTTTGGATGGAAACTATATTTTTTCCACAAGAGGGCACTATCGATTAGCAAATGCAAGAACCTATTTGGTTTGTGGGTGTTTAAACAGGGTGACTACTAGATTCTGAGGCTTACTAATTTTATACCAATGAAAATGAAAATTACTCCATGGACAAGTGGAATGATTGTGTACTAAGACCAACGACAATTAAGTTTTTATTGAAAAGCTAATTTGTTTTACAATATTTGATATATATCGCACCCAGTGCTGCCGTTTCTACTGTCATGACAGTAGACTACTGTTTTTTCATTCTAAAAAAGTCCAATCTCCTGTCTCCTGTTACCAAGTAATTTTTTTCAAAATTCTACTGTTTTTCTGACTTTTCTAACTATTACATTGAGTAACTCAGTAGTCAAACATTTTATTACTTTTTACAAATATTTATTAAGTTCATAAGAATTTTTTTTATCCTCGTACCACAATATTCTTCATCTTCAAGAAAAGATATTATAAAAGAACATACCTGTTCAAGTTCTGTTGGTATTTCAGATGGTGATAAATTATAAAAACTTGTCTCAGATTTATTTGGGGGTCGAATGTGAGGAATTTTTAAGAAAATCAGTTTTTTTGATTGAAGATGTTGAAAATATTCGGGAAAATACTTTAAATTTCTACATTAAAGGATGCAGTGAAATAAAAAATCGTTTTCCAATAGATAGTTAACTTTTTCAACAGTTTCAATTTGTAGATCCTTGTATAGCTCTTAATTTAAACAGAACACAAAACTTGAATTCTTTGCAAATACTTTGTAATCATTTTTCAAAATTGATAAATACAGTTGATCTTTTAAACGAGTGGCATAGTTTGCCTACGTACTTTAAAGAAGAAGAAAGACAAAAAGTAAAAGACGCAGGTATTGAAGAATTTTGGAACATGATTGCAGGTATCAAAGATTACAACGATGAGCTAATTTTTAAAAATATCTTTAAATTGGCTGAGATTGTTTTAAGTTTGCCACACTCAAATGCAGAATGTTAGCGAATTTTCAGCATTGTTATAGATGCAAAAACAAAAAAAACCCAAATGTTTAGGGAATAAGACTCTCAATGCAATTGCTGTCATAAGATCGCACTTAAAAGAAGATGATTTGAATTGAACGGCATTCCAAATTACGGAAACACATTTGAATTTAATGAAAAATCAATGAGAAAATATGTGATTATATTTTAAATAATAATTTCAACTAAAAGACTGATATATTGTCCTATTTTATTTTAGTTTTTAATTCTTTTTTGATTAGTAAGCCATACATTTAAAGTTTAGTTTTTGAATAATTTTATAAGTTTTTTATTTAGTTTGCTTTGAATAATAATTAAGTTTTGTTTTGAAAAAATAAATAAAAAGTAGATAAATGAATTTCCAGTTTAGTTTGGTGAGACCAAACAGAAACCTTAGAATTTTTTTCATTTTGTAAGGTTGATGTATCGAGTTTTCAACTCTGCATAGCATTCTTATACAATTTAGAAGAAACATTGCTAAATCTTGATTTGACTTAAGGTGATGCCAGCACGTTATTGATAAATACTGACGTAAGCGAGGTTCACTAACACATTCGAGTCCAGTTGGACGTTCTATTCGAAAAAAATTAAATCTCCTGTTTTTTGTCAATTCATCGAACGGCAGCACTGAATTATACAGGGTGTCCCGTAATTCGTTTTACATACTTTGGGATATGATTCTTGGTCATATTCTAAGAAAAAAAATTGTTCTACAGTAAAGTCCGTTTCTCAAGTTTGACATCACTTTTTGACAATTTAAAAAAAGGCTAACTTTGGTGTACCCTGACCTGTGTTAAATTCGATATCTCTGTCAATACTGGTGATAGAGACCTAATATTAGACTTAAATTTTTGTAGAAATAACAACCTTTAAGACTGTATTTAAGTTGACCTTCCATAGGTTTAGGGTTGCCAGATTTTCAATTTTAAGTGGTGTTCAAATTTTCTTCCCAAAACAAAGTTTTGACTTTGAGGTAATTTTTTTGGAGAAAAGGCCTGATAAACATAGAGTTTCTTTATTTTTTACAGATGAACGAAACAATAATAAAGAAAAAACTCAAAATTAAGTTAGCTCAAAAACCCATACATTTTATGATACTAAGAAAAATACAAAATGGGAAAAATTTCAAAAAAAATAAAAAAAAGTTCTTGCTTTAAGGTTTGTTTGAATAAAACAATAATATGATCACTTTTATTAGTTTTTTTATGTATTTAATACAAATACAATTATAACAAGTGCTCAAAGCCCCATCCTTCGTTTTGAATCCATGCCAGAGCCCGTTTTTGGATTTCATTGTGGGTGTCTTGGTGTCTTCAACCTCTGTTGTGCTGCGTTCCTCTTCCTGCAGCGACGTAGAAGTCTCCGAAGCTGTCTTCCTGCAACATTCGAAATGCTGGATCCATAATGGATAGCACCTGGAGATATCGATCTTCGGGGGCTGCGTTATAATAATAAGAGGGCTGGGATGGGATAGGATTTTCCTCAGTATTTTGGTGCTGAGGTTGTGTATTTGTCTTGTGATGCTTCTTTTTACCCAAGGAAGCGTCGTAAGACTTGGGGGCTTCGGCGGTCCAACTTCTCTAGATGAATAAAAACGAGGAGACGATCGGGTAATTTCTTAAGTAAGTCTAGGTTTATTGTTTACTCTATTCAAAATATAAGTATAATTTCTTTTTATTACAAAAATGAGTATTTGATAATTCGGCGGTTAAATCTGGCTTCTGGTACCGGTCTTCGGAACGTCAGATCGTCTTGGGGGCGTAGTGCTGTTTCCCTGGGGGGCGGGATGCTGCGGTTGCGGTGTCCTTTTAGGTGGTGATGATAACTGCTTAGGTGGCGCTGCGTTAGGCAGGGCACTCTGTCGGCGGCCGCGGATTTCGAGGCAAAGGTCTGCGTTGCGTGGAAGGCAGAACGATCTATCGGCGGCGGCGGACTGCGTAGGAAGCGCCTGCGTAGTGTAAAACGGCAGAGCAATTTATCGGCGTTGGCGGACTTCGTAGAAAGTGTATGCGTTTGTTTTAAGGCAAAACACTTTGTCGGCGGCAGCGGATTTCGAGGCAAAAGTCCGCGGTTGCGGGTATTATCGGTAACACGGTTGTCGTCTCGAGGAGGCTAAATGACAAGGAGAGTATACAACGGCGGTACAAACACCACTGCGATGTAACTTCCTACGGCGGAGCTAAATGATGAGGAGAGTATACAACGGCGGTAAAAACACCACTGCGATGTAACTTCCTACGGCGGAGCTAAATGATGAGGAGAGTATACAACGGCGGTAAAAAACACCACTGCGATGTAACTTCCTACGGCGGAGCTAAATGATGAGGAGAGTATACAACGGCGGTAAAAACACCACTGCGATGTAACTTCCTACGGCGGAGCTAAATGATGAGGGGAGTATACAACGGCGGTAAAAACACCACTGCGATGTAACTTCCTACGGCGGAGCTAAACGATGAGGAGAGTATACAACGGCGGTAAAAACACCACTGCGATGTAACTTCCTATACGACGGAGCTCAATGACGAGGAGAGTATACAACGGCGGTAAAAACACCACTGCGATGTAACTTCCTACGGCGGAGCTAAATGATAAGGAGAGTATACAACGGCGGTACAAACACCACTGCGATGTAACTTCCTACGGCGGAGCTAAATGATGAGGAGAGTATACAACGGCGGTAAAAACACCACTGCGATGTAACTTCCTACGGCGGAGCTAAACGATGAGGAGAGTATACAACGGCGGTAAAAACACCACTGCGATGTAACTTCCTATACGACGGAGCTCAATGACGAGGAGAGTATACAACGGCGGTAAAAACACCACTGCGATGTAACTTCCTACGGCGGAGCTAAATGATAAGGAGAGTATACAACGGCGGTACAAACACCACTGCGATGTAACTTCCTATACGGTGGAGACTAAGATCAGTCAAAATCAGGAAGAGTATCTTCCACAAGGCAGGAGAACTAAGTCACTATACGTTAGAGGCACTGAGACCCGTATATCTTTTTCTCGAATTCAAATAAACGAACTAAACAGGAAGGAAAGTACACACGGCGGTTACACACCACTGCAATGCGACTTCCTATACGGCGGAGACTAACAATAGTCAAGATCAGGAAGAGTATCTTCCACAGGAAAGGAGAAATAAGCAACTATACGTTAAAAGTACTAAGACCCGTATATCTTCTTCTCTGATTATTGCAAATATTTCACCTCTATTCATAGATTTTCCTGATGCAAGGAAATGTGAATTGTAAGGCAATGACAACATTGCATACAAAAATGGGTCGACCATTGCCAATGCATTTCCCCATACGGAGATACACACAAACTAAGTAATACATGCTATTTGGCCTTGAAATACATTTTCATTGCACGATTTGGTTGCGTATGGGCAATTTAATAAAAAAAACCCAACACGTATAGTGTTTTGGTGCGGTGTTGTGGAGAAATTGTGACGCTTCGTCACAGATCCCCCCTTCTTAGAAAGACGAGAACCCTCTCGTCTTAACGCCCTCCGGTATTGACTGGAAAAGCGCGTATATGTTTTTCTGTTTTGAGGGACTTAAATCCTGCCCTTCTTTCTATATATATATATATTTACCCTCTCGTCTTAACGCCCTCCGGTATTGACTGGAAAAGCGCGTATATGTTTTTCTGTTTTGAGGGACTTAAATCCTGCCCTTCTTTCTATATATATATATATTTTTTTTTTCTTTTCTTTTTCTTTATATTATATTTTTTTTTTTTTTTTTTGTTTTTGATTTTTTTTTTTTTTTTTGTTCCTTTTCTTTTTTTTTCTTAAACGTTATAAAAAGTTGTTAATATAAACCAAATACCTATCCTGAGAGAGATAATATTCGTTCTATAATTATGAAAAAAAAATCAAACCCGGTCGTCCTCATATTTCCTTAGATCCATTGGAACAACCTTGCTCCTTCCCTGGAACGACAACATTGCCTCGGTCCCGGTGTCGTGGGGAGTCACGTTGATGATTCCGCATCCCTTTTGGAGGGTGAAAGGTCTGGTGTTGTCCCGGAATACGGAGTTGATGCCACGGAATGGGTCCGCTGTCTGGTTCTTCCGGCGGTCGGCTCTTCTTCGTTGGGTTTTGGTGAGCGGAGGTTGCTCGCGGGTTTTCGGTAGGCTGGGGCTCTGGATTACGGACATGGTCTTGGGTTTCTTTTTCGGTGGGTAAAATCGGTGATCTTTCCGGCTCGCCCTGTCCCTCACTAGTTGGACATGCACCGTTTGGACTTCGGGGCTTGTCATCCGTACGACGACTGGACGGGCTCCAGGATGTGGTCGACGGGGTTGCGTTGGTTGTCTCTTACAGGGATCGTTCGGAGAGACGGGACATGGTCTTTTGGCCGTGGACGTCGGCGGTTCGGTTTTAAGAGTTGGCATCGATGAGCCTTTCACGGTTCCTATCTTCGGTAATCGTTGCGCCCAACTATTTTCTTTAATTTCTAACAATGGTCTTTGCCTCACTACGGTCGGTGATCGACTGAGGACTTCTTTATTTGCAAACGCCTGCGCAATGCCGGCTGGTCGATTGTTATTTATACGACATGCGTTTGCTGTTGCTGAGGTCAATTTTGGATTTCGTATATTTGTTCGTGTCGTAGCAGCTGTGTGCATAGCAATTCTGCGGCCTCCCAACTCTAGCGTGCATCCTGCCTTTCCTAAAAGGTCCATACCTAATATGGCGTCTTCTGCCAAGGTGGGTAGGAAAATAGTTTCTCCTTGCACTATTTTACCATTTAAATTGAACGACAGGACGTAATGCTCGGATGGTACGGCTTTGCGGCCGTCAGCAAATGCTACGGCATGCGGCTGGTCTCTTCTAGCTACTCCGAGTTGGCGGCATTCTTCTCGTAAGCCAGGGCCGATAAAAGATCGAGAAGAACCGGTGTCGACCAAGGCATAATATATTCGGTCGCCAGCCTCGATAGGTACGAACGGTCGAGGGTCGGCTGAACTGGTTGAGCCGGGTTGGCGGATAACGGCGTTGGAACTACGGTGACAAAGGCAATCCTTGGTGAGGCGTCCGTCCTCTCCACAGTACGAACAGAACAATCTGAAAGGGCGTCGGCAATCTTTCTTATTATGCCCCCTTTGCTTGCATTGCCAACAATGCGTGTTTCTGTCGTACTCGGCGGTAGGTGGCGGTATCGGTGTTCGTGGCATGACGGCTTGACTAGAGTAGGCGGGTGACGGCCTCTGTACTTGCAATCGAGGAACAGGTGCGGTCGGGTACTGGTATTGCTGATGACTTGTGGCAGGACGAGAGTTCCGCTCTTCTTGGCGTATGAACTCGTATTCCTCCGCAAGATCCATCAATTCATCCAAAGTCGTAAATTCTATACGCTTGATGTAAATTCGGTATTCGGGTCGTAGACCGTCATAGATGCGGTCTACGTTATCCTCTATCGTCATGCGTGGATGTTGCCGAATCAAGTACTGGAACGAACGTACATAATCTTTCGCTTTCTCCTTGGGGCCTTGTTTCTTGCGCATTATTTCATCTTCCAGTTTATGGAAATAACGTGCTGGCAAGAAATGACGTAGGAAGGCCTGGCGAAATACGGCCCAAGTGGTTAAGGCGTCTCGGTTAATCCTGAACCATTCTAGAGCCGTGTTGCGGAAAATCTCGGGAAGTGTCCGGAGCATGTCGTTCAATGGTATCTCGTAGCATACTGCCAAGTCCTCAATTCTTTCTAAAAATTCCAACGGTTTACCTGAGCCATCAAATCGGAATCCCCACTTGCGCACCGTATTCATTAATTCGGCTTCGAAACTGCGTCCGAATCGGCCGGGTGTGGGATATGTGGCTGCGGTCTGGTACGTATGTGGACTGGCGTGCGGTTCGACTTGCGGAGGTGCGGAGACTGCTCGTTCGAATCTGGCGGGGGGAACATAGCTCGCTGTTCGAGGAGAGGTAGGTACGGTCATGACTGGATTTTGGAAAAGTGGCACTTGCAGTCGGCTCTGGAACAATTTCTGCTGCTTGCGTTCCAATGTGGACGGCGGTAAGTCTTCTTCATCCGAAGGATCAGCATTATTCCTTTCCTCAACTTTGTCTTCCCATTCCGCGCATAAATTCTGCGTTGACCGGTGCATGCGTGCTTCCTTCAGGTGGCGACTCAGGCGTTGACGTAACTCCTGGACCGTTCCACTGGTGTCTTGTCCACGTTGGGACAGCGTCTCTATTAATTCAGGCTTCTTTAGGAAATAAATGAATCCTAAATTTTGGTATGGACTCGAATTCTCCTCGAGTTCCTGGGCATCGTCTTCAGGTGCTTTGGGCTCGGTATCGGTCGGCATCTTCGAAGCTGGTCGGTCAGGTTTCGGTGTCGGTCGGTGGACTCTGCGTTAGTTCCTGGACAGGTACGGTAAACGGTTGAACTTTCTGCAGGTCCCTGCTCGGGCGCCAATTTGTGATGCTTCTTTTTCAAGGCTGGGGTAGGACTCAGGGTGTCCAGGGTCTACCCAAGGAAGCGTCGTAAGACTTGGGGGCTTCGGCGGTCCAACTTCTCTAGATGAATAAAAACGAGGAGACGATCGGGTAATTTCTTAAGTAAGTCTAGGTTTATTGTTTACTCTATTCAAAATATAAGTATAATTTCTTTTTATTACAAAAATGAGTATTTGATAATTCGGCGGTTAAATCTGGCTTCTGGTACCGGTCTTCGGAACGTCAGATCGTCTTGGGGGCGTAGTGCTGTTTCCCTGGGGGGCGGGATGCTGCGGTTGCGGTGTCCTTTTAGGTGGTGATGATAACTGCTTAGGTGGCGCTGCGTTAGGCAGGGCACTCTGTCGGCGGCCGCGGATTTCGAGGCAAAGGTCTGCGTTGCGTGGAAGGCAGAACGATCTATCGGCGGCGGCGGACTGCGTAGGAAGCGCCTGCGTAGTGTAAAACGGCAGAGCAATTTATCGGCGTTGGCGGACTTCGTAGAAAGTGTATGCGTTTGTTTTAAGGCAAAACACTTTGTCGGCGGCAGCGGATTTCGAGGCAAAAGTCCGCGGTTGCGGGTATTATCGGTAACACGGTTGTCGTCTCGAGGAGGCTAAATGACAAGGAGAGTATACAACGGCGGTACAAACACCACTGCGATGTAACTTCCTACGGCGGAGCTAAATGATGAGGAGAGTATACAACGGCGGTAAAAACACCACTGCGATGTAACTTCCTACGGCGGAGCTAAATGATGAGGAGAGTATACAACGGCGGTAAAAAACACCACTGCGATGTAACTTCCTACGGCGGAGCTAAATGATGAGGAGAGTATACAACGGCGGTAAAAACACCACTGCGATGTAACTTCCTACGGCGGAGCTAAACGATGAGGGGAGTATACAACGGCGGTAAAAACACCACTGCGATGTAACTTCCTACGGCGGAGCTAAACGATGAGGAGAGTATACAACGGCGGTAAAAACACCACTGCGATGTAACTTCCTATACGACGGAGCTCAATGACGAGGAGAGTATACAACGGCGGTAAAAACACCACTGCGATGTAACTTCCTACGGCGGAGCTAAATGATAAGGAGAGTATACAACGGCGGTACAAACACCACTGCGATGTAACTTCCTACGGCGGAGCTAAATGATGAGGAGAGTATACAACGGCGGTAAAAACACCACTGCGATGTAACTTCCTACGGCGGAGCTAAACGATGAGGAGAGTATACAACGGCGGTAAAAACACCACTGCGATGTAACTTCCTATACGACGGAGCTCAATGACGAGGAGAGTATACAACGGCGGTAAAAACACCACTGCGATGTAACTTCCTACGGCGGAGCTAAATGATAAGGAGAGTATACAACGGCGGTACAAACACCACTGCGATGTAACTTCCTATACGGTGGAGACTAAGATCAGTCAAAATCAGGAAGAGTATCTTCCACAAGGCAGGAGAACTAAGTCACTATACGTTAGAGGCACTGAGACCCGTATATCTTTTTCTCGAATTCAAATAAACGAACTAAACAGGAAGGAAAGTACACACGGCGGTTACACACCACTGCAATGCGACTTCCTATACGGCGGAGACTAACAATAGTCAAGATCAGGAAGAGTATCTTCCACAGGAAAGGAGAAATAAGCAACTATACGTTAAAAGTACTAAGACCCGTATATCTTCTTCTCTGATTATTGCAAATATTTCACCTCTATTCATAGATTTTCCTGATGCAAGGAAATGTGAATTGTAAGGCAATGACAACATTGCATACAAAAATGGGTCGACCATTGCCAATGCATTTCCCCATACGGAGATACACACAAACTAAGTAATACATGCTATTTGGCCTTGAAATACATTTTCATTGCACGATTTGGTTGCGTATGGGCAATTTAATAAAAAAAACCCAACACGTATAGTGTTTTGGTGCGGTGTTGTGGAGAAATTGTGACGCTTCGTCACAGTCTATAGGAAAAATTTTAATTGTTTCGTGGAGTCTTTCATTGCTGTAGTAGTAAAAACTAACGACGTGACGCGACGGCGCGGCGTCGTTATATTATTTATCATAAAAAAATTAGTGAGTTTCTTGCTGATGTCTGTTGTGTTCGAATTTATTCCTAAGAGCTGAGAATTTGATTAGCCACCGCCTTTAATAAAAAAAATCCTAAGCGACATTCGTATTTGAAAAAATAGATTTTATTTTCACCTATGTATGTATGTGTGTGTTTTCTGTTCATATTAGGTGTTTTTTTTGTCGGCTTAGAAAAATTCACGTGCTAAATACAACAAAAATTTAGCTATCTGAGCTTCCCTTAGCCTCATAATTTATTCGGGCTTATTTCCTTAGCCCGATAACAAAAAATGTGATACCAAACTATTTTTTGAAAATGGCACAAAATGTCGTTAAGTGTGTTCGGTGTAGCTACAAACTTATGTCTATTCTAACAATTGTTAACAAATTCATGTTACTTGACAAAAATTTAGTTTACAAAAATGAGCAATTTGTAAACGCACCGAACACACCCAATGTACCAAATGACATTTCTCACTCACATTCCTCGTGTTGAGACTTAAAAATGAAAAGCAAAAAATTATCAATTGTGATATACATACATATCTAATCTTTGGCAATGCAAGAAAACTTTTGAAGGAAACTTGCCATTTGGAAAGCTCGCTCATTCAATGGTTATTCGACTTGGTACGTAATCAGCAAATGCTTCGGGATATAAAAGAATTGTTAGAAGACGGTATTGATTGTTGATACAAAGTTTGGCTTCCCATTTAGTTTAAAATTTGAAGATGTTGCTGTGGAAAGACAAGTAGTGTCAATCTCAAAGTACTGTGGCATGATTTATGGGACAACAAAGTATCGTCAACGAAGCAAACACAAAAATTTTACGCCATCATTACTCAGGACAATGAATCGGAAATGTATCGCACTGAGCTGATGCTTCTACGACAATGGAAACCATCAATGCCATCATTGAGCAACAAGTTCGCTCTCGATCCTGTGTTCCACTTCGAGCCGAACTGCAATCTATCTTCAAATTTATTATACATTTAGGAAAGCCTTGCTGCTGTGCTGACACAAAGATGCTCTCTGGCTGCTGAGCTAAGAGAGCTCAAGTAAAAACCTAAACGTCGAAAACAGTAGCAGTAACAGTATCTTTCCAATCCTCTGACCTGGAGACGCAGTTAACGCCGCAATTTACTTAAAACTAGCAAGGACAGCTGAACTGCTTTTACACAACTCACTGCAATCAGAATCTGATTTTACGATTGACTTCAATCCCCTTTAAGGAATAAATTAATGTTTATTTAAGTAATTAAAAAAACAGTCGAAAAGTTCTCGTTTCTTAGTATTTATTTCACTTCAGCCGCAAAATATTCCATAACTGCAGCTACATATGTATGTATATGTAAATACACTGAAGTATCAGTTCCGACGCGTTCGTTTTCTTTATGGAGCAAACGATGGATACGGCCTATGGGAAACTAAACCTTTACCACCACTAGACATTTTTATTTATCAAATTCACAAATAATAAGAGGAATTCATGTGCATTGTTCAATGTTCACTTCAATTTCTTTACCATCAAACGGTGGCCGTTTCGATTTTAATTTTTTTTTTATTTATTTTTAAGTTTGCACTCAAAAGTCATATGCCAAATACGGAGTGCTACCAAATTGCGAAATCGTGTTTTTTTTTCTCTTTTTGAACAAGTTTTATAGGCTTGAGAAAAAAAAACACACCTATTGTCGGGTGACGAGCTGTTGTATCCTATTCAAGCGAGAAAGGTCCCGTAAACGTAATAGGCAGTGTAACTAACGGTATACCTATTTTAAAATTCCCTGAAACACCAGGGTTGGAAAAAAAAATGTTTTTTTTAAAAGAACAGAACATTATGTTTTATTTGGAAAACAAAAAAAAAAGTTTTTTATTATTTTTCCATTGCTGTTTTAAATGCCTTGCTTAAAACATGGCGTTTTAATTATGTGTACGTGTTACCCACGTATTAAATTAAAAACAAATAATTAAAAGTCAAAAAGTATTTATTTATTGTATACATATTTATTAGTAAGTAAAGTAAGTAAGTAAAGTATTCATTTTATTGTTATATTAATACATCATTTGCAAATATTTATAATGAATTTAAAGCCTTGGCTTTGCCGTCAGCTCGGTTGGCAGATTAATAAAAAAAGATTTAATATTTATCGGAAGATTGAACAGTTTTTTCAGAAAGCACCTTTGAAATATTTCTATTGCCTCAAACTCATTTATTCCCCAAACCTGCGCAGCATAACATAGAGAAGACCTAACAACAGCATTAAATATCTTGTATTTTGCTGACAGTACAATGCGCTGATTCGAAAAGATATTTTTCATGACATGTTAAGCAGGCTTTGTGATGAAGTAGATTTCATTGCTATATGTTCATTATAGTCCATGGTTTTGTCAATATTAACTCCTAGGTACTTTGTACTTATACTTGCTTGCAGACGGCAGTTTTGCCATGTCCTTATTCTTAAGAAAAACCTTATTGTTAAACTATTGATGAAATAAAGAATTTATCTATCTATCTATCTATCTACTTGCTGGCAATCTCCAATATACATTTCCATTGAACATCAAAGTATATGCAGCATGATTTCGGGAAGATCTAGAAAACGTCATTATTTTGAACTTGTTAATATTGATTGTAAGCCCCCATTTATGATGATACTTAAAATACATTATAATTCTTTTTACATTGCTTTTTTTCTCCGCCTCTTCAATATCCTTGGCAAATAAATTGATTAAATGAGCAGAACATCCATATGTTATAACATCCCCAATCTGATCATCTTCTGATTCCATTAGTTGTCGTACATTACAACCAAAACTTTGGCATTTTTTAATGCTGTCTATTGCAAGACTTAAAAGATAATCACCAGTGTGACTGTTGCCGAAAGTGTCTATTGTATATATGAGCTAAACGCAACCATTATTTTCAGTAGTGGTCACACTAACACATAATAGGAATAGGCTCATTGCGTATATTACTCCAACCATCAACTGCCATACAAACCACTTTTCTTTTTAAATTATTTTCCATATCTGATTTTACGGTATCATATACTTCATCCAGCAGTTTTCCGCCTATATTTTTTCTGTTTCGCCCGGTGGAGATAATTGCATCATGTTGATAAATTCTGGATGCTCAGAGTGCCGAAATGGAGTATTAGTGGCGTAAAAATATCTTGCAACCTGAATATAAATTTTTTGTTTTTCCTTTTCCGATGTAATGTGACATTGAGCCTCTTGAATAAGTCTTCGACAGTGTCGGCACGGATGGACCCTGACTCGTTTTCTCAGCAGTCGGGTTGATATTGACTTGCATTCCATCTGCACCTAGAAACAAAAAAACTTATAAATAGGTACGCACAACAGCTGTACTCTATAACCTATATAATAGTTAATGCATTTATTTAATTTCTTACCATCATTACTTGAATCATCAGCACTAGAATTTCTGGATGCATAATCTGGACTGTTCTCCAAATGTCCTCTCATACGAGCAATCAGGACCACCATGTTTCCTCTGCAATGCTTGCATTGCACTCTGAGTGTTTTTCCGCCAACTCCAACGGTAGAACTAGAGGCTGAAATTTCTATAAAGTTCCCCCAAACCAAAGCGGGTCCTTCTTAACATTGATAACGTCGAACAAAAATCAAAAACACTTATTGAAATAAAAAAAGTACGTGTCCACATTACACAAGTACAACATGAATTGAGCGATTCCGTTCGGCTTTCATTGTATCTACGTGAACAAAAGCAAGCCGGCGGGGAATCCCCTCGTTTTATGAACATTCACCGGCGCGGCGGTGAATCACCGCTTTACCGCTTGTCACTTTGTCAGTTAGGGGAATCCCATCTAGTAATATCGAAGGTGCCAACTATTTGGTAAAAAACCTACCATTAAGTGAATTTTTTAATGTTTTCTTACAAAAAGTATAATGTGTTTTTTATGTGTTTTGAAAATTTTTAAAACAAATTGTTTTTAATTATGTTCTAAACGTGGTATGTATTTTTGCAGTTTTTGTAATTAGTGTATTAAACGTATGTTTAAAACAAATGTTTTAAACATTGCCAAACTCGACGTCAAGTTTATCGAAACTCGACACCGTTTGTTGGCTATTTGAAAGTTGTTATTCTCTAGTAATAAATATATACGCAATTATCTAGTAAAAACACACTTTTTAAAGTAAAAAATCGATAAACAGACTTGTAACTACCTACCACATTTCTTTTTTATTCCTTTTCTGGTAGCTATTGAAGATGCTAAGGTATCGTTATGTACGCGATATCTGTTTCGGTTTTCATGTTTTTCACCTCACTAAATTTTCTTTCAAGGCGCGTTGAACACGGTCGGTAAAATAAGTAGAATGCTTACGACCGTTATCGAATTTCTAAATATGTAGTTGGTGGCAGCGTTACCGTTGGATATTTTGGAAAAGTAGCAAAAAAAGTGGCACTCGAGAAAAAAAGGTGGCACTTGAAATTAAAAATGAAACAACACCATATAATGTATGAAAAAATTTCACACATCTCAACGAATTCATAGGAGTTTAAGAAAACACATAACCTTAGCAATCGTTTTAAGGTTTATTGCAACGTAAGATAAAAACTAAAAACTTAACCGTTCATTTTTTATTGATAACTCAACACAGATAAATAAATAAAAGTTTGAATAAATAATAAAAAAGAGATAAATAATAATTTATTTACAAGAATTCGTATTACACTTTACTTTCTTGTGATGGTTGTTTCCCTATATTTTTTTATAAGAAGCTCATCAGGACTCCATTCAGCTATGTCACATTTGCTTACTAAATTTAAGGAATCCAACATATTTTCGCAAGTTTCAGTTTTTAATCTGTTGGTGAGTTTACTTTTCATCAAAGTTATCTTGGAAAAACCATTCTCAGCGCATGCACTGCTATGAGGCAAGGTTTATATTTTTGAAACAAATTCATATACATAAGTCGGAAAATTGGTATTCATTCAAACTATTTTTAATGTTACCCATTTCAAACCAAAAAATTTATATTGTTCGATTACCTTTTCGGGACTTATGGTAGAAGTACAAAGAACGGAAACTAGTTTAAAATAAGTGAACTCTTATTTTGACTTGATTACTTTGGGGTCTTAATGCCTCCAAATAGAAAGTTTTTCATTTTTGATGTCAAATCGATTAAATATTTCATCCCAAAGTATTTTATAATAGCTTAGAATATTTTTCTTAATTTCAACAAGTTTACTTTCCGTTAATCTTTGACTTACAACACAATTTTCGGCTTCAGAAAGTATATATACGAGGTCTTCCCCTTCCGCGATTTCCCTGCAAAAATCTTTCGAAAACCCGCGGAGCCGGAGCGTTTGGCTCCATCCGCTATACATGGCCAACCATCGTAGCCTCACGATGCGTACTCTTCTGGCTATGCCCATGTCGCGGTACAGCTCATACAGCTCGTTGTTGTATCTTCTTCTCCACACATTGTCTTAGCATACGTGACCGAAGATCATTCGCAGAATTTTTCTTTCGAAACCACCAAAGGTTTACGGCTTTACGGCGCGGAAGCTTGGACTTTATCCCGTTTTCGATAAGGTCCATGCTTCCGCGCAGTAAAGCAGGACTGGGATGATTAAGGTCTTATACAGGGTTACCTTGATTTTTCTGGAGAGGGTTTTGTTTCTCAATTGCCTTCTTAACCCAAAGAAGCAACGGTTGCCAAGAGTTATTTGATCTCTGCACTGATATTGTTTTCCGTGTCTATAGCGGATCCTAGGTAGACGAAGTCCTGTACTACCTCGAAGTCATGTCTGTCTGTTGTGACGTTCTGTCCAATTCGTCGATGTTCAGTGTCCTTGTTTGATGACAATATAAACTTTATTTTGACCATCAAACCCATTTTTGCCGCTTCTGTTTCAATACTCGCAAAAGCATTTATGACATCACGCTTCTTTTTCACATTACGTCAATATCGTCTGCGTAGGCGAGTAATTGTACAGACTTTTGAAAGATTGTTCCTCTGGTGTTGACGTTTGAGTTTCTTACAATCTTTTCAAGTATGATGTTGAAGAAATCGCATAACAGTTTGTCGCCTTGCCTAAAACCTTCAGAAACACTTCGACGAAATTCCTCTGTATTTCGCGGCAAAGCCTCGGCCGCTGATTCGTTGACTTAAGCTAAGGAGTGACTTACACAGTGACTTACATGTGCCAAATATTCGGGATTCGTTTTTTTAAATGAGTTTTGTTCAATGTGTGTGTTATGTTGAACTTTAAAACTTTGAGTACTTTGAGTAACTTTTGCACGCATGAAAGATATGAAAAGGTATGGTAAAATGACATGGTGAATTGCTAACTTTAACTTTGTTTAACTTGTGGGAAATGCTAAAAAAGTGGCACAGACTGAAAGGTGGTGGCTCGGTGGCACAGCCTAAAAAAAAGTGGCAATCTGACACTAAAGTGGCACAGGGGCAACGCTGGTTGGTGCCCCCCGCCACGCCAAATTCGAGAAGTAAATAAAAGAAAAAAAATATTCGCCTCAGGAAGAAAAATATTTTTACTCCCTCTCTTTAAGTTCTGCGCAAACCAGCGCGATAAGTGCGTACGATGCGATTGCGTTAAGTGGACATTTTGATAGAAATCGCATCTCGCGCACTTATCGCGATGGTTTGCGCAGGGCTTTAAACTTCTTTTGATTGTTTTTGATTATTCAAATGAATTGTAAAGCAGAATATTATCGAGAGCAGTTTAATTTTTTTTCGAAATAAATTTTGACTTTAAATATGAAATATTATCTTTAATTAATAACTTTGAACCTATATATTTATTTTAATTTTGTTCTTTTTCAGGTAAGAAACAACATCAATAACAAGAACTAAAATAATGCTTCCATTATGATAGTATAAGAAATCTGGGTGAGTGTAATTAAAACGATTCTGTTTTCGAGAGCTTGACATTTTGTGAAAACATATACAGTGACTACCATTAATATAGGGTTTTTTGTTTAAATATTTTACGAAGTGCTAAAAACAAATGGATTGGGACTAATTATTTTTATTGTTCAATCGTCTATTGCACCATTTTTATAGGTTGGTTTTAGAAAATATGTATCTATATAATAAGAATAATGATATCCGAAAAACTTATAAAGAAATAGCGGAATTATTAAACATGAAGGTAAGTACTGCTGGTGACATCGTCAGAAGATGTCGTAATGAGGGACGAATCAAATTGATTAAGCAAAATGGCCAGCCAAAAAAGCTGACAGTGTACGAAGAGCGCTTAATTCTTCGAAAAATAAAAGCTAACCATCCCTTGAGTGCCCGTAAAATTGTTGGTGAAGTCTGTTTTGAATACGGGAGGCGTTCGTCGCACCATCAAAGCTGAAGGTTTCAACGGTCGAGCTGCCAGGAAAAAACCTTTTATAAAGGCCCCGGCCCATAGAATCCGTTGCGTCCTTTCGCTGCCGGATTCAACTGACAGCATTGAGTTTTGCCGGACACAACGGATTGGGGTGACCCATAGAATCCGTTGCGGTGTTTTGACTAATATAAATTAGTTAAAATGAATAAGAGAAACTAGAGATGAGTCGATGAGTCAACTGCTAATAGAGACGAGTGTGCTCTTCAAGAAATTTTTCACAGTTAACGTTTTTTTAGGTGGTGTATGTAGAGGTTAGGTTTAAAATGGCTGTCAGGAAAACAAACTGACAGACTTAGACCAATATTAGGTCCATTGTGCTACCATAGATATTATGCGAGGGAGTACCTCACTTAACAAAACCATTTGGAGCTTTTAATAAAGCGAAGGAGATGCAGGGGATCTGTGTTCGCCAGATCGCTTGGATCATCGAGAAAATATTTCCCCAGATGCCGCTTTCTTTTAAAAGAGAGTGCAGGACATGAGCAGAGGAGGTGTGGGATTGTCTCCTCCTCCTCCTCATCTAAGCAACTTCTTCAGAACTCATTAGAGGGAACGCCAAGTCTTATGGCGTGTCTTCCTATCAGACAATGTCCGGTAATGACATTGATTACGGAGCTAACTTGCAATGTGGTAATGGATAACAAATGTCTTGTGCGTTTTGGATCTAGTCCTGGCCATATCCGTTTTGTTGCCACGCACGTGGTGATATTGTTCCACCTATGATTTTTTCTATCCATTGCCTCTTGCTTTAGCATAAGTTTACATGTAGCGATTGGTATACCAATATTCAACCTGCTGGTTGAGATCGGTAGAACGGTTCCTTCACTGGCGAGTTCATCGGCTTCGCAGTTACCCACAATATCTCTGTGCCCCGGCACCCAAATAAGATGAATATTGAACTGTTCAGCCATCTCCCTAAGAGATAGGCGACAGTTAAGGGCGGTTACTGAGTTCGTAGAAACAGCGCCGAGTGATTTGAGGTTTTCATAAAAGTAACTTTCGAAGAACAGCGGATTAAGGAATTTTGAGTAAAAAGTATAAAAGTGAGGACTTTCATTATAAAGAGTATATTTCGTAGATACTCTCCTTTAGATCATAACGAGTTTTTGAGAAAAATCGCTTCTATTAGTAAAAGCAAAATACCTACAATAAAAGCAAATATAAATATAAATTTATACATTTGTAAATTTATATTTGTATTTAGTATTTATATTTACAGCCCGATTTTGTACAAAGTCACTGATGACTCACGAATCACAGCTTTCCAGAAAAGTCACAGTTTTCCACTCAACACTCAAATTGTGATGTGGTTCTCAGCAAGTCACAATGTTGTGACTTGTGACATTTTTGACAGAATCGGGCTGTTAGATTCGTATGCAGTTATATGTGAATTTTTCTTCCTCTTTTATTAATACATTTGGACATCAAACCATGTAGATAAATTTTGAAAATTTTGCCTCAATCTCAACTTTGAAATGTAACATTCTTGTGGACATTATACTGAGCTCAGGTAGCCTGCATTCATTCATCTCAGTACGAAAAAGATAAACTGAATCTATTGTCAACTTGTTATTAATTGTGACACTGAGATGAATGAAAGGTATCCGAGCTCAGCATATTGACAAGAATGTTCAATTTCAAAATTTTCATTAAGACAAGTTTTTCAAAAATTGTCTAAAAATTAGTCGATTTATTGAAAATTCATGCGAATAAAGCAATTTTTTTTTTGTTCTCCTTCTTTGCTAAAAAAATTTGTCGGTATTGATTTGCGGTCGATTGGTTGAATAACGTAATCATTTTTGTCAATTTATTTCTCAAATCTCGAACTCGAAAAATAAAAATGGATATTGAATGTATTTTTTATTCAAACAATTTGTATACTAAAATCCGATCGAAAATGCTACATCAATTGTTATTTCAGTAGCAGTAAAAACAAAAAAAGAGTCACATCCCTGAAGTATCGGTTTTACTTATTCCATCACTTGCAGAAGAGAAAACTTCAAATTGGTTTTGCCAGCTCATGTCATAAGTTCTGCTGGACGCAAAAAGTTAAAAGTTGGGCTACTTTTTCTTGCGTCCGTTGCATCCGATGTTTATGGGTCACCTCTCATAAGATCATGTGTATTTAATCGAGCTGTCAGTTGAATCCGGCAGCGAACGGACGCAACGGATTCTAAGGTCGGGGCCTTAAACCTGCACAACCGACTGCAAAAGAACACTTAAAAAGGATGGTGGGAGGATGCATTTGGGATGGGCAATTTGGTGTTCAATCTATTGCAGCTATTACAGCAGCCTTTGAATATCGCAAGTGTAGACCATTATAGCAGCTCTATCTTCATAGTGCTACAAAATGCCCACAAAACAAAAGTACATTTTGGTACAATCTGTATAAAAAGCAATACTTGAAATAAGGGCGCAAATATATATTAGTTGATGGCCTATCATAAAAAATGAATAAATAAACCGAATATTAATGGCAGTCACTGTATGTAGTTTTTAATGTTTTGTAGTTTTGTACATGAAAACTTACTGAGAAATTGATCGATATTGTCTGGAAGGCTCTCCTGTTGGACAGAAAACAACAATCGTTTTTTCAAGCTGGTTTTCGTTCTGGATATGCAACCACCGACCATCTCTTTGTCTTGGTGCCTGTCCAGACGGGTTATTTCAATAACGTTATGCTGTTAACGCTAGGTGTCTACACGTTATAATTCCTCGCACAAGTTCTCCATTTTGTGTTGGAAAGTATATTAAAAAAAGCATAACGTTATGAGTATAACCCGTCTGGACACGCCAAGTGTACTGCTTAGGCAGATAAATCTGATTTCGTTTTGCGCATCCAACCTCTTTCTTCCTCACCCCTTTTGCCCAGAAACGACCGATATAACGTTATTGGAATAACACGTGTGGACAGGGACAAATGGCAAGTGGAAACCTAGTTGACAACCATCGTCAGAGAGTATCTCGAAAAAAGCAATAAAAAAAAAAAAACTGTGTGTGCTTCAAAGTAGCGTCTGATACAGTGAACAAAGAGGCTCTGATATATGAACTTCAGTCTTTGAATGTATCAATAGTGTTTCATGACACATTTACAGTTTCTTTCGGCGACTAATGTTTGGGATGGATTTGCTGATATAAGTTGTCAGAATGGTTCGATACGTCTGCAGTTGTATCAAGGGATATGTTCTGAGTCCAATCCAATTCGCTTTGTTCATCGATGATACAGTGGCTCAAAGTAATAATGGGACACCTGCATATTTTAGAAATCCATATTCTTAATTTTGAATAAGATTAAAAAGTGCAATATAATAAATATACATCAAAATTGATTGATCATTTTATTTAAAAAACAAAAATTATATTTCTCCATTAACAATAAGTTTAAAAAAAAAAATTCAGAAAAAGTTACATTATTTAACTCAAAGCTATAATGGGACATAATCAAAAATATTAAAATAAAGTTCAGTTCAAGTTTATACTTATGTTACTAATGTTTTGTGGACAGGCCTTTTTGCTTTATGACAGCTTTTAAGTTAGGCATTGATAGAGTTTTTTGCAGTATTCTGGTCAAATTTTCCCATATTCGTTCTTCAGGGTAGCAATCAGGTAATTTTTATTTCTTATCTCGTGGCCTCATAGCTTTTCCTTCTAATAACTTCACAAATGCTCTATGGGGTTGAGATCCGGTGATGGGGGTGGCGTTTCAAGCACGTGGGGACAATTATACAGCAGCCAACTTCGAACATTATAAGCCTTATTTTTAGGATCATTACCTTAGCAAAAATAAAAATCCTCCGCAAGCCCTAGTTTTTTAGCAGTTTCCGCTAGATTTGATCTTAGAATATTAATATAATATCTGTGATCCATACTTTCTATTATGTGAATTTACGAAAGGAAAAACTACCTTACTCCGGAAAGTAAAATCTTCGTTTTTATACGTGTTGGCAAACGTTACGCCCTTTTTCTTATTTACCTTACTAAAAAAAAGAGTTTTTTTTCGGGCTATTCGGCAATTGAAATTGTGTTTTCTTAGCACATTTCGTATTGCTTCTGGGTAAGTTTTCTTCCCCAGATACTTTTCGGCTTCAGCAGCAATCTTTGGGGCACTGAAGTGCGGCTGCTTCTTCACTTGTCTCAATAACCACCTTTCGTCTGAATCCGAAAATATTTTTCGTTTGCTTGGTTTTGGTTTGTTATCAAAATTGTTTCCATTTCTATACCGGTTAGTTATATTAAAAACTGTTGACTTTGGTTAATTAGCAATCTCCGCAATTTTCCGTATAGATTTACTCACAGATGTTGCCTTGAGTGAAATGCAACTTACAACAAAGAAAGGCAATTATCCGTTAGCTTCAAATACACTTAAGAACTGCCGTTAATTTACTCAACAGAAATTGGCATCACAGTGTGTCCCATTATTTCTTTGAGCTGAAATATGTGACACATTTTAGTTTGTTGTTTTTCTTCTAACTTATTGTTAATAGATATTTGCACTTTTTGTTATTCAATAAGCTAATATGTACTATGAACTATTAAATTTTATTCCTACTTTTAATTTTGACATTTTTAAAATTCAGAAAAATTACTAATGACTTTAAAACTTGCGACTGTCCCATTATTTTGAGACACTGTATATGTAATATCCTTCTTGGTGGAGTATTATTTTCCGAAAATCTTATGCAGGTGATTCTTTTAATTACAACTACAGGTAAACAGGCTACAATTTTACTACGAGGCACGGGGTTTTCATATCAACAGATATATACAGAAAACCAGACTCGGCAGAGAAGATGAAACCCGAAAAAACTTGGAAACTTAACTATCACTGAATTACAGTACTGGGTGAGTTTAAGTACCTCATCTTTTTGCTAACACCAAAGTTAAGCTATCACTTCCAGGAAACTATGGCCAAAATACGATAGATCTGAAAGGCTACAAAATGGTTAAAAATTGACAAATAACGTCCTAAAAAACCTATGAGTTCATAGGTTTTTTAGGACGTTACAATACTCCAGGGTATCACAATGGATCTTCATTGATTTAAGTGGGGCGGAAATAAGATCAACCGTCAATTATTCTACCTAACCTAACCTAACCTAACATAAACTGCAATAAAAAAAACTGCAAAAATAAAAGAGAGTAAGGCTAATTACTTTCACACGACCTTTGCGCAGACTTCAGACTTCCCATTTAAATTTGTACACAAGTCTGCGTAGACTTGTAAAAAAAATCGAATATCTCTGATATGCTGCTTTAACATGACACGGACTATTGCGCACACTTCAAATTTCTCATTTAAATTTGCACAACAGAAGTGACTTACAAAGTCTAATGCTATGTCCGCACCTGAAGATAACCTGGGTTTCGTTCCAGGATGGTTTGAGTTAACCAAGTAGTGTCCGCATATGCAGAAAAGTTTTGAGTTTATCTTTTTGTCTTAAGTTAAAAAGAGACAGACATACAAGTGTGAGCAGAACGTCAACGACGTATGAGAGAATTCATTCTCTCTCCACTCACTTCCACTCTCTTAAATGTCAAATTCAATGGAATATTGGAAATAGTGCATTCAGCGCCTTTGGTTTCGAGTAGGTTATCTCGAAACCCAGTGACTAAAAAGGTTTCATTTTGTATGGCAAACCACTTGGTTATCATGTTGGTTTGGGATTGTTTTGAGTTAAACAAGTTTAACTCTCAGGTGCGGACATAGCATAATGCTATGCTATGTCCGCACCTGAGAGTTAAACTTGTTTAACTCAAAACAATCCCAAACCAACATGATAACCAAGTGGTTTGCCATACAAAACGAAACCTTTTTAGTCACTGGGTTTCGAGATAACCTACTCGAAACCAAAGGCGCTGAATGCACTATTTCCAATATTCCATTAAATTTGACATTTAAGAGAGTGGAAGTGAGTGGAGAGAGAATGAATTCTCTCATACGTCGTTGACGTTCTGCTCACACTTGTATGTCTGTCTCTTTTTAACTTGAGACAAAAAGATAAACTCAAAACTTTTCTGCATATGCGGACACTACTTGGTTAACTCAAACCATACTGGAACGAAACCCAGGTTAACTTCAGGTGCGGACATAGCATAAGTCGGATATTCTCGGTACAAAAAATGGATGGCCTTTCAAGTGGAACAGGAGGAAACAAAACATGGGTGCGTTCGCGCATTAAACTTTTTAAGTTGCATGCACATTTGGTTTTGGTTCCTCCCGTCAACCGGCCGCCTCGTATTATGCCTTCAACATTACCGCCCGCCTTGCAAACTCGCTTGCAAAAAATGTGACCGATCCACCCGTCATCTTGCCAAAGCCTTTACATTGGTATGAGCTGAAGTTGAAAATTAGTAAGTTATTCATACAAGTAATAAGATTATGTGAGAAAAAATATTTAAAGGTACTAAATACAACAATTTTCCATTTGATTCCATTGATTAAAATTCAATCTAGGTATATGTGAGCCAAATATGCTCGGTAATTTAATAACTTTACGAAACTAATTAAAACGAATGGCAGGCGTATTATTGGATACTATTCGTGCATATTTTCCTTTCGAAATACGCTTTCAATAATCGGATTAAAACGAGAAAAAAAATGGGTTCGGTTTACTTCTGAGGTAGGAGAAACAAATTTTGACAATTGAATGCTTGACGATTGCATTTGCCGTCTTTACTTCGGCTACACGGATTTTGTTATCGGGTCCCGCGAACACGTTGGTGACTCGCCCAAGGCGCCACTCGTTGGGAGGCAAATTTTCATTTCGAATGACAACCACGTCGTTAATTTGCAGATCTCTTTTAGGATACTTCCACTTATAATGTTTGTGAAGTTCCTTTAAATACTCTTTCTTCCATCGAGCACTTATTTGATGATGTAGGATTTGTAGTTTTCTCCACCTATTTCGAATACTTAGCGACTCATCAATGTATGCTGGTTCTGGCAAACTTACTAACAACCCACCCGTGAGGAAGTGACCCGGAGTCAAGGGGACGATATCTGATGCATTTTCAGTCATAGTTGACAATGGACGTGAGTTTAGCGTGAACTCGATCCGAGACAGCAGGATTGAGAGTTCTTCGAAGGTAAATTTTTCACTGCCCGCAATATTTCGGAAATGTGATCTAAAGCTTTTTACTCCCGCTTCCCACAACCCACCCATATGGAGAGAACCGGGAGGAATGAAATTCTATTTTAATTTTGAAAATTTATGAGCTGCTGCTGTAGGACAACCGATAAGCCATTTATGAAAATCTGAGAGCTACACCTAAAAAGACGCTGCCATGATAAGGAGCCTCATGCCAAGAAAAGCAGGACATTCACGGAGGAAGTGGTCTGCGGTGTCCTCATCTTCTCCACAAGATTCACAGAGTGTGGTATCACTTAAGCCTAACACCTTTAAATGCTTGGCAAAAGAGAAGTGCCCGCTGGCAACGCCAATAAGCTTTCTCCAGTCTTTTCTGCTACGAGCTAGCAAAAATGTTGCAGTCTTCTTTTTAACGTTGAGGAGCATACGTTTGGTCTGTCTGCATCCAATGGAGACATGCCATCTACGATAGCCCTCACTGAGGACGCTGGCAGACCTAGCGACGATTCAGGTCCTGAGAAAGCTGTCAGAGATCCTTGCCTAGCAAGTTCATCTGCGATCTCATTTCCAATTATGCCGTGATGACCCGGAACCCAAATGAGACTCAAGGAATTTAATCTTCCGATCGCATTCAGAGAGCATTTCTGGATCACTTTTGAAGTGGTTATAGAGGGTTGAGAAGGGCCTTAAGCACAGCTTGGCTGTCGCTGCAAACACAGATACATCTCCCCGTCCACCTATTGTTCGTAACGTGGCTTAAGGCCATTAGGATAGCATACGCCTCCGCTTGGAAAACGGATGCGTATGATCCTAAAGAGGTGTGCAGTCGTATGTCGTAGTTTTGAGTAATTTTGACGCAGTTTGAGCCTTGGGATCATCGTGTCAGACGGCATATCCATTAGAAGTGAGTCAAAAGATATGCTGCTTGCGAGTTCCCCAAAACTCCAATGCGAATTGTGATAGAGACCACATCTCTTTAAACGAGAGAGTCTTGAGATTACACCCTATGATGTAGGTAGGTACCAAGGGGAGGAATATTCAGCAGTGCGTCGAGAGCAGCTCCCGGTGTACTGGGGAAGGCCCCAATAAAGGGTTACCTTGGTTTTTCTAGAGATGTTCTCGTTTTTCAATTACTTTCTAAGCCCAAAGAAGCAAAGTTTGCAAGAGTTATTCTCCGTTTGATATCCGCACTGAAGTTGTTTTCCGTATCTATAGCGGACCCTATTTAGACGAAGTCCTGTACTACCCCGAACTTATGTCGAACTGTTATGAAGTTTTGTCCAATTCGTAGATGTACTCTGTCCTTTTTTGAAAACAACATGTACACCGTTTTACCCTCATTAACTATTCTGTTCCAATACTCGCAAAAGCACCTGTGACTTGCTTCTTCCCATTACGTCAGTTCTGTCTGTACAATCTTTTCAATTATGTTTTTAAAGAAATCGTATGATTATTTGTCGCTTTGTCAAAAGCCTGTTTCGACATCAAAGGTCTCCTTTCCAGCTGCCTTGAAAAGTTCTTATTTGATCGCATATTGCGAGCTTAATTTCTTCTAGGTCGGGAGGACTGCATTCTTGTCCAAGTTTAATGGGGCACTTTGCTTGACAGCGGTCTTCATCGCCGTTAAGCAGTCAGCAAAATTGGTCTTTCCAGATCCTTAGAGGCGACTGCGACGCTATGACTATTATTTCCCTATTGGTCTTTACAGGCTTGAGTTCGGGGTTTGCCACTTTGACATGATCTTTTCACCTTTTGGTAAAACTTCCAAATCTCATTCCTATCATGAGATCTCTCAATTTCCTCAAACGAGCGCTTCTCATGCTGCTGCTTTTTCTTTTGAGAATTCGGTGTTATTTCCTTCTTTCCTCCTTGTATATCTCGTCCGGTCGAAAGAAGCCCTTGTTCTCTTTTGCAACAACATTTATCGTGCTTTTTGTTTGGCTGCATTTGCCTGTCTGCATTCTTCATTGAACCATGGGTTTTTTTAGGGGCTGAGTGAAACCTAGGACCTCAGAGGATGCGGTTCTGATAGCTTGGTGGCTGCTACTAGTCTTCAATACTTAATGCTGGGGGCATAGGATTCAAAAGTGTTTTTTCATGCGGGTAGCGCCTGTCGCGAAGAGTTGGTAAGTCCTTAAATAGTAAATTCATCGCCATGGAAAGCGCTTTCTCGATTCGCCGCTCAGAATTGGCAGAAAATTGTAGGTCTTTTCCATTCCCTGACAAGGCATGGTTATACCATTGAATAATTACATATACCTAGAAGCTGACACCCGACCTACACGACTTTCTCAAACACGGCATAATTTATTTAATTATTTTTATTGAACATTATATATGTATACCTATACAATTGATACTTATAGATAATTAAATAAATAATAATGTAATATATAATAAAAGATAATAATGTAGGAATGTTGGCACATAGGGAGCCTAACCAAATGCATTGTCAATAATTAAAATAATAACTTAATATTATATGTATAGCTGAAAAGAAAGAAAATTCTTGATTATAAGTCGGCTGACTTCAGTTATCTCGGGATGTTCCCTCCCGGTTGTCACTGATGTCCCTTTTTATGGGGCGGTTGTGGAGGGGTGGCATCAGCCACGGAAGTATACTGACCCAGGGTCAGCGTAGAAGTTGGTGGCTTAGTCGTTTGCTGGTATTACTTCTTCGTCCGAAGTGTTCATCACGCTTAGGTATCTTGGCTCAGGGTGTCGGTCCTCAGTGGTCATCCTTCTCACCAGAGGATTACAGTGGTTGCTGATATTTGCAGCCGTTTTCAATACAGTCGAAAAGAAGTATTGGTCCAAGGTCCTCATCTTGGCTGTCTCGTACAGATGCTGGTTACTGTAATGTCTCTGACGCTGGTGGTTGAAAGTGAGGCCGGGACAGAGTCTCAGAATATTCCGTTCGAAAATTAGGAGCTCCTTCATCGCGGTCTTCGAGATGGTGAACCAAACTGGGCTTCCGTAGTTGATGATGGGTCTCAGTAGTTTTGTTGGCTGACTTAGTCCTGTCTTTCTCCTCAGCAAAGGGTACAGTCGGTGGAAAGCGAAGTTGTCCTTCTTCAGTACGGTTTGTGAGTGCGGGTTGAATCTAAGCACATCGTTGAAATTGATGCCTAGATACTTCGCGTTTCTTTGGGCAGCCAGTCTGGTTCCATCAGGTAGAAAACGTGGCATAAGAAGCTTGTTAACATAGCAACAGTCTCTGCTTTTCTAATTTCATACACAAACCATTTTCAAATGAAGGAAATTTGGCAGTTTAAATTTTAAACTACGTTCCCTAAGGGATTTATTATAATTGATTATAATCAAATACATAATACTCACCTCCATCATCATTTTATAACCATTTTTAATCTTAACAACCTCGTCGATAACCAACGAAGCAATAATAAAAAATATCCTTTGGGACTAAATTTGCAAAAAAGTTGGTGGACTCCAATATCGATACCAGCGGCATAAGAACTCCTGGTGTCGATTTATTCCGATGTCACTTCTATATGTAATTATTCAATGGTTATACCTTGGGCACCCCGCTCTATTGCACCGCCCTATGTTGTATAGATGGTAATGTTAAAGCAATGTTGTAAACTCATTTGCGTCGGGTTAATAGAGGTATGGTTCTGTATTTGTAGTAAAAAAATTGTTTCCCTATTGGTCTGCGGGCTGAATTTCTTATTTTTTATAGTAAAAATAATGAACATCTAAAATTGAACGTATTAAGCCTTGCGCAAACCAATGCGGTGAGATCGTACGATGCGATTGCGATAAGTCAAATCCCTACGCATTAAGTCAAACGTTTATGGACGTTTGACTTAATGCATAGGGATTTGACTTATCGCAATCGCATCGTACGATCTCACCGCGTTGGTTTGGCCAAGGCTTTAACGTGCTCTCTCTTGTCAAAAAAAAAACGACAAAATTGAAAATTTTTTCTATAAACTTCAAGAAAACAAATTTTATCAAAGACAGCTTGTTATTTTTGTGTCAACTCAACTAATTTCTATTTTTAAAATCTACATACTACATACATACAAAAGCTTTTTGTTAAAGGATAGGAACTCTGAAGGACAACAATAACAATGGATGAGATGAAAATTGATGCCGATATAGATTTCCACAAAATACCATTAGAGGATCTGATTGAGCGACTTAAATCACACCCTGAAGAAGGCTTAACACATGCCATGGCACATGAAATTCTTCTCAGGGACGGACCAAACGCCTTGTCACCGCCGCCACTAACACCTGAATGGTTGAAGATCCTTAAACATCTTTGCGGTGGCTTCGCCCTGCTCCTGTGGGTAGGTGCTTTTTTATGTGTTCTATCATTCGCAATTCAAGCTGGCAAGTCCCATATTGCACCTGAGGAAAATCTCTATTTGGGCTTGGTATTAGCTTTTGTTGTAATTATTACTGGTGTGTTTTCATATTACCAAGAGTCAAGAAGCTCGATAATCATGGATTCATTCAAGAAGATGATTCCTCAGTATACTAGTGTGATACGTGAGAGTGAGGTTTTGCTCATATTGTCTGAGAATCTTGTGGTGGGTGATCTTATTCAAGTGAAATCTGGTGATCGCCTTCCTGCTGATATACGAATTATCAAATCCCGAGGATTAAAAGTCGACAATTCATCACTAACAGGAGAATCTAAGCCACAATCAAGAAATCCAACATTTACTGATGACAACCCATTAGAAACCAAAAACTTAGCGTTTTTTTCTACCAGTGTAACTGAAGGAACGGCCATTGGCATAGTCGTCAGTTGTGGGGATCGGACGGCAATGGGCAGAATTGCTCATCTCACATCACGGCTGCAGAATGTAGAAACGCCCATTGCAAAAGAAATTAATCATTTTATTCATTTGATAACCTGTTTTGCTGTTTCAATTGGAGTTATTTTCTTCGTTACAACCATGGCTTTGGGGTACTATTGGCTTGATGCTGTGGTTTTCCTGATTGCCATTATCGTGGCAAACGTTCCCGAAGGTCTTTTAGCCACTGTGACTGTAACATTAACTTTGACAGCCAAGCGCATGGCCGCCAGGAATTGCTTGGTCAAGAACCTCGAAGCTGTGGAAACACTTGGCTCTATATCCACAATATGCTCTGATAAAACGGGTACCTTAACCCAAAATCGTATGACTGTAGCCCACATGTGGTATGATAACCAATTTTTTGACTTCGATACGTCTGAAAACCGAATGGAATACTCTCTACGAACAACAACTGCAGGGTTCAGAGCCCTTGCCCGAGTTGCCATCCTTTGTAGCTGCGCAGAATTCAAAGAAGGCCAGGAAAATGTTGGAGTGTTGATGAAGCAAGTAATTGGAGATGCTTCGGAAGCAGCTCTCTTGAAGTGCATGGAACTGGAAGTTGGTGATGTGCAAGGTATGCGCAATAGGAACCCGAAAGTAACTGAAATACCCTTTAATTCCACAAATAAGTATCAGGTATCGATACATGCATCTGAGGATTCGTCCAACGACTCTATATACCTTTTAGTTATGAAAGGTGGTCCTGAGGTTATCTTGGCTCGTTGCTCTACTATTTTCATAAATGGCGAAGAGAAGATCATAGATGAAGAAATAAAGAACGCATTTCATAATGCTTACGAAGAACTGGGAAATCTAGGTGAACGTGTGTTAGGTTTCTGTGATTTTATTCTTCCATCCTCGATTTATACTTCAAATTATGAGTTTGACGTTGAAAATGTGAACTTTCCTTTGGAGGGCTTTCGATTTGTTGGCCTTATTTCCATGATAGATCCTCCACGAGCTGCCGTTCCCAATGCCATTTCGATGTGCCGTTCAGCTGGTATTAAAGTAATTATGGTCACTGGCGACCATCCTACTACCGCCAAGGCGATAGCTCAACAGGTCGGAATCTTATCAAAAGATACCGTTGAAGACATCGCAAAACGTCTAAATGTGCAGGTCACTGAAGTAAATCCACGAAGTGCTATGGCAGTCGTTATACATGGCTCTACTTTGAAAGAAATGTCTCACGAGGATTTGGATCTAGTTTTAGGAAATCATTTGGAAATTGTATTTGCAAGGACATCTCCGCAACAAAAGTTGATCATAGTAGAAGGCTTTCAAAGAATGGGTGCTATAGTAGCCGTTACCGGTGATGGTGTGAACGATTCGCCAGCGCTGAAGAAGGCTGATATCGGAATAGCAATGGGAATAAGTGGATCAGATGTCTCCAAAGAAGCAGCCGATATGATTTTGCTCGATGACAATTTCGCTTCAATAGTGACTGGAATTGAGGAGGGGCGTTTGATATTTGACAATCTTAAAAAATCCATCGCATACACTCTTACATCCAACATACCAGAAATAACACCTTTTCTGGCATATATCCTAGTAAATATACCTCTGCCCTTAGGAACGATAACGATTCTTTGTATCGATTTGGGAACTGACATGATACCTGCCATTTCCTTGGCCTATGAAAATGCGGAAAATGACATTATGAAGCGCAAGCCAAGAGACCCACTTGCAGATAAATTGGTTAACGAAAGACTGATTTCCATGGCTTATGGACAAATCGGATTTATCCAAGCTGCTGCTGGTTTTTATACATACTTTTTGATATTGGCAGAGAATGGCTTCCTGCCGAAAACACTATTCAACCTTAGACACAAATGGGACTCGATGGCTATTAACGATCTTCCTGACTCTTTTGGCCAGGAGTGGACTTATATCGATAGAAAAACTCTTGAGTATACCTGTCAATCTGCTTTCTTTGTGGCAATTGTAATAGTTCAGTGGACTGATTTGATAATATGCAAAACACGGCGAAACTCAATCATACAACAGGGCATGACCAATTGGGTTCTCAACTTTGCTTTGGTATTTGAAACTGCAATTGCCATTTTTCTTTGCTATGGTCCAGGCATGGGTAAAGCTCTACATATGTACCCGATTAAATTTAATTGGTGGCTGCCAGCCGTGCCGTTTAGTTTACTCATTTTGGGCTACGATGAGGTTCGTCGATATATTATCCGAAACAAACCTGGTGGGTGGGTGGAGCAAGAGACGTACTATTGACTTCCTTTTTTTATATTAACCAAACTTAGCTATGTCTAGAGCGGAATAATATACGATATATATTTTTGCAATGTAACGATCTACATATATTATGCTTTTTATTTTGCAATGCATTTTTCAGATTCAGATCAAACTTTCATTATACCTTTTGCTGAGTTATGTCTATTGAGTAAGGTATTCGTTGATGGATGATGTTTTGTCGGATCTTGCCATTGTTCTCGATTGTAAGGCTTTTGGCAGAAAATAATGTAATGTTGCGATGTCAAAGAGGTCACTGCTTTTTATGGCTCTTCGAAAAAAGTTTATACAACTAAAAAAAAAAAAAGAAAAAACAATGTGAGTGTTTTTTTTTAGACATGTGGTTTTTAATCTGGCAATACGTTTTTCGGAGTTTGTTTTTAAAGCTGTCACTTGCTTTATGCTAAAATTGGTTAACACCGATTTTTACATAATTTCGAGTTTTAATTGGGCTACAATTGAAGCTACCGAGCGGGGAGCCTCAGGTCCCCAGCGCATTTCTCACAACACAACCATGTCTTGTGAGGAAATGGAGCATACCTACAATATTCCACCGATTCGGGACGACTGGACTTCTTATCGAGTGAGCTCTTTTATACATTAGTTCTGTTTGCTGTATTTGATGTTTATCGGTGGGTGTTAATTTTACGAATTAATACTGAAAAAATCTTCGAACATAAGTTTCGTAAAGGGTTACCTGCCGAATGTTGACTTTTTTAACGGGGAATATATCAATAAACTGAAGGTACATACATATGTTGAAGTGCTCATTACAGACAGTTTTAATTTTGGTAAACATGCTATCGAAAAAAATAAAGATGCGAAGTTAGATACTTAAAGTGACAAACATTTTTCAAAAGCCAGCACGTTGAACTCTTACATCAAAATACCGAGTTTTCATCTCTATATCTAGTTAATATATTTACTTTGAGGACTTCGAAGCAGTCCAGAGGTATTTTTTCAAAAGATTGTTATGACTGCTAAATTGGAAACTCCAAATAGAATGTGCAGGGCCGACTTAACCCTCAACGGGGCCCTAGGCAACCATTTATTTGGTTGTCGTTTTATTCGCGTCTGTTCCATTCTTTTTTCGATTAAAATAAAAAGTTATAGCTTTCATAAAAATTTTACTGTCAAAACGTAATAATATCAATAAAACTACCATCTACATTTTAAACATGTTTTTTCTACATTTTTTTTCGGCAAATTCATCAATTATATTATCAATATCAATTTTCTTCAATAAATCTGACTCAATGCAGAGTATACCTAACATGTGTCATAGAACCTTCAACTAGAACGCATTTCCAGCAGAGCAACCAAGTCCCTATGGACTTGTCGAAGCATATGCGGGAAAAACTGGGGTCTAAAACCTAAAATGGTGTACGATCTATATACGCTGGTAGTAAGACCAACAATAACGTACTCAGCGGTTGTATGGTGGACAAAAACGAAAGAAGTAACGGTAATCCAAAAACTATAAAAGATTCAAAGATTGGCAACAACATACATTACGGGATGCATGCGTACAACACCAACATACGCTCTAAACGTCATTACAGGACTACCTCCAATCCACCTTTTCATAAAAATGGAAGCAAGACTGGCGACACACCGTCTTTTCCATCAAGGACACATAAAATCACATCCATACCCGAAAGGACATCTGTTGATAATGGAAAGTTTAGAAAAACTTAATACCTTTAGTATGTGCTTGGATACTACTATTCCCATGTACAACTTCAAACTCAACTTCTCCATTGTCGTCCCCCTCAGGGAAGACTGGGAGAACACAAAACCTCATCCTTCCAGGCAAAACATGGTCTGGTATACAGGTTCCGGCATTTTCAGCGACTGCCCCAGAACGAACTTCTCAGTAAGTATGGGCAGTCACTCGTCCATTTTCCAAGCTGAAGTCTT
This sequence comes from Melanostoma scalare, assembly GCA_949752695.1. Lineage (NCBI taxonomy): Eukaryota > Metazoa > Arthropoda > Insecta > Diptera > Syrphidae > Melanostoma > Melanostoma scalare. The sequence goes on along the minus strand of OX456985.1, from coordinate 165,677,107 downwards.
TGCCATTAACCAATGTTCGAGAATAATATGTTCATCGAACACGAAAAACAAAACAATATTTATTTTTTCAGACAACCAAGCTGCACTAAAGGCGTTAAGCTCACCTGTCATAAGATCCAAACTAGTTCAAGAGACAGTCATGTCGCTCTCTGAACTAGCAAGGAAAAACACTGTAATCCTCCACTGGATCCCAGCACACAAAGGCTATGATGGTAACGAGAAGGCAGACATCTTATCTAAAGACGGCGCATCTAAACCATTCGTCGGTCCTGAACCCTTCTGCGGTGTAAATAAAAGCACCTTCAAACATACTGCCAAGAACATCCTACTGGAGGAATCTAATAAAGCTTGGAGTAACTCATCTGGTCAAATCTGTTCAAAACTCTTTTTGCCAGAATATACTGAAAAAACATCAAAATTCCTACTGAACCTCAATAGGAAAACCCTAAAAATTTGCACAGGACTACTAACCGGTCACTGTTCTTTAAAGAAACATCTTTACCAAATGAGGCTGGTAGCGGACCCCATCTGTAGACTATGCCTCGAAAATGAAGAAACATCTCTGCACATTATTACAGAATGTCCAGCACTTTTCCGCCTTAGAAAGCAAATACTTGACTATGAAATTATCCCCTTAGATAAACTCAAACTCATTCACCCACAGAAGATTGCTAACTTCAATTTCAATGGTTCAATTCAGGAGCAGGAGAACTGCCCTGAAACCTCACATGGGCTGGCACAATAGGTTTCATTCAGACACCGCAGTGCACAGAGCTGAGCAAGCTCTACCCGTCCCCCAAATCTAATCTATTCTAATACCTAACATGTCTAGTCGATCTTGTCGCGTTGTAGCTCTTTTAACATCTTTGATTTTTTTTTAATTGCGAGAAGGATCGTTCGGCAGAACAATTTGTGATCATCAATGTTAAAAAAATCCGAAGAGCTATTTCTGTGTTAGGAAATACATCGGCTAATTGATCTTCCATTAGAATCTTACACAAATGACTATGAGTGTTTTGTGCTTCAGTGTATCTGGAGTTCACGTAACTTTGGAATTGTTTCATTTCAATGAAAAATTCTTCCAAATCTCTATAATAAAAACGAACTAAGTTATTTCGCACGTCGATTGATTTCACTGTGAAGATTGTCGATGATTTCGAGGAAATCTTTTGTGCTAAATTCATCGTGAGGCGAGAATTCTGCTAGGTTTTTTTTTCTACGACGAGTACGTTTTACGACTTCTGTATAACCTACACCAGGTAATAATTGTTTTCAGTGGAGGGCAGTAAAACATAAAAAAGGCAAAACCTAGGAATCCAGGGCCAGTCCATGGATTTTCATGAAATTTTCGGAAATGTGTTTTGAATAGCGTATAGAAAAAAGTTAATAAAAAAAAAATTTCACCGCTCTCAGTTTTTTAATTATTTTTAGAATTAATTATTAATTTTTAAATTTTTTTTTTATTTATGTGTTATTGGGGTGTTTTAGATACGGTTTTCCAAAGGCTCAGGATGAATAGGTTTGGTCAAGAGAAAAATCAAATTGTATGAGAGTGGGTGTCTACATCCGTTCGTGTAGGCGCAAGAGGCAATTTTCGATGAAATTTACTCAATTTTTTAAAAAATTCTTAAAAATTAACTAAGCAACTTTCTCATACTTTAGTGTTTTTGAAAGCTATTGCTTTGTTCTTTAATAAAAATTTTAATTTGAGTTCACTTATGAAAAGTATTTGAGAGATCAAGCCTCAAAGTCAAAATTTTGAAAAAAGAAAATATTTTTTTCTTAATAAATTTTTTTTACATAATTTTGCCCCATTAAGGGCCATTTTTTCTTTCCGTATTCAATGCTTTTATTAATTTTTATTCAAAAACAAAAAATCGGTTTAAGAGAAATTAAAAAAAAACGAAAGGTACTTTTTTCCAGAAAACAAAATGTCGTTGATTTCCCTCTAGTTGAACTTCATTCCCAGAAGTGAAATATAAAATGTGTTTTAAGTAGCATATGAAAGTTAAAAAAAAATTTCATGTGATCTTAGTTTTAATATAAATTATAAAAAACTAGCTGAGCCGCCCGGCGTTGCTCGGGTCTGTATATTAAGGTTCCCGTTCTCGTTCTTCCGACTCCGTGGGAATATGGGGATGAAATATATTCTTTTTTACTGTGGGATTATGTGGCTTCCTAATCCTGAAATAAGTTTCGGAATCTGTCCAGTAGTTTTTAAACTTGGATGGATAATGTAACATCCTAGAGTTAAATTTTTGCGATCGGTCAAGTAACTTTAATGTTTCCGTTAGCTGAGCCGCCCGGCGTTGCTCTGGTCTGTAGTTTTAAGGCCCCCGTTCTCGTTTTGTCCAGTAGTTTCTGGGTTTCTGTTCCCATACCCGTTCCTGTGAGAATCTTCCGTTCCCGTGGAAATATGTGAATGAAATATAAGTCTATGTCACTGAGGGATAATGTAACATCCTAGAGTTGAAAGAATTTTTTAAATCGGTCAAGTAACTTTAAGGCTCCCGTTCTCTTTCCTTTTTCTGTTTCCGTGGGATTATAGGGATGAAATATACGCTAAGTTACTGAGGGATTATGTGGCATCCCAGTGCTGAAAGAATTTTTGAAATCTGTTCAGTAGCTTCTAAGTTTCCGTTCCCAATCCCGTTCCTGTGGGATCTTCCGTTCCCATGGAAATATGTGAATGAAATGTAAGCCTATGCCACTGTGGAATAACGTAACATCCTAGAGTAAATTTTTGAAATCGGTTTTTGAAAGTGACTTTAATGTTCCCGTTCTAGTTCCCGTGGGATTATAGGGCTGAATTATTGTCTAAGTTATTGATGGAGGCGGATAATGTAGCACCCCTAATGCTAAAAGAATTTTTGAAGTCTGTTCCGTAGTTTCTAAGTTTCCGTTCCACACCCCGTTCCTGTGGGAATATGGGGATCAAACCTCGACAGAAACCATCTCTGGACTAAACTATATCTACCTTGAAAATTTCATAAAAATCCGTTGGGTGGTTTAGGAGCTTACCCCGGACATACATACATACATCCTATTTTATATATTTAGATTAAAATTTTATAGTTATCTTTTAATTATATTAGTTTTAAGTTAAATTTTAAAAAGAAGAACTATTACAAACTTACACTTCGGTCTCAAAGGACAGCACATATACTGATTTGTGCCCCAAATGCTGTTCCCAGTCAAACGAGTTGATGAATCCGAAAAAATATGAAAATATCTCTCCCTCTCATACAATATTTTTTTTTCTTGACCAAACCTATCCATCTTGAGCCTTTGGAAAACCGTATCTAAAACACCCTAAATAAAAGAAAATCCTAAAAGTTAATAATTAATTTTAAAAATATTTAAAAAATTGAGAGCGGTGACATTTTTTTTTTACTTTTTTCTATACGCCATTCAAAACATATTTCCGAAAATGTCATGAAAATCCATGGACTGGCCCTGGATTCCTAGGTAAAAAGCTTACGGCCCTTCACTATTTCTTTTTTCCTCGAAATCATTGAACTTTTCACGGAATGAAACTAAACTCTCTTCTGACGATCCGTACAAAAAAGCACAGACACTTACTCACGTAACACATAGCAGTCAAAATAGAGTTCCATAAAATCAACATGAAACCAAATTCGAATTTTTGCATTTTATTCGCGATACACGTCGCCGTCGCCTCATAACGAGTATAACTATTTTGTGATGATGACATCAGCAATGATTTCTAGAGCCTCTAATATGATATCAAATGAATCGTAAACTGCATTCGTCGCATTCGAATGTGCTTCCCAGCGTGCAGCTGACAATGTCTTCAAAGTTTTCTCTTTGTTTATTTTATTTTTTAACACGCCCCAACGATAGGTGGAAGCGGAAAAAAATTATAAATTGTCTGCATAATGGCGAAAAAATCAACTGCATAAAAACAGCACTTCAGACCATGCTCTCCAACCGAATTAAGAGAAAGAACAGGGAACATAGATCGCATTCTCATTCGAACTCAATTTTCTTGCTTGCGTACCTTTTTTCAAATGGTCCAGGGGAATTTTGACATGTGGATGGCCCATGTTCAATCCAAAATCTTACATCTTAACTAGTAAATTTTCCCCTTTTCCTGGATCCTAGGGACGGTTGAAAATTTCTACACCTTGATTTTTATGTACACTTTCGCCCACAAGAGATTGGTTTGAAGAGGTGTTGAGCTGACTCTATTAGGGACTAGTTGCAAGTCCTTGACTGCCTGAAGAATTTGGTGTTTTTACGTTCCGAGATCAGTAGGTGATTAACTTCTTGATCTCTGTGGTATCACAATGGGCCCTTGCGGCCTAAGTGTGTCAGGCAATGTACTCATAGGCTGATAGCCACTTCCACCTAACCTAACCTACGTTCCGATGAAAATAGTTGTCGAGTTTTGGAACTTTTTCTAACACTGCACTTGTTCGTGATCGTTTTTCTTCGGCAACCTTCCTTTTTTGCACACCACTTAAATATGAACGAGTCATTTTTTTACATAATAACAACTTAAGACGCTAACGTTTGAGTATTTACTAGTGTATTGCACTAAAACTATCGCTGCCGAAAAATGATCGTCTCACTACGGTAAAGAAAAAAACGTGGACTTTTACGTGATAGTAACAAGGATATTTTATTCACTTATTCACTTAACACTATGTAATTGTTTCTTTTTTATTATTCATTATCATTATACTCTCCTTTTACTTCGATACACTTCTTTGCACGCTGATACAATTTGTCAAATGTGTCGGAAATATCCTTTTAAGGAACCTTGTCTAGATCGTCGGTCATCGCCTTTGGAATGCGGTCAATTGAGTTTTATTTATTTGAGTAAAATTTATTTTCTGTTCTGATTATATTTTTCTTTAACTCTCTAGAATTTTATGTTTGTAAGAAAATTTTAGAAGTCTTTTTCATTTTTCGGGGGCCCCAGGCAACTGCGTATTCTGCCTTATTGTGAATCCAGCTCTGGGAATGTGGTAATGCGTCCGTGCACCTAAAAAATTTTAAAACAGTCAAAATATTTGGCGAAGGGTTATGCAAATAGAAAAGTTCTATACAAGTCATAAATAATACACATGCTTCTTCGAACGAACTCCAGGGAATGAAATCATTATTTCAGCAAACAAATCGCCGCCAACGCAGCCATTCGTATCAGAGCTGTCTGCCAAAGGACCAATAATAACGTTGGTTACTCAACAATCCTGATCTTGTTCGGATCAATCCCAAGTCACTCCGAGACTCCGACTACACCATCCCCCAACTGGTCTTTGAAAAAAGTTACAAGCCTCTATTCCACCGAGAACAATTTGGGAAGACGAAGAATTTTTAGGAGATGATTAAATATTTGTTTAAACGGATGGTTCAAAATCCAAAGAAGAAGAGTTTGATTGCGGAGTGTACTCAAACAGACTAAACATAAGTCTCTCATTCTGCCTTCTAAACCACCGTAGCGTGGGAAAATGTTATATCATCAGTGAATATCCGTATCTTTTCAGACAGCCAAGCAGCAGCCCTCTCGGCACTGTTTCCACGAACTCATTAACTGCCCTCAATTGTCGAACTTCTCTCATGGAGATGACTGAACAGTTCAATATTCACCTTTTTTTTGTGAGGGGGCACAGAGATATTCCAGTTTCTGCCGAGAAACTCACCAGGAATGGAACCGGTTTGCCGATCTCAATCAGCAGGTTGAGCATTGGTATACCGTATACCAATCGCTACTTGCAAACTCATGCTAAAGCAAGATGCCATGGATAAAACAAACAACAGGTGGAGTAGCACCACTACTTGTGTGGCAACAAAACAGATATGGCCAAAATTAGATCTAAAACGCACAAGGCAATTGCTATCCATAAGAAGATTGGACATTGGCTCCGTAATCGATATCATTACTGGACATTGCCTCGTAGGTAGACACCACACAAGACGGCGTTCCTTCAGACGACTTCTGCAGTTGCTGCTTAGACAAGGAGGAAAAAGAGAGATATTGCACACCTCCTCTGCGCATGTCGTGTACTCTCCTTCAAAACTGCATCTAGGAGAATACTTCCTTGATTATCCAAGCGATCTGGGGAACACAGATACTCACCTCTACCGCTTTTTTAAAAGTTAAAAAAAAAAAAAAAAAAAAAAAATAGGGTAGCGCAACTGAGCAAAGGCCTAGCGCATTTCTAACAACCATGCCTTTGTGAGGGAATGGAGGGGACCTACAATTTCCTGCCGATTCCAAACCGCTAATCGAGAAAGCGCCTTTCATGGCATTGATTTTACTATAGAAGAACTAGCCAAATTTTCACGGAAGGTCATACCCTTAAAAAAATTTGTTTGCTTCTGTTGGGATTCGAACCAGAAACCTCCCGGTTGAAAAGCAGACTTGCTAACCATCATGCCACGGGTACCACATGGTTTAGTCAATTGAGGTACTCCCTCGCACACTTCATATATCATCACAATGAACTTTATACACGGTGTTCCGTACTTCGTGTATTATCCTTTGGGGTGTGATTCTTGGTCATATTCTAAGAAAAAAATTGTCATACAGTTAAGCTCATTTCTCAACTTTGATATCACTTTTTGACAATTTAAAAAAAGGCTAACTTTGGTGTACCCTGACCTGTGTTAAATTCGATATCTCTGTCAATACTGGTGATAGGGACCTAATATTAGACTTAAATTTTTGTAGAAATAACAACCCTTAAGACTGTATTTAAGTTGAGCTTCCATAGGTTTAGGGTTGCCAGATTTTCAATTTTAAGTGGTGTTCAAATTTTCTTCCCAAAACAAAGTTTTGAGGTCATTTTTTTGCAGAAAATGCCTGATAAACATAGAGTTTCTTTATTTATATACATACATTTTATGATACTTAAAAAAATACAAAATGGGTAAAATTAAAAAAAAAATTTGCTTTGAGGTTTGTTTGAATAAAACAATAATATGGTCACTTTTAGTAGTTTTTTTTATGTATTTCATACAAATACAATTATAACAAGTGCTCAAAGCGCCCTCCTTCGTTTTGAATGCATGCCAGAGCCCGTTTTTGGATTTCATTGTGGATGTTTGCTTTAAATTTGGGGTATAAATGTTCAATAGGTAAATAAGTCGTATAAAAGAATAAGAAAACAAATTTGTTCATCAGCTTATCAAAAAATGTCACGATTGCAGTTTGATCAGAGAGTTTTTTGAAATGCTTTCATTTGCGAAAGAAGAATACGCAGACATTTTTTTCTTATATGAGTTTTTTTATGGAAATTCAAGAAAAGCACAACAAAGATACCAGGAACTTTACCCTTACTGAAAATCTGGCAACCCTAAGCCTATAGGAGTCAATTTTAAATACAGTTTTAAAGATTACAAGACTAGACAAGAGTTATCGACAGCAAACACCCACAACGAAATCCAAAAACGGGCTCTGGCATGCATTCAAAACGAAGGAGGGCGCTTTGAGCACTTGTTATAATTGTATTTCTATTAAATACGTAAAAAAAACTACTTAAAATGACCATATTATTGCTTTATTCAAACAAACCTCAAAGCATTTTTTTTTTAATTTTACCCATTTTGTATTTTTTCAAGTATCATAAAATGTATGGGTTTTTGAGTAAACTTACAACTAAGTTTTTTCTTTATTATTGTTTTGTTCATCTGTAAAAAATAAAGAAACTCTATCAGGCATTTTCTGCAAAAAAATCACCTCAAAGTCAAAACTTTGTTATGGGAAGAAAATTTGAACACCACTTAAAATTGAAAATCTGGCAACCCTAAACCTATAAAAGCTCAACTTAAATACAGTCTTAAAAGTTGTTATTTCTACAAAAATTTAAGTATAATATCACCAGTATTGACCGAGATATCGAATTTATAACAGGTCAGGGTACACCAAAGTTAGCCTTTTTTTAAATTGTCAAAAAGTGATGTCAAAGTTGAGAAATGAGCTTTAATGTAAAACAATTTTTTTCTTAGAATATGACCAAGAATCACACCCCAAAGGATAATACACGAAGTACGGAACACCCTGTATATTATTCTAAGTGTGGCAGATGTTTTCCTCACAGCTATTTAAAATTATTTAATAAATTTTGACGAAGACAATTTTTGTTCTATTTCTAAAAAAAATTTTTTCCTGCACATGTTTTTCAGGCATTAGCGAAGCGTTTAAGTCATGGTCATGCGGCAAGACTGACTTGTTTTACAGTTTTATTTCTTTAATAACGCCCCCGTTCTTTTTTCAGTAAAATAATTGTAAAGTCCTCAATCGACTGGACTGTAACAATATTCAATTGCTTTGCAAACCATAGATCTTTTATCGATTAAAAAAAAAAATTGTTTCACCCAGTAATATACGTATTTATATAGGATGACGTTATGAACAAGTTCGTGCAATCAAGTTGAACATTTGTTTCTAAAATAAATAGAAGAAGGTACATAAAATATGTACTGCGAGGCTAAATTACCTACTCCTTACAGCTATCAGCCGTTCTTGAATACCTTAATCGTTTAACTTGCTGAAGGTTATAAGGCAATCAAAGTCTGTTTGTGATATCTTTCAATAGTCGGTATCCAACATTAATATCTGAACTTATTCCGATTCCAATCTATTAAGCAGAAGCACAAATAGTCATATAGCAAACGGAAACAAGCAAAAAGAAAATGAAAATCCGCGTCTTTTATAGTTGCGTGCTTCTATTCACTAAAGGTTTGTAATCTATCCAACAAAGGGTTGGTCTTTCAATATATGTATGGATGTTCCTATTGGAACAAAAATCTGAAACTTGTTAACCTAAGAAATTAATCAGAAAACATTCATCCATACATGAGCCATATGGTATATCGTATACGTCATATCTACATAAAATAACTCCATCCCCTATACTCCTTTTAGTAATCTGCATTCAAACCCGAATTTATTTTTAGACTTTGTTAAGGAGCGCATAGTAAAAAGTTTGACTTGCTTGTAGGTAAATTATATGTTTTTCCAAAACAGCCAACGCACGACTCAACGATCCAGTTTCACATTAAAAACAGAGTAGTCTAGTTCAAAGTCTGTCTAAGACCCAATGACCCCAAAAACTACGCGCCATTTTTGTAGAGCTAAAACTGACGTTGCCAGGATATTGTGATAACACACCACAGCACAGAGACATTTACGTGCGACGTAAAACAGAAATAAAACTTTCCCAACATGATATAAACAGAGACAGTCAAAATAATAATAAAATAAATGCAACTTCACACTGCGCAAGGATTTATCATACCTTTTCAACTTTTCTTTGTAACGAAGTGCCGCGAAAGGAAAATTCCAAATAGTTGGATTTGTTCACCTGTGCCTGTTACTATCAAGAACTCGGATAGTTTTCTTGTTAGAAGTTTTTGTTGAAGAAATACCAATTTTTCCTTTTTTATTTGTGTGGATAAGTTAATTTATACACAAATCAATTGAAAATCTATCAAGTTAAAATATTATTTAGTCGACTTTTCTGAACGTTTATAAGAAGCACGTAGTGTTCAGAGCCTCATATTAACCTGGAAATCGATAACGAGACTACATAAGTAAATTAATGTTCTAATGAACTATTATTTAAGTTTCTTAATCCAATATTGAAGTGAAAAGTATAAGAACACGTAAGATAGAAAAAAGGAATTAATTTAATGACAGTCTCAATCAAATACATACAAGTAGTTCGTTGACGTCAAAGTGCACCTTTTTATACTTGTTTTTTTCTCAACTCAGTGGTATAGTATAGTATTGAATTACTGTAGATTGAAGTGGTGGTCAGGATTGTATATTAGAAATAAAAAAGAGGATTACCTGACTCAAAGTACGTATCAACAAAAGTACCAGTTTCTGTTTTTTATGGTTTAGACCAAGTGTTAGTTAATCACTTTCGTATTTTGCTTTTATTGATATTCCTCTCTGTATTAACACAGTCTTCAGCATTTTTTTAAGTTCATATTTCTATTATTGCTTTGACGATATTGTTATACAATCTTCTCAGTACAAACTATCACAAAATTCAAATTAGAAATTCTATTTCATGTAAATTTCTTAACCGATCGGTTTTATTTTTAAATATTTTGCTAGCTTCAATTATTGTTATAAGCAGTTTATTTTTTTGTGGGTTATTTCAAAAGTGATCATTGTCTACTCAATCAACAAAGCGACGGACGCGAGACGCGACAGTGCCTTAAGTCTTGTGAAATTCTTTAAAGAAAAAAAAAATGTTTAAAGCATTCTAAAATACGGTTTGGTTTTTTTTTAACTCAACGCCCAAGGTCTGTAAGTTAGTATTTTAGCTGAAGGTTGTTAATTACAAATTTTCCATATTCCAACAAACTTTCTTATCTGAGATGCAAACAAAAACTGTGGACATAATCTTTTTTTTAAAGCAGCAAATTTGTAAGGCGATTGTCTGTTTCTATCGAAGACTCTCTAATGCGACGTATTTTGGTTGTCCTTGCTGTTGGCACATGTTTTGAAAGCCGTGATCTTCTTATTTAGGCATACTAACTGTTAACACAGAATCTTATTTATTTCACACTTTGTTATTTGCTTATTTTTGAGGTGAGGAGATAACTAAAAAAACACTTTCGAAGTGACTGTTCAATGTTTAATTCCTTTGAACTATAAAAACAGGCGAATTTCTTAAAAGTAATGCTTTATTTTAAAATATAGTTCACTCGACCGGGCTAGCTACTTTTATATACAGGGTGTCCCGTAATTCGTGTAACATACTTTTTGAAATGATTCTTGGTCATATTCTAAGAAAAAAATTGTAGCACAGTAAAGTCCGTTCCTCAACTTTGACATCATTATTATTATTATTATATTATAGTAAGATGTAGTACCTATTAATTTTTTGTTTAATTTAATTTAATTTTGAATAAGAACTAAAATTAATGTCCCCAAATGAATTATAAGTATTCATTTGTTACTTTGAGAGAGAGAAAGAAATTATTAAAGTAATTGTTTCACTGCAGTTCGCAAAAATTTCGACTTTGCCGAAGTGGCATATTTATTTTAAGTAACGAAATCAAATGAGGTGAACTTATATCAGCCTTAAAATTGTTCCATATAAAGCATTAAGTAATGACCTGCTCTACTCAAGTATTAAGACCATTTAGCCGAAGTCGCGGGCGATATGAAGGAACATGAAGATGATTATCCCAGTTGAGATGACGGAGAGCGAATTTAAGAAATTGTTTTTGAACTGATTCAACTCCAAACTTGCCATCCATAGTCCAATACCGAACAAACCAGACCAATGAATAAACTTTTTGTGACATATATGGGTCGCTGAACTCTTATGACCAACGTTTATTCATTCCCAGAGGAGTAGAAGCTTTTGCAGGTATGGAACAAGGATGAATATGGCCAATCCAAAACCTGTAGCAGATAATGTTACAGATAATGCAGATAGTAACAAGATTACATAAATCTATTTTCTATTAAACAAAAGGAAAACTGAACGATTTTCTCAAAAGAATATCCATACAAGTGTATCAAGCCGTTCCTAAATTTATTCTTAAAAAAAAGAAACTTTTTGTTTCAACAATCACAGTAACGTATGAATTAGAAGTATTTTAGAGTGGTATTTTGAACTAAAAATAAGCGAAGTAGAAAAAGTTTGGTACGCAGCAAGAGAACGCAGTAAGGAGAACACGAAAAGAATTAGATCTAGATCTGCTAGAAGTAGATCTGCTACATATGTTGCAAATATTCATCTCTGGTATGAAATCGATGTGCGTTCTGAACCCTAATTTCGGATCAATTACCAGGATAAGAAACGAAAATATGGTCTAGTTGCCTATTGAGATTGTTAATAATACCACTTATTTGGAAAAGGTTAGAGCCTTGAATGCAATCAGTGAAAAGTATTTCTTTTTCAGATGCAGTATTTAACGGATAATAGTAGGTGCCGTCGTTATGAGGAGACCATTGAATATACGGGAGATTAAAATCACCCGTCATTGGTGGCAGCAGCACCGAAAAGATGGTCAATTGCATCAACTATGAGCTGATATGATATGGTTGGTTGAGACAGCACATAACGAAAATATATCGGGAGGGCAGTTTGACAGTTATACAGCGAAATAGTGACGTAGAGGTCCGAAAACTCCTTAGCCCATTTTTGAATAAAGCCCAGCATTGAATTTCGTTTTTAACAATGAAGTTGATATGCGGTGTAGTCTAAATTGGAGCTAAAGTAAGCACCGAGGTCCTTAATACTTGCATAATATTTGCTGAGAAATCAAGTAATTGGGCAAAGCAGGTGTATACGTTTCGATGTTCGGGTGACTCAAACGTTTCAGTGATGTTCTCTCTACAATCATTCGAAAAGGTCTTTCTCTGAATATTATCTAAAAGTTTCAAGACTCAAGTAAGTTGAAGGAGCACCTGACCAAATATGGGAGTTATATGTATAGAGAAAAAAAATAGTGCGTGGAGAAACATTTCACTACAATTAAATCGTCTGGCTGAATGACGCGGAATTGATACAACTGTATTGCATCAACAAATTGCGAGCAGTGCCGAAAAGTATGCAATCGATAATCAGCGTTAAAAGTTTAACGCAACCTTGTTTGAAGTCGCATAAGAAGTTTCACTTCAATAAAACACCAAACCTACATACATACAATATAGGCCTACTAACAAAATTGTGACTAGTGCTACCTTTCTCCGTTTAGTGATTAAAATATGTACCTTCTTAGGAACTTTAATTATACATTTGTTATTTATAAATCAAAATAAATTGTTCGTATAATTTACACAAGATGGTCCCTCCCTCACCTGGCTTCAAGAAATGAAAATGTAAACATGTTATGTGCACGACCCGGAAAAGTTTAAGCTCTCTCACCACGCCTGCACTGACACATATCTCATTTCTTCAAAAACTCAACAACTCCAAAGCCAAAGCACTTAACACAAAAAAGTGCAAACACAAAACAATTTGCAATTAATTAGACAGACATGGCCACGAAAGCCACACCACACCGGGAACAGTAAAACAACACAAAAAGAGGAACTAACATGCATTCAAATGCGCTTGCAAATATGTACCTACTTATTCAAAACAAATGAATGGCTTTATTAGGAAATCAATTTTCACACAATGCGCCAAGAAAGTGCACCCAGCAAGCAACAACCAACGCTAAAAAAATTGCATGTGAAAGGGCAATGAGTTGTCCATAGTCAAACACATTGAGCTTGCACGAGGTTAATGGCTCAGCCCGGCAGAAAGGATGAGGTTTGACGTTTGACCAGAAATGTTAAACTTATACCATATCAACTATGTTATTGTTTTCCACCAACAAGGTTTTAGAAGAATTAAGTTAGTGGATTTAGATTTGAGTTACCAAATGTAGTTAAGTTCTTAGAAGACACTTTGCGTGAGTGTGTGTATTTTTTCTTAAGTTTTATTTTTTACTCTGGAAAGAGACAGTCCTGGTCAATATTGATTTGTATTCTAAAATTACAGTTGAATCGAAAGGACTTTTAAAACAAAACTATGGCTGACTCGAATTTGGAGCAGGTATGTAATAAGATCTGAAGATAAGTAGGTGAGGTACATCGTACATATTTGCTTTTTTTTAAGTTTTCAGAAAGGATTTTGAAAGGTTCTATATTTGCCAGCCCATGTTTTACTTTAACCCTGTTAAACGATGGGCACATGAGACTTGAGTCTTGAACATCAAATTGCGAATTGATGTAAAAACATCTGAATGCGAATAATGGAATATTCCTTTTTTTACTTTCTGCGATAGCGATAGCGAAAACAGTGCTTCTTCGCCATCGTCATCATATCGATTGCGTATTGGAGGTTGATGGTTCAATGAAGATTATAACTTTCTGTATTTGATTTCTTGATTTTTTAAGCTTAGTTTTTTTACAAATCGAAATCAAATTTGAGTTACATATTCAAAATCTTTATGGTAATCGATAATTTGGTTTTTGCCATTTACGTTTTAAAGATGACTTCACGTAAATGTTGTTCGCGGCTCCCTTTCAAATGGACCATTTGCAAGGTTTAATTTTGTTTGTTTGTCACTTTTTCGACCATTTCGGGCTGTATTCCACGAATTACGCATGTTATGTTTTCCTGTTAGGCTCCAATCGTGTTCGGCTTGTCCACATGACTTCACATAACCCTATACAAGAAATAATCAGGAGGTGTTGAATCGTATGATCTTGGAGCCAGGCCTACTCACAGGTCCCCTTTGAGAGACAAGCTGCTCACCCAACTCTCCAAAATTGTTGTTTTTTGGGATGCATCGGTAATTCTTGTATGGTATGTGGCTGTTTGTCAATCCAGATGCAATAGTTTTGCTTATTTGCGTATCCGTTGAGCCAGAAATGAACACCATCGCTGAACACAATTTTTTTTTAATGTAGCTGTTCTAAGGTCCCATTATCCAAAAATTAGACGTTGTGGTAGGTCATTCGGCTTCAATCGTGCAGAAGTTGAATTTCAAAGGCTTTCAAAACCCCAATCAAAAAGTAATGTGGTGTCCATGTGGTTGAGTAAAACATGCCCAATCGTTAAGTACGGTGAGGACATTTGACATTTCACGATCCTCATTAACATTAGACGTTACGATTGCAATATTCTCTTCGGAACGAGCGGTACGCATATGAGTCGACGGTTTAATGATATTTAATGTGATAATTGCACGAATTGTTCATCCACCAGGTCTATTATGACGACCATACTTACTTACTTACTTAAGGTGGCGCTACAGTCCGGGTCGGACTAGGGCCTCAACCAACATGCTTCTCCAGCCAGCTCGGTCCCTAGCTAGCTGCCTCCAGTTTTGCACGCAAAGTTGGTTGAGGTCCTCTCCTACTTGCGTGCGCCACCTGAGTCGCGGTCTTCCTCTACTGCGCCGTCCCTCGGGATTGGATTCGAAGACTTTCCGGGCCGGAGCGTTGGTGTCCATTCGCTCTACATGACCCAGCCATCTAAGCCGCTGGACCTTGACTCGTTTGACAAGGTCAGTGTCGCTGTACAGCCCGTACAGTTCGTCATTAAATCTTCTTCTCCACTCTCCATCTATGCAGACGGGACCAAAAATCACCCGAAGAATTTTTCTCTCGAAGCATCCTAAAGCGTTCTCGTCTGCCTTTGACAAGGTCCATGCCTCTGCGCCATATATAAGAACCGGGATGATAAGTGTCTTATACAGGGACACTTTAGTTGCTCGAGAGAGGACTTTACTACTCAATTGCCTTCTTAGTCCGAAGAAACAGCGATTGGCAAGAGTTATTCTTCGTTTGATTTCAGCGCTGGTGTCGTTGTCTGAATTAATAGCGGCGCCTAGGTAGACAAAGTCCTTAACTACCTCAAAGTTATAGCTGTCAATCGTGACGTTTTGTCCAAGACGTCGGTGTTGGGTGTCCTTTCTTGATGACAGCATATACTTGGTCTTGCCCTCATTTACCACTAAACCCATCTTCTTCGCTTCCGTCTCAATGCTCATAAACGCGCCATTGACATCACGCTGCGTTCTTCCAATTATGTCAATATCGTCGGCATATCCGAGCAATTGAACGGATTTTTGAAAGATTGTGCCTCTTGTGTTGACGTGGGAGTTTTGCACTATTCTTTCAAGAACGATGTTGAAGAAATCGCATGACAGTGCATCGCCTTGCCTAAAACCTTTTTTGACATCGAATGTATCGGTGAGATCTTTTCCGACCCTGATGGAGCAGCGTGCGTTCTCCATCGTCATCCTACACAATCGGACAAGTTTGGTAGGGATGCCAAAACTAGACATGGCTCTATATAACTCCTCTCTATAGATGCTGTCATACGCGGCCTTAAAATCGATGAAAAGGTGGTGGGTATCGATTTGAAGCTCCTGGGTTTTTTCCAAGATCTGCCGTAGTGTGAAGATTTGGTCTATGGTGGACTTTCCTGGTCTAAAGCCGCACTGATAAGGACCTATCAGGTTGTTGACGAATGGCTTCAGACGCTCACACAATACGGCAGAGAGGATCTTATATGCGATGTTAAGAAGACTGATACCTCTGTAGTTGGCGCAGTTCAGAGGGTCTCCTTTCTTGAGGACCGGGGAAACAATGCTAAGGTTCCATTCATCGGGCATGCTTTCTTCCGACCATATTTTGCAAATGAGCTGGTGCATACTCCTGACCAGGTCATTGCCTGCCGCTTTAAACAATTCGGCAGTGAGGCCATCAGCTCCAGCAGCTTTGTTGGACTTTAGCTTGGATACTGCTGTCTTCACTTCGTTCAGGTCGGGTTGGCGGAATTGTTGGTCTACGTCGCCTAAATCGAATGGTTCTATCTCTCTAACAGCGGAATTGGGTTCATCATCGCCGTTATAGAGCTTGGAAAAGTGGTCTTTCCATATCCTCAGCATTGACTGCGGTTCCACCACGATGTTCCCTTGGTCGTCTTTGCAGGCTTCGGCTCGGGGCTTATAGCCCGAGGCTGTTGTTTTTACCTTTTGGTGAAACTTCCGAACCTCATTCCTGCTGTGGCACCCTTCTATCTCCTCGATCGCGCGCTTCTCATGCTCTCTCTTTTTCCGTCTGAGAAGCCGGTGTTCGTCTCTCCTCTTCTGCTTGTAGAGCTCGTAAGCAGTTCTAGTCTTTTTGTGCAGCGCCGCTTTGTATGCTTCCTGTTTAGCTGCATGTGCTTGCCGGCATTCGTTGTCAAACCAGGGGTTTCGTTGTGGTGGCCGTGTGAAACCCAGCACTTCAGAGGCGGCATCTCTGATGGCTGATTGGCAGTGCTGCCACTGGTTCTCTATACTTGATGCTGGCGGCAAAGGACTCCTTAAGAGGTTGTAAGAGACTCGATCGGAAAAGGACTTGGCGATCTCTTGCGATTGTAGTCGTCCAACGTCGAATTTTCTCACAGTATTTCCTTGTGTTGGCTTGGATCGGGATATCCGCAGTCGTACCTTGGCTACAACAAGGTAGTGGTCCGAGTCAATGTTGGCCCCTCGGAATGTTCGGACATCCTCTATACTGGAGAAGTGTCGTGCGTCGATCGCAATGTGGTCAATCTGGTTGACGGTTGATTGATCAGGAGATTTCCATGTCCCTTTGTGGATATTGAGGTGCTGGAACCGCGTACTAGCTACCAGAACATCTCGCCCCGCAGCGAAATCGATCAGCCTGAATCCGTTATCGGAGGTGTTGTCGTGCAGGCTGTATCTTCCGATTATTCCACCAAAGATATCCTCTCTTCCTAGCTTGGCATTAAAATCTTCTAGAACAATCTTAATGTCATAGCCAGGGCACTGCTCATATGTTTTGTCCAGGAGCTCGTAGAATACGTCTTTGGTGTCTTCATCCTTTTCCTCTGTGGGGGCGTGTGCGCAAATGAGGCTTATGTTGACGAATTTAGCCTTGATGCGGATTGTTGCTATGCGCTCGTTCACATAGTTGAAACTCAAGACTTTTTGCCTGAGTCTAGTTCCAACAACAAATCCACATCCAAACAATCGCTGCTTTTGCTCTCGGTAGCAATCGCCGTAGTAGATATCGCAGTCTTTTAATTTGCGTCTACCTGGTCCATCCCATCGCATTTCTTGGATAGCGGTAATATCTGCTTTGTAGCAGTTTAGGGCTTCCGCTAGTTGTTCGGCTGCACGTGGTCTATTAAGGGACCTAACATTCCACGTACAGATCCGAAGTTCGTTGTCCGTTTTTCGTTTGCTTGGTTCGTCATCAGTAAATCCGTCCGTATCCGAGGCTTGTTGGTGCTTCGCAACTAACAATTTCTTTACGTGGCCGGGAAGTCACCCCGACAGCACGACCCCCAACCTGGAGGGCCAGATCCTTGTATAACTCCAAAGATGGGGAGCCGGATAAACCGTTCCTTATAGGCCTGAGCTCCAAATATGTTGTAGTAGCCCTATAAGGTGTTCACTAAGTAGTTCAACCTGACTGGAACTGTAGACGCCACCGTTGATTCCATCTAGGGAATTCCTCCGCTGCCGTCTGGATGAAAGAAGAGGTGCCTTAGTGGGAACACCTCTCCCCCCCTCTCTCGTTTGCTGCCACCAACAACCTTCCACTGGGGTTGAGACCCAATCTCCAGTTGAGGTACTAGGCACCCGATGTTCACCACGTGGAGGTGAGAGTAGGAGTTGATAGACAGAGGTGGGTTTTAAGAAAAACCTATGAACGCTAGGGTCCTCTTGGGTGCACGTGTCTACCATTTAAACAGCCGACCAAACGACCATAGCATGGTCGTAACAAACTTTTTGACAGAGTACAAATTTTGATAAATTATGATAAAATGGCCGAGTAGGTATACTGAAAACATTTCACTTTGGCAGAAGAAGTTTGGACGCCATTACCAACTTGAAAAACCTTAACTCTTTGAAAATCAATCTTTACTATAATATTTTGGCAGGTGTGTCTTTTCCAGAATCAGTTTCAGTGACTGATACCACCGTGTTCAATTAGATACTCAGATTCACAGCAAGTTGCTAACGTGGCTTTGTGCTTATAGAGGTATTTAAATTAAAAATTTCTCGTTTAAACTATGTGTGCTCAAAGTTTCATCTGGACGCCGCACTATAGAAACGATCTTGAGACTCTCAAAAATGGTTTTGAAAAAAATTATAATTCGACAAATTTAACAAAGGGTGGTAACCGTGGCCTAATGATTGACATGTCCGCCTGTTAACCGGGAGGAGGTGTCCGTAGTTCGAATCCCAACATAAGCAAATATGTTTTTCCGTGGGTATCGCCTTTAGCGAAGAATCGGCAAGTCCTCCTCTTCATTGGTTTTTATTTTTGGTACTTAAATTTTTAATAAAACCTGTACAATAAATTGTTTTCATATAAAATTTGAAGAGAACAAATTTTGAAATCAATTGTTTCGCAACTATTTGAATATGGTTAGCTGACGTTTCATATTTTTTTTATATTTATACTACATGTAATTAAATCATTCGTACATACATACGTCTACCACTTTACTTTATAGTCAAAATGTGAAAAATCATCATTTTTTATTAACTCTTAAGCTTTACAACTTTACTATTGTGATCGAAAAAAGTTACAATCCTGCTCATAAAACAATTACAGTAGATTTCCTCTACATGGCTGCCATCTAGGACCTGTAGCACAAAACTACAAGTACTTGTAATACAATTGAATTATGATAAGTTTAAGAAATTTCTGTAACACAAAGCTATACAAGTTTGCTTGATCTTCTACAAGTGTTACGGACATAATCACAAGTGGCTACTGACTTGTAGACTTATAGCTTTGTGTTTAACACGTAGAGCTATTTGCCGCTTTAAATCTCGACAGGAACTCAATATCATACCTCCGGGAAACGAAATGTGGCGCTTTACTAGTGGCTCTATGTCAAGTGAAGTGAAAAACGTTGGGTAAGATTGCAAAGTTCTTTCCAAAGCAAAAAAGTGCGTTGATTTGGCCCCTTTGGGCTTTTTTTTGTAGGGAACCATTCAGGACCGATGATCTGCCAACCATTGGGAAAGATTCAAGCACTTATTACATTTCAAGTCTAAGAAAAACTTGGACAGGCAAAATCTAACAATTTTTGATGA
The DNA here is from genome assembly GCA_949752695.1 of Melanostoma scalare. Classification (NCBI taxonomy): domain Eukaryota; kingdom Metazoa; phylum Arthropoda; class Insecta; order Diptera; family Syrphidae; genus Melanostoma; species Melanostoma scalare. Next base: position 165,657,538 of record OX456985.1, on the reverse strand, counting down.
AGCTGAATAATTGGTAATATAAAGGGAGTATTAGACATTTGTGCTTCTTAAACCTTCCAAAATCTGTAGGATTTGGGATATAACATTGAAACCAACTTACAATAGCATTATAGTCTTACAAAGATTTCAGAGGTCCAAAAAGTTCTTCAATTTTATTTTTCGATTCGACAAAAAAATGTTAACGAAAAAATTGAATGAGTGCAAGTTGGTTTGTTGTCGTTGAAAATTGCTCTCGACTATAGTACACACGCGTTTTAACTGTCATTACCCGTACAATGTCGAGCATTTGCGATAAGTGTAACGATCTGCTAAACAACGTCGAACCTGTCATGTGCGATCTTTGTGGAAATTCGTATCAAATGTAGTGAACTAAATACAAATTTTCCCGAGTCGGCAAATCGAGGAAGAAAAACAAATTAGATTTGTCGAGTTAAGTCAACTCAACCAAAAAGACACGAATGGGGGGAGTGTGTGCGACAGTCGATTTGTTGCCCAAAAAAAATAACAAGTCGACAAATTAAGGTAGGAAAACAAAGCAGATTTCCCAACTGCCGAGTCGAGTGATCTCAATTCTCAACCAAAAAGACACGAATGGAATCGTTTTTGTCTGTTTTTCTCTGTTTCACAGTTAATACAACACTACTACATTTCATACAACAAACAACAATTTTAAAATAATACATCACATACAATTTTCTGTTTCACAGACTTCATTGGAAAGATTGTATGATGTTCATTTCTGCTGTATGATTCGACAGCAAAAATTATTGAAAAAAAAACAGAACTCAACTTTGCAAAAGTCAAATTTTCAATCATCAAAACCATACATTGTATATGTAATGTATGATGTGTGAAATAGGCCCCTGATCAGCAATGTGCATGCAATTCAAGCGTGATGATCAAAGAGTTTTTGAATACTTTGGAAGCATTGTTTTTTTTTTCTATGGTAGTACAAAACGTTTTCAATGTATCTATGCAAGAAAAATTCAAAAACATTGAAAACTCCTTGCAATTGAAAAATTTGTAAAAAAAAACTCGATGGACTGCTAGAGCTGAAACAGTAAAGGCTGTGTGGATATCTTTTGAAGGCAAGGTAAATGCTTTAGAAGGAATAAAAAGCGATGTTAGTTCTTTCTTTACCTCTGCTTCTGAACTTTTGGAAAAAATCTTAGATTTTGATTTTATTAGCTCGTTATATTTTTGCAAAAATGTCATGTTTAAAGTTAAAAATTTCACCGAAAATGTAGGGGTGGAAGAGTTAAACATTTTTGATGCTTCATTACTGATTCGAAGCATATTGGAATTATTTAAAAAAATGAACGATGGTGACATTCTATTAAATGTTTTAATAAAAAGTCGCAAATGAACAAGATGCTGAAAAATTAAAGATAAGTCCCGAAAACGATTTTTTGAAACATCATAGAACGCGTCGGTTACCAAAGAGAATTGATGAAAATTCTGAAACTGCTTTTGTATTTGATCTAGACACATTTTATAGAAAAGAGTTCAAAATGGTTCTTCAAACTTTTATTTCACACGTTAAAGATAATTTAACAGATAATTTTACCATTTTTGAACCTTTCATAAAAATTTTTAAATAGCCTAAGCCTATAGAAGCTCAACTTTAAGTTTACAAGTTTAGTTTACTTAAAGGTTGTTATTTCTACAAAAAATTAAGTCTAAGATTAGGTCTTTATCATCTGTATTAAAAGAGATATCGAATTTAACACAGGTCAGGGTACACCAAAGTTAGCCTTTTTTAAATTGTCAAAGAGTGATGTCAAAGTTGAGAAACGGACTTTACTGTATAACATTTTTTTTCTTAGAATATGACCAAGAACCACACCACATAATACGCGAATTACGGAACACCCTGTATATAGATTTATTTTTTGATGCGGTCGGCAAATTCTTAAGACTAGTCGGCATTTCATAAAAATTCACCCCCCATGGCTTGGACCCTCGCTACGCCCCTGACTAAATCCGAACTTATTTTAATCTATAAGAACGGAGAAATTCATTTTTTGAAAATGTGCCTCGTACCCAAATCTACCACTTTTTTCGTATGTGAAGAAATTAAAAATGCATCTCTTATCATTGCAAAAGACTTTGTCTGAGTCTGACTCTCTTTCTCCCCAAAGTGCTCCCAAAAACAGTGTTGCACAGACAAATAACTACATATTAAACTATTTGACAACAAGACGAAAACAACGAAAACTTCTAATTGAAAGTTAATAAAAACGCACAATTTAACATATAATGGAAGGTCTTTATTTAAAATATATGCACATCTTGCTTCGACTGTGCTGCTCGAGCTCTCATAGTGGACTGCGCACTGTGCACCGCTCAAAAGTTCTTAGTAGACTGTGCACCGCTCTGCTGATGTTAGTGGACTGTGCACCGCTCTGCTGATGTTAGTGGACTGTGTTCTTGTCAATGCTCATCTCGCCATATATAGGTTGTTGCTGCTGCACTAGCCTGCTTACCCTTATCGATATTGAGCACCGCTACTTCACATATTTGGCACAGTAAATCTGCAATTGGGTTTTTTTTCCATTGCGACCCTTCGGTCGCAACCACCGTTGTCTGGTACGTCTGCCACGTACGATCGCGATGAATATTTGCTATTTCTCGGTCCCAACCACCGTTATCTGGCACACGATAACACAGTGACTCTTAACCGAAAAGCTTCTTCTTTGGTTGCCTGCACCGAATCATGTTGATTCTATTTCTCGGTCGCAACCACCGCTATTTGCACATTGTATGTTGTCTTGTAGGACATCTGTGTTGTAAGAACAATTCTTCTTCTTGCTGTAATTAGCGACCGTGAGGTCACTATGGAAAGGGGTGTGGCCTATGCACGTGCCACATGATGATTTCGCTTTCTCTAACATTCCTCCCCCCAAATTGAAGGCTCGTCTTCAATTTCGCCTGTTGGCTCTTCAAGAGGTAGAACGCATAACTTCTGTATTGCTCGCACCAAGGTTGTATGCTCCAAGCACTGAAAAGCTGCCAACAATGCAGCGCTCTTTAGGTTGCTCACAAGCTCTAGGTGTATGGGCTTCCTCACCATGCACACAAACACTGCAATGTAGCCCTTCTCTATTATCTTTGATCGCCTTGATCTCCTTTTTATTTGCACCGGTCCAGCATAGTCTACTCCGCTATGCTTGAACGCTCTCGTGGGCTGGACACGTTCTTTGGGAAGACTGCCCATCAGCTGTTCGGACGTTGTTTTGCTCTGCCGAAAACATGTTATGCACCTTGAGATATGGGTCTTCACTGCTCGCCGCAGGGAAGGGATCCAAAACCTTTGCCTTATGTACTGCATGCACAGCTGTACGCCTCCGTGAAGTGTCCTCAGATGCGCTTCTCTAAAAAACAGATTGAGTGAAAGTATGCAGCTCAAACTTACCAATGAAGATTTCTCCAGGAGTTGTTTGACTTCCATTTGATACGCACAAAGTTGTTCTATCCTTGCCCATTAGGATAATGCTCGATCTCGCTCTTCCAGTGACACTGGCCCGGTCAGGATTGTTTGACGGTTCTTCCTACACGCTCTCGTAAACATCGCCGCTCACCTGCCGCATCAGTTTGCACAAAAGCACGGCTGCACATATCTCAAGTCTGGGTACTGAGATGGTTTTGACTGGTGCCACTCTGGACTTCGAAGCTATAATTCTGCACGTTGTTTTCCCAGTGATTGAAGTCACTCGCATGTAAACAACTGCGGCGTAAGCTCTAATTGAAGCATCTGCAAATACATGGAGCTCCAGTTTGTGTTGCTCCGTGCTTTTCAGCCACCTCGGAACCCTTATCGCCTCCACGTGTGTCAGTTGCTCGCGGTATTTTTTCCATACCGGTAAGATGGATGTGGGTATTTGCTCATCCCACTCAACTCCGCACCGCCATAGGTCCTGTATTAGGATTTTTGCACTAATTATTACTGGTGCCAGGTAGCCATTTGGGTCGTACAACCTCGCGATGGCACTGACAACTGCTCTTTTGGTGGTAGACACACTGCCATCGCTCGTTCGCAACTTAAACGAGATTTCATCTCTTTCGCAGTCCCATACGGGACCCAACATTGAAGCACTATGATCTTCTGGAAATGTTAGCGGTCTGATCGTCTTGTAATTTGCCACCGGTAAACTGCACATCGTTTAGGGACATCCCACTCACGCTCTTGCACGATGCGTCGAAGACGACCCGAAATTTCTTGGTGACGCAATGGTGTGGAATGTGGTATGCTCGCTCGCTCGTACTTGGTTCAGATACTTGCTTCATGTGTCCGAGAGCCTCGTATTCCCGCATAAATTCAACGTATTGTGCTCTTAGCTCTGGCTCTGCACTTAACTGCTTTTCGGTTTGTAGGAACCTCTTCATGGCCACCGCTCTGGTCGAACCCAACTTTTCCGCTCCAGTGCCTCGCACGTCAAACACGAACCGACGTTTGATGAGGCCCAAGCGCTGCACGCACTGCTCAGTAACCAAGTTGATTTGACTTCCGCTGTCCAGAAGCGCCCTTGCTTCATCCGGTTGTCCTGCTCTGCCCTGCACTTTGACGCGTGCAGTTGCCAGTAGTGCTCTTTGCACCTCGTCACTACCGGTTTGCTCATTCTCTAATCGCTCAATGTTGATGCCGTTGTCGCTCTTGAAACTTCTTTGAATTTGCGCTCAGTCTCTTCTCTAACTGGTGGAATTGCCTCACTGCAATCGCCCTGGAACTGCTCAGTTCTTGTGCCCGTGAGTTGATGGTAATAGTGACCAGACCACGTATCGCCCTGATGTGTCACGCCTCTGCAGACATGGGAGTCGGTAAATGTAGGTCCTCCGCTTCCCAAAATTTTCTCAACAGCTCATTGAGATGCTCATCCGGTGATTCCGTCGTCATTATATCATGGTCATTAGTGTCGCTGTAGCTGGATTCGGATTTGCTCGCATCTGTCCGCTGCATCTCATCACAAACGTAGGCTCTATTCGTGACAGCAAGGTGGCGTGAATCGTACCTTTGTGCTTGCTCCCAGCCCTTGCGCTTGAATATCACATGTGTTCTTTCTCAGCCCCATTCTCTGCACGCATTGCTCTGTTATGATGTTGACTTGACTTCCCGAACCTAGTGTTCTTGCCCTCATGCCCTGCCCTGTTTTGCTCATGATTTTAATGCATGCCGTTGCTAGTAGTGCATGATCTGCATTTGCTCAGCTCTGTTCCACCTCGTTATGTTTGGTTACATCTCTATTGTAGTTGTTTTGATTGCTCGTGTCGAGGTGGTGTGACTGGATCACATGCTCGATGGGTTGCTGCATTAATTGCTAGTTGTCTGGTTGACATTTTGACGCTCTTGAAGTGGTTGGCAGGCTGTGCTCTGACCGCGCTATCACTGATAACCCAGTTACCGGATTGCACTGCTCTGGGCAAAGGATGCTATTGTGTCCCTTGTTACTTCTCCGGCAAGCTCCGGCAGGACATGCCTGCGCAACGTGTCCGCTCTTCAGACAATTAGGATACAGCTTCCAGCTGCGAACCTTGTCGCTCCTACCTTGAATGGAGAGAGAGAGAAAATCTGCACAACGATATAGTGGATGTGGTGACTTACACAGCGGACATTTTAATGCCGTGGTCGTCTTTAGTGCGCTCGAACCAGCCACATTCCTTTGTACCCCTCTCTGCATCTTCGTGTCTGACCTTTCTGCACACTGCTCTATATCGAAAAATTCTGGAATCCAGAGCACTGGCTCTGCGCTCCAGGAATTCAAAGAACTCCTCCAATGTGGCAATTTGACGAACATCGGCCCTTGCCATTTGCCATGCGTGGTTCGTCTCCTGATCCAGTATATTGCGCAACTTGCTTTAGCTTGAATTAAAAGCGCACTTCCCGTAAGACCGTACAAGACCGCAGCGACCCAGGTCGACCCTTCGAAAATCACTTCAGTCCGAACGGAATCAATGCACTTTTTTTGGATCTCTCAAATTTATTTGCGCTCTGCAAAAAATAACCTTTGTCCGGTTGCGCTGCACAGTTAACGATCACTTCAGTCAATTCGCACTTCCTAGATTGATGAATTCGCACAAGTTCTTATATTTTTCTTCTCGTTAAGTAGGGATATCTTGTGAAAACGGTTTTTCTTTCGAAAATATTTGCATTCGATTACCCACATATAGGTATGTATAAATATATTTTTGATAAGCACTTTTAATTTATCTTTAGATAGGTCGCTTGCACAATTTATTCGGCTCGATTAGGACCAGAATGTTTGACAACAAGACGAAAACAACGAAAACTTCTAATTGAAAGTTAATAAAAACGCACAATTTAACATATAATGGAAGGTCTTTATTTAAAATATATGCACATCTTGCTTCGACTGTGCTGCTCGAGCTCTCATAGTGGACTGCGCACTGTGCACCGCTCAAAAGTTCTTAGTAGACTGTGCACCGCTCTGCTGATGTTAGTGGACTGTGCACCGCTCTGCTGATGTTAGTGGACTGTGTTCTTGTCAATGCTCATCTCGCCATATATAGGTTGTTGCTGCTGCACTAGCCTGCTTACCCTTATCGATATTGAGCACCGCTACTTCACATATTTGGCACAGTAAATCTGCAATTGGGTTTTTTTTCCATTGCGACCCTTCGGTCGCAACCACCGTTGTCTGGTACGTCTGCCACGTACGATCGCGATGAATATTTGCTATTTCTCGGTCCCAACCACCGTTATCTGGCACACGATAACACAGTGACTCTTAACCGAAAAGCTTCTTCTTTGGTTGCCTGCACCGAATCATGTTGATTCTATTTCTCGGTCGCAACCACCGCTATTTGCACATTGTATGTTGTCTTGTAGGACATCTGTGTTGTAAGAACAATTCTTCTTCTTGCTGTAATTAGCGACCGTGAGGTCACTATGGAAAGGGGTGTGGCCTATGCACGTGCCACATGATGATTTCGCTTTCTCTAACATAAACGTTAGTAGAGAGATTCGCCATAAAACAAGATCTCAAACAAATCTCTTGAACAACAATTCTTCAAAGGCACCAAATGGGAAATCAATTTCTTCCCACGCTTTATCACGTGCTTCTAAAAATTCTAAAAATTAAAGCACTTATCAAAATTCAAAAAAAATTAACCATCATTATTTGCCGCTCCACCAATTTGCCCCCCTTTGACGGTGAACTCTGATATATTGAATGCTATCTCGCATGGCACTGATAATGCTGTTGTTGCTGCTCATCTTGATATTAACAGTATGTCTACGGGATCATATGTGAGTAATGTCGCACAACCTAAATCAGAATGCTTATTATCACTTTTCCCGAATTGTGGGCTGCACTTAAGGAGTTCCGCAGGGAAGTCATTTCGGTTCACTTTTCTTTATAATTTTTATAAACGATATATGGCTCGTCTTAAAATACTGTTATAGTTTGATGTATACTGATGACATAGAGCTATTTTTAAAAGTAAAAACCTCACTCGACTGCCAGTTTCTACAAAATGATCTTAAGAACACATTTAATTGGTGTCTGAAAAAATGCCTTCATTTGAAACATTGGAAAGTGTTTATTTGAAGTTCTTCCCGTTTTGAGTATCATTTCGAAATTAACAATTCTGTATTAAACAGAGTCGAATCAGTAAAAGACCTTGGCATTTTGATTGACTCGAATTTTACTTTTGTGTCTCATGTTGACCATGTTATTGCTTTAGCAAATAAACTTTCTGGTTTTATTATAACAAACAGCAAAGAATTTTCCGACCCTCACACTCTCATTTCACTTTTTATTGCATTAGTTAGATCTCTGCCTGAATATGCTGAAATGCTGATGTTAAATGGAACTCTCTATATAAAGTTCACTCAAACAGCCTGGAAAGTGTCCAAAGGCGTTTCACAAAATGGATTTCCCGGTAAATGAAATGGGATTTTAATATTCCTTACCTAACAAGATGTCAGTTGTTGGGAACTTCAACATTAAACTCTAGAAGTAAAAGCTCACGACATCATGCTTGTGAGGGACTTATTATGTTACCATTATGTTACCAATGAGCTAATGTCCAGAGCTATTAAACCGACTTTCTCGTTAATGGCTTACATGATCTTGGCGAAATTTTGGTTTTAAGAAGTCGTAAATTGTGAAAGAAAGACTGCATATCAATTGTTAAAAAAATTTAGTTTTGGAAATTTTTTAAAAAAATTTGAATTTTTAAAAATAACTTCGAAACTATAACTTTGATTTTTTTCAAATTTTTTGTCAAAATAACTCTTATTAAGATCTAAAACTTTGCATACTCGACTTTTAAAAAACAGTTTTTAAAAAAAAGTGAAAAATAAAAAGCCGTTTTTTGGAAAAACTGCTCCAACGATTTTGATTAAATTTTCATCATTCATATGTATTAGCGATTGCAAAAGAATGGCGTTTGTAGATTTTTGCTTGAAACCTTTGGAATATTTAATTTAATTTTTTCATTATTTTGCGTGATTTAATTCAATTTTCATAATTAATGTGTAGTTTGCAACCCTGTACCACAAAATATATTATGAAGAGCTAATACCAAAACCTTTAATTCAGCCTTTAGATTTTGATATCGTATTTAGAACACAATCGCAAGTTCGTGCGACCCAGTCGTGCCCATTTTTTTTAAATACAATGCTCTGGACTCTGGAGTCCTTAAGACATCTGTCTACTGAACAATAGTGGTGTCTCTTCCGATCCTGCTGGTTATTAATTTTCTCGTTTCGAGTATTTTTTGCTTGGTTAACGTCTTTGCTTTAGCTATAGTTGTGGATTATATAAATACTTAAGTGCCTAAACTAAGCGTCTAAATGCTCGAAGGATCTTTTAGTTTGATTTGAAACATTGCAACAGATAATAGAGCTTCCGTTTTTTAAAATATAGACATAAGATTAGAATAGATAGATTCTTTATTTCATAACTAGTTTTAACAATAAGGTTTTTTAAGAATAAGGACATGGCAAAACTGCCGTCTGCCTGAAATGACATTTCGTATGATTTTTAAATAATAAAAGTAGGAAATATTTGAAAATTCTACTAAAATAAATATATACAATAGTTAGTTCAATAGGTTAGTTAGTTCCTTAACCTCACACCACTAGATATCTTCAGCAAACAAATGGCCGCCACTGCAGCCATTCGTATGAGAGCTATCCCAATGGACCGTAAATAACATCGGTCACGCTACAATCCTGAATTTATTCGGATCAATCCCTTGCCACTCCGACTACACCATCCCCCAATTGGTTTTTGATAATAAATTCTAAGTCTCAATCCCACCGAGAACGTCCTGGGAAGACGAAGAATTTTTGAGAGATGATTCAATTCATTTCTATACAGATGGTTCAAAAACCGAAGAAGGGGTAGGCTGCGGGGTGTACTCAAACCGACTTAACGTAAGTCTCTCGTTCCGCCTTCCAAACCATTGTAGCGTGTTCCAAGCGGAAATTCTGGCGATCAAAGAGGTCCTATCATGGCTAAGAGAAAACGTGATATCCTCAACGAATATCCGGATTTTCTCAGATAGTCAAGCAGCCCTCAAATCACTCGGCGCTGTTTCTACGAACTCAGTAACCGCCCTTAATTGTCGGTTATCTCTTAAGGAGATGGCTGAACAGTTCAATATTCACCTTTTTTGGGTGCCGGGGCATAGAGATATCGTGGGTAACTGCAAGGCCGATGAACTCGCCAGAGAAGGAACCGTTCTACCGATCTCAACCAGCAGGTAGAATATTGGTATACCAATCGCTACATGTAAACTTATGCTAAAGCAAGAGGCAATGGACAGAACAAATCACAGGTGGAACAATATCACCACGTGCGTGGCAACAAAACGGATATGGCCAGGACTAGATCCAAAACGCACAAGACATTTGTTATCCATTGCCAGATTGCAAGTTAGCTCCGTAATCAATGTCATTACCGGACATTGTCTGATAGGAAGACACGCCATAAGACTTGGCGTTCCCTCTAATGACTTCTGAAGAAGTTGCTTAGATGAGGAGGAGGAGGAGACAATCCCACAGCTCCTCTGCTCATGTCCTGCACTCTCTTTTAAAAGAAAGCGGTATCTGGGGAAATATTTTCTCGATGATCCAAGCGATCTGGCGAACACAGATCCCCTGCATCTCCTTCGCTTTATTAAAAGCTCCAAATGGTTTTGTTAAGTGAGGTACTCCCTCGCATAATATCTATGGTATCACAATGGACCTAATATTGGTCTAAGTCTGTCAGTTTGTTTTCCTGACAGCCATTGTAACCTAACCTTACCTAGTTCAATAGGTTAGAACAAGGTATTGGCATCAATTATGCATTTTTTAATTTAAAAATAAATGGAAATAACAATTTTCGAACGGTTTGAAACATTAATGTAATGGCACTTTCCATTGGACGAAAAGAACCGTCCAGGAGCGTCCAGAAGCATTCTCAAACCGTTCCATTGGTGCAAGAAGATCGCTTCTAATGATTCTGAAGAGTGACAGCCGCTTCTCGATTTGAAATGAGAATCGACTCAAGAAGCACTATCACATGTTACTCAAATGTCAAAAAAAAAATTTTCTTCAAGGAATATTTTTTAAGAGCCATAGGTGTTTCACTCACACAAAGGCAATTACGTTAAACTGAACAGAAATTATTTTGGGTGTGGTTTTTAAAATGAGTGCTTCCTTGAGTGAAACCAATGGAAAGTGCCATACGCATTCTATCAATTTTTAAATGATTTAAAATAAAAAGAGAAAATTACTAATTGAAGCACATAGTTTGATACTTATATTAGAAAAAAGTTTTCAATTTTACGTGATTTGAAACAAACAAAAAGTAATTGTAAATAATTTGCAACATAAAATGGGATGTGTATAAAGGAAAATGCAACAACTGAAAAAGAAAATTCGCTGACTTATGGGAAACTGTTCCGATAAATAAACGCATGTTTGCAAAACTTAAATAAAGTAATCCAACCCAGAGACCCATTTAAAACTTCAGTAAGTCGTGATAATGTCATAAAACTCTCCTGAAAATATAAACAACGAATTTCCTGTAATATTGGACAAAAAGCCAAGAAATGGTAAATATCTTCTTTCTCTCTTCTGTTACATAGATTACAACTTTGCGGTAGATCATATCGGTATGGTATGTAGTTAAGATATAAATTTTTAACTCTAGCTCTAAAAATGGTCCCTATTTCGACAGCTGAATATTCTCTTCGGAAATAACTTGCATCCGAAGTTATTAGGTGATTTAACTGCCTGTAGATATCTCTGGATGGAGACGAATTCGCTCTAGAGAGATTGTCTATAAAAATTTTATGGTAAATTTTTGCGATCACATCGGCAAACTGAGCTTGGCAATCATCAACGTTAAATTCTGACAAATATAGGGAAGAGTTATGGCTCATTCCATTCCCTGAAAGGAAGAGGCATTGGTTTGAAGCAATTTTTTCAAAATTATTTTGTGTAGACACGTATGATTATTTCTTTTCATTACTTTAATAATGAAGTCTGCTATAGCTTTTAGGTTTTGTTTGTATATAGGTGTTATACCTGACTCTATATATATTGCATAATTTGGGGTTGTGTTTGATAGCCGAAATAAGCGTTTAAAGAAATGTCTTTGTAGACTGTCGAAAGCTTCCATTTCAATGTATCCAAACACTTGTACACCATAGCACATACATGTATTAACCGTTGACTCGGTATTTGGACGTCAAATCAATACTTTGGTTGGAAAAAAACTTTGTCCACATCATATTTAGGACTAGTTTAGCTTGATTGCTTTTCTCATTAGAGTGTTTTGCAAAGCTAAGATTGTAAGTCAAAAGTCAATAGAACTCCCAAGTACTTAAACTCCTGTACAAGCACAACCTCAATGCGCGTTGGACTAAGGGACCATATTTCCTCTGGAAGTCTTCTAGTGAATAAGCAAAAGATCCTCTTGGAGAGAATTCTGCAATAAAATTTAAGACTCCTCAGAGGCATCTAGACTTAGGAAAATCCTATCAACGAGTCCAAACATGCCAAGTTCTATAAAAGATGAAAACGGCAACTGGACCAACTCATATGAAGAAACACTAAACTTGCTACTGGATACTCATTTCCCTGGTAGCTCGTTGACAATAACAGACGAGGAGCACTTGCCTCGACTTGCAAACCAATCAGGAAAAGGTCTTATCTCTAGAGATATACTGTTATGGGCAATAAACAGCTTTGACCCTTATAAATCACCAGGGCCTGACGGAATCATCCCAGACGGAAACATCTCTATAACTTAGAGATGATCATGAAAGGATGCATCAGCTACGCCTATATGCCCAAGGCCTGGAGAGAAGCTAGGGTCGTCTTCATACCTAAAGCCGGCAAAAGCTCCCATGTAAATCCAAAAGATTTAAGACCTAATAGTCTATCATCCTTCCTCCTTAAAACACTGGAAAGAATGATTAACATACACTTAAGACAAGAAATTAAACCTAGTCTGATTTCAACGGCGCAACAAGCCTATACAAAAGGTAAATCAGTGGAAACTGCACTCCACTCTCTGGTTTGCACCATTGAAAAATCCCTACACTACAAAGAATACTCTCTCGTCGCATTCCTAGACATAGAGGGTGCATTTAATAATGTTAAAAATTCAGCAATCACTAATGCTCTTGATGGGCTGCTCATAGAGGAACACATCAAAAACATGATAACAACAATGCTCAGCAGCAGAATCATTAGTTCCGAAATGGGGAACTACAAAACAAGCAGAATGGCCAATAGAGGAACCCCGCAGGGAGGAGTTTTATCTCCCCTACTGTGGAACCTGGTCGTTAACAAATTGTTAATCGACCTAGAGGACGAAGGTTTCAAAACTATAGCCTATGCCGATGATGTAGCAATTGCCGTTTCAGGCAAGCACCCACAAACCCTAGCTGAGCTGCTACAAACAGCACTTAACAAGCTTAACAATGGGGCTGTAGATTGTGGTCTGAACATCAATCCGCACAAAACGGAATTAGTTCTCTTTACGAGGAAATACAAAATTCCGGACTTCAGACCCCCAACTATTAAAGAGGTAACTCTTTCACTGTCAAATCAGGCTAAATATCTAGGTCTCATTTTTGACAAAAAAAACTGACCTGGAAAACCAATATCATACCCCCAAATTACCCATTGGCTGTTTACCTCGGTAATTAGACCGATACTCACATACGGGGTGATAGTCTGGTGGACCGCACTAGACAAGATGATCAACTGCAACAAGCTGGCCAAAGTTCAAAGAACGGCTAGTCTGTGTATTAGTGGCGCACTGAGGACAACCCCATCGGACACTCTCAATGTACTACTAGATCTCACACCCCTAGATATCTTCAGCAAACAAGTCGCAGCTAGCTCAGCTACTCGACTCAGGGCTACATCACAGTGGACCAATAATCAAATCGGCCACATTACCATTCTAGATAACTTTAGATTCTTACCGAATCGATCCGACTACACCACCCCCAAGTTGGTATTTGATAATAATTTCCAAGTAACCATACCTTCAAGAGAATCTTGAGAAAATGGCACTCTTTTGGAAAATGAAGCAATACACTTTTACACCGATGATGGTTCATAAACCAGCGAAGGTGTGGGAAGTGGAATCTACTCAGAAAAACTGAATCTCAGTCTTTTCTTCCGCCTACCCGATCATTGTAGTGTGTTCCAAGCGGAAATTCTGGCGATTAAGGAGGTGCTGTCTTGGCTCAAAGAAAACGTCATATCCTCCACGGATATTCGAATCTTCTCGGACAGCCAAGCTGCCCTTAAATCTCTTGCCTCTGTCACTACAAAGTCCATCACGGTTCAAAATTGTAAAATGTCTCTGAGGGAGATGTCAAATCAGTTCAACATTCACCTTTCATGGGTGCCAGGGCACAGGGACATACCAGGCAACTGTATGGCAGATGAACTAGCCAAAGAAAGCACGACCACTTCCCTACGATCAGAATGGAGCAACATAGGTGTACCTATCGCTACATGTAAAGTCCTACTTAGACAAGACGCTTCAAGGATAACAAACACTAGATGGACTGAGAGTAACAACTGCCTTGCAACCAAAAAAGTTTGGCCGTGTGTAGACTCAAAACGCTCGAAGAGTTTGTTAGCCCTGAACCGCCTGTATCTAGGTTCTACCATAGGTGTTCTTACGGGACACTGTCTAATAGGAAGACACGCCAAAAGACTTGTGTGTGCTTTCCAATGATTTTGCAGAAGCTGCATGGACGAGGAGGAGGAAGAAGACCTTCTTTGCTTATGCCCTGCACTACTTCATAGGAGGAAAACTCATCTCGGTGAATTCTTCTTCGATGATAATAGCGACTTAGCTTACATAGACCCTTAAAGTCTTTCGAAATACATTGAAAGTTCCGCGTGGTTCGACTAGCAGGTGATTAACCGCCTAGTCCCGTAATGGAAGATCAATAAGTGATCAACTCATTAATCTTAGTCTGCATATGCAGTGATGGTCATTAAAATAGAAACAGCAACAACTTCATTATGTAAAGTTAAATATAAACAACAACAAGCCACTCTCAAAATTCCAACAATTATTTTAATTACAGTAACACTGCCTTGTAAAATAATGGGAGGGTTAGCTAAGACAAATAGATAAATTGTAAACGAGGCATAGGAGCCGATATACAGCTTAGAGTGTCTTCCAGAACAGTTCGCAGGAGACTTGGCGAAAATAATTTGCACGGGCGGATTGCAAGGAGAGTGCCCATTTTAAGAAAAAAAATATAGCATCTCGCTTGAAATTTGCAAAAGAACATATTAATTCGACTGGACAGGATGAAATTAAAAAATGGAGAAACGTTTTGTGGACTGACGAAACAAAGATTAACTTGTTCGGAAGTGATGGCAGACAATTTGTTCGAAGACCAAGAGGTTCTGAACTCAATGCAAAGTATACCCTCAAGTCTATATTTGAATTCTTAACTCTTCAATTCCCACGTCTGTATTTGAGAAAATAAATACTATTTGCTATTGAGGAATATAAATGGGTTTAGTAAAGACCAAAAAAAAAAAATTCGAAAAAAAACTTTCACCACCACTCTTTTTTTACGGGGGTGTCACCTACAGGTGACAGGCAAACACCTACGGGTGACACCGAAAATAAACCGGGAACGAAAGAGTTAAATCCTTAAGGAAAGTTTCTATTTTAATGACCATCACTGTAGCAAGACTTTAATCAAGGTGTTAGCAAAAAGAACTCCGCCAGGAAGAAGGACACTGGTTTCATCGATAAACAGGGCGAAGAGTAGTGGACTGAGGACACATCCTTGAAGAACACCTGCTGTTGTTTCAAATGTACTCGAGAACTCAGACCCATCCCAAACCTTTGCATTTGACGATGAAACTCGTTTAGAATACATTACAAGAAACTTTCGCGATAGACCTAAACATGATAATTTATAGATTAAAGCCTGTCTATTGACTTTATCAAAGGCAGCTTTGAAATCGATAAAGCACGTGTACACTGTACAGCTTCTTTTTATTTTCGAGGAACTTTCTTGCGATACTGGAAATAGGAAAGATATGGTCCATGGTGGAAAACCCTGGGCGGAAACCAGCTTGAAATTTATTTAGACGATTGCTCTCCTCAATCCAATTTGTATATTTAAAATAGCAGAGAAAATTTTGCTTAACGAATTTAAAATCGAAATGCCTCGATAATTTTCTGCAACATTTGCATTACCTTTCTTAAAGATAGCGAAAATTATGGCTGAATTAAAACTGCTAGGTACACACGGACCTTAAATAGAATACAGACATAATATACCCTTCATTCATTGTACGAATGGTTTTTCTCAAACCAGCGAAGAGTTTAAAAATATGGTAGAATTAAAGGGAAAAAAACCTCTTTGTAATCTAATAAGACAGAGTGTCTAACCCATTATCATAGTCTTGGGTAGTATTTATAATTGATTGACAAGAAATGAAATATCACAAATGTTAATTCGTGTTTTTTCCGTATAAAAAGTACTTTTCTGATGTAGTTAGATATACAACTTCTCCTTAGCCAACTTTCTGAATATGTTCGGATAAGAGAGTCCACCAACAGGTTTAACGAAATATACCTGAAAGGAATTGGCAAGTCCTCCGATAATACATTCATTGCCATGAAAAGCGATTTTTGCGATTAACCGTCCGGAACCGACAAAAAATTCAAATAGAATTATGTGTAAATCGCTTAATCCTTGAAGTGAAAAAGTGCATCCATTTATGTAGTGGAACAGGGTTTTGGAATTACTAATAAATACTTTCATGAACTTGAATGAACTCTTTTTGAATTAAGTCTATTTTAAGCTTCAACAATCTGTACGTGGCGCCGCGCCGCGTTCGTGCTTTACTGATAATCATGTCTGCCTATAACGTGAGAGTTCGAAGTTGTAATCCCAGAAAAATCCAATTGTTTTTCTCCGGGTATCACTTTTTGCAACGAATTGGAAAGTCCTCCGAGAGTAGTTACAATGTCATGAAAAGCGCTTTCTAACTTGAAATGAGTTAGACCCGAGTTTTCCATAACTTTGTTGTGCCACCACCCTATTCACTATTTAGTTTTTCAATTAGTACTATAAAAAAAAAATCAAAAGCTTCCATTCATGTTAAAGTAAAACTTAGATCCCGACATATTGATTTATCTGAAAGCTTCACGTTAGTATCATTTCCCGCGATGATAATTAAAGTTGAAAATTTTCGACGCCCATAGAGGAGGCAGGCTCTGAAACACCGACCAAGGATCTGTAAAATAATATGTTGGTTTATTTATAAGTTTCACAATTTTTAATATAAAAAAAATTGGTTTTGAAGTTTTTTGCCAAATATAGAAAAAGGAAATCTGAAACAAAAATAGAAAAGGTACTTTTCTATTGAGCACAAACAAAACTTAATTTTTCGATTAAGCTCCAAAGATATAACCGAGCACACCTCGATCGAACAACGTCGTCGAATTCATTTCGCGTTACTTCCTTATTAAAAGTCCTTCTCTAATGCAATTAGATACCACTTCCCTTCAGCCAACCCTCTGAATATGTTCGACGAAGAGAATCCACCACCAGTTTTAATGACATTATACCTGAAAGGAAATACCACATCATGTAAAATTATTTGCAAGCAACGAAACTAATTTCATTCCATCGAAATCGAAAGCCTTCAGCTGTCCCCGCAGCAAAAATTTATGTTGGAACATCAAATATGCAATTATTTCATTTTCAATAATATTCAATCCGTTGATATTATGACAACATGGCTTGTATAATCAATAAGTGATTTCGCAAATCTAGGTCGTATTACAAAGAATATATGTAGACGTTGTATTCCGTGACGAATTTATAACTCAACCGTATATTTGTATCAAAGAAGTAGAAGTATTAAACATCATTTGATTATAATATAGCCCCACAGCCGAACCAACCAAAACCTGTACGCGATTAGTGGGGTGAATATTTTTGTAGTTTTATTTCACTTTTTTCAAACTCCATTGCATACGTTGTTAGAAGGGTGAGGTTATTAGGACAGAAGACGACACGTTGTGCAGTGTCTAAATGTATTACTTGTTTCTTGTATATCTTTAAATAGATTCGAACAATGTCTTCGGCACCACCAAGGCAGCCCTTTCTACCACCACAACAAATGCGACCCCAAATGGAAGCCTCAGCTCCAGGTTCTCCATCGCCACGACAACCAATGCCTCAAGTTCAGGGAATGAACAATCAACAGCGACCTTTAGCGCCGCCGATGAGAAGAGTAGACAGCAAGGGAAATATTTTGCCTAATTCTGGTCAGCCACCGAGACCGGGGATGCAACAACAACAAGTACGGCCGCCATCGACCGGAGGAACTACAAGTCCGCCAGGCCAAAGTGGACCAAGGCCACAGGGTGCTTTTCCTTGGTCGGGCCCTGCCGGGCAACAAAACCGCCCTCCGCCGCCGAATACCTTTGGAAACCAACCACCAACCCAAGGAGGAAGACCATTTCCTCGGCCTGGAGGACCTGGTGGTGGAATTCAGCAACAGTTCCGACCACCATTTCCACAACAACAGCAGTATCAAGGTATGCAACAACCGCAACAACAACAACTTCAGCAGAGACCACCAGCTCCTCAAGCATCCATGCAAAGAAATAATCCGATGAACAAGACTAATAGCCACGATGATGACGATAGTGATGTTGTCTTCGGTCAAGCTGTAACACCAAATAAAGCTCCTTTGGCATCTGCGTCATCCATCAAGACTAATCATGGGTCGGATGATGAGAAGAATGCCTCTAACGTGGATAACACTGTGTCTCCAAAAAACAATACTTCGAGTGACTTCAATGGAAAAAAGACTCTCAAGGACATTGAAGAGGAGTCTCCTTTACAAGACACAACACTTCAAAAAAATAAAACTGAAGATAGTCTTGCGTCATATGAAACCAGTTCACATTCATCGAAATTGACGAACTTCCAACGAGTAAGCGGTGATGTCCCTGAAATTGCTAAGAAACTAGTAACAATAGAAAAATCTAAGAAGCCTGAAACTCTAGAGGAAACAACCGTTAGTAAGGATATAAGTTAGTATTTGTAAATCCGTGCAAGCTTTCTTATTTTTGTTCAATCATGGAAGCATTATTCAGTTCAAAATTTATTTTCTTTTTTTCTATTTTTTTTAAATCAAATAAACTAATTTGTCTTATTTTTCAGAAGGAGATAACGACAGTGGCGTCGATGAATCTACACAGGAAAAGGTGAGACTTTTTGAACAATTTGCAATTTCATGATTTTAAGGACTGTGTTTTAGAAACCAATATAATATTTTCGCAAAAAATAAAAAAAAAAAAACCACAAATACAATCATAGCAATCGAAAAAAAACCGTGTCGAAGGGATTAAGTCTATTCAATTCTGTTCATAGCAGAGAAAAGTGATTTCTAAAAAACGTGATTATATTCACATAAGAAGAGCTTACACGACTTATTTGACGGGTAAGAACACACCTTGTGGTTCGTGTTGGTTTGTGTTACACGAGTTCACCCAAGTTAATGTGTTAAGCCCCTGTTGAGCTTCCTATTGGCTCATGTAAAATAATCTCATTTGAGTTATTTGAAGAGTAAGGCATAAATACTCTTTCGTAGTCTTACAAGTAAAGAGTGGCACAAGATGGCTAAATCTTGTATAAAAATAAAACTGAACTTTATCCGTGATTCCAGATAAGCCATCTGGTAGTAAACAATTGTTTTGTGAAATACGCACTTCAGACTGACTACTTTTATATTTTTCTTAAACGTGTGGTTTTCAAGAAGGAATAAAGAGCATATAATTTAGTGGTATGGCCAAAAACAGATAGGGATTTGAAATTATGTTTTGAAAATGGTTTTGCCCAAGTGGCTAACGCGTATAGCTTGAATAAATTTTGGGCTGTAATGCTGTATGTCAGCAATAATGCGCCCAATATTCTCTTCCAAGGTGTCAATCGTCTCGGGCTTATCTGCGTAGACAAGCGACTTTACATAACCACTCAAAAAATAGTTCTTACTTACTTACTTAGGTGGGCATTACAGTTCGGGGTGAACCTGGGCCTCAACCAACATCCTTCTATAACGATTTCGATCTCGGGCGAGCTCTCTCCAGTTTCGCACTCCAAGTCGGTTGAGGTCTTCATCCACTTGATTGCGCCACCTAAGACGAGGTCTTCCCCTTCCGCGATTTCCCTGCAATGTGCTTTCGAAAACCCGACGAGCCGGAGCGTTTGGGTCCATCCGCTCTACATGGCCCAACCATCGTAGCCTCGCGATGCGTACTCTTCTGGCTATGCCCATGTCGCGGTACAGCTCATACAGCTCGTTGTTGTATCTTCTTCTCCACACATTGTCTTCGCATACGGGACCAAAGATTATTCGGAGAATTTTTCTTTCGAAACGACCAAGAGTTTCCTCATCCGCTTTCGATAAGGTCCATGCTTCCGCGCCGTACAGCAGGACTGGGATGATTAAGGTCTTATACAAGGTCACCTTGGTTTTTCTAGAGAGGGTTTTGTTTCTCAATTGCCTTCTTAACCCAAAGAAGCAACGGTTGGCAAGAGTTATTCTCCGTTTGATCTCCGCACTGATGTTGTTTTCCGTGTCTACAGCGGATCCTAGGTAGACGAAGTCCTGTACTACCTCGAAGTTATGTCTGTCTATTGTGACGTTTTGTCCAATTCGTGGATGTTCTGTGTCCTTGTTTGATGACAGCATATACTTCGTTTTGCCCTCATTAACCATCAAACCCATTTTTGCCGCTTCTGTTTCAATACTCGCAAAAGCACCTATGACATCACGCTTTTTTCTTCCCATTACGTCAATATCGTCTGCATAGGCGAGTAATTGTACAGACTTTTGAAAGATTGTTCCTCTGGTGTTGACGTTTGAGTTTCTTACAATCTGTTCAAGTATGATGTTGAAGAAATCGCATGACAGTTTGTCGCCTTGCCTAAAGCCTTTTTCGACATCAAAGGTCTCGGTGAGTTCTTTTCCGACCTTGACGGAGCAGCGTGAATTCTCCAATATCATCCTGCATAGTCGTACGAGCTTTGCAGGGATGCCGAAACTAGACATGGCTCTGTACAGCTCGTCTCTGTAAATACTGTCATACGCGGCCTTAATATCGATATTATGTTCTCGGGTTTTTTCCAAGATCTGCCGTAATGTGAAAATTTGGTCTATTGTGGACTTCTCTGGTCTAAAACCACATTGATAAGGACCTATCAAGTTGTTGACGTGGGGTTTCAGACGTTCACATATTACAGCAGACAAGATCTTATAAGCGACGTTAAGGAGGCTTATCCCTCTGTAATTGGCGCAATTGTGAGGGTCTCCTTTCTTTAGGATCGGGCATACGATACTGAGGTTCCATTCATCGGGCATGCTTTCTTTCGACCATATCATGCAGATCAGCTGGTGCATGCTCCTTTCCAACTGGTCTCCAGCTGCCTTGAAAAGTTCGGCATCAAGGCCATCTGCACCTGCAGTCTTATTTGATTTAAGTTTGCATAAGGCAAGTTTAACTTCTTCTAGGTCGGGAGGACGGCATTCTTGATCATCGTCCAAGCTGAATGGGGCAATCTGCCTGACAGCGGAATTTGTGTCTTCATCGCCGTTAAGCAGTCTGCAGAAATGATCTTTCCAAATCCTCAGTAGCGACTGTGACTCTACAATTATGTTTCCCTGCTGGTCTTTACAGGCTTGAGTTCGGGGTTTGCCACCCTGGCAGGATCTTTTACCTTTTGGTAAAACTTCCGAATCTCGTTCCTGTCATGGCACCTCTCTATTTCCTCAAACGAGCGCTTCTCATGCTGCTTCTTTTTCGTTTTGAGAAGTCGGTGTTCTTCCCTTCTTCTCTCCTTGTAAATCTCGTTATACTGATCGTAAGCAGCCCTTGTTCGTGTTTGCATAAGCATTTGTCGTGCTCTTTGTTTGGCTGCATTTGCCTGCCTGCATTCTTCATCGAACCATGGGTTTCGTTTTGGTGGCCGAGTGAAACCCAGAACCTCAGAGGCAGCGGTTCTGATGGCTTCTTGGCATTGCTGCCATTGGTCTTCAATGTTTAATGCTGGCGGCATGGGATTCAAGGATAATTGAAGGGACACTCGATTGGAAAAGGCATTGACAATCTCTTGCGATTGTAGCTTTCCGACGTCATATCTCTTCACAGCGTTAGTTCGCGCTGGTCGTGAACAAGATATCCTCATTCGTACCTTGGCTACAACAAGGTAGTGGTCCGAGTCAAAGTTGGCCCCTTGGAAAGTTCGGACATCTAGAACACTGGAAGAGTGCCTTGCGTCGATCGCAACATGGTCAGTTTGGTTGACGGTTAATTGATC
Organism: Melanostoma scalare; assembly: GCA_949752695.1. Classification (NCBI taxonomy): domain Eukaryota; kingdom Metazoa; phylum Arthropoda; class Insecta; order Diptera; family Syrphidae; genus Melanostoma; species Melanostoma scalare. The sequence goes on along the minus strand of OX456985.1, from coordinate 165,635,677 downwards.
TGGGGATCGCCATGTACCTTTATGAATTTTGAGATGCGGGAAGCGCGTACTACTTACAACAAGATTCAGCCCCCCAGCAAAATCGATTAGCCTCAGTCCGTTTTCGGAGGTTTTGTCATGGAGGCTATGCTTACCGATTGTGTTTCCAAAGATGTCCTCCTTCCCTAGCTTTGCGTTAAAATCGCCAAGAACGATTTTCACGTCGTGTCTAGGGCACTGCTCATACGTTTCTTCCAGGAGCTCGTAGAAACAGTCTTTGGAATCGTCGTCTTTCTCTTCTGTGGGGGCGTGGGCGCATATAAGGCTAATGTTGGCGAATTTAGCCCTGATGCGGATGGTCATTATACGCTCATTGACTGGATTTTGGCTAATCACCTTATCCCTGAGTCTTCCTCTAACGACAAATCCGCACCCAAATAAGCGTTGTTTCTTTTGTCTGTAGCAGTCGCCATAATAGATGTCACAGTTTCTCATCTTCTTTATGCCCGGTCCACTCCATCGCACTTCTTGGATGGCGGTTATGTCTGCTTTGCAGCAGTCCAGGGCGTCCGCTAATTCTCCAGCTGCACCTAGTCCGTAAAGAGACCTTACGTTCCACGTGCAGATCCGGAGGTCATTGTCCTTTTTTCGTTTGCTTGGGTCGTCAACTTTGAAATCATTATCGTTATCCGAGGCTGTTAGTTGTTTCGGAACTGTCCTTTTTTAACGTGGTTGGGTAGTTAACCCTACGCACAACCCCCAACCTGGAGGGCCAAAAAAATAGTTCAGCGGTGTTAAATCGCCCGACCTTGATGATAACTCACAGGTTTAAAACCAGAATGATTATAAATTGAGTAAAGCTGTCAAAAAGACCAACTCCGAAATAAGTGTTGCCAGATTGACACATCTCTGAAAAAACACTCTTTATTACATCATACAAGAAAGGACATTTTAACGTTTTCCATTTTCTTATGCAGACGGTGATAATTTTTTTAAGTGCCGAGGGACGAGGGATGGCAAAGTAAGATTCTCAGAAATAAAACAATAGTATGCGTGTTCTGTTTCTATATCTTCCAAGAGTGTTGACTTTTTATGTTCGGCTCATTTCGAAAATACGATAGAGCTTAGAGCACAGGAACAACAAATTTCTTAAATGATTTGTCTATATTCTTTTGAATTAATGTAGTCGAAGAAGAAATCGAAGTAGGAGTTAATGTGTTTTGGCTTATAAAATCGATGTAAGCAAAACATCGATTTACGAAACAAATTATTGATATGTCGGTATCCATGTTGAAATGTGTTTTAGCTGAAATCTATCGATGTAAATACTGAACAAATATTTAAGTTCTCGTTGTCACAGCTGTATTAAATGTAATTTTTGTTGGATTATTCAATGTAGGTGTTGTTGAAGCATTTAAAATACTATGAATTTTCAATGATGTCTTGAAAAATCGACTTATACTTTATGTAATATTTTTCATATCGAGGATTTCGATGATTTTTCGATATATGAATGAGTATAAAGTCGATTATAGATTTTTGTGGCTAACAAATCAATCAAATTGTACTTCATATTTGTGCGTGAAGTGTGCTTAAGCTGAATTTTAGTGTCTTTTAGCAGAACTTTATCGATGTAACTAGTAAATAGATAGATATTTCAATTCTCGTTGTTAAACCTGTATCAAAGTTAACTTTTGCCAGATTGTTCGTCGAAGATGATGTTTAATGACTTAAACTACTATAATTCTAAAAAGATGTTCTTAAAAATCGACATATATATGTAATATTTATCATACCGTAGATTTCGATTGATTTTCGATGCATGGCCGCATGGGTTAATATAAAGTCAATCAATATGGGCGATATTGAAGCATTTAAATCATTTTATTTTTGTAAAGGTGATATTTAAAGTCGATTGTGTTGAAAAATCCGCAACGTTTTCATTTTAAACAGCAAATGTTATCACAAACTAGATTGCATGCGATGACACAGTATGGAAATGCAACTACGCACATTATACTAAGCTCAATTGATTACACTATAAATTTCACTAAGCTCCTCATTCTCTTTATCAAAAGTAATTAACAAATTAGCAATCGATTTAGTTTTCCATGTACTTAATACAAAAGAAAAATCGATTTTTGCTACCGATAGTTACTAATGACGACGATGGTCGTTCAATATTTCAATCGATATATTTTATATTTATATTCTTAACTAGCTGAGCCACCCGGCGTTGCTCGGGTCTGTAGTTTTAAGGTTCCCGTTCTCGTTTTTCCGCTTAAATGGGAACTTGGGGATGAAAAATAATCGTTTTTACTTTGGGATTATGTGGCATCCCAATGACGAAAGAATTTTTGAAATCTGTCCAGTAGTTTCTAGGCTCCCGTTCCCAGCCCCGTTCCTGTGGGAATCTTCCGTTACCGTGGAAATATGTGAAATGTAAGTCTATGTCACTGAGGGATAATGTAACATCATAGAGTTGAAAGAATTTTCGAAATCGATCAAGTAACTTTAAGGTCCCCGTTCTCGTTCCAGTTTATGTTCCGGTGGGATTATAGGGATGAAATATAATCTAAATTACTAATTGAGGGGGATAATGTAGCAATCCTAGTGCAGAAAGGGGAAGGGTTATAGAAATCTGTATAGTAGTTTCTAAGTTTCCAAGCCCGTTCCTGTCGGAATATCCGCGCAATTTTTTAAATTCCGTTCCTGTGGGAATATGGGGAACAAACCTTGACAGGAACCGTTTATAAGTGATTGTGACTAAGGGATAATGTATCATCCTAGAGTTGAAAGAATTTTTGAAATCGGTCAAATAACGTTAAGCTTTCGGTTCTCGTTCCCGTTTCTGTTCCCGTGGGATTATAGGGATAAAATATAGTCTAGGTTACTCATGGAGAGGATTATGTAGCACTCCTAATGCAGAAAGAATTTTAGAAATCTGTTCAGTAGTTCCCAACCCCGTTCCTGTGGGAATAAGGGGAACAAACCTCGAAAGGAACCACTTATAAGTCCATGTCACTGAGGGATAATGCAACATCCTAGAGTTGAAAGAATTTTGGGAATCGGTCAAGTAACTTTAAGGTTTCGGTTCTCGTTCCCGTTTCTGTTCTTGTGGGATTATAGGGATGAAATATAATCTAAATTACTAATGGAGAGGGATAATGTACCACCCCTAATGCTGGAATCGTTTTAGAAACCTGTCTTGTAGCTTCTAAGTTTCCGTTCAATTCATATCAATCATATCAATTTTTAAATTTTTTATGTCATAAAAACCTTCTCCTGACAAAAACAAACACAACAAAAAAAGAATTGGCCAAATTGGTCCAGGCGTTGTTGAGTTAAGCGCTTACCAACACATTTTGCGATTCATTTTTATATATAAGAAGATTTCGCACAAGCTTAGACGAATGAATGACAGTAGGGGGCTTTGAGGATTTCTCATATAACGTGAAGCCTACGTGAGGTTGACGCGGCGCGACGCTCTATTGAGGTTTCGCTTTTAAAGACACACGTCAATGTTTGAAAGTTGACTATACACAAATTATGAGGCACTTGAAAATGTTGTTTGATTATCGCATGGACGCATTCTACATTTTCCTTTCATAGACAATTAGGAATCTGTTTTTCTGTCGGGGGTTTTTAAAATACTAAAAGGAGCACTCAGGTCTAATACCTGTCCATTGTACTGCCTTCTTTTGTTATGGCTTTCGATATGTTCGCAGAAAAGCCAAAAGATACTAGAAAATGCAGGACGTTTACAGAGGTGCTCTGAGGTGTCATCATCTTCTGCTCAGTATGGTATCACTAAAGCCTAACACGCTTAAATGCTTGACAAAAGAAAAGTAAATACTTCTCTTCACCCTAATCCAGTATCCAGCCATTGTTCGTAACGTTGCTTATTGCCATTTGTATTGGGTATGTCTCAGCTTGGAATACGGACGCGTGTCCGTCGATCGTCTAACCAGGCAATGCATCAGCGCTAGATCCATCATCAGTTTTGGAACTATCCGTGAAGATATAAAAGCAATCCTTCCCTGGTTCAGATTCTAAAGTGAACTAGTCCTGAACAGACTGAAAGTTGATCGTGTATTTCTGACGCAGCTTGAGCCTTTCAATCATCGTATCATACGGCATATACATTAAAAGTTAGTTAAAAGATACACTTTGTGAGAGTTCCTCAGAGCTCTAACCGAGCTAGATCGAAAAAATATCTGCTTATTTACAGAATTTACAGACTCAAGCTCAGGTGGAACCAATATGCTATCAGGAAATGTTGAGCATCAAATTGGCTTTGTCGATAGAGCTGACATACGGGGAGTCATAGAAAATAAGCTTTGGGACCGATTACGTGGTGGAGTGGTTAACGTTATTAACAAAGGACCAAAAGTTTTGGATTTCTTTAGGACACAACAGTATTTTTTGCCTCCCTTTATGGTCATGCCCAAAACTTGGCCTTTTGCAATCTGGCCCGTTTGGACAAATTTCGGTTTCTACTCTAGGATCGTCTTTAAATATTCGAAAACTCTTTTCTCTATCCCTGATCGCCTCTTTACATTTACGACTCGAATCAGACCATGAATTCTGTTTGTGGGTGATACTTTTCGTTCTTTGAGGAAATTCTTAACGTTAAGGTGCGTCCACACTATGCCGAGTGGCATCAATCGGCGCATGCCGATCGGCAATACCGACTTAGTGTGGACGTCCCGATCGGCCTTCCTGCTTACCGAAAGCCGAACCGAATTCGAACCGAATTCGAACCGAATGAAATGGATCCGTATGCCGGTCGGCATAGTGTGGACGCACCTTTAGATATCATATCAGCTGATACGACAATGTTTCCGCCGAGAAAGCACAATGACCAATTAAAATTGTGAAAGAAATTTATTCAGTCCCAATTGGCTTTCTCACATTGCCACATAGTTCTTTTAGGGACTTCATCATTCCCCTCATTGATAATGGTCACTTCAAGGCTTTCTTCCCTCAATTCCGCTACAGTACCGTTTCTGTCTGTTGTACTGGCCGTCTTCGGCTTCTTGTTTGCGGGCCTGGCTGTCTTTCTTTGACTGCTTTCTTAAGACCTTTTAAACTTTTCGGTTTCGGACCATTCAGTGGTGGTTCCCTTGTTTGTTGTTTTGGACACCGAAGTCTTTGTCTTTGAATTTTTTTTATTTAGATCTAAATAAGTGATTTTGGCTCTGGATTCTGCCAAAGGTAAGGTCTTGGCTTCCAATTTCTGGATGATTTTCCGAGTTCAGCTTAGGGGTTTCCAATCAAGAAAGCTAATCTTTGAGGAGTCTCCTTTAGCCGTATATTTTGGCATTTTAAAACCTTTTATGACCTGGGTCTAAGGCACCTTCCTAGCGGTACCTGTAGGGTAATGGTTAGTATGTCTGCTGTTAACGGTTCCTGGTTCGAATCCCAATAGAGGCAAATATGCTTTTCCACGGGTATCGCCTTTCGCAAGGAATAAATTCATTGCCATGAAAAGCGCTTTCTCGATCAGCCGTTCGGAACCGGCAGAAAATTGTAGGTCTCCTCCATTCTCTCACAAGGAATGGTTGTGAGAAATGCGCCAGCCCCTGGGGGTCATCGTTCTGTTGCACCAACCTATTTATTTATATTTAATTCTGAAAAAGACTTAAAATTTTAACACAAATTTAACAAAGAATGTTCTCCTCAAGGTAGAGGGATTCGAAAACATGGCACGACATTAGGGCCGTTCAGACTGTACAATTAGTTGGACAGACCTCGTTTAACGTATGTTGGATGGTTGGATGTACCTAGTTTGCGTTTAGACTTATCAAACTTGTAGTCCAACTTTATGTCATATACTCCTCCACTCCGTCCAACTTCAAAATTTTCAAAAACATTTGAAAACCCTCCAAGTTAGTCAAGCCGTCATTTAAAATAAATAAATAGGGTGGCGCAACAGAGCGAGGAGCCCTTGGGCCTAGCGCATTTCTCACAACCATGCCTTGTGAGGAAATGGAGGGGACCTACAATTTTCTGCCGGTTTCGAACGGCTAATCGAGAAAGCGCTTTTCATGGCAATGAATACTAACGGAGGACTTGCCAATTCCTCGCGAAAGGCGATACCCGTGGAAAAAACATTTTTGCCTCTGATGGGATTCGAACTCGAACCTCTGGATTAACAGGCGGACATGCTATCCATCACACCACGGGCACCAAAAAAAAGCCGTCATTTGAGGGTTCATATTATCAAACATTGGTCGTTCAAGCCAAAGTCTGTCCAACTAATTGTATAGTCTGAACGGCCCTATTCTCGACTTCCAATACAATTTTCGATAGTTTAGATCCTCCTTTCACTTCAACAACCGAAAACCTAAGTCCATCGAAAGAATCTTAACAAAAAAATATCCTGTGACCTACAAAGATCCCACATTCGTCAGATTATACCGCGGGGCTCGATATAAATCATCGATTTCAATGTTCAGATCATGTTTGTTAAAAGGGTTTTGTAAAAGTTTAGTTTTGATTAGCATTTCCGAGGTAACTCGGTATTTTTGCCAATTTGCTTTCCAAAAGTCTCTTTGAAGGTTCTTTGTGAAAATTGAACTGAATGTCTCTGTGATTAGAAAAATATGCTCATTTGGTATCTCACACTCTCACAGTGGTTACATCAATGTTGCTGTAATCAGGACGTAATACAGAAGTGTTAAATGTATCCAGAAGACGTGAGTTTTTGAATGATGGATTTAATGATCCATACCTCTTGGATAAAGACAACATATTCCACTCTTCTGTTTAGACGGAGAAGAAGGGAGGCCAAAGCCTGCTTTTGCAGTGCTGGAGGTTAATCTGAGTTTACTACACTATATTGGTTATATCTAAGTAGACGACCCTCTCCACAGTTGGGTTGAGTTCGTCTTTGGTCTCACTCCCAAAAGTTGATTTTAGCTGGTTATCCTCGCTGAGCGAATCTCTATGTCGAGTCTCCACGCCGATGATCCATGTGGGATGTTTTGGGCTTTACTATTTGGGACGTTTCAGTAGAGGAGCTGCCTTGCTTGAATAAGAACAACACAGCCGGATTGGAGAAACGTTTAGTGTTTCTTGAGGTGGTGTCGTGAAACACTCCTCGTCTTATTTATAAGTTTTGAATATGACATGTTTCTCAGAGTTTTCTATCACAAGGATCCAATTGGAAGCTTAAAGCTTGTGAAGGATCGTCCTCCATTGATTGATTGAAAGAGATAGTGCTATCCGCATTAACCTGTCGATGACTGAATATCATCATAACAGGGCATTTCTTTCCTGTGTTAGGGTGCTAGTTTTGCCTTTCTTTGGTCTTTTGGTATCCAGAATGTAAGGGAAATTCAAGGGAGGTCAGAATAAGAACCGAACGTCTCTGCACCTGCATTCAAGTGGGCATCCCTTAGGCCTTCAAAGTATGTATGATAAGATGAAGTGGTGTTATGGAGTATTTTCCCTTCCGTGGAAGGTGTTGTGCTGTATTTCATAACAGTTCTTCCTTCGGGGTAGAGGACTTAAGAAGGACTTTTTGACAATACATTCCGGTTCGTATCAGAACCGAGTGTCTCGACCACATCGGATGACGTTTCCAAGTCCTTCAAAATTATAAAAGCAGTGAGAGTGGACGTTTAGCATTGAGTCACTGCATCGCTTCCGCACTGTGGTGGGCAATCTCCTTAGAAGAAGCTTCTAGAGCTGAGGCCTGTCTATATTCCTCGGTCAGCTTTTTAAGTTTCTCTTCTTCGATACACCAGCCTTCCACTTTTTGCATTACGTTTTTTAGTTGTTTTCAATGTAACTGGCGACTTATTGTCTTTCGAGGTCAAACGATTGCCGGCAACCGCCTCTCCTATCTACTTTTCTACGATTTTTGAATCTCTTACATTCTCATGTTTTGAGGTTTAGTTCGGTTTGCTGGAGAATCTTACATTCAGGACTCCTACCACTACCAGGTCAACTGATAGTGGATGTTGCAAAAACCTTGAAAAGGAAAAAGATTTAGGTTTTTTTAAGTTGTTAAGAGCAACGAATTCTGACTATTCAAGAATAATGTAGTTACCGAGAGGCAAATAAAACTTTTAAAACTATTTACAGGGAAAAGCAAAACAAATGAACTATTATGTCTCATTGGGTAAATAACATCAATAAATGAACGTCGTTTGTCAGAAAAATAGCTCTTGAAATTGCATTGATATCTTAGCAGAACATTTAGAAAACTTACTAAACAAACCAATAATCTCCAGCCAGTTGATGCTTGACACTTTACCGCTTCTATAAAATGGAAACCTTGATCTTGTTTTCATTGTACAAGAGGCCACGGATACAATAGACCGATGGAATTTCAAAGCTCCAGGCGAAGACCGTGTGTCGTATCATGCACCTATGAGTTTTTAAAGTTTTGTTGAAAAATCATCTACGGAATCAACTGCATTCTCAATGTGAGAGAAAATCTAGAAAGTTTTTAGAGAAATAGCATCTTACCAATATTCAAAAAGGTGATACTGAAGACCCGAATAAATATCGAGTAATATCATTTATGAGCTCTGTAATGAATATATTCAATCAAATCAAACGAGAATGTGGAAAAATGGAGACATGTTGACCTGGAGGTTGTAAAAGAGTTCAAATTCCTTGGAGTTATGATACCGTCCCAACTGTCATTCAAAAAATATCTGAATGCTGATCTTATTGAATAAAAAAGTCATAAATTGAAAGTAGATGGGTATCCTTGGCAAAAAAATAATATACTGTAACGTGCGCTTAGTTCGCAAAATTAAAACTCTACCTTTCAATTTAATTCTACCACTTTTATTTAGTATCTACTTTCGATATACACTTTATTCGAACTCAACTCAATTACGTTTATTCAATATTCACACTATCACTTTCTAAATAAAACTGACTTCTGGTTGCGTCAGCTCCCTCTTTATATAGAAGTGTGAAACCTCGAGAGCTTTCTGGTAGTTTTGCTATGAACCATGATGTCTAGACAAGTTCCCCTCCCGGTATATTTCTGCACACACTCACAACCAACGTCTTCCATTGTACCATTCCATTATAGTGTTGCCACTTTTGTTTTCGGTTGAACGTTTTCGATTAGGAAATTGGTATTATTGTTGGGTGTACATTACAATACGTAGCACTGAGTACCAAATATAAGCTTTCCGAAAACGTTATGAGGTTGATAATGTGCAATGTGGTTAGGTGCTGGGGTTTCTTCAACATGTTGATTATATTCTGAAAGATACTGAAAACTCCCTGACTGCCTGCAACTATCGCAATACTAAACTAAAAATCGCAATTCTTCACTGAGTGGTCGCTTCTTGGGCGCACTAAATTACAGTTACTAGTTGCAAGGATTGAGGAGGATAATTTCTCTAAATTTACTGAAATGACGAAACGGAGCGTTTCTTGTATGCACAAGGCGGCCAAAACAACGGAACCGAATGTCTCTGCACTTGCACTGGCCGGATGGTTTCAAGTCTCATACCCTTACTTCTTTAATGCTGATGTGCCCAGCCCTCCGTTTTGTCTCCGAATATCTTCCTTATTTACATAATCGATCTCTTATCTGAAACTTCTTAATTCTTCACTTCAGCTCCTCATATTTGTTTCCAAATTTACGTCCCTATTCTTCGGATATGGAACTGGAACGGTTAATTCTCATATGTGGCCAGGTTCTCTCCAAACATCTTCGCACCTTCGTGATAAGGTACAAAAGAGAGCGTTTGGACTTGAAGGTAATAGCTCGTAGAACCGATTGATTCTGTTGAACATTTTCGAAATGTTACTTTGTTACTTACCTTACTCGCTTTTATCGCTTTTCTTACACACAATACTACTCTAGTGAAATAGCCAGCTACGTTCTTTCAGTGTACAGTCAAGTATGGAGATTTATATTTTAATCGCATCGAATGCTTTACCAGACTTTGTTCTTCCACTGTATCACGATCCACAAAAGTATCTACATACATCAGTGTTTCTTATTTAGTCCTCCCCTATTTTCCTTAAAGCTCGCTCTGTATCTTTGATTGATCGCTTCACACTAGAAACAATTTCAAATTTCAGGAGTGTTACTTTAACTAAAGTGTCAGCCTTTCAGGTTACATGATACCTATGTATTTCACACCCTAGAAACTTACCCAATTTTTTAGGCAATTAGAAGACATCGGCATCGTTCTGAAAGCAAATATATATTTTTATTCACATTTTTAAATAATTTATCATTAAAAGAATATCATAAAATTGAGTACAATTAAAAATTATACGAGTTGGAAGGAAAAATAAAATTGATTTTTTTCAAATCGATAAAAAAGTCGCTGAGTTAGCACGTTTTGAGAAAAAAGCATTTAAAACAAAAATTTTAAAATTTTAAATTTCCTGGCTTTACACTCTTAATACGCAAACAATACTCAAATGACTGCCTCGGCTGGCCATGCAGTAGCCTACACGATCGGTCCAATTTTTAAGCACATTATCGATTGTGTGCAGCTGTATTTCACCAATGGCTCGAAACATTAAACATTCATACCGCGACGTGACAAGGATCTATTGATGTGACACTTTAGTGGAACGAGAGAGGGATTTACTACTCAGTTGCTTTCTATGCCCAAAGAAACAGCGATTGGCAAGGCTGATTCTTCGTTTGATTTCAGCGCTGGCGTAGTTGTCAAAGCTATAGCTGATTCTGGAAGACAAAGTCCTTAATTGCCTCAAAGCTAGAACTTCCTATGGTAATGTTTTATCCAAGACGTCGAGGATGTCCTTTCTTGTGCTCAGCATTAACTTGATCATGCGCTCATTGAGCGCTAAACCCATCTTCTTTGCTTCTTTCTCAAGGCGTTGAAACGCACCACTTATACATCACTCTGTGTTCTTCCAATTATGTCAATGTCGTCGGCGTATCCGATTAGATGGACGAAATCGTGCCTCCGGGAGTTGAAGTGTGAGCTTTACACAATGTTTTCAAAAATGAAGTTTGAAAAGTTGTGTGACAGCGCGTCGCCGTCGCCTTTTCTAAATCTTTTCTAACATCAAATGCATCTGTGAGGTTTTTTTTTAACATGATGAAGCAACGTGAGGTCTTCATCGTCATCTTACACAAACGACCTTGTTTCGCTGTGATGCCATAACTAGGTATGACTCTGTACAGTTCGTTTCTGTAGAAGCTGTCCTTAAATCGATAAAGAGAGAGCGACCTTAAAATCGGTAAAGAGATGGTAGGTGTCGATTTGAAGTTCCAGGGTTTTTTCTTAGACTATGGTGTAAAGTGAAAGTTTGGTTTGGAGCAGTGTCGTGCGTCGATCGCAATGTGCCAAACTGGTGTCTTCCTTTCGATATCGAGGTTAGAAAATCTCGTACTTGCTACGATTACTTCATATATTTTTCTTCTTCATTTTGCGGAGGTACGAGCATTGTCATGTCAAAGGGATTATAGTTCCTCAACTGAACTGGTGGTGTTGCGAAAGCTGTGTCTTCCGATTGAGCCCATTAAACCTGTCTTTGTTGTTTTCATCCTTATCATCAGAGGGGCTTGTGCAAATTAAACCTTTATGCAGAAGCGCTCATTCACCGGGTTGACACTGAAGACTTCCCTCTTGAACCACCCCATCGCAGTTCATTGCTTCCGCTAATTGTTTGATCGCGCTAAGGTTTTCATCAGTCATCAGTGAATCCATCCGTATGTCGAGGCTTGTTTTAGTTGCAAAAGTATAGTTTCCTTATGTCCGACGAACAAGCTTCAACCTGGAGGCTCAAATCTTTAGTTAGACTTCAAAGAAAGGAAGCCGATTGAACGGCGCCTCATAGACTTTGAGCTTCAAATATGCCATAGTAATCTTATAAAATAATCACTAAGTAGTTCATTCTGACTGGAACTGAGAGACGCCATATTTAATTTCCTGTAGTGAGATCCCTTCGCTGCCACATGTTTTCAAGAAGGTATGGACACACACCTTCCCTGCCAGAGGGGGCTCTCTCTCAAGAACTTCCCACCGGAATTGGGGCCCAATCTTCAATTAAAATTAGCATGATAATGTTAAAAATCTATGCAACTTATAAATACCTATCTAATATATTTGTTTAGATTATATTCTTTTTTTCTCTCTGACAGCTAAAGCCATGCCATAAAATTTTATTTACTTCCGATTTTGTAGTGTTTCGTGCAGATGGCCAAATTAATGAAAATTGTCCCAATAGCCGTGGTGTTCTTCTTGCCGCTCACAACCGTTTCAATGCTACTCTAGTAGATATATCTAAATCCCCACTCATCGAATTTTTATGTGTAATATTATCTCTCAAAATGTGTTTCTATATTCACTGTTGCTACACTCACCCATCTCAACCTACTCTGGCATATCAACAATTAGTCGATTCCTTTGATTTCCTTTTTGAAGCTGCGGAATCCAGTGATGACTTTTTTATCCTTGGAGACTTTAATTTGCCCGCTTTGCGCTGGATACCATCCGATAATGAATCATACTACATATGTTGCTCGCAATCTTTCAAGAAAAGAATGTCTTTTCTACGATCGATTACTAGGGTCTGTCCTCTTTGAAATGAGTAATGTAACCAACAACTTAGGGAGACAACTCGACCTTATCTTCTCTTCGGATCCTTGTAACTCAGTAGTTACAGAAAGTGTCCATCTTCTATCGACAATTGACCAATTTCACCCTCCTCTTTCTCTTGTTTTTACTTTAGAACAACAAATCTCCACCATTGATTCTGAAGTCGCCCTTGTTTTCAACTTTCGTAGAGCTAACTTTGATATTCGAAATATCTTACTTAATCAGGTTGACTTCAGTTCTTTCACTAAAGCTCCCACCCCTATCGACATTGCTCTCACATTTATTTTCGTATGCCTCATCCAGTGTGTCCCACATTTGAAACAAAAAATTGCACAGCGTCTCTCTCTCTCTACATAACTTCGAGGTAGTACAGGACTTCGTCTACCTAGGATCCGCTGTAGATACGGACAACAACATCAGTGCGGAGATCAAACGGAGAATAACTCTTGCCAACCGTTACTTCTTTGGGTTAAGAAGGCAATTGGGAAACAAAACCCTCTCCAGAAAAACCAAGGTAACCTTGTATAAGACCTTAATCATCCCAGTCCTGCTTTACGGCGCGGAAGCATGGACCTTATCGAAAGCGGATGAGGAAACTTTTGGTCGTTTCGAAAGAAGACAATGTGTGGAGAAGAGATGCAACATACAACAACGAGCTGTATGACCTGTATGTCGCGGACATGGGCATAGCCAGAAGAGTACGCATCGCGAGGCTACGATGGTTGGGTCATGTAGAGCGGATGGACCCAAACGCTCCGGCTCGACGGGTTTTCGAAAGCGAAAGCATTGCAGGGAAATCGCGGAAGGGGAAGACCTCGTCTTAGGTGGCGCAATCAATTGGATGAAGACCTCAACCGACTTGGAGTGCGAAACTGGAGAGAGCTCGCCCGAAATCGAAGTCGTTATAGAAGGATGTTGGTTGAGGCCCAGGTTCACCCCGAACTGTAATGCCCACCTAAGTAAGTAAGTAAGTAAATCTCTCTCTCTTTCTAAAGAGTTACGAACGCTGAGTAATCTCAGAAATAAATTTTGGAAAATTCTCTTAAAATCTAAATCTCCTTCTGATTACATAAATTTATCAGCTTTCTCCAATTTCTCATCTTTATGTAAGGTTCTTTATCATAATTTCCTCAGTAAAATGCAGACATGTCTCATTTCTGAGCCTAAGCGTTTCTAGCAATTCATTCTTCTTCTTTTCATTTCCGGCGTTACGAGTAGTGATCTTGAAGCGATCACAACTCTCCCACTTTTCTGCTTCACACTATAGTGCAGTCAATGAAGCGAAAAATAGGGCCCAACCTCCGAATTTTTTTACTGTGAACCGATTTGCATGAAATTTTGGAATTAGGCTCATCTTACCCTTAAATTCTAAAGTGAAAATGATTTGCACACCGCCACCACCCTGGAGGTGGTTGCCACCCCTTCTCGGGGGTGAATTTTTTTTTTTGAAATAACCTCGGATATCGATAGAAGGCCTAATTTTAAGCAAAAAAACAAATATAAAGTTTTTTGTTAAGTCCAATACTTTTCGAGTTATTGGCAATTGAAAATTAGCAATTTGTTCACGTTTTTCATCTATTTATTGCAAATATCTCCAAAACTATACGTTTTATCGAAAATTTTATAAAGAACAAAATTGTAACAGATAAAACAATAAACAATTTGGTTTTTTATGAAGTATTCTAAGAACAATATTGCCATTTAGCGGTGAGCAGATGCATTTTATGCATTCTAATACAAGAGGATGTTTTGTAGTGCTTGAAATAAGCTTTAAAATGAGCACTATTAAAAGTCTTTTGCACGTAAAACAAGTGAGCTGTAGTGCAAATAAGGAGAGCATCTAATGTTTTTTTCTTTTAAATCAATGAGTTTTTGGACCACAACTCCTTCAATTTTTATGTTATCACAATTTGTAAGAAACCATTGTAAAGGTAATTAAGAGAGCTAAAACATCCTTGATTGCAATATATAGTAAACAACTTTTTGCTAAAACGGTGAAGGGTTAAAGGACTTAAGAGAGGCTGTGATTGCGCTGCCACGCGCTCTTTAAACAATCATATCTCCGTCAATTTTTGTTTGACAGAAAAAACTAAAAGACCAAATTGTTTGTCAAAAAAATACCAAAATTTTTTATTCTAACACTATTATACGTATCTGTCGTCATTTTTGAGATATTATGAAAAAAAGTGGGGTTTTTAAAAATTTGCAAATTTGTTGTTTTTTTTTAATCGTGACTTTTTTGAAAAATATGTGTCCAAAAGCAGCCAAACTGATTCTTTCTATCAAACTCTTCATAACAAACTTAATTTTAGGCGGAATACGATTAAATTTAATTTTGGTGGAAATGGCACTTATGAAAGCCATTGATTTAAAAGAAAAAAACATTAGATGCTCTCCTTATTTGCACTACAGCTCACTTATTTTACGTGCAAAAGACTTTTAATAGTGCTCATTTTAAAGCTTATTCTAAGCACTACAAAACATTCTCTTGTATTAGAATGCATAAAATGCATCTACCCGCCGCTAAATGGCATTGACTACAACCATTAAATTTCAGACAAAATAAATGAAAAAAAATGGTTTTGATCTTTTATATCTAGCTTAATATTGTTCTTAGAATACTTTATAAAAAACCAAATTGTTTATTGTTTTATCTGCTACAATTTTGTTCTTTATAAAATTTTCGATAAAACGTATAGTTTTGGAGATATTTGCAATAAATAGATGAAAAACGTGAACAAATTGCTAATTTTCAATTGCCAATAACTCGAAAAGTATTGGACTTAACAAAAAACTTTATATTTGTTTTTTTGCTTAAAATTAGGCCTTCTATCGATATCCGAGGTTATTTAAAAAAAAAAAAATTCACCCCCGAGAAGGGGTGGCAACCACCCCCAGGGTGGTGGCGGTGTGCAAATCATTTTCACTTTTGAATTTAAAAGTAAGATGAGCCTAATTCCATTTGCATTTCATGCAAATCGGTTCACAGTAAAAAAATTCGGACCTAAAATGCTTCATTGACTGCACTACTAGTGATCCGCCTGTGGGGTACGCCGCGTTGACCTCAGAAAGCGTCGGCAAGTCTCCCGGTTTTGGATTGTTCCATGTCTGAGGCCAACCAAATGCTGCTGTTTTTGCATTTGCTTGTACCAGGAGTGTTTTGGCCTGCCTTTTCTTTTTCGTCGCGAATTTGTTGAAGCGTTGTACGATATTGCCTTTTGGACGGGGTTCTGCGGATCTCTCCTTTGAACATGACAATACCAACTGAGCCGGTCGTGCTGAATTTTGTCCAAGATGGTACTTTTGACATGAAGGCTTCCACGGATCTTAGTACTTCTAATTCGATCAAGCTTTGTTACTCCTGCTGTCATCCGAAGCATCTTCATTTCGGCTGCCGTCAATTTGCTCTCATACTTTTTGTATATTGTCCAACATTGTGAACCGTATGTCAGAGCTGGACGGACAACTGCTGTGTAGAGTCTTCCCTTCAGCTTAGGGGGCATTTTTCGATCACAGATGATAGCGGAGTTTTCTCGCCACTTCATCCACCCTACGCTTACTCGATGATTGATGTCGTCATCACAAGTTGCTTCACTATTGATCATACATAGATCCCAGATATTTAAACTTTTCACACTTGGGAAGCACATTTCCATTCAAATAAATGTCTGGAATAGGCTTGTCTGGATAAGAAAAAGGGCAGCACAGGTATTGAGTCTTTTTAGCGCTAATACGGTACCCATTTCCTTCCAGAACATCAATCCAAACGTCAAGTGCTCGTTGCAGGGATGTAGGATCCTCGCTTATGATGGCTCCATCGTCAGCAAAGAATAATTGTTGTACTTTATTGTCCGTTACTTTTCCTTCGGGCAAATAATCCAGAAAAGCAATAAAGAGCAGTGGACTTAAGACACTTCCCTGATATACACCTACTGTTATTTGGAATTCTTCGGTGACTCCAGCTGGGCATCTCACTTTTGTAACTGCTCCCTCGTACATGTCCATAATTATTCGCACATAGGCTTCAGGAACTCCTCGGTGTCTGAAGGCCACCCATATCAGATCTCGTGGTTGTCGATCGAATGCTTTTTCGAAGTCAACCAACACAATATGCAAATCCTCTAAGGCATCTCGGTGTTTTTCCATAATGATCCTTATACTTTGGATTGCGTCTGTAGTTGACTTACCCGCGACAAACCCGCATTGGTCATCAGACAGCCTTATTATTTTCCGCAGTCGGCTATCCAAAACCCGCTCAACGATCTTCATAGTACGGGACATCAACTTGATCGAACGATAGTTGTCACAGCTTCTGGTATCTCCCTTTCCCTTGTACATTGGAAGAAGAAAACTTTCCCTCCATTGATTAGGCAAACTGTCACCTCTTATAAGTTTGGAGATGAGAATCGTGAGCCATCTCAACCGGATGTCTCCCATATTTTTTCAAAACTCATATGGTACTTCGTCTGGCCCAATCGCTTTGCCTTTTTTGGAGTTCTTAACTGCCTCCCTAACTTCTTCGACTTTGACGTCGGATACTGCCGTAAAGTTAGGTGCAGCTGTTGCAAAGTGGCGCCGAGGAAACTGTTCATTCAAAAGATCATCACAATACTGTCGCCACCTGTGAAGAATTTTGTCGTCATCCACAAGTAGCAGTCCTTGAGCATCATTTATGAACTTCGGCGAACGAATCTCCTGCGCATTTCTCCTTCTCTGAGCGGCTATTTTGAAACTGGTTGCTCCCTTATTCAAGTTGCTTTGTCTTAGCTCTTGGATTGCCTGATTTGCTTCAGCAGCTGGGGAAGAAATCTCTTCCAGCTCTCGGTACAGGCCCTCCGTGCTTTTTGCTTGAAGTTGGGCGCACTTTTTCTTCGCTTCTTTTCTGCAGCTCTTGTATTCCATTTTGAAACGCGCTTTTTCATTTGTATTTCTTGAGGTGCACTTCGACCAGACTTGGAAAGCTGCTTTCTTCTTTCTAATCGCTGCTTTAGCTTCATCATCCCACCACCAGGTTTCTTTAGCTTGTTGGTGGTGTCCTTTTGAGACTCCTAACAGTGATTTGGCTCTCTCTAAGCAGGTTCGTTGTAGGCGATCCCACATATTTTGTGCCGTGATTGCATTTGAAACTGCGTCGATGGTATTACACAGCTGACTTTGCATATACGAAATGAATTGCTGTCCTTTGGTTTTCTCCAGATTGTACCACTTGATTCTCCTAGGAGCCTTTGTTTGTTTGACTACCTTCACCGTATCCGTAAAAAATTCTGTTAAAAGAAGACGGTGTTGTTGAGCGGCAGCTTCTCCTAGTATCACTTTGCAGTCTTTCACCCGAGATTTCATGTAATTGGTTGCCAAATGGTAATCAATCTGGGTTTCATTTCCTCCACTGCTGTAAGTGATAAGGTGTCGGTCTTGTTTGATGAACATGGTATTTAGTACGATTAGACCGTATGACTTGCACATATTTAGAATATCTTCACCAGGAGTGTTCCTGGTGCCGAATCCAAAACCTCCATGGCAGTCTTCATAATCCTCGTTTGTCTTCCCGACATGTCCATTCAAATCTCCTCCAACAAACAAACACTCTTCTTTTGGGATGTTCTTAAGTAGGTTATGAAAATCAAGCCAGAATGCATCTTTTTCCTCCTGCTCACACCCTATTTGGGGAGCATATGCACTGATTATATTCCAGACCTTTCCTTCCATCACCAATTTAAGAGACATCAAACGGTCACTGGACTGGTCAACACGCTGTTACATAAACTTTGGTCAAGGATGATACCGACTCCGTTCCTACCTTGTTCTGTTCCATAGTAGAACATCTTGTAAGCCTTGGTCTTTACATCTAAGAAACGGGCTTTGTTTGCTGTGTTTCGCCATTTCGTTTCCTGAACACACAAGATGTCCACTCGCCTCCTTCTCATCATCTCTTCGAGTTCGAGACTTCTACCAGTCATACTTCCAACGTTCCAACTCGCGACTCTAAATTTTCGTCCAACTCGTCGCATTACTTTGCTAGCCCCCGGAATCCGTATAGCTCTGACCCGAACATTGCTGCTCGGTCCAGGATCAGCTCCATGCATAACAATGGAACTGCCTGGCGGGGTAGTGCTTCTTATGTTTGCAAGTACTTCCATAATGCTCAAAATTTTTCAAAAATGTTCCTTTCATCGTTTTCGACACATGCATGCTCCATTTAATGAGTTTGATTTCCCTTTTACTACACCGGTGATCTCCAGTCGTGTTAACCCCAGGATCTGCATGCATACTTGGGGAGAGTTTTTAGGTGGTATGTGTGTCGCTAGACTCACTTTCATGTTAGTCGTCTAGAAATGCTTGCTCCTTTAGTCGCCTTTTACGACAAGCGGGGAGGCGCTGCAGTGCTATTCTAACCCGACACTGCACGGGACGTTTCTAGCAATTTATTAATATGTATTAAGAGAAAATCCGATGGACTTCCTTCAACGTTCAATTTTCTGAACACTTCTTCTTCAGATTCTCAAGTCATTGCTAACCTATTTGCTTGTTTTTTTAGCCAATCTTACAGTGTCGATATTATCGAACCAGAACCTGTTTACTTTAGTTACCTGACTAACAGTCCACATGCTCTTTCGTTTCTCTTGGTGTAGATCCCGATACTGTTTGTAATAAAATCAAATTACTCAAAGATGACTTTTACTTACTTATTTATTTCAACTCTCTCTCTCACAAGCAGTCTTTCCTGTTTTATGGAAAGATTCATTTATTTTTCCAATCCACAAAAAAGGTATGAAAAACGACATTTCTAATTATCGTCCCATAGCCAAACTCACCTCTATTCCCAAACTATTTGAAAGCATTGTCGATAACTCCCTTTACTTCCACTGTAAGTCAATTTTTTCCACATCATGGTTTCTTAAAAGGTAGATCAACTACGACGAATCTAACTTAATTTGTGTCAAGGACGCTCTGTTCTGATGTAGTTACCACGGACTTCTCTAAGGCTTTTGACAAAGTTTCTCACCATATAATTTTTCTTAAGCTAAGAGCCTATGGTTTTCCTCCGCTATTTATTCAATGGGTGAGTTCGTACTTGAAGCAACGCTTCTAAAGGGTAGTTTTCCGTGGCTCAATATCAATTCCTATTTCTACCACATCCGGTGTTCCCCAAGGCAGCCATCTTGACCCACTCTTTTTCGTCCTTCACTGAACCAAATGTCGTAGGTGATATTGAAGAAAATATTTTGCCAATCTTTGAAGATTATTCAATTATTCAAAATAACAAGTTTTCATAACATATTTTATATTCAAAATCAAAAAAGTTTCTTCAATTTATTGTTCTCAGTTCTCAGTATGTTATTCAAATAGAAGAATGGTTGCCACAATGACGAAAGTGAAATAGTCTACTTGAGTGAAAAATAATGCGTAAATGTAAGTTCCTTCAAATTCAGAAAAATTCGTTGACCGTATATTGATCACCCTTTCTTCAATTCTGCCTACATATTCATCAATATCACTACCAAATTTGGTTCAGTGTTGCTCTGATTTGTCCATCAACGCAGATGACATAAAAATTACCTATAAAGATTATATCCAAACCTTCTGATTCCTCTTTCCTTCAGCAAGATTTAAATTCCTTTTTAACCTGGGGCTAGATTCCGCAAGAGTGAGTATAAAAAACTCACACTCACGGCCCTCTGAAAACTCACGTTCTGAAAGACCGTGAGTAAATTTGAAAGATAGTGTACACGTCTTCTGTCAAAAAAACTCACCTTCACCCTTGCGGAATCTCAATTAGAGTGTGTGCACAATTTTTCGTGTACACATTTAAAATTCACTCTTGCGGAATCTAGCCCCAGGTGTCAGAAAAATTTTCTGGAACTTAATGTCAGTAAGTGCCAATTCATGACATTTTCACGTAAACGCCTCCCCTCACTCCGTCGACATAAGATTTTGTGACATACCTGTTCCATTAGTGTCTTCAATTCGTGATCTTGGTATTTATTGTGATAAAGAGCTCAATTTCCTATTCCACATCGATCAAATTATTTCGAAAGCAAGCTCCTCCCTTGGCTTTATAAAACGCTGGTCCAAAGAATTCTCCAACCCTTATACCACCAAATCTTGGTCTCCCTTCCAAATTACCCACTCTTTTAGAATCGAAGCCGTTCAACGAAGATTTCTTCGTTTCGCTTTACGCCAACTTCCTTGGAGTAATCCTCTAATCTTACCCCCTACGAAGATCGGTTACTTTTAATTAATTTACACACGCACTATGTACCAATTCATAATTTATGTGTTGTGTACTTACATTATGAAAAATTGTTCCTTTTCAATCATTCTTAGGCTGAAAATGTTTTGTTCTCTTTTTATGTCTTACGATTTTATGTTAATTTTCCGTTTAGTTTAGTTACTGAACCTCATGTTTGTTAGTGACAAGAATAATGTTGCATTGTATGATCAACTTTCGGCTCCTGTTTTTTCAAAGCATGACATGATATTTTTTTTATTCAATTTTAGTCTTGATTATTCAGATGAAAAAATCATTTATCGAGATTTCTATAATATAAATGTGCAAGAACTTGAAACTCAAACAAGAGAAGCAAGTTGGGATTCTATATATTATTTGCCTTCTTCTAATGACCAGATTGAATTTTTGACGCAAAATATCTCTGAGCTATTCAATATCCATGTCCCTTTAAAAACAAAATCTGTTTAACAAAGAAATAATCCATTGTTTTCACGCGCGGTTAGAGATTTGATGCAAAAACGAGATGACGCTTACAGGAATTGGAAAAGGTATCGACTAATCGAGCTGCGTCGTGTGTTTTGTTCACGTCGTAACCAAGTAGTAGTGAAGATACGCGAGGCCAAATACCAATATTTTTCTAAACGGCTTAACACAAGTTCAAACGGTCGCCAGCTCTGGAAAGACCTACGCAGAATCGGAATCGGTAAAACAAAATTTGGTACAGTCGAGGAAATTGATGGCAACAAACTTAACCAACAATTAATTTCTTCTCTACCGTCACAGGTCTCACAACCTCCAATTTGTTTCACTGATCAACGCGATCGTAAAGAGTCTGGTTTTGAATTTTCTGCAGTAGATAGTACTGATATCGAAAGTGTTCTTTCCATTAAGTCAAAAGCTGTTGGGCTCGATGGTATACATCCTTCCTTTTTGTGTATGATATTGCCACTTGTATTACCATATATCACTTTTGCTTTCAATACTATTTTGACGACCGGTCTATACCCAGAGTTATGGTAAGTTGCTAAAATCATTCCACTTCCTAAAAACGCTAAAAGAGATGAATTTAGACCTATCTCTGTATTGCCATTTTTATCGAAAGTCTTTGAAAGGATCCTTCAAAAGCAAATTAATGTTCTTCTATCAAGTAACTCATTACTCAGCCCTTATCAATCTGGCTTTCGGAAGAAACACAGCTGTGTAACTGCCCTTTTAAATGTTACTGATGGCATTAGAAAAGCGGTGGATAAAGATGAGGTTCCGTTTCTAGTTTTGTTGGATTTTTCGAAGGCTTTCGATTCTGTTAACCATGTTAATCTATGTAGAAAGCTCATGCTAAATTTTAATTTCTCATCTAGTGCAACAAAGTTAATTTTTTCGTATTTAACTGATAGGAAGCTATCAGTGCAAGTTGGTGACTCTCTGTCAATTTTTTTGCCGAACGTAACTGGTGTACCTAAAGGTTCAATACTGGGTCCTCTTTTGTTTTCTGCCTATGTAAATGAACTTGAATCTTCATTAGTAAATTGTAGCTCTCATTTGTATGCTGATGACGTTCAGCTGTATTTCAGCTGTCCACTTGGCCTTATTGAACATGGAGCTTTCTGCGTCAATGAAGACCTGAAGAGAGTGGCTAATTGGTCATTGTCAAACGGACTAATTTTGAACCCAAAAAAATCTAAATGTCTTGTCATATATAGAAAATCTCTTGACCTTTCTTATTTTCAACCGATTGTTCTGAGTAATGCTCCAATCGAATATGTGGTTACAGCAAAAAACCTTGGTGTGACTTTTAATCGTTTTTTGAATTGGGATGATCATATCAATGGACTCGTTGGCAAGGTTTATGGTTCACTTCGTACGTTATGGGTAGCACAACATTTCACTCCACTAAAAACGCGTTTGCTTCTTGCTAGAACTTTGGTAATTCCTATCCTGGTCTGCGTAGATACGATAGGATATCTGACTTTGCTCAGCGCTTACTAGGCATGCCTCTCGAAAAATATTTCGAACTTCGTAGTTTGATTCTGCTTTCCCATATACTCCTCACACGCCAACCACAATATTGTTTTGAAAGGGTAAGAACTGGGTCATTAACCAGATCTCGTCAGCTAATTATCCCTCCTTACACATATTTAACATCGGAACGTCAGTTTTTTGTCAATTCTGTTAAGCCTTGGAACACTTTACCTCGTAATATAAAACAAAATCTGAACGCAACAAGCATAAAAAGAGTGCTTAGATCTCATTTTTCAATATGAATATTTAATCTCATTTTTCAATATGAATATCTAATAATTGATGTAATTTCTTATGATAGTTTTAATAATTAAAGTAACTTTTTCTTTTATCTCGCTCAGCAATATATATATTTTTTTGTAAAATAAGCATTTACGATATTGAAATAAATAAAAATAAAATTTTGATTTTTTTTAAAAAAAGGTTATTCTTCTTGACTTGTGGCAAAACCACAGTCGTGGGTTTTTCTAAATGGGACAGCAAATCAATTAAGCGGGATTCTTTTAATTGCGTACCCCTGTTAAATGCGTCTAAAGTTGTGCATTACCGGGGATTATGTATATCATAAAGATAAGGGTTTGTCATTACGTTTTGAAAATGATTTCCGACAAGCGGCCATCGCGGTTGGCTCGAACTTGTTTTTTGCAGTATTTGGGGCCGTAGGTCAGCAATAACTTGCCGAATATTCTCTTTCAAGGTGTCAATCGTCTCGAGCTTATCTGCGTAGACAAGCGACTCCACATAACCCCACAAAAAATAGTTCAACGACGTTTAATTGCCCGATCTTGGAGTAACTCACAAATTTACTAGAAATTATGTAAAAATCCGCGTCAACAGCGATCGTGGGACTACAATTCTTCTACGACTAAATGCAAACCAAACTGAGCATAAATTAAGTAAGAGCTGTAAAAAGACCAACTCTAAAATTTGTCAAAAACCACACGCCTAAAAAAAACACCCTTACCAACAGAAACGAAATTCAACCCTATGACATTTGGGCCTACTTTTGTAAAACTATTTGGCCCATTCATCAGGCGAGCAAGAAATTAACCAAATTACATTTGAAGCTTTATTGATATCAGCTGCTGTAGTTGTCACTATACAAAGTGACAATGGTTCACACATCCTGAGTTGAACGTTCCATAAAAAGAACATAGCCCAACAACAAGATCTAACTCCAATCAGTTTTGAAATTATTCTAAAAGAATGCAAGGACATTTCATTATACCGAAACACACACCTATCTCCTTGAATTTCAGTCTCACCCATAAACAATTTGATTGCATCTAATCTATTTTCAGTCCGATGATACGAATATCTCCAACGTGAACAAAAAAAGCAATTATTATTGTATACACAATACCAATACACCCATTTACACACATTTGTCATACTTGTTTTTGCGCAAAACTACAAAAGTTTTCAAAGGTAACAAAAGGAGGAGGAGAACAAGACACAGAAAACAAAGAACGAAAAATAAAACACCAAACCTGACTGCGAATTATCATCATCGGCTTCTTACTAAAGTTTCCTTAATATAGTTTTTTTTCTTTTCTAGTTTTGTATGTGAATTCTTTTTCTTGTCTTGCCTTGCATATCGGTAAGGGGTCTGCGGTACTTTTATTCAAATATACAACACACAAAGCAAGACAACCAACCACCCACCCACCCATCTCCGTATCATCGTCGAATATAACTATGCCATGGTTGATGAGCCTCATAAGTCGTTTTCGATTGAACAAACAATCAGTTTTGCCACAGGCGACCAAAAAGATACTTCTCTTCAGAAAGTACTAGCAACAGTATATTCTTCTTTTTTTTTTCTTTGTAATAATAATTGTTGTTTAACACTTACCAGACCCTCCTTGGCACTGATCAGTTATTGTTACTTCCTTAAAATAAAATCTGCTATCAGAAAGAAAAGAAAACCATCTGCCATACAGTCAGTTGAATGATACAAAATTTACCGAAATATGTGCTTCGAATGATTAAACTTTTATTTTTTTTTTTGTTAAAAAGGAACGCAACGGACCAACTTCACCAAGCTCTCCCGCCAAGACACCTACTAAGCCTACCTCGGGCATATCAAGACCCCCAAGTGCAACACCATCGAACAAGTCCAACAAATCGCGAAGTGCTTCTAGATCCCGGCTTGCCCTAAAGACACCAGAACCAGAGTCAACGAAGAAAGGTAATTAACTTAGAACAAGAGAGTATGTTCTTAGATATGTCAAATGGAATACATAAAAGTCTTAATTTTTATCTTACAGTCCCAATGAATAAGATCCAAGTTGGTAACGCACCTTCACCCAATCTGAAGGCTGTACGTTCGAAGATAGGATCGCTTGACAATGCCACCTACAAGCCAGGCGGAGGCAAAATCAAAATCGAAAGCAAGAAAATAGAGATCAAGGCCGCCCCAAGGATTGAGGCAAAGAACGAAAAATATACTCCCAAAGGCGGAGATAAAAAGGTAAGATATGAGGAGCCTATGGTCTATATTTCCACTCAAAACTGCCAAGTATCTGAATTTAAGTACATCAGCCTTCAGCTTAATAATATTTTCAAAATTATCAATACAAAAAATTGCCTTATTTATGCACCCATGTGCACAAATTTGAAGATTGGAAGCAATTTCACGGTTCACTTAAGAAAAACAAAACAAAACAAATCACATTTTCGGTTTGAGTGTGTACAAGTAGAGAGAAATAA
This sequence comes from Melanostoma scalare, assembly GCA_949752695.1. Taxonomy (NCBI): domain Eukaryota; kingdom Metazoa; phylum Arthropoda; class Insecta; order Diptera; family Syrphidae; genus Melanostoma; species Melanostoma scalare. The sequence goes on along the minus strand of OX456985.1, from coordinate 165,610,168 downwards.
TAATTTTTTTTTTTTTACATTTCGTAGATTGTTTAGAATTTCACGTAAATGAGCATAGAAAACATTACATTAAAAAAAAGACATCTCAGTTTTCCCCCTAGCTTCAGTGACATCTTACATTCTGTGATACTTGTGAAATTTGTTTTTTTTAAATACCAGCCAAATCAGCAATCAGAACAAATTCTTAATATTTAATTGCGTTGTAATTATTGTAGATAGTTTCAACGAAATTACAATGGAACGCTAAATCTAAAATCGGATCTCTAGAAAACGCCAACCATAAGCCTGGCGGTGGTGATAAAAAAATTGATACAATAAAGGCGGATTTTAAGGATAAGGCCAAGCCAAAGGTTGGTTCAAAGGATAATGTTAAATATGCTCCTGGGGGTGGTGATATTAAGGTAAGCATTTAAAATCTATCCATCGTACCCCTACCCCGAACGGTGTTTCATTTATAAGTGTATCAATAATTGGCAGTAAAGGGTGTAGCGACAAATTTAGGATTATCTCGACTGGGACTTCTTTCATTTTTGTTTTGTTATGATATATTACAACTACATATGTATTTATAAACTTTCTCTGCATGTGCATTTTTGATGTGAATGATATTACTTCTTGATGTTGTTTTAAGTGTTTCACTGAAATGTTACAATGGATTGAATGAGAAACAGTGCTTGTTTAAAATGTGGATATGAGATGTCAGATAGTGAACATATGACACAAAAAGAGGTTGTTTAAGAATTTCATCTACAACACACTTCACTATAAAAAATTAGAAAAAAAGAGAAAATTAAGTCATTGCTTTAGAACAGTTGCTGGACAGTTTAATTTTCAAAGGTACGTGGTCTTTCATAACAGGCTGCATAAACACATTAAACAAAGTGTGAGAAAGATATAATCGAAATTTGTATTCGTCTAAAAGTCATATTGCTGCCATTATGTGTGAAGTATTATATCCGTCAAATGTCCACCACGTTTCCTCTGGGTAGAGCGCATTCGAAATGTCAAATTTTCCATGACTGGTGCATAAATCAAACTAAATTTGACCGATGATAGTATTGGGTATAATGGCTTTGAGTACCGCTGTGGCTTGTGGCTTATTCGCGTACACACTTAAGAAAACCCTACAAGAAAAGTTTAACGTTGTAAAATCTCACGATCACGGTGGTGAGGTTTTATCACCTCCAAGTGAGATGACCGTGCCCAATCCCTCGTATAAAATATCCAATATGACATGGGCTGTGTGTCGCGAAGTGCCTTTGTTGAAACCACGTGTCGTTGGTGTCCAGATCATCCGACTTAGGCCAGAAGAAGTTGGTAGTCATAGACCTATAGATCTCGCTGTTGATAGTCGTGGCCTGGTCAGCGTCGTTCTCAAAGAAATATGGGCTGATGACACCGTCAGACAAAAATTCGCACCAAAGAGTGACTTTTCGGGAAGCTTTGACCGCTTTTGGATCGCATGTTGCTTGTTATTGTCCCAAATTTGACATTTGACAAATTGTTTATTTACGTTCCCTTTCACTCAGAAATGGGCCTCCATGCTGAAGACTTTTGCAAGGAGTCCAAATCAAGACGATAAATCGACTGCCTCGGATTCTCCTCTCTCCTGCACATTCTCAAAGACTAGCTTTCGTCGATGCGACGTAAAGATGTAAGTCGATCGTTTACTGAACCAGATTTACCACATTGCATCTATTCCTCTCTGTAGTATGATTATGGCGGTCGCAAAATGGGCGAAGCGTGCGGTATGTTTGTCGAAAATCAATTTTGATAAAACAAATTTACTACTTGCACATGCAATGCTATATTCGTCCGTAGTGATTTGTCATCGTAGTCTCGCGTGTACTCTTCAAGCTACGCCCATGTTACGGTACAGCTCATAGAGCTCGTTGTTGTATCTTCTTCTGCACACATTGCATTCGCGTACGGGCCCAAAGATCATTCGGAGTTTTTTTCTTTCTTTTAAGGTCCATGCTTCAGCGCTGGGATGATCAAGGTCTTCCAAAGGGTTACCTTGGTTTTTCTAGAGACGATCTTGTTTTGTTTCTCAATTGCCTTTTCATCATTCCATCCAGTTTGGTATACTTCGCACTTCGCACCAATCAACTCCTTTTAAATTTGACAAAAAGATTTTCTCTTGCTTATCACCCCACTGTTCACGGTAGACTGAAGACGGCTATCTAACGTTTTGTAACTTTGACTCTAACAATGGAAAACTCCTTCAAAATTAGTAGTTTATTAATAATTCAACCACAATATGGCCCTTGTTCGGCCACGAACTTTAACTTCATGTGGTTTAAATTCATTGTCTGTAAGTACCTCAATCACTTTTGTTTCAATTCCCCCCAATTTAGATAGCAATTCAACTTATAACGAGTTTGATGGGCTATCTGACTCTATCTTAAGAATTGTTTCCCATTATCCTTACACTGAAATCGCAATTGCAGGCGATTTCAAAGTACATAATTCTGGTTGGCTTCGACATTCTGGCCAGACAACACCCGAAGGAAAATGTGTTGAGATCTTTGCTGAATTTAACCAATTAACTCAACTTGTTGATGAGCCCACTCGGGTTCCAGATATTGAAGCCCATGCGACCAACAATCTTGACCTATTTCTCACTTCTCATCCCGAAAAATCGTCATATCGGATTTTTCATTTTCCGTCACGGTAAAAAAAAGATGAAGTCCCTAAAAGAACTGTGTGGCAATACGAGAAAGCCAATTGGGACGGCCCCAATAATTTCTTTCGTAATTTTAATTGCTCATTGTACTTTCTCGACGGAAACGTTGACGCATCAGCTGATATGATATCTAACGTAATTCTCAACGGCATGAGAAATTTTGGTCCTCACAGAACAAAAAGTATGATCCCCAAAAAGAATTCGTGGTTTGATTTAAGCTGTAAAGAGGCGATTAGGGATAGAGAAAGTAGTTTTCGAAAATTTAAAGATAACCCTACAGTAGAAAATCGAAATTTGTTTAAACGGGCCAGAAACATCTGTAATGCTCAAATACAAAAGGCTTAGTTTTTGCATGACCAAAAAGTAAGGCAAAAAATACTGTTGTGTCCAAAAGGAAGCGAAAAGCTATGGTCTTTTGTAAAGAACATTAAGAACTCGACCACGTTATCGGTCCCAACGCTTAAAGATAAAGCTATTTTGCTAGCAGCTCAATTCGTTGCTAACTCGACACTTCCTTATAGCAAATTGGCTCCACCTGAGCTCGAGTCTGCAAATTCTGTGATGAAGCAGATATTTTTTCGAATTCGCTCGGTGGCGAGAGTCCTAAACGATCTCAACATACATAAATCCGCTGGTCCAGATGGTATCCCCGCCGTTATTCTCAAGAGGTGTTCTTCTACGCTGGCAAAACCACTGCGTAAACTTTTCCATCTTTCCTATTCTGCTGGGCTTTTCCCGAGCAGATGGAAAACTGCTTTTGTCCAGCCCGTCCCTAAAAAAGGCGAATCCAATCCAATTACCGTCCAATTGCACTCACGTCTCTTCTTTCCATGGTCATGGAAACGTTGATAAACCGTCAACTTTTGAAATATCTTGAAGAACGAAAGCTTCTTAATGACCGTCAGTACGGCGTTCGTAGGAAACGGTCCACTGGTGATTTGATGGCTTATATCACCGAAAAGTGGAACCAATCTTTACATTGTTTTGGAGAAAGTAAGATTATTGCACTTGATATTTCTAAAGCATTGGATAGAGTTTGGCATCAGGCTCTTTTATCGAAAACGCGTGCTTTTGGTATCGATGAGTCTCTTCTTCATTGGATTAGAAACTACCTTTCACCGTTCAGTTGTATTGGATTGCTTCAAGTCTGATAACCACTTCATAAATGCTGGTGTGCCCCTGGCCTCCGTTTTGTCTCCGACTTCCTCATTTTCATAAATGATTCCTTGTCTGAAAGTTCTAATCCGCTTAACGGTTTTGCTGACAACTCGACCCTCAACTTCTCATATTCGTTTCCAAATTCACGTCCCTGCTCTTGGGATGTGAAATGGAACGACTGCGTATGATAAGCTTATTGAATTCTGACATTGACAGCATTGTTACATGGGGTCACAAAAACCGAGTAGAATTCAATGCTTCGAAAACTCAATGCTGACTCTTTCTCTTGTCGTTGAAGCTTAACATTCCTCCATTGCCATTATCCATGAATGGTACCTGCATCCAAGAAACCAAAAAGCTATCACTACTTGGTATGTGTGTAAGCGATGATCTTCGTTGGAACGACCACTTATTTGAAGTCGCCAAAAACGCTGCTAAATGCTTAGGTTCCTTTAGACGATGCAGGAAGTTCTTCACCCCTTCTACAATTTATAAGGCCTTCATCCACCCAAAACTGGAGTGTAACTCCTATATCTGTTCAGGTGCTTCTCAAACATCTTTGCACCTTCTTGATAGGGTACAAAATAGAGCGTTGAAATTGATAGGTGATAGTTCAATCGTAGAATCGATTGATTCTCTTGAACATCGTCGAAACGTTACCTGTCTCACTCTCTTTTATCGCTTTTTTTCACAAGCAGTGCTCTAGTGAAGTAGCCAGTTGCATTCCTCCCCTGAAACAATTTAGTCGCAACACCCGCCTCGCTAGGAATGCAGATCAGTTTTACCTTGAGCCCAATTTCGGGCGTACATTCAAGTATAGAGATTCTTATTTTAGCCACACCACCCGTAGTGGAATGCTTTACCTGGTTCTGTATTTCCCCTGAATTACGATTCACAAGAATTCAAAAACAATGTGCATCGGTGTCTCCTGTTAAATTTTCTCCTATTTTCCTAAAATAATGCTCGCACTGTGTTCTATAACATTATAAGGGTAATCATAACCCTTTATGTGCCCGTTAATTATAAAGAAAAAGATGTTTTTTACATGAAATATCCTAACACAATTCATACAATATTACTCATACCCAATATGAAACGTAAACATGATCCGAAACACATTTCTTACAATACTTCTCCTTCCCACGATACGAAAGAAAACGTGAAGATGATCTCAGTAGCACCAAGGCACTTCTTGGTGACACGAGGCAACCAACGAACAAGAGCTCGGACGGCAGACGCACTGTTATCATAAAGTATGTTTGAACTCTCACATGAGCAATAGTCATATCTGACGATTGTCTCAGGTTTAAGTCATAAAATCCTCTCTGAATCCTGTGGAGAAAATGTTGTTGTCGTGGAACACTTCCTCTATAAATGTCGTGCATTTTCTCGAATCAAGTTACAGACACTTGGAGCCAGGTTTTTCTCCGAACATCTGAAAAGCTATAACAAAAAGCGGTTGCTATATGGTAGTGCAATGGACATACCTGTCTTAGGCCTGAATGTTCCAATTCCAATTAGATTTTGAAAACCTCCGGCAGAAAAAAAGACCACCAGCTGATGAGCCTTCATTTTTCTCAATCCCCGAACATTATTTCCCACATTTAGGACGGTCTCCATTTCGGAGATGGCTTGATTCTGCATTTTGAGCAGTTGTTGATTGTGTGATAAAGTGTGTTTTCAACCACTTCTGTAACCATTTCAGTTTGAATGTCACGATGTAAAACGCTATTTCTTATATACTTAGGGGCATTTATTAATTCACGAACGACTTTGCTTTGGAATTTTTGGATGGGTTCAGAATTTGTTTTCTTTGAGCAGTCCCATAATCGGATGTCAGTCACTAACTTCACAGACTGCATTTTGCAATATTGGTGTAGCCGTCGTAAAATATTATCTCTCACCAAGCAAAGGTGGCCATGATAGGCGTTGATGTCGACTAGAAAATCCCTTGTGTATAAGAGATGGAGCGTTGGCCCTAGAACACTTCCTTGTGGTACTTTCCGTTCGAAAGAGATATTGATATGATATTGAGATATAGGTATTGCCAGGGAAAGTCCCTATGCAATTTGTACTCAAATCCCGAGTGCCAAACCTTATCAAAGGCTTGAGCAACATCTCAGAATATAACCGAGCATACTTATTTCTCATCAATTTACTTTCCAACAAATGCGTTGTTCGATGGACTTTCTCGATCGTGGAATGTCTATTTCTAAAACCAAACTGGTGGAAATTAGTCTTATTTCTTCTCTTATTTTGCTCAGCCTTTTCAGTAGCAGTTTTTCTAAAGGAAGATTACTGTCTGAAAATAATAATTTATTGAAAAAGACAAAGGACGAGATATTTGGAGTAAAAGAAATTGTTTATCCTTCACGTTGATCTCTTAGAAGCTTCGGTATGTTTTTGCTACACAACACTTATCACAAAAAAAGCACAAATCGAATTGTAAAACGGTAGGCATGATTGAAGCATGTTTTTAAAAATATTTAAACCACGTAATTCTAACACCCACAAAAAAATTAGGTAGAAAGTAGTACGTTTTTTAGTTAATTGAAAGCAAAACGTAATGCATTTAAACACTTAACAAACATATATATTTGTATTGCATACTCTTTGTTCTCTCTGAATATTTACATACATTTAAAAATTTTCATTTGGCATATCATATAAATCAGAAGGACGATGTTCCGAAGGACGTAAGTAAATCATATATACCATATAAGTATGCTGTCATCAGCACTCTGGTTACCTATGTACTTCACGACAATTTATGATTTATTTTAAAAACAACACAATCAGTCATTTGAAAACTATTCACATTCGAAAAATAAAATGCTTGTGTCTTATACTTTGCATATTTTTCTATTTTCCCAAAATTCAGTCTCTGTTATTCATTTCTTATTCACTTGAATCTTTTAGATGCATTTTCTTTCCTATTTTCTTACATTTCTTATGTGTTACTGTATTACCAATGTAAATAAAAAAAACATCAACTCATCTTTGTAAATTTTTTCATACATATGTATGTACTCTAATCATTTTCAATGGTAATAATTTTCAGATACAAACTCATAAGCTAGAAATTAAGGCACAAAGCAAAATTGGATCTTTGGATAATGTAAAGCACAAACCAGGTGGAGGAGATAAGAAAATATTCGACGACAAGGATTATTTGAAAAATGTTGAGCACCCTGTTGCACTGACTTCACCTTCACAGGTATAACTAACCGAAAAACAAAATCTTTCCAGAAAAACTAACATTTTTACATTCTTATGTATAGTAATTATTTGTTTGCTTGTTTGTTTTGTATAAATTTTAAAATTTAAATTAAATAAATGATTACTGTATTGGCGTAACGCACATTTTCGCACAATTTTCCATATAAAAAAAACACGTATTTTAAAATAAGAGACACTACGAGTATAATGACTAACGCTTCACAAAAAAGAGCACTAAATTGGTATGCAAAAAATATTTAAAACAAAATATATTTCAAACAACTAAATAAACCAGGGACCGAATTACCGCTTCAGTGATCGAAAGAGTGAGTGACATTTTTCTATCAAGTTATAATATAACTATAGTTTCAGGATCAGTAAAATGATTTCATCAATATTGATCCAATTATGTTGATTAAAAATTTAAGTTACTTTAGGGATAACAGCGTAACTTTTTTGGAGACATCAGTCGGCTGCCAATCTACTGAATTCAACTCCGTTTGACTAGTGATTACAGAATGTCAAATTATGGTACTAGATTACTCGATAACGCGGGTGGTAATGCTAAACTCGTGAATTACTCGATAACGTGTGCGGGAATTCGGCCCCAGCATTTGGTAAAGATTCCATTTAAATGTTGCTTTAATAGCATGTCCTGATGCCAAATTCATAATATTTAATTCACAACATTTCAAAAAGTTTTTCGTTGCATTTCGTAGGTATACCCCAGACAATAGTTTTGTTTTGGGATTGGGGGTATGGCTAGTCGCGATTGCGGGTTGAATTGAATTTTCTAAATGCAAGTGAAACCACAACAAAATAGATAAACGCGAAATTAGAAAATGAAATAAAAGTGGTAATTTGCAATTGCAAAATAAATGTTCATACAGTTTTCAGCAGTCGCAGTCGATTGGAGATTATCCATATTAAAATAACAAATTACTGCGAAATATTTGTAAGTCAGAATTGTTTTTTAGATGAAGGCGCGGTTTCGTTACGAAGTATGGCCTCTATTTTTGAAAGTAACATAACTTCCAGACGCCTTGGCATGATCTTGGATCTTCACATTACGGCAGACCTTGGAAAAAACCCGAAAATATATAATCGATATAAATGTCCACGATCTTTTTATGGATTTCAAGGCCGCGTATGACAGTATTTAGAGATACGAGCTGTACAGAGCCATTTCTAGTTTCGGCATCCCTGTAAATCTTGTACGAATCCACGCTGCTCCGTCAAGGTCGGTAAAGAACTCACCGACACATTTGATGTCGAAAAAGGCTTAAGGCAAGGCGACAAGCTGTCATGCAATTTCTTTACCATCATACTTCAAAAGGGTAGGGGTCAACTCGCGGTTTTTTTCTCGTAAACGTTTACTTCGCAAAGGTCAATACGCAATTTCTTGTTTCGCATATCAACAATTCGCATATTGATTTTTCGCAATTCTTGTTTGGAAAATTCATGTTTGGTTTGGCGTTCATCTCGCTGTAAGATCATCTCGCATTCATTATTTCGCTGTTACTTAAATCGCTTTCCCTTATCTCGCATTAATTTATTTCGCTTTTTGATATTTCGCTTTATGTTATTTGGCAAAATATTATTATTATTTTTTTTTTTTAATTTGTTTGGTTTTCACTTTATCTCATGTTCACAAATTTCGCGCGAATAATAATAATATTTTGCAAATAATAATAATATTTTGCCAAATAACATAAAGCGAAAAATCACCCACCTAAATGAAATAATGAGCAAAAATTTCCGTATTTTATGTACAACACTATTTTATTTACAAAGAGGAAAACATATCAAAACAATTTATCGTCATTAACATTATTATTAAACAAAAAAAAAAAAACAATTGTTTCAGTGAAAGAGCAAACAAAACAAAAAATAAAGTGGGTAATTACTAATTACAGATTTAAATACACTGCACACTCTTTCTGTATAGTTATTATTATCCATTTTTGTTTTCAAATGGAGACAAATTTACCAAAAGATTTTAGCATTGAACTACTCCCAAAGACTATTACAAAATCACTGCATTAAACGTCAATCAAACTGATAGTAAGAATGCATACAAATAATTGAATTAACAAGTGGATTAGTAGCATCCGAAAGTATTATCAGCAAGTTGCATTATAAGCCAGTTGATTGGAATGCAAAAGAAGAAAATACATAATAACTAGTGCGAGTTAATGTTTCAGCGAGATGAGTGGAAGACGAAATTACAATTTGCGAGCTGACTGTTGCGAAATAAATGAAAAATTTTTAGACAGCCGCGAGATCATCGTTTTCCAAATGAAATCCGCGAGTTGTTCGGCACCCACTTCAAAAAATTATACAAAACTCAAACGTCAACACCAGAGGAACCATCTTTCAAAAATCTGGACTATTACTAGCTTACGCAGACGATATTGACGTAATGGGAAGCGTGATGTCATAGGGGCTTTTGCGAGCATTGAAACAGAAGCGGCACAAATGGGTTTGATGGTTAATGAGGGCAAAACAAAGTATTGTTTCAGTTTCCGACCTCATTTCGTATCACAGAGTTCGTTTCTGTTGGTTATGAACAGGATATCTTTATTCATATCTGCAAAAAGATACTGGTCTTAGTCAAAGTTAGCCTCTCGTAAAGTTCGGACATCAATAACACTGGAAGAGTGTTTTGCGTCTGATTTGGAGGCCATATACCACTATGAATTTTTAAATATGGAACCGTGTTCTATCGACAACTAGTACACGCTTTTGCCCCGTAGTAAAATCGATTAGCTTGAGTCCGAAGGTTATGTCAAGCTCGTTATGCTTGCTAAGAGTGTTTCGTGTTTCCAAAGATTTCAGCCCTCCCTAGTTAAGTGTTTAAATCTCCAAGGATTATTTTCACGTCATCTCTGATATACATGTTTTTCTGAGGAGAAGAAACAATGTTTACAGCTATCGTCTTTCTCTTCTGCGGATGCGTGGCCACATATTGGGCTTATGTTGGGCAGCTAAGCCCTTATGCAATCTGTTATAATACGCTCAGCAGCTGGATCTTGGCTGGTAACCCTATCCCCGAGTTCGCCCCTAACGACAAACCAACCCAGTCGTTGTTTCTATTTTCTGTATGAGTCGCCGTATTATATGTCGCAGTTTTTCATCTTCGTTGTGCATGGCCCATTCCATCGCATTTTTAGATGGCTGTTATATCTGTTTTGGAAGGGGTTCCACTACTGCTTGTAGCTCGTTAAGAGATCTTGTGTTCCAAGTGCATATATAGTTTTTTTTTTCGTTTGCTTGAGTCGTCAACTTCTTCTTCTTAGGTGGGCATTACAGTTCGGGGTGAAGCTGGGCCTCAACCAACATCCTTCTCGGTTGAAGTCTTCATCCACTTGATTGCGCCACCTAAGATGAGGTCTTCCCCTTCTGCGATTTCCCTGCTCATCCGCTCTACATGGCCCAACCATCGTAGCCTCGCGACGCGTACTCTTCTGGCTATGCCCATATCGTGGTACACCTCATACAGCTCGTTGTTGTATCTTCTTCTCCACACATTGTCTTCGCATACGAAACCAAAGATCATTCGGAGAATTTTTCTGTCGAAACGACCAAGGGTTTCCTCATCCGCTTTCGATAAGGTCCATGTTGTTTTCCGTGTCTAGCGGATAATAGGAAGACGAAGTCCTGTACTACCTCGAAGTTATGTCTGTCTATTGTGACGTTTTGTCCAATTCGTCGATGTTCTGTGTCCTTGCTTGATGACAGCATATACTTCGTTTTGCCCTCATTAACCATCAAACCCATTTTTGCCGCTTCTGTTTCAATACTCGCAAAGGCACCTATGATATCACGCTTTTTTCTTCCCATTACGTCAATATCGTCTGCGTAGGCGAGTAACTGTACAGACTTTTGAAAGATTGTTTCTCTGGTGCTGACATTTGAGTTTTGCATTATCTTTTCAAGTATGATGTTGAAGAAATCGCATGACAGTTTGTCGCCTTGCTTCAAACCTTTTTCGACATCAAAGGTCTCGGTGAGTTCTTTACCGACCTTGACGGAGCAGCGTAAATTCTCTAAAGTGATCTTCCATAGTCGTACGAGTTTTACAGGGATGCCGAAACTAAACATGGCTCTGTACAGCTCGTCTCTGTATATACTGTCATACGCGGCCTTGAAATCGATAAAGAGGTGGTGAATATCGATATTATGTTCTCGGGTTTTTTCCAAGATCTGCCGTAATGTGAAAATTTGGTCTATTGTGGACTTCTCTGGTCTAAAACCACATTGATAAGGACCTATCAAGTTGTTGACGTGGGGTTTCAGACGTTCACATATTACAGCAGACAAGATCTTATAAGCGACGTTAAGGAAGCTTATCCTTCTATAATTTTCGCAATTGTGAGGGTCTCCCTTCTTTAGGATCGGGCACACGATACTGAGGTTCCATTCATCGGGCATGCTTTCTTCCGACCATATCATGCAAATCAGCTGGTGCATGCTCCTTTCTAACTGATCTCCAGCTACCTTGAAGAGTTCGGCATCAAGGCCATCTGCACCTGCAGTCTTATTTGATTTAAGTTTGCATAAGGCAAGTTTAACTTCTTCTAGGTCGGGAGGACGGCATTCTTGATCATCGTCCAAGCTGAATGGGCAATGGGGCAATCTACCTGACAGCGGAATATGTGTCCTCATCGCCGTTAAGCAGTCTGCAGAAGTGATCTTTCCAGATCCTGAGTAGCGACTGTGACTCTACAACTATGTTTCCCTGCTGGTCTTTACAGGCTTGAGTTCGGGGTTTGCCACCCTTACAGGATCTTTTTACCTTTTGGTAAAACTTCCGAATCTCGTTCCTGTCATGGCACCTCTCAATTTCCTCAAACAAGCGCTTCTCATGTTGCTTCATTTTCTTTTTGAGAATTCGGTGTTCTTCCCTTCTTTTCTCCTTGTAAATCTCGTTATACTGATCGTAAGCAGCCCTTGTTCGTTTTTGCATCAGCATTTGACGTGCTTTTTGTTTGGCTGTATTTGCCTGCCTGCATTCTTCATCAAACCATGGGTTTCGTTTTGGTGGCCGAGTGAAATCCAGAACCTGTCAATCCGCTGCCTCTGAGGTTCTTTATTTCACCAGAACCTCAGAGGCAGCCGTTTTGATGGCTTCTTGGCATTGCTGCCACTGGTCTTCAATGCTTAATGCTGGCGGCATAGGATTTAAGGATAATTGAAGGGACACTCGATTGGGGAAGGCATTGGCAATCTCTTGCGATTGTAGCTTTCCGACGTCATATCTCTTCACAGCGTTAGTTGGTGCAGGTCGTGAACAAGATATCCTCATTCGTACCATGGCTACAACAAGGTAGTGTTCGAGTCAAAGTTGGCCCCTCGGCCACCGGACGGATAATCCGGTGTCAGGTGTCCGTACCCTACTGCAGGAGCTTGAGAGAGCTTCGTAGGCTCGACAGGGGCTCGTCCGCCACTATTTCTATTTGTCCTAGTATTGATAGCCCTGAAAGTCATTTAAACTAAATACATACATAGGTACATACGTCGCCTACAATCAGTTGTAACCTGCAACATCTGTGCGCCGCGCCGCCAAGTTGACTTTTTCCAGATATGTTGCACACGTCCAAACACCATTGTACATTTTTCTTCTGTATTGTTTGAATTGAATCAAAAAATTCTTTGACATGACGTTTGAAAAAAGAAAAATAAATTTTTCTTGAAAATGTGTGTCTTTTTTTTTGTGTTTTCAAACGATCTGTCACTGTTTGGCTGTGCCTTTTCTGGACTTTTTCATAAAACAATTTTTGTTTGATACTAGTTAGCATCTGTTTTGTGTATAATACGATAACGCATTAAATTCTGAATAGAAGGTGAACCAATTTTTTTTTAATAAAAAAGAACTTGAAAATGTTTAACAAGGCACCCTTCCAGCCGATGGCAACTAATAGATGCTAACCCGTCTAAAACTTTTTTATGAAGTATTTTTTGGGTTGCAATTGCAGACTTAATTGGAGATTTTAAAGAGTTTGTCATCATCACATGTAGGTTTTATATGTGTTAAGGTTTGATTACAATGTAGTAAGTAGTTGGGATCTAGGGCCTCCCCTCGAAATTTTTCCATTCATTTGCGAAACACTTTTAAAAAAAACACGATTACTTACTTTAGGAATATTTGCTACGATTTTAAATTTATTTGTGAAATAATTTTGAATTTACCTCTTTTTATAGCTCTGCAATGGGCATCTTTGTGCCTCTATTCGCATTGAATTTGGTCATTGCAATCACAATAACAACGTGTGTAACAATTAATTCAATTAACAAATCCCCATTTTACATCAATCATATTATAAAAAATAAATTTCACAAAAAATTTGCTTAACAACAACTCTGAACACAGCTTTAGTAAAGCATGAGAAATGTATGTATTTAACTTGTTTATAATAAATGCTTAAGCAAGGCTTCCTATTCAACCAATTGGAATGCACTTTAATAAAAAAAATATTTATTTTAGGAGTACCTTTATACATTTTACTAAGAGATAGTTTCTCTGTGTCGAAAATGTTCAAAATTCCGTAGTGTGTAAGTAAAATTTGAGTGACCCATCGTTTGTTCGCCCTTTTCTGCTAAAATACGTGTTTTTGACAGTTTAAAATGATTATGTGTGGTGTGCCCTGGCCTGAGGATTTGTAATACAAAAGATATTGAAGCACTTAAAAATGACATTCCTTTTGCGTTATAAGCTTTTCCTTATTTGTTTCGTGTCTTTGATATTGGCGATAGTAAATAAAATTTTTTTCTACTAATAGCGAAAAATTTCCTTTTGTTTTATGTTTCACTGACAATTGACAAAGTTATTTTTAGTCGTTCTCAATATGAGAGGCATTCTCTTTTAAACTATTTCTAAAGCTACGTGTACACGATTGGTAGGTCTGACAATCATTGTCAGATCTGCAAACGTCAGACGCCAAATTTGTCTGCCAATGAATAATTTTGCAAATGTTCTTCAAACTGGGTCTGCAAATTTATTTATTGCCAGACATTTGCAGAAACGTCAGGAAATGAACAAAATTTGTGCACACACGAATGCCACATCTGCAAATTAATTTGTCTGCAAAATGATTGATGAACAAATTTTTCTGTAAATTAATTTGGTGCGTACAAGATTGTCAGCCGTTCGAGACAAATTTTTCACTGACAGATCTGGCAAAATTTGCAGACCAGGCAATCGTGTACACGTAGCTTAACAAACTATGTACTTGACCGATGTCAAAAACTTTTTCCCCGTTAGAACGATGCATTATCCCCGAGTTACATACTCGTATATTTCAGAACATAACCAGAAAAAACTAAAATAATTTCAATTCTTCTTTGACCGTTAGAGTGCTACATTATCTCCGAGTAGACAATACTGTGTGCTTTGCATAACATGTGACAAAATCCTGAAAATTCTTCTTTGTTTTTGAGAAATTATAAAAAAATTAAGTAAACATTTTCCATAGAATCCATTTTTGCTGAGAGAATAAAGTCCAATCATGGAAAAAAACGAAAAAATTGATTTTTTTGGAAAAAAGTACCTACATTAAATTTTTTTTAATTTCTCAAAAACTGAAAAACGTTCGATCTTGTATTGTTTGACTCAGAACTAATAAGTGCACTGTATATTTGTTTAAAGAGCTACCCAATAAGGCAAAATTTTGTAAATTTATTTGAAGAAAACCCAGGTTTTTGAGCCATGGGTTTTCTTTGAACTCACCCTAAAGATTTCCTAGGTTTTTGTTGGGATGATGGATATGTCATTGGAAGAAGTTTTGAAGAATTGAAATCACCTCGTGGCTTAACCTTTTTTTAAGAACGGAATACCCATGTTATTTTTGACAACTCATAGGGTCAAAGAAACCGGGGTCACGTCGTCATAGAAAGGTCCAAGAACAAACCTTTAATAACAAACACTGAGAAAAGTCCAAGAACAAACCTTTAATAACAAAATATGTACACAAAAATGAAATACTATGGACACGGACATTGACAAACTAGAAATGGACTGCTAGTGAAATTGCATTTTAATACAAACCTTGTAAAATTATTTCCGAAAGCGACACTCGCGCTGAGCCTGTAGAGGCATTGTTTTTCTATTTATTGGCAAAGAGGTGTTTCCGAACAATGGCGAGATTGCATGTCATTATTTTTCCGTACGTAAAATCAATTACAAGCAGTTTATATCTTTTCTTCTTTTTTGACTCAACGCACAACGCACAACCGCAGTGTAGAGTTTACACTTCAGCTTATTGGTCATTTTTCTATCACCGAAGATAATGAAGTTCAATTTATGAATGACGTTGTTATTACAAACTGCTTTGTTTAGATCCCTAATATACAGGGTGTCCCGTAATTCGTTTTACATACTTTGAGATATGATTCTTGGTCATATTCTAAGAAAAAAATTGTTATACAGTAAAGTCCGTTTCTCAAGTTTGACATCACTTTTTGACAATTTAAAAAAGTCTAACTTTGGTGTACCCTAACCTGTGTTAAATTCGATATCTCTGTCAATACAGATGATAGAGACCTTATCTTAGACTTAATTTTTTGTAGAAATAACAATCTTTAAGACTGTATTTAAGTTGAGCTTTCATAGGTTAAGGGTTGCCAGATTTTCAATTTTAAGTGGTGTCCATATTTTCTTCCCCAAACAAAGTTTTGACTTTGAGGTCATTTTTTCGCAGAAAATACCTGATAAACATAGAGTTTCTTTATTTTTTACAGACGAACAAAACAATAATAAAAAAAAAACTTAGGAATAAGTGCACTCAAAAACCCATACATTTTATGATACTTGGAAAAAACTAAAACAGGTAAAAATTCTAATTTTGTCTTTTTTACGGTTTTTTATTGCAACAACTTGCAAAGGGAGCAGTTTTCCAAGAATTGATTGTTTTAAGACAATTTTTATGACTTTGCACTGATGAAATGGGTTGAAAGTGTATTTGACCTGCTACCAAAACACTAATTGACTTACCTCTTCTCAGGGAAATTTTTGGGGCATGAATGTTCAATGGGTCGTATAAAAGGATAAGAAAACAAATTTGTTCATCAGTTTATCAAAACAAGTCACGATTGCAGTTTGACCAGAGAATTTTTTGAAATGCCCTCATTTACGAAAGAAGAATACGCAGACATTTTATTCGTATACGGGTTTTGCAATGGAAATTCAAGAAGAGCACAACGAAGATACCAGGAACTTTATCCCAACAGACGACTTCCTTCTCCATATATTTTTGGAAATACCTTTCGGAGGCTTCGAGAAACTGGATCAGTATTAACTGAAAAACCTAACGCAGGAGCTGGAGTCATAAGAAGAGTTTCGGTTGATGAAAGAATACTGGCAGCTGTTGAAATCGATCCTTCCACTAGCATAAGACGCTTGGCTCTACAGTATAATGTTTCCAGACAAAGAATCTCCAGAATACTGCATGGCGAAAATATGCATCCATATCACCATACACCTGTACAGGAACTACTTCCGAATGATTTTGCAATGAGAATCGAATTTTGTAACTAGTTGCTAGAGAGAAGCTTGGATGACAACCACTTTATAAACAGAATTCTTTGGACAGACGAATCCCAGTTCACAAGAGACGGTATCACGAATTTTCATAACCTCCATACATGGGCCTCAAGCAATCCACATTCAAGACGGCAAAGATCGTTTCAGCGCAGATTTTGTGTCAATATGTGGGCAGGTGTAATTGGTAATAGATTAATCGGACCTTTCAAATTACCACCCCGACTTAATTCTACAAATTACCTGGAGTTTTTACAAAATGATCTACCAGGCCTATTGGAGGATGTTCCACTGCATCAGCGAGTTTCATCATATTTCCAACAAGATGGTGCTCCCGCCCACTATGGTCGTGAAGTTAAGGATTGGCTGGATGAAAAATACGGTGGTAGATGGATAGGCAGAAATGGACCAATTCACTGGCCTGCAAGATCTCCCGATCTAACTGTACTGGATTTTTGAAGTGAAAACTTCTTTAGGCGCGTTTGGCACTTTTGCGATGGGGGTAAATCAATGAATTCGCGACCGACACAATTTTTTGATTGGCTCATCGTAATTCGTATGTAAAGTCGTCATAGCCCAGCGTCTCAGGTTCGTTTCCCAGCCATGACTTGCGTTTTTTTGTTTATTTAAAGTGAAAACATAAATAAAAATTGATCGCCACGGCTGGGATTCGAACATGAGACCCTCAGTTTAATAGCCAACGACTCTACCATTGAGCCAAGAGACACCTTAATTTTTATGTTGCTAAATGACTTAAAAGAATGCAATAGCATTATTACATAGTAATTTTACTTACCAACTCGGAGAAATACAGAGAAGAAAGAAATCAATTGAAGAAACAGAGAAAAATTTATGCAACGCAGAAAAAATAAAAAGCACCAAATATTTTACTGCCATTACAATGAAGAGTGGCTGGATAAGTGAAGCTGGAAATTTCATCATGGCAGAGTAGGAGACGCTTTTTACAACAAATTAGAAGAGATCAACAACTCATCGCGATGATTTATCGATGGAATTGAAACGGTTGCATGAAAATAGCTTGAAAACCATTACTCAATAGACACTATCGCTAAGAAAATTAACGTATTAATTTTAACAGAGACTCACCTGGGTGAAGAAGAAATATATGATATTCCTGATTTCAATTTAGTTGCAAGTTTCAGAAGGCACGATCGTCTAGCAGCAGGAGTAGCTATCTATAAATGGTTGTCAGATACAACTGCCATTTTTTGTGCAAATCATATGAATTTGCATACGAGGTACACTAGTATGTCTAGTACTATTTTGATATCGGCGATCTATCTGTTTGTCGTTGCAACTGTGAAAATGAACAGCAAGTTATAATAGTTGGCGTTTATATTTCACCGAATACGTTTTTAATTGTAATACGACAGTTTTTATATAAAAATTTATTTATTTATTCTGAATACGCTTTTGCATACCTTCACGGCAAAATTGGGGAGAGATTTGATGATTTGCCAATGATTTTGTATGGTGACTTTAAACATCAACTCCGCCGATGCTACAAATTTTAATTTTTAAAAGAACAATATAATTTAACAATGACGAATGACCGCAGCCTTAGTACAACGAAATATAAATCGACAGTTGGTGCAGTCTTTGCGATATGTTTAAATAGATTCGAGTCAAAATTTTTCGTTTCCTATTTTAGTTACCATAGGCCTATTACTTCATTATTAGAATACGATGATTGCATGAGATGATAATGGAAAAGCTGAAAATGTGAATGAAAACTCATAAGTTTCATTGATGTTCTTCCATATGTTCATGTACATATATTATAAAACATTGAATAAAATTTTACCACTATTTATCTATTTTTATTATAAGCACTAAGAAACATTTCAATGAAAAGATTTTCCTGTACATTAAAATATTTACTGAAAATTCAATTCTGTTTTCACTTCTGTCGGCACTCCCGGAGTGCTTCTTTTTTTATATGGGGACGAATGAAAGAAATTGTTTACTCTTCTGAAATAACAACTTTAACCGAATTAGAACAACGTATTTCCGAAGGATCACTACAAGTAAGACAAGAGCTATCGAGAGCAAACATCCACAATGAAATCCAAAAACGGGCTCTGACATGCATTCAAAACGAAGGAGGGCACTTTGAGCACTTCTTATAATTGTATTTGTATAAAATACATAAGAAACTACTAAAAGTTCTTGGAAAACTGCTCCCTTTGCAAGTTGTTGCAATAAAAAACCGTAAAAAAGACAAAATTAGAATTTTTACCTGTTTTAGTTTTTTCCAAGTATCATAAAATGTATGGGTTTTTGAGTGCACTTATTCCTAAGTTTTTTTTTTATTATTGTTTTGTTCATCTGTAAAAAATAAAGAAACTCTATGTTTATCAGGTATTTTCTGCGAAAAAATGACCTCAAAGTCAAAACTTTGTTTGGGGAAGAAAATTTGGACACCACTTAAAATCTGGCAAACCTTAACCTATGAAAGCTCAACTTAAATACAGTCTTAAAGATTGTTATTTCTACAAAAAATTAAGTCTAAGATAAGGTCTCTATCATCTGTATTGACAGAGATATCGAATTTAACACAGGTTAGGGTACACCAAAGTTAGACTTTTTTTAAATTGTCAAAAAGTGATGTCAAACTTGAGAAACGGACTTTACTGTAAAACAATTTTTTTCTTAGAATATGACCAAGAATCATATCCCAAAGTATGTAAAACGAATTACGGGACACCCTGTATAAAGCTTTTCAACAGCTGGAGATCCTACCTACCTGGTTCGCCAACTTTTTCAAATGTGATGTAAGGTACTTCGATTAAGTTTGGAGCAGTTACTGAAAAGTGCTCTCGAATAAACTTTTCATTGCCATGACAATTTTGTCGCCACCTGTGCAAAATTTAGTCATCGTCATCAAGGAAGGATGAAGGATTTTCGCATCATTAATAAACTTCGGCAAACGAATCGCCTAAGCATTTCTCCCTCCTTGAGCGGCTTTTTTGAAAAGAGTTGCAGAGGTTTTTTTGAAAAAAAAAAAAAAAAATTTGACCCCAACCCGGTTGCCTTCTACTGAAGTTATTTTCTTCTTTCTAGCTTTCGAAAAATGCAAAAATGCCTTCTTCTTTTTGATCTTTATTATTTGAGGGGCATTTTGACCATTCTTTGAAAGCCGCTTTCTTCTTATTGCTTTAGCTTCATCATTTCGCCACTAAATCCTATCCTCTAAGACCCCTAGCGCAATCATTAGCCTTTATCTAAAAAAAAGGCAACCTCACATACTTTCAACTTTGTGCTGTGCTCCCTGCATTAAGAAAAATTTACACAGATACACACATGTACCTGCATACTCAAAATGAATTGTTCGCCTTTAACTTTGTCTAAATTAGACCGCTTCATAACTAATGCTGAAAGTACTAGGGATATCTTGACCAGGAGAGACCCTGGTTCTTTATCTCATACCCTTATAGTCATTGCCCTTGTTTGTTTTACTGAATCTCCCACAGCAAACAAAAGCTTCTTTTTGGGATACCTATCCTTAAGTAGATTCTGCGCTTGCGCTCTTCTAAAGAGGAGAGTATATTGACTAAACCTAAATAAAAGAAAATTCTAAAAGTTAATAATTAATTTTAAAAATAATCAAAAATTGAGACCGTGCAATTTTTTTTTTACCTTTTTTCTATACGCCATCCAAAACACATTTCCGGAAATTTCATGAAAATCCATGGACTTGCCCTGGATTCCTAGGTTCTGCCTTTTTTCTGTCTAACGGCCCTCCACTATTTACTGTAGAGCTATTTTTTTCTTATAATATGACCAAGAATCACGTCCCAAAGTATGTAACACGAATTATGGGAAACCGTGTATTTTTCATCCAAATAGTGATTCTCGATCCGAAACTAATAATAAGTGCTTTTTGAAAGAAAACTTTAGTCAATTCTCAGTCATCGTGGAAAATTTGTTATTTTTGTATGTGTGCTTCATTTAAAAAAAAACTATTTCGACAAATTTTGGTTGAAAATAATTTTTGCTTTCAATATCCTTTGTATTCAAAACTATTTGCCAAACGTTGCTTTTGGTTCCACTGCTTCTAGTTAAGTTTTAAATTTATTGTTTCTAATTGCATTTATTTATTATTTTTTTCTAAATTCAAAACCACAGAGTCCTCCACTTTCGTCCATGACAACATCAACCACTGGTGCCGACGAAAATCTTAATCAACAGCAACAGCAACAATCAGCCTAAATATATTGTGTTTCATTTTAAATGAAGTAACTTAGTTTTTGGACTCACTTAGCACCAAGAAGCTATTTAATATTGTTATTATTTAAAAATTACATATAATCATTGTTGTTTTTGTTTTTTTTTTCTTTAATAAAAACACCTTGGAATACACTGATTTATTGCTTTTTTTTAAATATTATGTACAACATATTGCTTTGTTTCACAAGCTGTATTTAAATAAACCAAAAATTTTGCATAAGATTTTCTATAAAATATTTAGGCAAAAAGTTTGTTTATTGCATAAGATCTTATAGTACATGAATACGTATACATTTAGTAACAAATGTTTTTTGTAAAACAAACTATAAACATATTTACACCAATGAATCAGCAAAAAAATATACACAAATATACTGAACATAAATATATATGTATACATCTTTAACAGTATTTGCGCATATTTATCAACAATTTATATAAAAAAAAGAATATACATACCTATACTCGATTTATCTTAAGTGTTTAAGCTGTCATTAAAATTGCTTTACTTGAAAGATGAACATTGAACACTCAAATATTATGTTAAACAAAAATAAATAAAAGTTAATTAAGTTTTGCTAGCTTAGTAAATTTCATTGAAGTTGCAAGAGATTTTATTAAGGAAATCGTATTAAGAAAGTAGGTAAGTAAGATTATGAGTCCAGTTGTTATTTGGTCAAGACTTTGTTTCTGCTTAGGTGCTATTGAAATGGAATTCTCAACCGTAATTGTCAGGGTTTCAGGGTTTCAGGAATGTATACCAAACTAAAATTAAAAAAGTAGTCATACCTTTTAAAGAATAAATTTTAATCAAAGGTGGGGATAAGTGTCGCAACAAACATTTAGAAAAGATTGAAATATTTAACCTACAAAAAATTATTTCATTTTCTCTGCCTTTTCACAAACCCTGAAAGAAAAGAAAGAGACCTAATACCATCAAAAGCTCTGAACAATTTGTTAGGGTATCCGCATTAGCAATTTTTATTACTTTTCGTTGGTGTGGTTTCAACCTAGCGCGAAATGATCGATTCTTTTAAACTTTCCAAGAGGCCAAGTTCTGGTTGAAATTCTTAAATACTTTTTTTTTAATATCTGATAGAGATCTTCAAAAGGCACTCAGGAATAATCACTATGGAGTAAAGTAGAATTCTTACTGCACTAAAACCACCGTTAAATCAGGACCATACTGTGAAAGATTGATAAATTATTTTTTATTCTTAATTTATAGTTCACATTAGAGCTAATTTATAGTTACAGCTAACACTTTCCCAAAGCTTTTATACCATCATGAGGCTTAGTTCTACATAATCTCCTAACATTATCTCGTATATTTGCTCCATTTCGGAGTTAGCATGGCTGATTGTTTGATATAGCTTGCTTTTAAACCACTTCTGAAGCCATTTCAATTTGAAGGTCACGACGCGACGTAGACCTCTATTTCTTATGGGGCATGACGCATGAGGCATTTATTATTCCAAGAACTACTTAGCTTTGGAATTTTTGGATGCGTTCAACATTTATTGCTATCCTTAGGCAGCTAAATAAGTCTAAACTTTTTTAAGTACTTGCTAATACTACAGGTGCGTTTTTTTTTTAAAGCCAGTAGCTAGTACAGCATTCGAGTTAAAAAAAACGGTCTATCCACAGTATTTTCAGTTATATTTTGAGCAACTAGATGGTGATCATTGTCAAAGCTTGATGTTACTTTACAAAGCTCCCTGTGAAATTCAAGATGAAATAAAATCAAATTCATACCAAGTTTGTTTTGTTATTGTTCTATCAAATGAATAACGATAAAAAGCCAGGTATGAATTTGTATTTTTTTTTCTTATTTTCCATAAATCAGATTCTCTCTTACAACTCTATTTTACTATTTTTGGAGGCATCGTCCAGCAATGAAGAAAGCTCTTCAGCTGTTCTGTTAAAAAAAACTTTCGGGTATGTTCGGGGAGTATGTAAAAAGATATGAAAAACTAATCTTTGATGAGATTTTCCATTGGCAAACATAATCAATTTATTTTTTAGCCAAATCTGTGGTAAAGCAATTTTTACACTATTCGATAGGTTAAAAAAGAAAAATGAAAATAAGTTGATTTTATTTACAAAGCCGTGAAATTGAACTATATTACCGCGTAAATAAATACAACCCACTTTAAATTAAGTTGACATACCTACGTACTCTTAGTTCCAAATATGAATTTTTATGTGAGAATGTTTGATTTTCATACATATGTCTTTCCCATTTGATCATTTTCTACTGCATTCGCGATAAGTAGAAAAGAGTAGATTGAATTTAAGAGATGGTGGTGAGCTCTCAAGACCGATAAATCACGGTACATTGGTCATAATTAACAAAAAATTGCATAAGTATTGAAACTTTGTATTTCAAAATCAAAATTTTTTGGTTGAGAACGTGTTTTATTTGCAAGAGCGAGAAAGCAAATATTTGATCATTGGGCTATCTTTTTCAGTTAAATAATTCCATGCGGAAAGCTATTAGCTTTAGCACATTATTGCGAAATGCTACCAGGGGGTCAATTCCCGATCTGAGAAGCTGTGAAGTGAAAAAAAAAAATAGCTTTTCAGTTTTCATACAGTTTTTTCATTTTATCACTTCACGAACCCACTCTAAGCGATTCCGGATCTAAAAAGTACTAAAATGTTCTAAATGATAAATTCTGACAGTTTTCTCTCATTTCAATTGGATTCCAGTTGGATTTTTCATCGTTTGAGTTTTGCGGTCATTTTTCATAATTGAATTTTTCACCGACTCATACGGCAATGAAAAGAAATTTATCATATGAAAAAAAATTGACATTTGAGGTTGGATTTTCACTAATCGAGAATCGAATTTTCGGTGAAGCTGTGATAAATGTTTTCACTTCACAGCTTCACAGATCGGGAATTGACCCCCAGGTGAAAAACAGGGCGAAAATTCAATATGAATATAATTTTTTTTCTCTTTAATTTTAAGTCAAGAGTAAACATTTCCTTGCAAATATCGCATTTTTCGCGAACACGTCCTTTCGAAAAGCTTTGACGAAGTTCACACTGAACTGAAATCAATGGTGGCACCATCTTATTTTTCAAACTGGAAACTATTAATCCACAGCAATGTCATCCCTGTTTTTACTGTGGAAAACTACGACAATAAAATGCTTTGTTGTTGTTCCCCAAAGGAAATTTATACTGTACTATATTCTGGATACTGGCTAAAAAAAAAAAACACCTAACATTAGTTTATTCTGGACACATTGATGAGAGTTCTTTCTTTGTAACAAGTCCATTTTTATGTACTTCAAGCTTAGCTCTCCTCTTTCCTTTTTGACGTGCTTTTTCCAAGATATTGGAGTAAGGTATACCATTAAATTGTTTATTAAAATTGTAGTATTGCTCGTGTTTTTGTTCGTAAAATTTATGCGTCAATTTTTTTTTCGTTTAATATTTCATATGCCATAATTGGGTCCAGTCACTATATTTATAGAGTGCAATTTTTGTGTAGCCATTGTAACGAATTTATCTGGCAAAGGTTGCCATGATAGCGTTGATTTCCACTAGAAAATCCCTTGTACATATATAAAAGTACAGGTTTGGTCCTAGAACTTTTCTTTATAAATTGGAAGTTTTGAAGGCTATTGAAGTCATTTCTTTCAAAACCTGACTGTTATTAAACCATATCCTGGTTATTTTTTTTATAAGCAAACTTATGTTGGCACATGCTTACTTCTTCTTTAACCCTGGAAGGACATCCTTCGTCGAATCGACGAACACCTCACTTATTTTTTATGATTTTTCTTCAACTATTCATCCCCCTTAATTGTATCTTCGTACAACACCCGTTGGTGTGGTAATCTAACTGTGGGCAGACGTATGGTATCCTGTGAACTATAAAAATACGTATTGTTTACAGGTTTGTTCGTCGAAACGACGAAGCATGACCTTTGTGTGACTTTTTTTTTTTGTTTGGGCTTGCTAATTTTTATTATTTTGGATTTTTTTTGTTGTTTTTTATGACAGAACAAAATGATTTACAATTAGCAACAAACACATAAAATGTTTAGTAACAAAAAAAAAACCGCTATGCCGTCGAAACTGTATGAAAAAGTAACATTTTGATCTTGTCAAGGAACATAATATGTCACGAAGACTGGACACACAAACTCTTACTACTACAACTAGGAGGAGAATCAAAAATGTTTTGGCCGATGGCCAAGGAATTTGTCAAGGCAATATTCAAAATCAATTAGCGGAAAAAAAGGAAAATTTGTGGATTTTGTCCATACTCCAATAGGGAAATGACAAAATCTTCATGTTAGAAATGCAAGAAAAGCATCTGTGGCCAGCACAAAATTGAAGCTTATGCCTCTTGCATATAATTTTTTTTTTTTTTAATGCTTTTGTAGTTCCAGTAGTTGATATGAACTAAAACTTTAAGTTTTTGGAATTATTTCCATAAACAATTTAATTTTACTATTTTTTGTTGATTTTTTTTAAAGACAATGGCAGTATGTGTAACAAAATAAACTGATAATTTTAATTTTATTTTTAAAGGCCAAAAACATATCGATACTGGATATCAATAAATTGCATTTGTTACTTAAAAACATTTTCAAGAGTTTCATTTAAAATTTTTGAGATCAAGGTCAACTCAGTACGGATAAGATAGGTTTAAAGCTGAGCTTCGTCGATTCGACGAAGGATGACCTTAGTGCGCGTAAAATATTCATGTCCTTCCAGGGTTAAGCGTGACAAAAGGAATTTTACATTCGTCACTCCTATCAACAAACTGTTAGAGCTGTGTTCGCTGGGAACGGCTTAAATAAATTCGCGACATTTTTTTAGATTTTTTTCATTAACATCAAGAACTCCAAGTTTGAGAACAAAAACAATAATAAATGCCTTGCTATTGTTCTAATCATAAATTGGCGAGGTATTCAGCGACGAGATCAACTTTTTATTTCCATTCACCATCTTGAGATTTTATTGGCGGGGTGTTTGTTTGGGTTCTTGATAGGAGCTTGGTGTCTTCTAAAAGGACTAGTCGGGAGAAGCATCTGTAGTCAAACTTTTCAAGAATCTCATTTTCTTTCTCACAGATTTTTGTTTTAAGTTTCTTGTTTAGGTTGAAAACTGCCTTTACATGTAAAAATCTCGTAGCTTGCAATTTTCTTCGACCACTTCTTTTTTTCCAAAGAGCTCCTTTACTTCGACAACATATTTTATTTGTTTTTAGTTCAAAATATTTGAAGTACTTTCTTCCGCTGCCTGTTGCACAAAAACAAAAATTTTTTTCAACTTTATGATCAATTTGTTCAATTGTTTGTTTCGGGAAGTAAGGTTTATGAAGCTTTCAAGTTTATCTTTGGATTCGTTGCGGTTTTTTCTTTTACGTATGATCTGTCGATAAATCGTAATTACCATTGACAGTAATGTGATTTTGTCTAACAATTTGTTAACCGACGGGACCACTGACTGTTACTCCAAATAAAGGAATGGTTGGTTATAACGTCTTTTTTGAACATAATACAAGACTTTGAAGAGCATAGTGTTGAGCATCAAAATATGCCATATATGACAAGAACATATATTTCCAAAAAATAACACAGAGATCGAGCTTGTATTTATATGAAATATATATACGTATATTGAAGTAAACACTGAACATTTTGAGGTTGGTTCAGGCAAAGATTGTACGAGTTAACTCTCTGTGGTGTTGACAAACCATTTCCTGGAGATAGAATGCGGAAGACTTTGAAGTGTTCTGAACTTCCTAAAAGTGAAAAGGGGCCTTATCGTTAGTTCCTCCAACAAAGACAAAACAACGACCTTTTTCTAGTCTAGTCCTTTCTCTAAGTTTAGGGAAACTTTTCATTTTGCATTATTTTAAGCTAGATTCTATTTTAATTTGCAAAATTGCAAGTAATTTGAGTTAATGTGCAAATAATGTTGTTATTTGTATAATGAAATGTATTGTATGGGTTTTGAAGTTTAGTTATTAATGAATTTTTTATTAATGTTTTTTTGTATCAGAAAAAAATTAAGAAACTTTATGTTGACCAGGCATTTTATAAAAATCAAAAAAAAAAAATAACTTCAAAGTCAAAATTTAGCTCGGAGAAGAAAATTGGAACACCATTTTAAACTAAAAATTTGGCAACAATAAAACCATATGAATATAGTTTTAAAGATTAGTATTTCTACAAAAAAACAAAGTCCAAAATTAGGTCTATATAATCGGTATTGACAGAGAAATGGAATTTAAAGTAGATCAGGGCACACCAAAGTTAGCCTTTTTTTAAATCGTCGAAAGATATCGTCGTAGATATGTGTTAGATATTTATTAGTTAGGTGTGTAATCAGGTTAGTTTTTCCTGATATCCATGTATAAACTGAAGACATTCTAGATGTAACTATACAAATAAAGTTTTGATCAATGATGAAATGGAGAGCGAGGACAGTGCCTAGAGCCAAGTGTAGCAATCAACACTTTCAATAACGTTTTTGAATCATCATCATCCTACAAATATCAGTGCCCTTAAACGTCTCCAGTAAATTGCAAATAAAGAAAATCTGGAAAAAGAACCAATTTTTTTATTTAAATATTTTTTTCAATACTTAATTTTTTTTACAAAACAAAAAAATGATTTGTGTATGTAACAACAAAGTTAAAACATTTGCCCAACTTATTTAGAAATTTTAAAGAACTAAACCTTCGTAAGCATAAAAAGCTTCGCAACTGAAGACGTTCGGTTTTTAATATCACACGTTACCACGTGTGAAACAAAACGATCATTTAAATTAGGATTAGGATAAGTATAATTTTAAATCAAAACTCTGCTTTTAATTATTTGTGATTTTGTGTGTAGAAGTTCAGGTAGTGCCCGCAGCTTAATGGTTAGAGCCAAACTACTTTACCTACCTCATTGTTTTAAAAGAGCTGTCGTTATTCGAAAAGAAAGCAGCGGAACACTATGAAAAAGGTGTAGTTTAAATTCCAAGTATCTAGTCCATTGGCTAATGTTTAGACACTAAAGCAAGGGTCACACAAGGGTGCTTGGTGGATGTTTCTTACATGCGGCTGGTAGCCCGCACACACTCACAGACACAGAGTGGAATCAAAGAGTCAACAGCGGCAACGTAATGCCACTTCCTCCACACGCTAAATTCGACCACAAACAGTGCTCTGGTGAAATAGTCAGTTGCATTACTACCCTGAAACAATTTAGCGACAACACCCGCCTCGCTAGGAATGCCCATCAGTTTTACCTTGAGCACAACTTCAGGATTAAATTCAATTCAAGATCAATTCCTTTCACTCCCTCACCCGTTTCCATCAAAGAATGTGTCTTCGTGGACGGCCTTACTGATTCCAAAATTTCTTAAACGAGGTGTATTAAAAACTATATGGGCCGTCAGCTTGATCTTATATTCACTTCCGACCCCATTAACTCAACTGTCTCAGAAAGCTCATTCCCACTATCTACTATTGACAACTTTTACCCGCCTCTAACTCTCTCTTTTTTTATAACCTTATACCTTTTCTTCTACCTAGCCCAAGTAAGCATTCGTTCAACTTTCGTAAAGCTAACTTCAAGAAAATGATTGCAATCCTCTTAAATATCCCATTCGACTTTAAAAATCTTTCAATGAATGATGCAACTTGTCTGTTTTACGAGAAATTGTTGCACTGCATAAAACTTTACGTTCCCCTTTCTCGTGATAAGTCCTACTCAAGACTCAACATCCCCTCCTTGGTACAATCATAAACTACGCGAGCTGCGAAACAAGAGAAATAAGCTCCGGAATACATTTTTACGCTCCCATTCAGTTTACCTTGGAGTATTTTATAAGTTTTCCAACCTCAATGAAGCTCTTTACAATGAATTTACATCCACCACTCAAGCAAACCTAATTTCGGAGCCAAAATCGTTTTATAAGTTTATCAACTATAAAAAGAAAAATGATGGTTCCCCTTCTCTTCACTACGAAAGCCAATCTTCCAACGAACCAACAACAATCGCAAATTTTTTTGCAAGTTACTTTAAACTGTCTTTTGCTCAAAAAAAACCCCAGATCTAGACCAAGCTTACTTTTCCTATCTTCGCCATTTCTCTACAGAGCCTTCGAATCCAAGCTTTAATGAGTCAACTCCTCAAACTCAAAGACGAGTATAATCCAGGTCCAGATGGCATTCCTGCCATTTTGCTTAAAAAATGTTGTTCCAGCTTAGCCCTTCCCATCATTAACCTTTTCAAAGTATCCCTTTCAAGTGGAGTTTTTTCGTACTTATGGAAAATATCCGTTATTTCACCTATCCATAAAAAAGGCCCCAAATATCTAATTTCTAACTATAGACCCATAGCTAAAATCTCTCATATCCATAACCTTTTCGAAAGCATTCTGTAAGAAATACTTTCTTTCCAGTGCAAATCATTGATATCCTCCAGGCAGCATGGTTTCTGTAAGGGAAGGTCTACAACCACTATTCTAATTGAGTTTGTTTCCTTTTCTCTTTCTGCGATGGAAAAAGGAAACGAAGTAGACGTCATTAGGCGTGTTTTTTTCACAGGACTGTTATGTACATAACATCATTTTACACGCAAAGCAAAAACAAAATCCCCGACAACCGATGTTATGGATAAAAGGATGGTTAAGATTTGGTCGGGGATAGAGTTTTGACGTTTAGTCGAGTATCGAATGAGTTTTTCGACTTTTCATTTTTAAATGTTGGTGCGTCTAGAGACTTTCATGTATCTCGAACAAAAGCAAAATGGATGTCAGAAGGTCTGTTCACAAATGTTGAACTGAATAAAATCCTCTGCCCACTCTTACACTCCGCAATCTTGTTGCTTACATTTTTTATTTTTTTTAGAATTTCATTGATTTCAAGGGTTAGATTTGTATACAGGCCCGCCGTAAGCGGGCGTGCAAGGCGTGCAATGCACGCGGACAGCGCATACAGGGGGGGCGGCAAATCAAGCAATCAACGACCAAAATTCAGACATTGTCACATCACAATACTAAAAAAAATATCCAACCAAAAGAAATATGAAGCGGCGCGCAATTATTATTTTTTTTTTAATTGAAATAAGGCATTAGGAAACCCAATACTGCCAAGCGCGCAATTATTTTCTTTTGCATTAAACAGTGCCATCTATTGAAATTCAAGAGAACAAAGATGCAACACTTGTTGGTAAGGTGTGCTCGTGCCCGAGGACGGCTGCCGGAAGAAAGTCGACATATTTATGTTTATGGTCGTGTTATGCTCTATGCCAGAGATAAGAAATTAAATAGATGCCCAACTTCACACACCCATTGAACCTGCCTACAAGCTGATTTACGCAAACATTTACCGAAATTCACCTCTACTACTTTAAGTACAGCTTCCACCATTGACTTTACACAAAATCACACTACTACCACTTTGAGTACAGCTTCCACCACTAAGGCCACGTCTGGCTGACTTTTTGGATTTTGAAAACGTTTTGTAATCTTTAAAACTTTTTGTGAAAAATGTTGATTTTCATTTTCGCATTCCACTTTTTCAATATTATTTTCGTTTAATATGTCAGATCAACAAATGTTCGTTTGATAATAGTAGATTTAGTAAGAATAGGGGAGTTTTTTCAAGCACTACAGTTATCATAACTTTTTATTGTATTTTATTTCAAACAAACTATCTGTTAGAAACATTGAGTTAAATTAATAGTTTCCGATTAGAACTGTGTCAAAGAGGTATGCTTAAGCTAAAATAAGACTTATAAGTTATAACTATTTTAAAGTTCATAAAACTATTTGTAAAGTTCATAAAATTCGTACAATCGAACAAAAATTGATCAATTCAAAATAATAACAAGAATTTAAAAGTTTTCTTTCAATACTCAAGCTCAAAACAAGAATGACCAAGTTTTTGTGTGTTCGTTCGCTTCCTTTTTCAACGAGGATACTAGAGTATTGAAATCGGAACATTCACTAAGCTGGGATGTTATACTATTATTGTTTTTATTCTCATCATCATTGCAAGAGAACAATTACAAAACACGAAAAGGTAGCAATCAGAGATTAAAATGAACTAAGTCTGCTTATGAACTATGAGTATTTACTTGAAAAAAACGAGTTTGAACAAACTGAGTCAACCCACAAGCAAGTAAATTTGAACAATCTTATTTGTGAACCAAGCAACTCTGAACAACCCCTATTTTCAAACGAACCAAACAAGTAGGCTTGCTTGCAAGTCAAAATGAGTTTGAATAACATTGAGTTAAGCTGCTTGTGAGCAAAGTGCTTGTGAATAAAAGTGATCACAAGCAATTTGATCGTAAGCAAGCAATAAGTTCATGAGCAAGCAGTGTGCTTGTGAATAAGCAGTGTGGTTGTGAATAAGCAGTGTGTTCATAAAGCAAGCAATGTGATCATACCAAAAAGGGTAGTTTGATGGCGTGATCGTTTTAAGTAAAATAAAAATCTAGGTATAGGTAGGGAAGTACGTAGCTTGGTTTTTTCTTCTTTTCTTTTATATGAAGAAAATGGTTATTATACAGTAGATATGGAAACAATTTACTGTATTCATTGAAGTAGATAGCATAGGTTTGTAAGTATATAGAAACAAAAAAATTCAAGTAAACAGAAAACTCAACTAGAAGTTAAAAAAAGCAAAACATTAAAAAAAATATGCAACTATAAAAATAGGTATTTATACCTACATGTTTATAACTCTTCCTAATTCATTGATGACCTTTAATTTTTGTACCTACCTAAGCTTAAACCCAAACATTTGCATGCCATAAAACGAAAGGATAAGCAATCACTTGTCATAAAAAAATGATAAGCAAAATCCATTTCCGCAATAAAGGCATATAAATTTATTATACTGTAAAAATTATTATTATATTAAAAAGGGAAATTTTGGAATCAGAAATTAAAATATTTTATCATCCAGCAATGCAACCAATCCGTTCTTTCTCATATCCAAAGCCAACCATTTGTATGCCTTTCTTTGTTTTTCAATAGAATTATAGTTAGGTATAAATGTTCAGCGCATTGCTTTCCGATGGACACACTGCCTGCTTATAAGCACACTGCTTGCTTGTAAGCACGCTACCTGCTTGTGAACACACTGCCTGCTTGTGAACACACTACCTGCTTGTGAACATTTTGCGTGCTCATGAGTATTTGAATATATTCAAGTAAGTTCAAACAAGTCAATCTGCTTGCAAGTCATTTGCTTATGAGTTCAATACAGAAAAAATGACTTGTGAGCATCCTTACTGATTTAGTTTGTTCAGTAGAATTTTTGCTTGTAAGTAAATATACTTGCGAGCTATTTGCTTGTGAATAGGGGTGGAATATGATCAAGTCTGAGCGATCGTTGAGAAATTTTTGATGTGTTTGAACAGATTTGAACATACTCATTTTGATCTCTGGTAGCAATAGTAAGAAATCTAAGCAGTATTAGCATTAGCTTAAATTTATGTATGAAAGGCATTGACATATGTACTGACTGCTAGTACTCACATTCATGCTTTTCACACATATATGCCCTGGCTACCAGTACCCTAATTAATGCTTTTTCCAAAACTAAACAAGCATTTCAAAATTAATTTAAATCGCACTTTTGCATTCAAGCTTTAAGTCATAGTTTTGAAATGACCTTATAAATAAAGCTGCGAAATTGATCGAAAAGTATGAATAAAATCTAAATACAGCACCAATAATAAATTCATTACAAGAAATATCAAAAAATGTAGCTCCCAGTTTGGAAAAACTACGGGAGCAATTTTTTTTAGTTATTCACAGAAGCTAACTTATGTCTAGCCTTACCTTTAGCTTTTGCCTTCGCGGCCATTTTCTTCGTGGTGAAAGTTAAAAAAAAGAACCTGACCATTTTTCAACATAGAGCAGTTCACACTGTATAAATAGTCGGACAGACTTTAGTCTGAAGAACCACTTTTTAAACTTGAGTGATTTTGAACTTCGACAGACAATTCTGATAAAATAAACTAGAAACTATTCAATTCGTGAAAAGCTTCATCTAAACCATGAAAATAAGGTATTTGGTAGTGGAAAAGTATGAAATAAAATATAATTAAAGTAAAATAAATTGTTTTGCATGCCAGAAAGGACTTGTTGCGCATTTGGCTGTAAGCTAAATCATACTTCTTACTACGATTACCTAAATTATTTGTAAAAATTTATTGAAAAGTAAAGTTGGACGACTAATTTGACAATCTGAAAGCTAGTAGCAAAAGACTATCCAACTTACATCAAACCAACGAGGAGAAAGAAAAATAGAAAAGCGTAAAGCCTTGCGCACGCGGCTAGTGCGTGCGATGCGATTGAGCTAAGTCAAACCTCCATAAAGCC
Organism: Melanostoma scalare; assembly: GCA_949752695.1. Lineage (NCBI taxonomy): Eukaryota > Metazoa > Arthropoda > Insecta > Diptera > Syrphidae > Melanostoma > Melanostoma scalare. The sequence continues at coordinate 165,576,953 of OX456985.1, read as the reverse complement.
TTGCGCAAACGAATGCGGTGAGTGCGTGCGATGCGATTGCGTTAAGTCAAATTTCCATAAGATTACATGTACATATTTATATGGAGATTTGACTTAACGCAATCGTATCGCACTCACTCACCGTACTGGTTTGCGCAAGGCTTTTATTTTGACAGAAATCGGATCGCAGGGCGTTATTGCACTGGTTTGCGCTTGGCTTAAGCGTAACTTACACAACTGAAAAAAACTATTTGAGATCAACAATGCACCAGCAAAGACTAAGTAATTTAGCCATAGTTTCAATTGAACATGAGATATTAGATAGCTTAGACACAAAAAAATTGATAACAGATTTCGCCAACATAAAGGCAAGAAAGGTGCAATTACTGTAAATAAAGTAAATGAATAGTTTTTCGTTGTAAAGTATTTCTTATTTTTTTCACATCCTTAACCTAGTTTTTCTAACCTATAGATCGTGTAAGGTAGACATAGTTCAACGGGGGCGGCATAATGGGAATTGCACACGGGCGTTCAAACCCCTAGCGGCGGGCCTGTTTGTATATTTATGTAAAGATACATAAAACAACGTAATAGTAATTAAAAAAAAATCTATTTTGTGATTGAAAGCACTTTTTGCAATTTTTTTTTTCACATTTTTCTGTGAATGTTGACATTTTTTCAAAAGAAACAACAATAGTTGCTAGTTATGTCTAATATATTTACTTTAAAAGAAAAATTAATAAATTATGTATGAAAATGTGTGTATTTGCATCTTATTTCATTACTGGATTATGTTGTGTTGAATTAGGTAGTCAAACAGAACTTGACGACGATTTGTTGTTGAGTTAGAAGTGGATTCTCTAAGACTTGAATGGGACTTGAAGTCTTCTTCACTGTAAGCTTCAATAGTCATAAGGAAAGATGTGACTGAGGCATGTTTTTCTAATAACTCAACAGAGTCTTCCAAGCTAGTAAGACTTGTGTTTTCCGCGAAAAATGTTTCCAGTATATAAACTCGCTATCACTTTCACTTGAATCAACCAAATCACGTAAAATCTGCAATCAAAACTAGTAAATAAAATAAAATCTAACTTTTTCTATAATTTTATTATTACTTCTTCTGGAATATTTTCCATTTTATTTGGTTTCTTTTGTTAAAATTCGCGTATTTCGTGTGTCGACTTTTGTAAACAAAATTCTTTTTGACTTTTTATTCGATTTGACAACTGATCAAGAACACCAACCCTCAAATACAAAAAACCGAAGCGTTTTTTTTGGATACCATGTTATGTACATAACAGTCGTGTGAAAAAAACGCGCCTATTACCACAGATTTCAGCAAGGCTTTCGACAAAATTTCTCACACTTTAATCCTCTTTAAACTTTCCTTCCTCGGATTCAGCCCTATCCTACTCAAATGGATATCTTAATATTTGGATAACCGCCAATATAGAGTTCGTTTCCGTTCTACTCTTTCAGTTCCTTTTGTGGCAACCTCCGGTGTAACCCAAGGCAGCCATCTTGGACCCCTCTTTTTCAAGCTTGCCATTAATGATGTCGAAAAGATCATCCAATATTCTTCTATCCCACTTTACGCGGATGACGCTAAAATTTTCAAAGTCATCACCTCTGATCGAGATTCTCTCCAGTTTCAAAATGACCTCGATTCATTCGCCTTTCGGTGTTCTAAAAACTTCCTTGAATTAAACAATGCCAAATGCGATGCAATAACTTTTTCTCGTAAAAGTAATAAACCTCCCCCAGATCATCTTCAGAACCTTCCTATAAACCGTGTGCAGCTTATCCGAGATTTAGGAGTTCTCTGTGACGACGAATTAAATTTTCGTTCTCATATTGACGAAGTAATATCAAGAGCTTATTCCGCCTTTGGTTTTGATCAAGAGATGGTCCAAAGAGTGCCACAACCTCCATGTAACGAAATCCCTCTATATTGCCTATGTTCGCCCTCTCCTAGAGTACGCATCGCAAGCGTGGGCTCCATATCAAGCGGTTCATATCTCAAGGATCGAAAGTGTTCAACGTCGTTTTCTGCTCTTTGCCCTACGGGATCTCCAGACGTTAGAAACTTTCTCACCCTGCCTCCTTACCGCGAACGTCTCGCAATCATTAATCTTCACTGCCTATAAAACAGAAGGAATGTCATTGACATCATATTCATTCACCGACTTCTTAATGGTAACACTTACTGCTTCCCCCTTTTAGACCTTATCTCCTTCAACACTAATCCCCGAAACGTAAGATCATTCCGATTTTTTCTCCGTCCTGCTCATCGTACACCCTATGGTCTCAACGAACCCTTAACCAGCATGATGAGTAAGATTAATTCTGTTCCTTTTCTATTCGACCTCAATCTTCCAAGTCCTCCTTTTAAACCGTTTCTCAACCTTGTAGTTTAATTTAGTTTCAATTAGTTTAAGTTTAGTGTTTTTTTTTGTGTTTAAGTTATTTTAAGCTTCTATTAAGATAATGAATGGGGCGGTAGCCCCACCAAAATTAAAATTAAGATATTAAAATAAAATCTTAATTCACAATCATTTTTTTTCATTTAGCTCTCTTTTTTTATGAAACACTCTATTTTATAACAAAAAAAAACCTTAACTTTTCAAATTTCGTGTAGAAATGTAATTCAAATAATAAGCTAATTTAACATATTTTTTGAAATCATTTGTAAACACTTTTATCGAAAACTATTTATAAGTACATATTAATAAAAATAATAAACTTACAAAACAATCACACAATTCATCAGAATCTTGCTTTTCTTCAAAATCTTAAGTTTAAGAGCTAAGCCATGAGTAAATTCAAAAGTAAGCCTTTAGAACGATCACTTTATAGTAGAAATTTAAATACATATATGTTTTCGTAATAATTTTTCTCATCGCACGTACGAAAGTTGAGCGATAGTATCACGCTGAGCAGTTTAGCAAAGACAACAACAAGCAGCAGTAGTATTGGTGACTCAATTGAAGTATTAGATTCGTAAGTTTTATTTTATTTCTTATTAATTTTTCATCAATTTTCACAAATATAATTTGATTGCAAAAGTAAATATTTGTAATACTGACATATTTTTTCTTATTTTTATGTGATTTTCTTTTACATGGGCTGTAGTTCTGGAAGGCGCCTAAAATAACAAGAGCCACAACACTAACGTCTTCAATGTCTCTGCCAGCTGAGTGTTTGGTTTTGTCGGTTTCAATGCCATCATTAAACAATGAAAAGCGTCCAAAAAGTGCCGGACCAAAGAGCGCTAAAAAGAAAGGACAGGCGATTCATCCCAAACCTTTCCGATTATTTTAATAAAACTTTTAACAAATGTTTAATCTACCGAAGGATTTGTTTCAAAATATACATGAAGACCGTTCAAAGTTATTCTTTTATATACATTCTTGTCTATTGTTAAAATTTTAAGTTATATGTAGAATATGCGCACAAATCAATAAAAAAGTCCAAATAATAAATTCAAAATCAATAACAAAAAACCTCATTTGCTTTATTTAGTAGGTGTAATGAAAGATTGTGATAGAAAATAAGATTACGCTGCACATTCAAAAAATAAAGTTGGTCTGCATATAAGAAACTTTTTTGCTTAAGATAGCCCTAAACAACAAACATGCTCGCCGTATTTTAGTCGTGTAGGGGCTGGTTCGCGTGGATGGGCGTTGTACTATTCGGGAAGGCTCTGACTGGTGTCAACTTGGCGGCGGCGCGCGCCCAGATGTTGCAACTTATAGTACACGTTAATTGTGCTTACTACCTCCACGCGGTATCCACTGGGCCCTGGGATGCTTCGTCCAGAGCTGACCTGCTAAACTAGTAAGTGCGAGTGTTGACAAAGGAATGCGGAACAAAAGAATTGTGATCAACACTATAACGCTCTGCGAACAATGACTGACTGCACGAATCTCAGTGGTCTACGAGAGCTTTCGCGTATATGTCCCAACGGATTAATTCGAATGACAGAATCAACGGTGGACTTCAGCAGTCAAAAAAAAGCAGAAACCCCTGAAGGACAACATATTTGGCTTAAAGGTGTTTCAGGGTCTTTCAATTCTAGGACAGGATATTGAAGTAGGTAGATAGATAGTGATGGTGGCGGATGTGCTCCTGGTGAGCCAACGTCAGCTCTCACACCCCTGTAGCAAGTTACTGACACTGAATACTCCAGCCCTTTATGTCCGAAGGGATCCCAAAAGGACCTGGCCCCCGAGGTTGGGGTTGTGGGTGGGGTTAACTACCCAACCACGAAAAAAACATATGGTTCGAAACAGCAAAAAGCCTCGGATAACGATAATGATTTCAAAGTTGACGATCAAACCAAACGAAAAAAGGAAAATGACCTCCACGTAGAACGTAAGATCTCTTAATGGATTACATGCAGCTGGAGAATTAGCTGACGCCCTGGACTGCTGCAAACCCGCCATCCAGGAGTGCGATGAAGTGGACCGGGCATATCCAAAGAAGATGAAAAATTGTGACATCTACTATGGCGACTGCTACAGACAACAAAAAAAGCGCTTATTTGGGTGCGAATTTGTCGATAGAGGAAGAATCAGGGATAAGGTGATTAGCCGAAATCCAGTTAATGAACGTATAATGACCATCCGCATCAGGGCTAAATTCGCCAACATTAGCCTTATATGCGCCCACGCCCCCACAGAGGAGAAAGACGACAATTCCAAAGACTGTTTCTACGAGCTCCTCGAAGAAACATATGAGCAGTTCCCTAGACACGACATGAAAATCGTTCTTGGCGATTTTAACGCAAAACTAGGGAAGGAGGACATCTTTGGAAATACAATCGGTAAGCATAGCCTCCATGACAAAACCTCCGAAAACGGACTGAGGCTAATCGATTTTGCCTGTGGAACTAATTCTTGTTGTAAGTAGTACACGCTTCCCGCATCTCAAAATTCATAAAGGTACATGACGATCGCCAGATCAATCAACCGTCAACCAAATTGACCATGTTGCGATCGACGCAAGGCACTCTTCCAGTGTGTTAGATGTCCGAACTTTCCGAGGGGCCAACTTTGACTGGGACCACTACCTTGTTGTAGCCATGGTACGAATGAGGATATCTTGTTCACGACCTGCACCAACTAACGCTGTGAAGAGATATGACGTCGGAAAGCTACAATCGCAAGAGATTGCCAATGCCTTCCCCAATCGAGTGTCCCTTCAATTATCCTTGAATCATATGCCACCAGCATTAAGCATTGAAGACCAGTGGCAGCAACGCCAAGAAGCCATCAGAATCGCTGCCTCAGAGGTTCTGGGTTTCACTCGGCCCCCAAAACGAAACCCATGCTTCGATGAAGAATGCAGGCAGGCAAATGCAGCCAAACGAAAAGCACGTCAAATGCTGATGCAAAAACGAACGAGAGCTGCTTAAGATCAGTATAACGAGATTTACAAGGAGAAAAGATGGGAAGAACATCGAATTCTCAAAAAGAAAAAGAAGCAGCATGAGAAGGGCTCTTTTGAGGAAATTGAGAGGTGCCATGACAGGAACGAGATTCGGAAGTTTTACCAAAATGTAAAAAGATACTGTCAGGGTGGCAAACCCCGAACTCAAGCCTGTAAAGACCAGCAGGGAAACATAGTTGTAGAGTCACAGTCGCTACTGAGGATCTGGAAAGATCATTTCTGCAGACTGCTTAACGGCGGTGAGGATGAGGCCCCATTCAGCTTGGACAATGATCAAGAATGCCGTCCTCCAAACCTAGAATAAGTAAAACTTGCCATATTATGCAAACTTAAAATAAAATATAAAATAAGACTGCAGTTGCAGATGGCTTTGATGTCGAACTTTTCAAGGCAGCTGGAGACCAAATGGAAAGGAGAAGGAGCATGCACCAGCTGATCTGCTTGATATGGTCGGAAGAAAGCATGCCCGATGAATGGAACGTCAGTATCATATGCCCGATCCTAAAGAAGGGAGACGCTCACAATTGCACCAATTATAGAGGGATAAGCCTCCTTAACGGCACCTATAAGATCTTGTCTGCTATAATATGTGAACGTCTGAAACCCCACGTCAACAACTTGATAGTTCCTTATCAATGTGGTTTTAGACCAGAGAAGTCCACAGTAGACCAAATTTTCACATTACGGCAGATCTTGGAAAACACCCGAGAGTATAATATCGATATTCACCATCTCTTTATCGATTTCAACGCCGCGTATGACAGTATTTACAGAGACGAGCTGTACAGAGCCATGTCTAGTTTCGGCATCCCTGCAAAACTCGTACGACTATGCAGGATGACTTTGGAAAATTCACGCTGCTCCGTCAAGGTCGGTAAAGAACTCACCGAGACCTTTGATGTCGAAAAAGGCTTTAGGCAAGGCGACAAACTGTCATGCGATTTCTTCAACATCATACTTGAACAGATTGTAAGAAACTCAAACGTCAACACCAGAGGAACAATCTTTCAAAAGTCTGTACAATTAGTCGCCTACGCCGACGATATTGACGTAATGGGAAGAAAAAAGCGTGATGTCATAGGTGCTTTTGCGAGTATTGAAACAGAAGCGGCAAAAATGGGTTTGATGGTTAATGAGGGCAAAACGAAGTATATGCTGTCATCAAACAAGGACACAGAACATCGACGAATTGGCCAAACGTCACAATAGACAGACATAACTTCGAGGTAGTACAGGACTTCGTCTACCTAGGATCCGCTTAAGACACGGACAACAACATCAGTGCGGAGATCAAACGGAGAATAACTCTTGCCAACCGTTGCTTTTTTGGGTTAAGAAGGCAATTGAGAAACAAAACCCTCTCTAGAAAAACCAAGGTGACCTTGTATAAGACCTTAATCATCCCAGTCCTGCTGTACGGCGCGGAAGCATGGACCTTATCGAAAGCAGATGAGAAAACCCTTGGTCGTTTCGAAAGAAAAATTCTCCGAATGGTCTTTGGTTTCGTATGCGAAGACAATGTGTGGAGAAGAAGATACAACAACGAGCTGTATGAGCTGTACCGCGACATGGGCATAGCCAGAAGAGTACGCATCGCGAAGCTACGATGGTCGGGCCATGTAGAGCGCTCCGGCTCGTCGGGTGTTCGAAAGCACATTGCAGGGAAATCGCGGAAGGGGAAGACCTCGTCTGGTGGCGCAATCAAGTGGATGAAGACCTCAACCGACTTGGAGTGCGAAACTGGAGAGAGCTCGCCCGAAATCGAAATCGTTATAGAAGGATGTTGGTTGAGGCCCAGGTTCACCCCGAACTGTAATGCCCACCTAAGTAAGTAAGTATAAAAAAAGTTAACGAAATGATTTTAAAAAGAATTATAAATTGAAGAGTAAAAGAAAAGAAAATTGGAAACGAAAAGAAAAGTAAAAGTAAAAGCATAAAAATGTAGATGAATGAAATAATAAAAAAAAAGTATAATAGAAAATGAAGAGAAAAAATAAAAAATGAAAGAAATAAAGAAAACTTTACTACCTTAACGTCTCCAAGTATTCCTTGAGCCTCTTCCCAAACAGCCTAGTACAGCTCAGCATCCTTAAATATCGGGGTATAGAATTCCACAGACGTATTGCATTTATAAAAAATTGGCGCTCAGAAATTAGAAACGCGTAACGTAATGGCGCAAGATTCAAAGATCTTGGAGAGATCCGTAACTTATTATAAAGGTAAGGGGGCTGACGTGTCTGCAAAACATTGTTAAGCAAAGTTAACGTTCTTAGTAGCTTGAAAAGATTTTCTAGAGTAACACCGTATATCGATTTTGAAAATTGGGAAACGTGGTCGTATTTTCTTTATTCAAATATGTACCTGGGTATACTATTGTAAGCAACATTCAGCTTACGTTTATGCTCATAGTCACAATTGTAAAAAAAGCTCACAGTCATAGAGCATATGAGGAATGAGTAAGGTTTTGGCTAAGATAATGCGTGTTTTCAAAGGAGTTATTTTATGATTGTTCCACAGTAAACGGAGCCCTTCCGATTGTCAACCTGATATGGTAAATCCATGAAAGCGTTTTTGTAAAAAGTATGCCTAAGTTTTTAACAGACTCTACAAACTCAATTTGATTATTATTTAAGTATATTTTGGGAAAGTCAGATGAATCGGTGGAGTTTCTTGAAATAACTAAGCACTTAGATTTAAGTGGGTTTACGCAATAAACCTTGAACTGTCCACACAATATATACGTACCTGGAAGTGTGTATCTCTATAGTATAATTTACAAATTTCAAATGCGTTTTTTTCAAAACTCCTTTTGTTTAGGTGTTTGACACGATATCGCAAGTTCTATCTGACCGATTCCTTTGAAATTCTGTGAGAATCTTCTTTATTCGTCTCTTTATGACTTGGACCTTGGATGTTGGAAAATTTTAATTTGAAGTATTTTTAAAAAATTTGTAAAGATCGAAATACAGGGGTCAAAAAAAGTCTCTCCTTGTTCTTTTAGATTAGTCAAGAAAATGGTAAATTTGCAGTGTACGTTGCTATGAGCATATTTTTACGCTGACTTAGGACAGAAATATTTATATTGTTTCCCTACTCACTTCTCTGCCAACAGTGAATGTATTAAGAAAGGCGCATCTTCCTCCCCTTCCAATTACCGTCCAATTGCACTAACGTTCCTTCTTTCCATGGTCATGGAAACGTTGATAAACCGTCAACTTATGAAATATTTTGAAGAACGAAAGCTTCTTAATGACCGTCAGTACGGCTTTCATAGTAAACGGTCCACTGGTGATTTGATGGCTTATTTCACCCAAAATTGGAACCAATCTTTACATTGTTTTGGAGAAAGTAAGATTATTGCGCTTGATATTTCTAAAGCATTTGATAGAGTTTGGCAACAGGCTCTTTTATCGAAATGCATACTTTTGGTATCGATGAGTCTCTTCTTCGTTGAATTAGAAACTACCTTTCCGACCGTTCAATACAAGTTGTATTGGATGGCTTCAACTCCTACTTCTCGTCCTACTTTCTCTTATCGCTTTTTTCACAAACGGTGCTCTAGTGAAATATCCAGTTGCATTCCTCCCTTGAGCCCAACTTCGGTCGTACAGTCAAGTACAGAGATTCTTATTTTAGTCGCACCACCCGAATGTGGAATGCTTTACCTGGCTCTGTATTTCTCCTGCATTACGATTTACAAAGGTTCAAAAGCGAAATGCATACTTTTGGTATCGATGAGTCTCTTCTTCGTTGAATTAGAAACTACCTTTCCGACCGTTCAATACAAGTTGTATTGGATGGCTTCAAGTCTGATAACCACTTCATAAATGCTGGTGTGCCCCAGGGCTCCGTTTTGTCTCCGACTCTCTTCCTCATTTTCATTTATGATCTCTTGTCTGAAACTTCTAATCCGCTTAACTGTTTTGCTGACAACTCGACCCTCAGCTTTTCATATTCGTTTCCGAATTCACGTCCCTGCTCTTCGGATGTGGAACTGGAACGGTTGCGTATGATGAGCTCATTGAATTCTGACCTTGACAGCATTCAATTTTACATAAGGTCATAAAAACCGAGTAGAATTCAATGCTTCGAAAACTCAATGCTGTCTCTTGTTGCTGAAGCTAAATATTCCTCCATTGTCATTATCCATGAATGGTACCTGCATCCAAGAAACCGAAAAGCTGTCAGTAGGTATTTGGTGTGTGTGTAAACGATGATCTTCGTTGGAACGACCACATATTTGAAGTTGCCAAAAACGCTGCTAAATGCTTAGGCTTCTTGAGACGATGCAGGAAGTTCTTCACCCCTTCTGATCTACCTACAATTTATAATGCCTTCATCCGCCCAAAACTGGAGTATAACTCCGATATCTGGTCAGGTGCTCCTCAAACATCTTTGCGCCTACTTGATGGGGTACATTGTACTACAAAATATAGCGTTAAAATTGATAGGTGATAGTTCAATCTTAGAATCGATTGATTCTCTTGAACATCGTCGAAATGTTACCTGTCCTACTTTCTCTTATCGCTTTTTTCACAAACGGTGCTCTAGTGAAATATCCAGTTGCATTCCTCCCTTGAGCCCAACTTCGGTCGTACAGTCAAGTACAGAGATTCTTATTTTAGTCGCACCACCCGAATGTGGAATGCTTTACCTGGCTCTGTATTTCTCCTGCATTACGATTTACAAAGGTTCAAAAGCAATGTGCATCGGTGTCTCCTATTAAATCCTCTCCTATTTTCTATTTTCCTAAATGCTCGCACTGTGTTCTATAACATTATAAGTAGGGGTACGTAAATTTCGCAAATAAAAAACCGTGATTTCGCATTTGAAAAACCCAAAATAGAAGTTTTCGCATTTATTTCGCAAAAAAAAATACAGTGTTGAAAAGTCAATTAAAGGCTAGCATTGTTGTAATTTCTACATTTTCTTCTATTATCTTTCATTGTTTGCTTGCGATCAGTTACGACAATGTTGTAGACACTAATATCGTTTTTCATTGACAAAAAGAGTTACTCCTTTTGTGAAAAGATCTACTCTTTTTCCATTTTTAATGTTTCATTGAAAAAAAGAGTAGTTCTGCAGTTACTCTAAACGCCAAAGATCTACTCCCAATCGGTTGGGAGATCTACTCTGAAAATGCAAAAACATATGTTTTACCAAACGTCAAATGGAAAAAAAATGTTGTGAAATTTGTTTGGTGATTATTAAAATTGAAAAGAAAAAGGAAAGTAATTGAATATGAGTGCAGAAATATGTAAATAATTTAGAATTTGTTAGTTCGCTGCATTATTTGTTGTCATCTACTTCGTCGTCATCCCTTTACATCCATCACCTACATGGAGTTAAAAAAAAAAAAATTGAAAAGATGCAAGTGGGCGCATTCACTGCTTTAGTAGCTACGTAATCAAGTCATAAGAAACAACTGCGGAATGAGTTGAAAATTTTTAACCCCACGTAATGTAAAAATTTCAGATATAAAAGTTAATTTAGAATCATTACGACGTTTCACAATCGGCTGTTCGGAAAAAATACGAAAGATTACAAACAAAAAAGGATTTACTGTGTTTGTAGTTCAATTTTGCATTCACAAAACTAATTGAATTTTGACTACATAAGTGAGTGCACCCAATCCTATTCCTGACAATTGTCATCAATACTACGACAAAACTGTTGAAAAATGTTTCATTGAAAAGAGTAGTTCTACATTTGAGAGTAGTTCTTTCGGATTTCAATGAAAAACGCTGTAAAGCACCTCTCGGCATTGACAGGGCAATTGAGACATTGAATAGCTGCCATTAAAACTTGCATTACATCCACAGGAGCTTCTTGGCCGACCAATCGAAGTAATTGTCTGTGCAAATGAAAGTATCCGTCAATTAGTTCTTCTTGTGGTACACTTTTGAAAAACAAAATTTTTGCGAAGCTTTCCACTATATAATTTGAATTGACAGAAGAGGAGGACGTATTTGCTGCTTCTGATGGACAAAATAATCTGCCAATGTGCAGACAACTACAGGCTGATCCTTTGGTTTTTGTTTCACTTCATCTTTCTCCGAAGCGCTGTGGTACGTACTTACGTATCTTTATCTCCAGAAGGCAGGTTACATATTTTTCCATGTAACTGCGAACAGCTGGATGATCTAGATTATTCAACGGAATGTTCGCTTTCAAACACATTTTTACAGTGTCAAGCACAAATTCCTCTTTTTCCGTTTTGGCACGCTTTTGCACTTCAAAAGCACCAACTATTGTGGATTGTCTTTTTACTCCAGAGGACACTGGTTGAGGATCAGGACTAGATTTCTTTCTTAAATGAGTAAGAGAAGTCGTATGCTTCTTCAAAATATCTAATTTCTCTTCTTCCAAACGCATGTTGCAGTATTTCCACATTACGATGTTACTTACTTACTTAGATTTCGCTATTATCGCATCTATTTCGTAAAAACGAAATTTACGTACCTACCCCTAATTATAATGGTATTCATAACCCCTTAATGTGCGCATTAAAAAAAAAAAAATCACAAGCGGCCAGAAACATCCCACAGTACATTTCCTTGCTTTTTATATCTTGAACAAAATACAAAAGCAACAATAAGCAGAAATAAGCCCAAACTTTATTCAGAAAGTAAGGAAACAGACCAATGGTGGGTACTAAGCTAAATAGAATCATGATTTGTATCACGCACCAGACATCACCAATTGTACCTATTGTTACGTGCGCTTAGTTCGCAATAATAAAACTTTTCCTTTCTTTATTTTAATTCTACTCTTTTTGTTCAGTATCTACTTTCGATATACAACTCGACTAATAATCACATTAGCTCACTCTTAACATTATCACTCTATAATCAAAACTGACATCTGGTTGCCTCAGCGGCCTATTTATATAGAATAACATTACATCTAGAGCGTTCCAGTTTGTTCTACATGGTCTCCACATTCCAGTATTTTAGTGTCAAGCATTCCCCTCCTGGTATATTTCTACACTCACACACACTGACTTACAAGCAACATTATAGTGTTGCCGCTTGTGTTTTCGGTTGAACGTTCTCGATTAGGAAATTGGTATTAAATGTTGGGTGTGCATTCACAATGAACTACTTTTAACTTGCCTCTGAGTCCTCTTTGGATGCGGTTAACCACGTCGTTAATCCTCGTGACAATAGTATAAGGACCTTCCCAATCAATCCCTTTTGACGATGAGGATTATAAAGCCACACACGATCTCCTGCTTGGAATCCTGCCGTTGTCGCTTTTGTGTCGTACCGTGTCTTCATCCGGTCGCTGTAGGCTTTCATCCGTGCGCTTGTTCTTTTATGGATGTCAGCGAGTTTCTCTTTGAGGTCGTCCACATACTGGTTTGTGTCCTGTGGCTCCTCTGTGGGGCATCCAAATTTAAGTTCGCTGGGCAGCCGTATGGTTTTCCCGAACAGGATTTCAGATGGTGTTTGTCCTGTCGAGCTATGTACCGCACTTCTATAGGCCATCAGGAAAAGCGGTACGTGCCTATCCCAGTCTCTCTGGTAGTCGCCTACGACCTTTGTGAAGTGTTCTTTCAAGGTCCGGTTGAATCTTTCAACCGGTGCCGTGAAATAAGGTAGATGGAAATAAGATAGATTCGATGTTATTTCTGAAAAAAACGGAAATAAAGACGAACAACCGGCTTTTTTCCAGTCGATTTTATTACCAACAAAAATGGTAACAACGTCGACCCCCATTTCGGCATTATTACCGAAAAAGTGTCCAAGGAATAACTTTCGACTTTATTTCTCAAAAAAAAAAAAAAAAACATGGTATTCGTCATTACTAATGAAATGCTTTTTTATTTATGAAAGGAACATACTTTTGAAATTATTAGTTTAAGGCTACATTGTATATGTGTGTGTAGTTGTGTAGGTGCGTGGTTTTTTGTCATCTGTGTTTACAGTCCTTTGCGACATGACTAAAGGGATTATTGGCTTAATGACATCTAAGAAACTCCCACGCTTATCATTCATGTCACTTTCCACTGGACGAAAAGAACCGACAAGGAGCGTCCAGAAGCATTCTCAAACCGTTCCATTGGTGAAAAAAGATCGCTTCTTCTGATTCTGAGGAGTGACAGCAGCTTCTCGATTTGAAGTGAGAATCGACTCAAGAAGCACTAACACATCTTACTCAAATGTCGAAATAAAAATTTTCTTCAAAGAATCACCCCTATCATGAAATCCATTCGGAGAAATCCCCGAGTGAAAAATCACGATACGAATCCCGACAAAAAGCAATCACAAATTCCGAACGAATTCGAAAAAAGCATTGCCTGATTGAAAAAATGAGTGTCCATTTTCGAAGTCAGCTGTCCTATGTCAAAATAAATACTCGAAGCAATAGAAACAAAAATCCCTAAACTTAAAAAAAAAATCCCTTAACTCTTCCCTAACACATTTTTTACCGATTTTTGTTTTCTAGTAAAAATTGATTTATTTGCACTTTTTGTGCTTAGAATAAGTTATAATAGATCTGTATTATTGATCAAATCTTAAATGTTATATGAAATAAACAATTTTACTGTCGAATATAATCAAATATTTTCTTCATCAAGTTATAAATTCCTAAAAGAGGATTTTTGTTACGTGGTCCCTGAGTACTTTCCAATCTGTCAAACACAAATTCATTCACTTGTGCTTTTTAACAAACCATAAAATAATTTGTGAAATCCAAGTTTGTTTACAGATAAAATTCAAGTGTTATTTTGGCTATCAGATAAAGTAATTTAACAATAATACGAGTACTATTTACACACTCCAAATCTGTCAATTTCGCCGCTCAAATTTGGAAACGGGCATAACGAAGACAGTCTTTTGAAAAAATGTAATTTCTTTTGGAAATAATTCTATTCATTGATATGTGTTTCTGTTTATAATAACCGATGTTCTTAAAGGTTGAAAACAACAAACAAACAACAGGTTATATGAAATGTTATCCTGTAATCCAGACGGCAAAAGGATACGCTAAACGCCTAAAAGACGAAGTTAATGACCACTGGGAGGGAATAAAAACAGAGTTGGATGTAATTTAATTTACGAGATAATTTTTGTTTTCACTGTTTTTTCTTAAGTAGAATTATATTTTGTAAAATTGTTCTATACAAATGTGTTTTTTATGTTTTAACAAATGGATTTTACCTATGGCTCTACGCTCTACGACAGAAGAAACTTGTCGTAGAAAAGGACGTCATATTTCCGTTTCATTCGGAATTCGTGATACCAAATTACGAATTTCGAAATTCGTTCCACTCCGAATGGATTATGTGATAGCAACATCGGGAAACTTAGACTTTTTTCGAATACGATGGAATATGTGATAGGGCTGAATGTTCCTTAAGAGCCATAGGTGTTTCACTCACACAAAGACAATTACGTTAAACTGAACAGAAATTATTTTGGGTGTTCCATTGGTTTTTTGAAATGAGTGCTTCCCCGAGTGAAACCAATGGAAAGCGACAATAGTGTGAAGGTCTGATGTATTCAAATGTTTTGTTTTTGAGCATAAGATAAAGTAATAGTAAGAAATTGGCCTGTGGTCGTAAAATATGTGTTTTTTACTTAGTTCAATTTTAAGATATAGGTAAGTGATGAACTTAAAAAACAATCTGCAGCCGCTGCCTTAACTACAGAAAAGGAAGATAAAAGCGAAGCGGAAAAAAAAATTTGGCAAGGGGAGTATGGGTTTAAAAAATAAATAAATAGGGTGGCGCTACAGAGCAAGGAGCCCCTGGGCCTAGCGCATTTCTCACAACCATGCCTTGTGACTTGTGAGGGAATGGAGCGGACCTACAATTTTCTGCCGGTTCCAAAAGGCTAATCGAAAAAGCCCTTTTCATGGCAATGAATACTAACGGGGGACTTGCCAATTCCTCGCGAAAGGCGATACCCGTGGAAAAAACATTTTTGCCTCTGTTGGGATTCGAACTCGAACCTCTGGATTAACAGGCGGACATGCTATCCATCACATACGGGAGTATGGATTTGTGTTCTGAAAATTAAAAATTCGCGCGAATTTTTTACTTTTACTTTATCTTAAGCTCAAAACCTAAAGATTTGAAAACAAAACTGAAAAAATATTTAAAAAAAATTCCCGGTGAATGTTTTGTAAAAGCTTTTTAACTTATTATATCTTTAAATTAAACTAATTGAAAGCATATCTCTTTGTATCAATGATATTTAAAAATATTCTGCGTTTATGCATTCGCATTTTTAATTAAAACTGTATCTTCCTTTATAAAACAATGCATCACATGTATTTAATCAGAAATACAATTCATAACAGAGGACTGCACTCTTATTCATTTGCTGTCTACTTTTATTTATGAAAAACAATAATCCAATTCTCTTTCCAATTTGCAGACAAATTGTGATGAATACCACCCAAATTTTTTGTTAATTTTAAAAAGTATAATATTTTTGAATTGTTTTGACTTAGCGTTTACTTTCATTGGAATGCTTTCATGTTGTTGTTTGTTATATATATGTCTTTCTGGTTTATTAATAATAAAATAAAATACTTATGATATTTTCACAATATACACTTGAATATTAAACCATTTTTCGTCTTTTGTTTTATGGAATATGAACTTTGTTCTTGGAATCCAGGTACAACCAGTTCTGAGTGACATAAGGCCATATTGGCCTTATGACGCTTTGGGAAAGTGACATAAGGCCAACTCCTAAAATTTGGCCTTATGTCGCTTTCGCAAAGTGACATAAGGCCAAACATTCAAATTTGGTCTTATGTCGCTTGGCCTTAAGTCACGGCACCCCAGAGTAGCAACTTTTTTGTGGTGCAGTAGATTGAAATAAGTTGGTTGGCATTTCACATAACTTCACAACTGCTGCAAGGATCCTTTCGAAATTTCGAACACTATTTCTGCACATTAACGCTGAAGAATTTTTTTAAAGATTGGATAATATTTTTTTTATTTTAAAATAACAATTTCTTTCCCCTTCCTCTTTATGAAGATCTCATGAAACTTCTCTGAATGAGCATGTTGTTGTTTATCTAGAGTCTAGACTCTCTTCATTTTTTCAGGAACTGTTATATGCACAACTCCTTAAAACTCTATCTTCCTCAACACTTATTCTCGCAACATAAGGAGTTCTCGTCTCTTGTACTACCCCTCCTTGACTTAAATCAAAGTAAACAACAATTTTATTTTTTTCATATTTTTAACTTTATTCTTATTCATATAGACTTTTAAAAAGTAAATTTTCTTACACACGCAATTTTTAGTTGACTTCTTTTAAATTCAATTTTTTTTTTGTTTACGTTTAAATGCATTTTAGTTTATGTTAAGTTCTAATTTTGAATTATAATTAATATTATTAAAAATGAAAATAATACGTTTGTAGTTGCCATCATCAAAAAGAAGAATCTTTGTTTATTCGTTTTTTCGTAACCATTTGCTGATTTATTGGTTTAATTTTTTTCGCCGATTTACATGTACTATATAAAAACATTTACTTTGTATAATAAAATTCTAAAAAATATTATTGAAAAAAATGTGTAATAGTGTTTTCGGATTTTATACATATAAAAATATTTTGAGATTCGTTAGTATATTATTTGTTACATTTTATTTTATTTTATTTATTAAACTTAGATCATTCTAAAAACAACTGAAAGTTTCGGCTTTTGTTGCAACATGCAAAAATATTAAATGATTCATGAATGCAGTTTAGAAAGGAAAACAAGAAGATTTGGTGTGCAACAAAAATTTCACTTTCCTTTGAAACTGTTCTAAATTTCTCTTCTTTTTTTTTGTTCTTTTCGTTGGTAAAATTAGGCAAAAATTTGATTGTTTGTGCTTTTTTTGCCAAATAATATTGTTATAGAGTAAAATTTTTACAAAACTTCATTTGGGAACCGAGAAAAAACAATAGAACCGAATTTTATTTATTTGATTAATCAACACTTGATTGTAACTCGGCAAACTTTCTTAATGAATGAGAAAACCAAAATGGTTTAGTTAACCTAAGTAAGCAAATAAAATGGCGAAATAGTTCCAAGAAAGCAAGGTTCTAAACAATGTTTCTGAAATCGTTCTTATGAGCTTCACATTATAACTGCGAAGAATGGAAGAGACCTTGAGATATCATGAAAGAAAGTGTCTATACGGTGTGGGTCGTTGGTTCGCTTAACACCGCTTTTGAGAAATTTGAGATGAAAAAAGGTCATGTAGGCTGGAGTTGGTTCGTTAAACACCACACAGCTGCATAAGTCGGAGAGCTTTATTGATCTATTTATGGGAGGATAATCAGAGAAGGGGCTTGTCTCTACCCCTACATTTTGTTTGGGACGTGTGAAGACGGAGAAATGATTTCATGATGGAAGTGCCTATATGCAACCAAAAAAGGTGATGTATTCCGGTGATGGTTCGTTTAAGGCCAGGTTACCCCAAAAAACGTAATTTTTTTCAATACGTTTTATTTATAGAACAAAACATGTTAAGTAATCAATTTTTTTTACATATGAAAGCACATACAGTCGATGGCAAAATTATTTGCACATTGTATTTTTCATACTGTATCTCCTCAACAAAGTGGTATTACTTTAAAGTAAAGTAGTTTTTAGATAATTGGGTTATTGATTTATCAACTCCAACATCTTCTTCAAATGGTGAACCCAAAGAAAAGATTCAGGTTTCATAAGTAGCGGTAAAAATCACAAAAAAGAAAACGGCAAAATTATTGTTACATTGAAAAAAGCTGGCAAAATTATTTACACAACTGTACTTAACGGTTTCGAAATGAATCGGTAGATAAGCGTGCTGACTGATCAATCCCAAATTATGCAGGTTATTATTATGATTAGTTAAGTGTCATCTTTGATTCAAATAACTTTATTGGAATGGCTAGATCCAAAGAAATTTCAATAGAGACGGGGGCAATGATTGTTGCAGAGTACAAAATCGGAGTTTCGGTTGGAAAACTTTCTGCTAAGTACCATTGCTGTCGAAGAACAGTTTATTATCAAATTGAGAAAGATAAAACGTGTGGAAGTCTAAAAAATCCGAGTCGGGAGAGGCAGGAAAAGAGTTACTGCGAATAGGGAAGACACTCGAATTATTCGTTGTTTTAAATGTAACCCTTGCGAAAAGGTAAGAAATGTGTTAAAAGAGTTAAGGCTCGTGAGAACAATTTCAGCGAAAGAACATTACGTAGAAGGTTAAAGGAAAACAAAATTAAAGCCTACGTCAGCCAGAAAAAGCCCTACATTATACCAAGGAACAAAAGCGCAAGACTGCAGTTCGCAAGGGAGCATATTAGTAAGCCATCGGATTTTTGGAGGAGTGTACTTTGGACTGACGAGACTGCTTGTTCTTTGGATGGTACTTATGGGCGAAAGTTTTTTTATTCCGATCCAAGAACAAAAGCTAAAAAACCCATCACGCAGCCCACTAGACATTCCAATGGATGGAAAGTTATGATATGGTGGTATGGGACCACTTGTAAGGTGCTCCGATCATATGACACAGTCACATTATTTAGAGATACTAAATGATGTTGCACTGGTGGCAGGTTCTACATTCATCGGGACCACACCGCCTGGAACATCAAAAAGTATCTATCGGAAGTAGGTCAAGAAACTTTGAAATGGCCTCCCCAAAGTCCCGACTTAAATGTAATCGAAAATGTTTGGCATCTTGTGAAATCCAAAATTCCACAAAACATAGGAAGATCTGCAGATGAAACGTGGAAAGATTTTATTACAGCTTGGAGTACCATTCCTGCAGATTATATTCAACACTTAATAGATTCCGTTCCAAGACGCCTTGCAGAGGTTATTGCTGCAAAAGGAGGAAAAACAAGCTATTAGGTAAAAGTGTGGCAATGAAACTATTGCGATTTTACTAGGAATTTTCTTTTATTTTGCTTTCAGAAGCGTTGCTGGAAGAAAACTGCCCTTGTGCAAATAATTTTGCCACCTTTTTTTCATGTCACAATAATTTTGCCATTTTCTTTTTTGTGATTTTAACCGCTACTTATGAAACTTCATTCTTTATTTTTTTTTTACCACATCAAGAAGATGTTGGAGTTAATAAATTAATAACCCAATTATCTAAAAACTACTTTATTTTAAAGTAATACCACTTTGTTGAGGAGATACAGTATGAAAAACACATTGTGCAAATAATTTTGCCATCGACTGTATATGAAGTTATTTGAAAACATTTTTTTTTTTTTTTCAAAATGGCAGTCTTGAAAATGGCTGCTGAAATTCATCTGAAACGTAGATGGATGACACTCTCATATCAAAACTATTGCACTTAAGATGTCTGGCTATGGCCTCAAGCAGAATGAAGCACTGTCAATGAAAAGAAACAAATGGCAGCCTTTTTTTTACAATTTTTTTCACTTTTAATTGCTAATAACTTTTTTAAATAATAATGAATATTTCTGGTTCTGCTTGAGGCCATAGCCAGACATCTTAAGAGTAAAATGCCGTTTGGTTCATATCGATAAGTGCAGTAGTTTTGAAATGAGAGTGGCCGCGTTCCTGGGACCTATGTTCGAAAATCTTGACTTAAGATTCTGTCACTTTTCCCTTGTGAAAAGTTTCAGATTTTCAGATGACAATTCAGACGAAATTTAGATTTTCAGATTTTCGAACATAGATTTTCAGATGGAAAATCTTGGCTGAAAATCTGAACTTAAGATTTTACTTGTCAAAACAAGGAAAACAACATATATGACAATCGAACTTTACTCAGTATTCTTGGGTTATTTTTATGTTCTACAAGTTTTCGCTTATTTGTTGAATTGAAATTGATAATTATTGGTGTTTGGATATTCTGTTTTGTAAATTAATTTTAATAGTGAGTTTATCAACAAAGAAAATACATTTCTGAAGGCAAACGATTTTCATTTTTTTTATCAAAATTAAGTAAAATGAATGTAGTTTTAAAACTGCTCAACTTGGAAACACTTGGAAGTCAAATTGTTGAATTTCAAACTGAAAAAATCTGTGTTTTACAAATAATTTTACTACTAACTATGTAGAATCGAGAGGTGAATCACACTACCACTTTAAGACAAAAAAAAAGTTAAGATAGTCGTTCATGGACTGACAGATCTCTTCGAACTTTCGGAATTTGTCTTGAACCCGGCCAGTGTCATCCATACAAAAAACGTGGTTCGGAGAAAAATCAGTTCGAAGTTCAAAGATACAGATGCACAAATTATGCAATGCAATCAGTTCCTAAATGCCGAAAAAAAAATTCATTCGAAGCCGAATGTCCCAAAACGTAGTATATTGCTTTTTTTATGCAATTGTAAGTGAATTTGTGCAGCTATCAAAAAACACTTGCATACTTTTAAATGCATTGCAAATTTTATTTGGGATTATTTTTGCTTAGCATTAGACTTGCTTGGCAAAGCTTACGTTTACGAATTCACCCCCTGCTTCTCGGTCTTCGGGACTAATTCTATACTATTTCTACGAGTATAAGGTAGCAATTTATGAAAACAAAAAATCGATTTTTTCAAAATTATTTGGGGTAACCTGGCCTTAACACCGCATGTTCTCAGTCATTCCTGATAACAAAAGGTTTCCTATTGGTCAATTTAAATGAGCTCATAGCAATCGTTTCATTCGAAAGCATCTTGGCGTTGCCGGAGTTCGCACGGACTTGAACCAACACTAGCCTACACCACCTTTTTTGGGGTACATATAGACATTTCTATCATGAAATCATGTCACCGTATTCATAGACCGTCTCAAAACGGATTGTATTGGTTGAGTCAAGCAGCTTCTCAGATTATCCTCCGATAAAAAGATCAATAAAGTTCTCAGACGTATGCAAATCTTCCAAGCAGAGGAACTTGCAATCTGTGAAGCCGCATCTAGCTATCCAAAAATTGATCAACAAAAACATTAACATCTTCAAAGACGGCCAGGCTTCCATAAAAACCATAATCACAAAGTTTAATTTATTAGGAAGCTGTCGCAGTAATTTAAGAATGCGAGTGTGATTAACACCGTAACTTCAATTTGAATTCCAGGACAATTTGAGTGACACAACTGGCAATGAAATGGTAGATAAGCTAATCAAAATCGGGTCATCATTCGAATGCGGCAACCGGAATATCTTTATACCAAAGCTATAAAGCAAGAAAAAAAAAAAGAATACAACAAAACCTTCTAGAAAGTGCTAATGAAAAATGGTCGTCTTTAGAAACTTCCTGGTTATCCAGAAAACTATGGACATATATTTCTAAGAAAAAAAGAAACAGAATTTCTACTCCAGATTAGCAGGCTCTCTCTCTCTCTCTCTCTCTCTCTCTCCCTCTTTCTCTCTCTCCCTCTTTCTCTCTCTCCCTCTTTCTCTCTCTCTCCCTCTTTCTCTCTCCCTCTTTCTCTCTCCGTCTTTCTCTCTCTCTCTCTCCCTCTTTCTCTCTCTCTCCCTCTTTCTCTCTCTCCCTCTTTCTCTCTCTCTCCCTCTTTCTCTCTCTTTCTCTCTCTCTCTCAATCTTTCTCTCTCTCTCTCCCTCTTTCTATCTCTCTCCCCCTTTCTCTCTCTCTCCCTCTTTCTCTCTCTCTCCCTCTTTCTCTCTCTCTCTCTCATTGGGTTCATGATGAGAATAGCATTATCACATTCGACTTATGTAGGGGATGCCAAGACGAAGAGTCAGAAGAAAAATTATTCCACTTCCTTCCTAACCTTATAATGATGATAAAAAACTTTTCTACTTCCAAAATAACATCATCCTGCGCAGGCTTGTTATTATTTCTTTTTTTTTCTGATATATTATTATTATTATATTAATATTATATTATTGATATATATAGTAGTGTACACGTAGAAAATGGTAAAGCGCCTCAACAAACTTTGCGTACATGACTAAAAACAACTTTATAACAGTCGAGCTAGCTGTCGTTGCGTTTTGATTAAAAGCCCAACAACCATACACCAGAATCCACTATTCAAAGAAAAGTTCCTTAGCAACACGTCAAATAAACAAGTTCCCATAATGCACTTGAGTGGAAGGAAAAAAGACGAAACCAATCTGTATACGCTGACGCATTGAAGTTAGTTGCATGAAGGCTTTATTTTTAAATACTACTGCAACAGTGCAATATTAGAAACTGAGCAGCTTCACATGCTTCACGCGTGCACTTGTTCATACACGTGTGGTGTCGTACGCAACATTCTGACCGTTGTAGTTAGACCTCAAGATTAAACTAAACCGAAATTAAAGTGATTTTTTTTGACATTAGTACGTTTTTACGTTTTTAAAATTGCCATAGGGAGGCAACACAAGGGTGATACAGTTTTATGTTGCAGCTTCATATCTATCATTATTATCCAAAATTCAATTACACCCACTGAATAGTCAAAGAATTAACGAATTTATTACGCTATGTATGAACTATTATACATTGCGAAGGGTCGAGGGGAAAGCGCCACACTTTGAATTAATTTTGCTGCTTATCGACATTTCTATTAACAGTCGAATGGTACTAATAAAACACCATTAACCGAGTCAATTAAAAGCGGATCAATGGCGCGACTGTGTTTGACATTTGCAGCAGGGGAAGTTGAAATTACTTTATACATAAAATATTATCCGTTACGAAAAGTTATTATTTTTATTTTATAGCCAAATAAAATTTGTTTCTTTTTAGTATCTAAGCGCACAGTTTACGCACCGCTATTTTAAGTTTAAGTGGTGTGGGAAAAGACTAATTTAACAAAAACAAAACTTGTATCTGAAGAAAGATGTATATCAGCTATAAGAGTATACAATACAAATTGTTTACTAAAACACAACTTTACTAATGCTTTAAATTGAATAGTACTTATGAAAAACATAGTAGTGCGAGTGAGAGGTAAACACCACTGTCTTCCGTTTAGTATCAATTTTTCTGAAACAAAATATAGTGAAATATTCAATTGCATTCTAATTTAACCGCAACATCAGCCTGCTCATTAGTCTTACTTTGAACTCAAGTTATTTTAGCCGTTCAAAAACAAAAATAAAATGCTTCACCTGACTATTTTCTTCCCACATTACAATCTTCAAGATTTTAAAATCAATATGCTTCTGTGTCTCCTAACTTTTCAAATTTTTCTAGTTGATCGTCTTGTATTTTATAACATTTGTGCGTTTTATGGCATATTTGCAACTACTTAATGATAAAACATTGTGGTGCCAGATTTATTAGGGATGCGCCTATGAGAAACACAAGTTTCCTATTGCTGGTGTACAACTCTGCAAATTCCTAGTCAATGCCTATACCCATTAGTCAGAAGCGAATTAAAAATGCAAAAAAAAAAACAATGTTCATGCGAAATAAAATTATTGCCCTCCTTTAGGTTTCGAAGTTCCGGACTTTGAAAAATAACTTCACAACTAATATTTTCCTATAATGCTATTGAGTACCACTTTCATTTTTAGGATGCTTTCACTATTATCTCAGCAGCTTGCTGAGACCAATTGCGAACTTTAAATTGCTCAGTATTGATTTGTTTTTGTGTTCAATGGTAAAATTCTTTGTTGAACTGGGTTATTGGATAGCTAGTTTGCGACAAAAACGCACCTTTCATACGAATAATGAAAACCATTTAATATGCGCGATTAGTAAAAACTATTATGGTAGAAAAAGTAGTGCTCTTTGAATTATGGTATGTAATCTTTTAACACAACCAAAGAAAAGCTATTTGGCGACCAATTTCGACCAAGCGGCCTGTCTTCAATGAACATTGCTGACTACCTCTTACAACATTCCCGTTTTTTTAAGTGCCAAGACATAGCAACATTACTGGAAATTCTAGGTTCAAAGCTTGGCACATTCCTTTTCAACTGGGTGCCAGTACACAGCTGCTTTTGATTGTTAACCCGGACCTTAGCATGCTCAGCAATGGCTTTTGCAGGAATTACATGCACGAAAACAAACATTCCTCCACCGTCTGTGCACATGACAAAACTTTCCTTGGGAACTTTCAAACAATCGAACAAATTTTATTGTTTAAAGTCTACTTTGTTTTTAACAGAATCGGCTTGAATCTAAGTGGTTTGGACCAATGGACAATAGAGCAAATATATATGGCATTGATTGTTAGTTGCTTCCAACCTAAGCTCATCATCGCTTATCACCGATGCCACTCGAAACAAAAACACTTAAATAAAGATGAACCAAAGCCCTAGTAAAAAAGTATTAGATTCCTTCAATAAGAAGACCAGAACAAAAATATGTCGTTAAAATTTTTGAAAACAATTTGCTGTTTAAGTTTAGAACTTAGTTGTGGTCCTCATAAAGCTTATAAAATGTTCACACCTAAACATGGGAGAAGCAAAAAAATGACTTACAAAAGATTTTATGTTTCATTTTCTGGCTGTCAGCCAGGCTTAAAATAAGTCAGTAATTTATAAATACAGAATATGAATTCGTAGTGACAAGTAATGTTTACACAATATTCAAAAATACATAATAATACATATTAAGCTGCTTTAACCGTTATACTGTTTAAGATATATTCAAGACAAGATAGTTTTGTATTCATTTTCTTTTTTCTTCATTTTATTATAATAATCCGTCATTAGGTAACATTTTTGCTCTCACATTCTTCTTCACATTTTTTATTTATTTTGTGTTCTCACTTTTCAATTCAATTGACTAGATAGATAATCTCAACTCGATAACTTCGTCTCGGAGTTGATTTAAATCTGATTACAGCTCTTTCACATGTTTTTTTTTTTATTATTTAGTTATTGTTTTACTTTGGTACTAGAACTGTTTGTTTTTAAATTATATATAACATATGTTTTTATTTTTATAAACAAAAATCAACATAAGAAGCAAATGAGCTCAAGCGAGTCATGGGTAAATGGATTAAACTTAAACTTTATCGGCACAGATAGAAAGTGAGATAATGCAATGAATGTCATATATGTAGTATATTCTTGAAATATTTTTCATTTCAAATAAAATTTAACAAAATGTTTGCTGCAATTTGTCTTATTGCTGCATAACTCAGTCTTTGTGACGGAAGTTTTATTTCTCTATTTTTTCTTTTTTATTTTTCTTTTTCGTATGTTGCGAATTGTGATGTGAAAAATACTATTACTCACTTAAATAAGAATTCGAGTCTATTTTGTTTTGTTTAATTTTGTTTAGAAAAAGATTTAATACCTTAAACTGAATACTAACTTAAAAAATATAACAAAATATAAGAGGTGTATATGTGTGTGTACGTTTTATATGAATAATATCTGTCGTTATAGTGAGTTAAAATTGTGTTTGTGTCATTTTGATTTGTTTTATGGTGTTTCATTCATAGACATTTTTTTGTCAATTTATTTATCATAAATAATTTTCGTTTTTTTTTTTTTACTTACATAACTATACACTTTCGCTGACGTCGCTTTTGAGGTTCGGGTCTAAGAACTGCTCGTACTGCTTCTTCGAAGACCTTCGGTAAAAGGTATTTTACTTTGGTTTGATATAATTAAATTTGAGCAAATTTACCTGTTTAAGTCCTCGCTGAGTCAATGCGGAACATTCCATATATTTCACAGCCCTGATTTTATTAGCTAATTTTTGGCCTTGTTCCCTTTTTAACGGTGATAGTCCTTGCTCAGCCAAACCACTTAGTGTTTCTCTATCGTCCCGCAAATCAATTTTCGTACCTGAATGGGTATAAATTAAATGTGATTTTTATATATGTAGTAGACATAAATTTGACATATTTTTCAGTAAACTTATTTGTACACAGCTATTTAAATTAGCTACTCCCACATTTTTGGTTTAAAGACCTTTCAGGGACTTTCATTGCCAGGGCAGGGTATTAAAACAAAAGGTGTTGGTGGATGAGGTCTTGGCAGCTCTCAAACGCTGCAGAAGGGTACTGAAACAGGATTATTCGATTTTTTATGTCCAAAGGGAACCTAAAATTCAAAAAGACCTGGCCCTGCTGGTTAGGGGTTGTAAAATATGTAAATAAAATAATAGTGGTGCAACAGAGTTGGGAGCCCCAGGGCTTAACTCATTCTCACAACCATGCCTTGTTATTGAATGTAGGGGACCAACAATTTTCTTCCGATTCCGAACGGCCTATCGATAAGGTGCTTTTAATAGCAAGCTTTTTTTACCGGAGGACTTTTTAAATCCTCACAAAAGGCGGTACCCGAGGAAAAACAATTTTTGTTTTTCTCTTGGTATAAGAACCACGAACCTCCCGCGTAATATGCAGACATGCTAACCATTACGCCACGGTTACCATCGGGTTGGGGGTTATGAATAGCGTTAACTAAGCTGTTGTTCAGAGAATAATAATCAGTTTTCAATTTATAAATATCGCCAATAATTTATTCATAATATGATTCGATTTTATTCTATAAAAAAAATACATTTTTTGTTAGCTTTCAAGAAATTTAAGTACGTAATAATGTACTTACAAATTCGTATTTGATTCAATATATTTCTCTAACAACTAATATGCACGTAGCCTTGAGGATTCTTTATTCAATTTCAAATTAGCAAAAAATTTAACTAGGCAAAAACTCTTCAAAAAAATGGTCGACTGTACAGCGCAAGAACATAACATGGTTGTCATTTCTAAATTACACAATTAGTCATCTCTTTCTTTCAAAAGAGATGCAAATTGTTTATGCGAATGACAACTGGGCTGAAGTTATATTCGACAGTTTGCGCAGGGTGGTTTTGGTTGTTGTATATACATATAACGCGGAGACTCGATTCTCGATGACAAAGCAACCACCTAAAAACTCTCTGGTACCAAAATAACCAACAGCCTCCGATAATGGTAATAATTTCAACTTCTACCAAATTAGAAACGGAGAAAGACCTCCGGATTGGAACGTGAGATCCCTTAACGGACCACTTGCAGCTGAAAAATTAGAGGAAACATAGACTGCAGAAAAACAGATAAATCGCCATTCAAAAAATGCGAAGAAATGAGACGGGCATAAAGAAATGAAAATCTGCGACAATGCCTATTTTGGTGCGGATTTGTCATTAGAGGTGGATTCAGGATGATGCTATCAGCCAAGATGAGGTTATTGAGCATAAATATGAAAATCTGCATCTGGGCCGAATTTCCCAACACTGCTCAGGTATGAGACCACGCGCCCATTTTTATGGAAATCGTATTTTTTAAAACTGTTCCTGAAGAAAAAATCTTTTTAAGAAAAGCCTCAAAAATCTGGGACACCCTAAAAAGTATATTTCATTTTCATCGATGCATTGTATGACTTTATACCGTGCTTTTATTGCTTGGATTGCATTAGAAATTAGATCCATCCAAATCCAGAATTATGCCAGCGCTACAGTGGTTTGGAAGGCGGAATGACAGACTTACGTTTAGTCTGTCTGAGTACACGCCGCACCCAACCCCTTCTTCGGTATTTAAACAATCTGTATAGAAATTAATTGAATCATCTCTTAAAAACTCCTCGTCATCTCAAAAGGATTTCGGTGGAATGGAGACTTAGAACTTATTTTCAAATGACAATTAAAGAGATGGTGTAGTCGGAGTGACTTGGGACTTATCTGAACAATTTCCGGATTGTTTAGTGATCAATGGTGTTATTCTTAAATTGAGAGATAGCTCTGATACGAATGGCTACGCTAGTGGCCATCTGGTTACTGAAGATATCAAGGGGTGTAATATTAAGGAGTAGATATCTTTAGGGCGGTTGAGAGTGTTGATCGGAGAGCTTCGCTTACGCACAGCACACATACAGGCTGATCGGTGGACTTTGTTTAGGCAGTGATTTTCAATATGTGGGTCGCGATCCCTAGGGACGCCCTAGCGAAGCCTTACTCTGGGGGTCGCCGGCTTAAAGAAAAAGTAGAGGTTCACACAACGAAAACACAATTTTAGTGAGAAGGATGCGCCGTTTATTTTTCAAAAGTTTATCAAATTGTGGTGCTATTTTTGAAACGTTAATAATAATTAAATCATTTTCTAGTTGCAGCCTTATCCTTTTCTTAGTTTTAATGTCTACCATTGAAGAAAATTTCAGTTCACACAGGTATGAAGTGTCGAATGGCACCAATAATTTCAGAGCTTCCCTTGCCAGCTCTGAATATTCGTGTTTTCTCTTCATCCAAAATACTTCTACACTTTGCGAACAAAATTCCATTTTAAGCATGCCATCTGCAGCCAAATCTAGAAGACATTCTTTCGTTTTTGTGGTGACATCAGCCAGATCTATTGATTTGTCCAAAAAAAGCTTTTAAAATCCATCGACGCCCATTGTCAGCTTCAGAGTGCAAATTCGGAAAGTTTGACATAGCTTCGATTGTAAATTATGCAAGCTCTGTATCATACAAGGAATGCGAGCCGATACTGCAAAAATTTAGTCTGTTGGATTATCTTCAACCATCTTCTGAACACTTGGAAAAGACTCAAACATATTGTTGTGAGAGAGGCTGACCACAAACGAAGTTTTACGTGAAATGCTTTTACTTTATCTTTGGCAGTCAAAACATTTTCTTCTGTTTTTTGAAGGTTCTTGTTTAAATTGTTAAGGTGGCTTAAAAGATCTGCCAAAAATGCTATTTTCAAGAGCCAAATAGGATTATTATTATTATTATACCCCTCCCAACCGGCGAGCGAGGAGGACCTTTTAATTATTCTCATTATTAGATTATGATTCTTATAGTATAGTTATGATGTATCTATTTATTTTAGTTTTATATTTTATATTGGTTTAAAATGAATGGAGTGTTAGGGTGTGTTATTTGGCTGGAAAGCCATTTGTTTTATTAATACTTTGAAGATCTAATTAAATAGAATCCGCTTTTAAATAGTTTATCACTTCTTTTTTAAAGATTTTTATATTATTAATTGATTTAATTTCGTTAGTAAGATTATTATATAATTGGAGACCTTTATACATTAAAGTGTTCTGTGCTCGTGAGGTTGATTTGTGTTCTAATCTAAAGTCTCTTCCACTTCTAAGGTTATAGGGTTGGGACTCACTAATATATTTTAGATTGTTGCTTAAATTTTTTAGAAGCATATTATTTTTTAATTTGAATACAAATATTAAAACATTTAATTTAAATAACTGTGTTATGTCTAGCCAGTTTAATCTCTGTAACATAGTTTTTATATGGGTAAGTCGCGCGCATTTTAAGATAATCCTCATAGCCTTGTTTTGGAGCTTTTGCAAACGAGAAATATCTCCAAGTGAAGATAAGAATAAAATGGTAGATCAATACTGAAAATGAGGTTTCACAATAGCGTTATGAATTTTAATTGCTGTTTTAGTCGAAAGTTTAGTTCTAATCCATCGCAGAAAGTATATTTTTTTGAAGATTTCTTACAAATATAATCTGTATTAGATTTCAGATTTATTTTATTGTCTAGGATTGGTAATTATCCTAAGTACTTAAACGCATACACATTTCCTATATGTTCACCATTAATTTGCACCACATTCTGTTCCGCATTATTGATACACATATATGTACTTTGTTTTGCTTATATTAGGTTTTAACTTATTTGTCTTGAGCCATTCATTCACAGATTCCAAACCATTATTTATTTTATCCGTACATTCACGCAAGTCATTTCCCGAAATAAAAAGCAAAGCATCATCAGCAAACATACATAACTTACAATGTTTAATTGTTAAAGATATATCATTAATATACAATAGGAACAGAAGGACTCACAACACCGATCCCTGAGGTACTCCTGTATTCACCTCTTTCGCACTAGACACATTATTGCTAACCGATGTACGCTGTGTGCGGGCACTCAAGTACGACTCAAACCATTTCAGCTCATTAATTTGACAGCTTTCTAACAAGTATGTTTCGATCAATCGTCTCAAAGGCTGTTTTGAAATCCAAAAACACTGCAATGGTTATATTTTTGGTGTCCATCTCATTCTTCCAGTTTTCCACTACAAAATTGTGCTGTCTCACACGAAAATCCTTTTCTAAAACCTGATTGTTGATCTATTATTAAGTTGTTTTGTTCTATATAATTTCCGAACTGCTTTTCTACTAGCTTTTCCAAAATTTTTTCATAAATCGGGAACATATTTACAGGTCTGTATTCCTCACACTTCATTGTATTCTGTACTTTTGGTGTTGGAATTACCAAAGACTCCCAATTTGGCTCTCAGTTCCAGAACACTTACTATACCTTTCCTTTGGATAGCCACCTGACCTCCGCGTGATAAAGGAGATTTTGATGAAGCGACCCCATATCTTCACGGGTTTGCATAGCTTTGCCTTTGATAGAATTCACAATTTTTATTACCTCCATGAGCACGTCATTTAAATCAGAAGGTACTGCCTTAGCAGCTAGAGCCTATCGATGGAGAAAACAGTGTGTCCAGGATATATTTGGCATTATCGCTTTTTATTTTGCAATGAGTCCGCTACTTTTTCCAGTCATAGCTTTAGCGCCATCGCTATAAATTGCGATACATTTTTTGCAATCAATATCGTAGTTGCAAGGTTGCAACTGCTTTCCAAAACTATATCGTACAAACACTGCCCAGTAATGTTTGCAGGAAGTGCTTTGCAAAATAAGATTTCTTCCGTGATACTGAAAGCGCACATATACCACAAACTGTGCACAGTCAGAAACATCTGTAGATTCGTCAAACTGCAAAGCAAAATGTTGGCTCTTCTTTTGTTTTTTGATTTCTTGTTCTGCGTTAACACATTGCCTGTTCATGAACATTTGAACATGTTCAAATGGGTGGCAAGCGCGTGGCGCTTTTTGCCGCCGCAACGACGACGCAAATACACCCGCGTGAATAATAGATAAATATACCAAAGTAGGAAAAAAATCATTACCTCTAGCGTATGCAGTATTTTCGTTAAATTATTCTTTTGCTTACTATGACGACAGGTGGTCGCCTGAATATTTCAACCTGTAAGGGGGTCGCGAAATCAAAAAGATTGAAAAACACTGGTTTAGACTATCACAGTAGGTCACTTTGTCTAGAGTTGCCCCAAAATACTACTACTCCGTAAGTAAGTATCGGTCTAATGACCGCAGTGTATAGCCAGTGGCAAGAAGAAAAGAATTTATAAAATAATAAGAGAGAATTGAAATACATTTTTGCTAAGAAAAAAATTTGCTCAATAGTTTGTCTTTATTTTACTTCATGAACATAATGGATTTATCACATTTCGTTTTATGTATATATTTTTCTCGGTTTAAATATAAGCAAATGGTCCGATTCCTATATCGGGTCTTCCAAAAGGGGTATTGACAACTTTGAAATATTTGAAAAGGTTCTGATTAAAAAGTTATCTATCCTTTTTATGGGCGATAAAGTTTCTTTTACTTTGTGGTACAGCCTATACCAACCGTTCTGCCTGACCTTTCGAATGTGGATTCTTAACCGGATATTTAACATCCTGAATGCAATGCAACTCGCAAAATTGTTCATAGTCAAATGAGTTAAATGGCAGCCCAATATATATGTGACACACATGAGGGCAGAAAAAAAATGCTATATTTTATTAACCCAAAGCTTCTCTAAGAGCGACCTAGCGTTGGTGCTCTTCATTACGTAAACATCTACAAACTCGTTGAAACTATTGATTTATCTTTTATGTATATAAAACAAATTCAGGTTTGCTCGGACACTTATTACTCGAAAACTGCTGAACCGATTTTCATGGTGCCTCCGTTCAAAATATCAGAGTAACTATTAAAAAACATTGGATGTACCCTTGAATGGGAACGGGAACAGACAATTGAAAACTACTGAACCGATTTGAAAAATTCTATGTTTATGTTGACTACGATGGCGGCAACGACTTCGTTCCAAAAAATATTTTTGTACAATTGTCGGTAGACGGGAACCTAGCCACCTCACCTACTGCTTATTCATAGAAAAGGCGAGATCATATACAAAAAGGACTATTTATACCATTACTAAGGATTCCACTACCAAGGCCACAAAACCGTTAAAAATCATACCGATATACACTTTCAAACGCAGTACACAGTACAATGGCCCTGACAAAAATACTGACACGAAAATGCTGGGAGGAAAGCAGGAGGTAAACCATGTCTTCGTCTTCACAGAAAGTTCCAAAATAGGCGAGGAGACAGGGTTAGGCACTTTCTCAGATTATAATATCATAAATCAGTCAGTCATCAGTCATCAGTCATTGCACACGGTTGATAATAATAATTGCCTTTTCTCTGCTTAACGTAATGTCGTGTGAATGTTTCATTTGCGATGCTAAATCGGCAGACAATGAGTTTCTGCCGTGCGCTGTTTGCCGGTTGAATTTTCATTTCAAATGCGTCAATCTAAGTGAAAATGCAATGCATGTCATAATGCACTATAAAAATATTTGTTGGAGGTGTGATATGTGTACCCGTAACCTTGCTATGAATTGTGATGCTAAAATAAATCTACTAACCAAAAAGATCAACAACTTATCCTATAATTTTAACCAATACAGCGATAATAACGAAGCCGGTTCAAGTGTTCAAGAATCAAAATCTGTAAATACTCGCTCCAAATCTAAATTAAAAGCTTCTATCCCTAACAATGCATTAAATAATAGCCATTCGTCGTCTGCTTTATCCCACCCAATGCAAAAGCCCATAAACATTACCCCTTTACCCTTGCGAAAAAACACACCCAAACTCATTTCATCTGCAATAAAAAAATCATCATCGACAGTCCCACAAAACAAGAAAAAAATTGGATCGACTGTAAATACGCCGATTGATTCTGATGCTATGTCTAGCAATAACAAAAGTTCAACTTCAACGTTATTTGCTGAATCACGATCTCTTGGTAATGCAGTTGTGAGAGAAGCTAACACCAGTGATGCCACTGCAAATTCAGAGAATAGTGTTCCCACTGCAAGGTTAATGGAAGGTAGTTTGGTGCCAGAAAGTAGTATCACCCAAGATAGTAGTGCTCATATTTAAAATGCTGCTTCTGATGCTACAATTGCCGCTGATAGTGTTGCTGTTAATTTCAATGTCTCAAGTGTTGCTAGAGATGATGTTCCTGTTGCTGCTGCTGTTTCTGTTGGAACTGAAGTTGTTAATGTGGATGTTGTTGCTGGTACGGCTGATAACGATTTGAATCTTTTTGCTTTCAACAATTCAAATGTTAGATCTAACAAAATCCTTAGAGCTGTCAGAGGCTCCAGTGACTGTTTGCAAAACGATGTAGTGAGAAGATTGAAGTGGTTTCATCTTGGAAGTTTTAGACCGTCGGTTGATCCGGAAACTAAGTCTGTATCATGTTTTAAATTAATTAAACATGGTAGCTCTGAAGCTGATATTAAGTTTATTAATTTTAAAATTGGAGTTCCGATTGAGTATAATGATGCGATGTACCAGGAAAATATATGGCCTATTGGAACTAAACTACGAGCTTTTCAATACATTCAAAAAAACGAAGATCTAGGGATACAGCAAAATCAAACTTAAGCAAATACGAGAACCCTCGCCTAAACATGAAAGATTTTCTTATATATTATCAAAACACCGGAGGAATACGTACTAAAATGCAACAAGTGCTTCTTTTTTCATCTGCTTTTCAATATGATATAATTGTTTTCACTGAGACTTGGCTGAAGAATGAACACCATGATGCGGAAATGTTTAACACTAATCAATATGCTGTTTTCCGAAAAGACCGAAACTATGGAGTACTAGATTGTGACAAAGGAGGTGGAGTGCTGGCAGCTGTACGTACTTCATTTCACTGTACTAGAGTCGAGCTGCCCATACCAGCTGCAGCGGGTGCCCCTGACATCGACCAATTAGTACTAAATATAAAATTCAATTCTAATAGTGAAATTTTTCTTATAGTTTCTTACATTCCACCAAGTAGCTCTTTTGAATTGTATAAAGCACATGTTGACAATTGTTGTTCAATTCTAAATAATCGTAATGATGAACAAAAGGTCGTAATTGTAGGTGATTTTAATTTGCCTAATGTTAAATGGATATATGATCCAGATGAAAAAATATTAGTTCCTTTTAATGTTATTTTTAATCATGATTGTGAATTAATTGATACTTTTTCTCGATTTTCGCTTAAACAGATAAACTATTTTCATAACTCATTCAATAATATTCTTGATCTTGTTTTCGCTGATTCCGAATTGAATGTAAGCATTAGTAATTCTATGAGTCTTCTCTTTCCTAATACAATCTATCATGTCGCATTTTGTTTTAACTTAGTTTTATAATTATTTCACTCCTGGTGCACCAGTGTCGAATTTTGTTTTTAATTTTGGAAAATCAGATTTTGAGGCAGTTTCAACTTTCCTCAATACTTTTGATTGGAAAAATATATTTGCTAACATGAATTTAAACATGTGCTACGATTCATTTCTAAAAATATTAAAAAATGCTATTTATTTATATACTCCTAAAGTAAGAACATTAGATGGTTCAAAACCAGTCTGGTTTAACAAAAGAATTGTTAATCTTAACAATCGGAAAAATAAAGTTTATAAGCAATTTCGCAGATCTAATAACGATCCACAAATATATAAGCAATATAGAAACTTGCAAAAAGAGTTCGAAATACTTAACAAATTTTTATATAATCAATACTTATCTTCCACCGAATGTAGTTTGAAGGCAAATAGTAAGGGTTTTTGGAAATTTGTGAATGATAAGAAGAAATCGAACGGTATTCCCAATGTTATGCGCTATAATGGTATTACATCTTCTGATATCTCGGTTATTTGTAACCTATTTGCTGAAAATTTTCAATCGGTTTATTTAAATAGTCCTGCCATTACTCCTGATTTCAATCTTAACTGTCCAACATTTGAATCTATGAGTATTGGTTGCATAAGTTTTACTAGCTCTGAAGTAGAATCAGCTTTATTTGAATGCAAATCAGACACGAAACCTGATATTGATGGAGTTCCTCCAATTATTTTAAAAGCTTGTAGAACAGCTCTTGCAGTCCCTTTGCAGATGATCTTTACTAGATCTCTAAAAACAGGTGAGTTTCTAAGTACTTGGAAACGATCAACAGTTACACCTATTTTTAAATCAGGAATCAGACAAGAGATCTCAAACTACCGTCCAATTAGTAAAATTCCTATTATTCCTAAAACATTAGAAAAATTAGTTTATCAAAATCTAACTCCTATTCTTAAAGGAAAAATTTCTTCCCATCAGCATGGTTTTTTAGCTGGTAGATCGACTGCCACTAACCTTACAATTTTTTGTAATCAAATTTTAAATGGCCTTGAGAAGGGCTATCAGTATGATGTTATATACACCGA
Organism: Melanostoma scalare; assembly: GCA_949752695.1. NCBI lineage: Eukaryota > Metazoa > Arthropoda > Insecta > Diptera > Syrphidae > Melanostoma > Melanostoma scalare. The sequence continues at coordinate 165,541,250 of OX456985.1, read as the reverse complement.
TTTTGCTAAAGCATTTGACCGAGTAAATCATGATGTTTTACTCAATAAACTTGGTAATTTTGGGTTTCATTCAAATCTCCTCAAATGGTTAGAGCAATATTTAAAAGATCGAGTTCAGTACGTCTGTATTAATAATATTCTTTCTAAGCCTATTTATGTCACATCTGGTGTTCCTCAGGGTAGCCATCTTGGACCTCTGCTCTTTTTGTTATTTATTAATGACATTCCTGACAGAATTCTTAACTCAAATTGTTTAATGTATGCTGATGACCTTAAGATTTATCGTTGTATAACCTCCGAGCAAGACTGCCTTCTGTTACAAAATGATCTTCATAATCTATCAAACTGGTTAAAGATGAACTCACTTCATTTGAATATAGCTAAATGTCAAAGTTTGACTTTTTGTCGCAGACGTTCGTTTGTTAACTTCACATATAATATTGATAGTAAGGATCTTTCTATTATATCTTTTAAAAAAGATCTTGGTGTAATTTTTGACCAAAAACTTAACTTTTTAAGACATTTTGATTTTCTAGTTGCTAAAAGCAGCTCAATGCTGGGCTTTGTTTTACGAAATTCAAAGGATTTTAAAGATCCGCATACTCTAAAAAGTCTTTATTTTGCATTTGTTAGGTCAACATTGGAATATTGCAATACCATATGGAATCCTTCATTCTCAATTCATTCTTTACGATTAGAAAAAATCCAAAGACGTTTCACTAAAGTCATTGTGAAAAGACTTGGATGGAATATTGACATGCCTTCTTATGACACAAGATGTAAGTTACTTGGAATGTTGCTTCTTTATACGCGAAGGAAATACTTCGCAGTTATGTTTGTTCGCGACGTAATGGCTGATCATATTGATTGTTCTCCTATTTTATCGTTAATCGGTATCAATGTGCCTGCTAGATTGCTTAGAAATAACATATTTTTTAATATCCCACATCACAGAACAGTTTATGCAGCCAATGAACCATTGTGCAGGTGTTTAAGAGAAACAAATACAATATTCGATGTGATAGATTTTAGTATGAGTAGACATGTATTTAAGTCAAATCTTTTATTGATGCTAAGCAACCCCAATGGTGCCATTGTTTAAAAAAAAAAAAAATTTAAATTAAAATTTTTTTATTTATTTATTTTATTATTTATAATCTAGTAATCACTGAAGTTTTGTAATACTTTGTTAGATGAAATAAACTAAACTAAAAACTAAAACTAAATAGGTCAATAAAGCTCCCCGAAGGAGAAGTATTGGAGACCTACTCGGCTCTCTCCGTTGATTGGCATTCTCATGGGCCACAAGTCATTGGGTACCCATGATGAGAATGGGAATTATCACATCCTATATGAAGAGGATGCCAAGGCGAAGAGGCATAGGAAGGATCATTCAACTTCCTCTGTGAGTGCCCAAGTTTGGCCCACACTAGGAAAAAAGCCCTTGGGGAATACTTCTTCCATGAACTGGGCTACAGGTTAGAGAACCTTCCACTTAACTGCATCCTAAAAGTCATTTAGGGCTCCAAACAGTTTAGTGAGGGTCTTAACCCCAATAACCTGGTCATCAACTCAATCCTCCTAACTAAGAATTGCTTTGGCTGATAAATGTTTCTTTGGGTTAAGATGGCAAGAGAACAATGAAAACCTTTCGCGAAAGGATGACCTCTTATACGGCCAATAGTCCAACTTTATAACATCTAAAATAAATAAATAAACTCTCAGTCAAACCCTTGTCCTTATTGGCAAACAAATCGTATTTTGATTAAGGAGCAGGTAAGTCAGTAATTTCTTTCGCAAACATGAAATATACCAAACCAAAAGTATCAGAAGGATTCAGAAGGCTAACAGAAATTTTCAGTCAAAATCAATTATCTTCAAAAAACCCTACGTCATCTAAAGAAAGAGTACAGCTTCAAGTTTTTGAAAGTTTTAAAATGGATTACTGATGGCTAAAATATAATCAAATTGTTGGAGGAAAACCCATATTTATATTGCAGCTCTCAAAAAAAGGTCGTTATATCAGCAACTTTCTCAAAAAAAACTTACCAACTAAAATTATCGGAGCATCCGGACAGTGGTGTTTTATTTCTGGATACCATTTCGATGTGACATTTTCAAACGATGATGGACTGGCCACGCTAAAGCATATCAGAAAAACATCTGTTTGTGGATATGAAAGTGGCCGTAGTCGATCATAATCCTCTTGGCCTGCAGTGTCCCATAAGCCAAGCGAAACCTGAATTGTGTCCACTTGCATTGGTGCCGAGTAATTATCAAATCTATGCCCAAAAGAAGAACAATCTTCGTTCTACATCACATGCAGCATACTGTTTTGTATCTACTTACACTGTAGGCACGTACTCTCCTGGAAAACTGTCCGTCGTGTATGATATTAACATGCATGTCTTTCCAACAGTACCATCTCCGACGACAACGCACTTAATTGGTCTTCCTGTTGACATCTAGAACACAAAAAACAAACCACAAGTGAGCCACATTCGATTGTCAAGCTAAAAAATGAAATATGAAATTAAGTGAACACTGGGCCGCCTACAGTTCAAAGCTGAGTATCAAACTACTTCCATTCAAATACTTAGTTTATTATTTAAAAAAAAAAAAAAATTGTTTGGAATGCAATTTAATAAAAACTGCAAATTATTTTAGAGGAATTTATTGCGGGTGTTGACGTTATGGATATAAATAGTAAATTAAGTCATTTGCATTATAGGGTGGCGCTCCCATTTCGTTGAATGAAAGAAATATTTATCTATGTATAGTTGAAACAACGTGAAATAGCCTTTGAATTTAGTATCCAAATCGTTTTAAAACAATTAGCTCATAGGATATTATAAAATTTAAGTAAATGACAACGCCTGAAGCTACCCTGGCCCAAACAAAGCAATGATTTTCCTCCCTTTATGGTGAAGGCACAGGTAGCACACAAAACCTCGCCTTAGCACCGCTGTTTCTGATTTACCTTACTTCTCTGTTGGTTTTCAAGATCTAGTTTAATAATTTGTACTGGTTCTTGGCTTGTTTGTGAATATTAAGAAATTTCTACTCATTAGTTGAAAGACTTCTCTTTACTAAGAACTTATTAAATAAAATAAAAATGAAACAAGGAGACTTTTCTTCTCCTATCACTTAAACTGAAAAATGAAAATGTCAGTATGCGCCTAAACACCCCACAAAAGGACGACTGACAGAAGACTGATGTGTTCAGTGCTATTCACTTGGCGGCTAACTTCAGCGCTTATATTTTGGTTGTATTCAGGGCAAAGAGTAGACCGCACAAGGTAGATAATACAGAGCAGCAACTCCTACCCAATTTACGGCAGAGTCGATAATACAGAGAGTCAACTGGTTTCCCATTTGCTAGAGACACCCTTAATTTTTTTGTAGTGAAATCATAGATAGCGTCTTTTTCTGAATAAACGGCAATATCCAACTTCAAGGAATTTATTATTTCGAGCGGAGTATTTTGATTTAAGCCTGAACTATACATCGAAACACAAAGAGAAAAGTGAAAAAATAAAGCTTTTAAAATACAAACATATTAAGAGACACCTGTTAGCAGCATTAGAAAAACTCTGAAAAGCATTTTGAAAAGTTAAATATTTCAAAAGAGGTAGAACCTTCTTTAAATCGGGATCGACAAAACTGATCAAAAATTTCAGGTTGTTTCGCAATCTTTGTCGGAAAAAAGGCTGTGACTATTTAAGTATTCACAAGAATTTCTAAAGTAAAATTCATAACAACAGTGCATAATGAAAGTTAACAAACAAGTTTCTAAAATGTTTTAAGCAAGTAGTAATAAAAGCATAGTTTTCTCAATTTGTGAAGTACTAGTAGGTATATCCTATAAAGCAACAAACTGTTTGAGTTATATATTTTGTATGAAACAGTTTTGGAAAAAAGTATACGGAGAAAAATTAAAATCGAATAAAAACTGAAAATGTAAATAAAATAAATAAAAAAATAGTTCCATTTTATTGGAAAAAAGCACTTTTATTTTTTTTTAATTTCACAAAAACTCAGAAAGATTGTCAGTATTTGACCAAAACTAATAAGAACATTGACTAGGTTAGGTTAGGTTGAATGGGGGGTGCAGCCACAAGTGGCAACACCTCACTCGGATCTCGAGGATCCATTGTGCTCCCCGGGAAATCAGAGGATGAGGAAATGGGAGGATTGGAGAGGTGGATGGTTATTGTGGTAGGGAACTCCCACTGAACCATTTGGAGCCCTGAGTGAATTTCAGGACGTTGCTCAGTGGGAGGTTAGAGATGTCGCCCAGTTCGTCGAAGAAGTATTCTCCGAGGGTTTTTTTCCGAGTGTGGGCCAAGCTAGGACACTCACAGAGGAAGTGGAAAGATCCCTCCTCTGCCTCCTCATCTTGGCATCCTCTACATAAAACGGATGTGCTAATGCCCATTCTCATCATGTGGGTACCCAACGAGTCGTTGTAATAGTTAATTGCATTTGTACAAAAAACATAAAAAACTACTAGAAGTGCCCATATTATTGTTTTATTCAAACAAACCTCAAATTTAAAAATCTTTTTTTTTTTTTTTTAATTTTACCTATTTTGTATTTTTTTAAATATCATAAAATGTATGGGTTTTTGAGTGCACTTATTAATGAGTTTTTTTTTTATTATTGTTTAGTTCATCTGTTAAAAACAAAGAATCTCTATGTTTATCAGGCATTTTCTGCAAAAAAAAGACTTCAAAGTCAAAACTTTGTTTCGGGAAGAAAATTTGAACAGCACTTAAAATTGAAAATCTGGCAACCCTTAACCTGTGGAAGCTAAACTTATGTCGATTTCCTTTGCAAAAACAAAAGCACTCTAAAAAAGTGCTTTTTTTTCGTGCTCACTGGAAACGAAAAGACAAATTTTTTTTTATCATTGTATGTGTGCTATTTTTGACAGCTCTCTTCCCTTGTCTTGTTGACGAAAACTATATAGAAAGAATGTTTTCGTAACTTTATTAATAAGTGCTCTTGGAACAAACCACCTCATCCAAATAATTATACACAACACTTTCAACAAAATTATTCACAGAATGCCTTTCGTTTTGTCCAAGCAATTTTAGAACATCAAACACTTCTTCGTCAGAATCGGAACTAGACGACGACTGATTATAGATATTTTGATAAATTGCAGCTAAAATTGAGCGATCCATTTTCACAAAATAGTTTTTTGTTTATTTTTATTTTCTCTCGTTCAAAGTCCTTTAACCAAAAATGCAAAATAATCAAACTGCAAACTGGTAAACGTCAAATGTTTTGTGTTGGTGTGCGTGAAAGTGCGTGTAAATCTTGTCTCTGAATCGAGATTCGTAAAAGTGCTTTTTCGGGGCAAAAAAAAAGTGATCTAGTGCCTCAATGTAACATATTTCGAGTGTACCACTGGAAATCGACATTAAATACAGTCTTAAATGCTATTATTTCTACAAGAAATTAAGACTATGATTAGGTCTCCATCATTAGTATTGACAGAGATATTGAATTTAACATAGGTCAGGGTACACCAAAGTTTTTTTTGTAAGAAAAGGCTTAATCTATCGAAAAGACTGGTCAATAGTGTAAAATTGCTTTACCACAGATTTGGATAAAAAACAAATTGATTCTGTTTGCCAATTGAAAATCTCATCAAAGATTAGTTTCTAAAATCTTTTTACATACTCCACGAACATACCCGAAAGTTTTTTCAACACAACAGCTGACTTTGACATAGAGCTTTCTTCACTGCTGGACGATGCCTCTAAAAACTGTAAAATAGAGCTGTAACAGAGAATCTGATGTATGGAAAATAAGAAAAAAATTACCCGGCTTTGAATCGGTATTCATTTGATAGAACAAATAACGAAACAAACCTGGTATGAGTTTGATTTTGTTTCATGTTAAATTTCACAGAGAGCTTTGAAAAGTAACAGCAAGCTTTGACGTTAAGCACCATCTTGTTGCTGAATATATAACTGAAAATACTGTGGATAGATGGTTTTTTTTTTTAACTGGAATGCTGTACTATATACTAGCATAAAAAAAACGCACCTAATAAAACTCAAACATCAAATTTTGCGTTTTTGGTTTTTACGACCAAAGTGCCCCGTAGTATAATTTATTTATTTATTTATAATTTTGCGCTGATGAGGTGATTGTTGCAGTCAATCAACTGAAACCCATCTTTTGTCACGATCTTCATGGAATTTTTCCTAATGTTATGAAATCGTGTATTGGTATTGTAATGCAAACCCAACATTTAATACCAATTTCCTAATCGAAAACGTTCAACCGAAAACACAAGCGGCAGCACTAGTGTAAGTGTAGAAATATACCAAGAGGGGAAATGTTTGACAGCAAAATACTGGAATGTGGAGACCATGTGGAAATTACTGGAAGTTCTAGATGTAATGTCATTCGATATAAATAGTCCGCCAAGGCAACCAGACGTCAGTTATCCGTTTTGATTTTAGAGTGATAATGTTAAGAGTGATGTCGTTTTCCAAAAACAAATTCACTCTTTCACTCCTTTTTCGTTTTATTTTGGAATTCGTTTTAAGCGATGTGACAGATTTGGAGTGATTGCATTGGTAGTGGTAAACTTGCTAGATTTTTTCTTTCACGTTCATGGTGGATTTACATGCATCTGCGAGTGCAGATGAAAATCTGAAAAAGACACAAGATGTAAAATTCATACTTGTCTGATAGAGAGGGAACGAATTTCCTAGTTATGGTTGCAGATGAAAAATTATGGTTGCAGATGAACATGTCCATAATATTAATAATCCTATTCGTCTCTCTTTTTAACTTTTGTGCTTTGTAATCTTCATCCGTCTCGCTTTACTTTTCTGCACTTCCGCAGTTGCAGATGCATGTAAACCCAGCATTAAGCAGAAAACAAGTATAAAAATCGTTCACTTGAATTTTAAAAGTTATTTAATGGTTTTCTAAAGAAAATTTATTAACTATCGCGGGCTTTTGGAGCTGACAAAAATTAAATAGAAACTGGGGCTTGCTTTGACAAGCAGTCAGGATGACAGTTTGTTTATGGATTGGTGTTCACTCCCTTGCACCTAAACAGAAACGGGAGTGAAAAAATCCCTCCAAAAGTTGTCTCCAAATCGCATTTTGGAAAACGTTTGGGAGTGATTTGGAGACTTTATTTGTCAGATCTGACATTCCAACTCTCCAATTCACTCCCAATTTGGTTTTTGGAAAACGACATGAGTTAATGTGATATCGAATAAAAGAGTAGAATTTAAGCCTTGCGCAAACCAATGCGGTGAGTGCGTGCGATGCGATTGCGATAAGTCAAATCCCTATGTAATCTTATGGACGTTTGACTTAATGCATAGGGATTTGACTAATCGCAATCGCATCGCACGCACTCACCGCATTGGTTTGCGCCAACCAATGCGGTGAGTGCGTGCGATGCGATTGCGATAAGTCAAATCCCTATGTAATCTTATGGACGTTTGACTTAATGCATAGGGATTTGACTAATCGCAATCGCATCGCACGCACTCACCGCATTGGTTTGCGCAAGGCTTAAATTGAAAGTTAAAGTTTTATTATTGCGAACTAAGCGCACGTTGCATTGGTGTCAGAAGTGTAAATAAATCTTATTTAAAAAAAAGAACGAGTTTGACTAGTAAAGTGTAAAAAAAAATTATTATATACAGTGAAAATGAGTAAGTTGTTAGATGAGCTCAACTGCATTGATCTTAAAAGTGGGCTAGGTAAGCGAAATCTTTCTAGAGCGGGATCGAAAAATGAGCTCGTCCTGCGTTTGCGCAACTATTTGGAACAGCAAGGGGAAGAAGTAAACACTTTTGTTTTTGAAACAGAAGTGGAGGAAGAGGAAGTAAGTGAAAGTGTAGATTTTTCTAGTATGATGAAGCTTTTGTTAGAACAGCGAAACGAGCAAAAGAAGGAACAGCAGAATGTTCTCGAACAACTTGAAGCACAACGAAACGAGCAAAAGAAGCTGATTGAAGAACAACGAAACGAACAAAAAAAGGAACAGGAGAATGTTCTCAAACAACTTGAAGCACAACGAAACGAGCAAAAGAAGCTGATTGAAGAACAACGAAACGAACAAATGAAGAAACAGCAGAATATTCTCGAAACACTTGAGGCGCAACAGAATGTCTTGGAAGGTCAGAAAAACATTCTAGAAGGTAAGTTGGGTAACATTGACAAAAATGTATGTGCCCTAGACGAACGCGTTGAAGGTGTGGAAAAACAGCTTTCTGTTGTAGAGAATCGTTTGGAAAACCGATGCGATAAAAAGTTCTCTGTTCTGTCCAAGGAATTAGACCAGGGGGTCGATTCTGCAACTGTGAAGCTGTGAAGTGATAAAAAATATCACAGCTTCACAGCGAATGCGATTCTCGTTCTGTGAAACAATAAAAACAAAGACGAAGTTCACATTGGTCGATTTGTTGAAGCTTCGTGCGAATAAATGCGATTGTTTTCTTGTTCTCCTTCTCTGTTACACCAATTTGTCGGTATTGACTTGCGGTCGATTCGTTGAACAATGTGAGCATTTTGGTCGATTTGTTGCTTCAACAAATCGACCAGTATGAACATCGCCAAACATCACAATTTCTTCACATGATAAATTATTTATCACAAATGAAATTGTCAGTGAAGTTTGAATTTGAAAAAAAAGTTTTTAATTGATTTTTTGGAGCAAAGCAAGATTTGGCAAATGACAAGTGAGTAGGTACATATGTACATATATAAGATAATTTAAAATAATCGTTATCTACGATGCAAAACAATTTCATTTGCAGACTTATAACTGTTGACGGCTCACATTTTCGTTTAAACGAGTGGATGGAACTAAGTGTTCAGTTGAACAGCTTAGGGAGAGCCTTAAAGATGGACCGAAATGGAGGAAGTATTGGAAAGATCTTGTGTAAGTTTTATAAGTAAAAACATTTTTGTAGACATGAAATCACTAAATATTTTCCTTTACGCATAGAATAAGTGTTCGAAGCCGCGACACCAGCGCGAAGGAACAACGCAGCAAAAGTGGGGTAAATGGTCCACCTCAGAAACAGACCGGCGAATAATAAACATTATTACACCAGAGGCTGTTCATGGTGTATCAGCAGCTGTGGCTGAGATAGGATTTGAAGAGATTTTGGTGGGTGTCCAGTTTAAGTTGGTTTTAAGACTTTACATTTTACGTTTTCTTATACAGATTGAGTGTGTCAATGATGAGGTTTCAAACCCAGAAATTTTTGTTCAGAAGAGCTTCCGATCCCGAGATCTGACCAATCAAGCAATAGTAGAATGCCAGTGCATCCGGGTGCACGTAAGCGACCGATAAAAAGGACGCTCAATAACTCCTTTGACGATGCTTTGGCAGCATATAAAGAGTTCGAGGAAAAACGCATAGAATTAGAAAAAAAAATTCAATTATCTAATTTTTGAAAACAACAAGATTTTGGTTGAGAACAATGTTCTGCAAAAGAATATCAGTGAAAAACTGGACAAATTGTTGACAGCATTGGGGAATAAACAATAAATAAATAAATTTTTTTGCAAATAAAAATTAAAATTGACGCAAAAATGACAACATTTATCATTAAGTACTTTTTAGTACATACTGTCAGAGTGATTTATCATTTTGAGTTCGGGAATCGCATCAGATATTTTTGTGAAGTGATAAAATGAAATGATGAATGTGGTACCCGTGGTGTGATGGATAGCATGTCCGCCTGTTAATCCAGAGGTTCGAGTTCGAATCCCACCAGAGGCAAAAATGTTTTTTCTACGGGTATCGCCTTTCGCGAGGAATTGGCAAGTCCTCCGTTAGTATTCATTGCCATGAAAAGCGCTTTCTCGATTAGCCGTTCGGAACCGGCAGAAAATTGTAGGTCCCCTCCATTCCCTCACAAGGGATGGTTGTGAGAAATGCGCTAGGCCCAGGGGCTCCTCGCTCTGTTGCGCCACCCTATTTATTTATTTATGATAAAATGAAAAAGCTCTGTCATTGAATAACTATATATAGAAGCTGACACCCGAATTAAACAACTTTCTCAAACTCGGCATAAGAAGATTGTTACCTAGCAATAGTCACACTATTTATTATTGTTCATGTTTTTGTCTCTGCTTTGCTTATTTCATACACAAACTATTTTGAAATAAGGGTAATTTGGCAGTTTAGGTTTTAAAATATGTCCCTTAAGGGATTTATTTCTGAAAATGGTATTGAGAAGCGACAACAATCTCTAATTTTGAAAATAAAATCTTTGAATAATTAATTAGTTGAGAAATGGTATTTTGTAATTTTAAATATTGTAAAAATAGTAATGGATCGGGAGTTACTCGGTTTAAGTTACCAAAAGACCCAAATCGCCGCAATATTTGGCTTTTAAACTCGGGAAATTGTAAATTAAATGAAATGAAAGAGAACCCTACCGTTGCCACCGTTTAGTATTTGCGCTGATCATTTTGAAAAAAAAAAAAAAGATTTGGGCTCAGGCGGTATTCGGTTACGTGTGCGTTAAGGCCTCAGCCCATAGAATCCGTTGCGTCCGTTCGCTGCCGGATTCACCTGACAGCTGTGAGTTTTGCCGGACACAACGGATAGGGGTGACCCATAGAATCCGTTGCGGTGTTTTGACAGATAAATTTAGTCAAAATGGGGGCGTTCAAGAATCTTATCCGGATAGCTTGTTGTTGTTGTTTACGTGTGGGAAATCGAAAAAAAAAAGTTATAATCGTCTAGCAATGATATTTTAAATGTTTTTCTGTTTTCAAAAGTCGAATTTTAATATTTCACAACTGTTGTCTGCAGCAATCTGGAAAAAGATATCTGGATCATATCTAAGATACGGCTATCCGAGATAGGATATCCGATAGGTTCTTGAACGCGCCCATTGTCAATTTAATTTAACTTCAAATTGGTTGTGACTGCGCATGTCTCTCTTCTGCCGAACGTCAAATTGGTTCTACTGCGCATGTCTCTCTTTTGCCGGACGCAAAAAGTTAAAAGTTGGGCTACTTTTTGCGTTTCGTCCGTTGCATCCGATGCTTATGGGTCACCTCTCATAAGATCGTGTGTATTTAATCGAGCTGTCAGGTGAATCCGAGAGCGAACGGACGCACCGGATTCTATGGGTCGGGGCCTTTACGATGCAGTTCCTAAATCTTATGTTAGAGAGAACAACATAAGAAATCAAAACACTGTCGATTCCAAGGAAGGATGTACAATGTACATATACTGAAAGAGGTGAAAGTATCTAATAATGTGCTTGAGTGAGAGACAAGGCAGCAGGGTGAATTCTTAATTCTTTTTTTTTTTTTTTATTTGAGCATAAAGACTTTTTTCTATTTGATAACATTTTGAATTTGATAACATATCCATTCCATACCAATCATACCGTCTTTCATGTAAGGGTGGTTAAGAAAAAAAAAACCCACGCTTTTAACCAGTTGTTTGGTTACATAGTTTGGTTACCCAGGATAACCGAAAAACTGGTTGACATTTTTTATTTTTACAATTTTTACGCATTATTCCTATCAAGCTTAAATTGGAATACTTATTTGTTATCAATAACTTTACTTTTAAATTCAAATAGTACTGCTAATTAACGAAGAGAATGTATGGAGCAGACATCCATTGAAATAAAGAGGAGAAAACTTGAATCTGTAGAAGATGAAAATATCTATATATGTTTCACTTTAAAACAATTTCTAATCTTTACAACCTCATCGGTAACCAACGAAACAATAATAAAAAATATCCTTTGGGACTAAATTTGCAAAAAGGTTGGTGAATTAACTATCTCCGATTCCAACGACGCTAGCGACATAAGAACTCCTTGTGGCGATTTTCTCCGGTGTCACTTCTATATATAGTTATTCAATGGCTCTGTGAAGACTGAAATGAAATAATTTTTATCAAGTTGTCTTTGAGCAGGCTCAAGGTCAAGAAAAACAATATTGTTAAATGGTTAACGACGTTTCGAGCATGGATACGCTCTTCATCAGGTAATAATTAGACATGAAATTAGTTTTCACAATTAATGAACATAGCAAGAATGAACTCCACAAATTCCTCAATTTTAATTTTTATCACTTCACAGCTTCACAGTTACAGAATCGACCCCCAGATCCGTAAAATCAAAATTCGAGAATCTGCTGGAGAGGTTGCAAAGGAAAAGGAGATGAAACCGCCAACATTTGATGGACAGTCTTCTTGGCCAGTTTACAAGAGACAATTTGAGGCAGCCGCGACAACCAACGGCTGGGATGACACAGACAAGTACATAGCACTGACTCTTGCTCTTAGAGAACCATCAGCTGAATTACTTCAAACAGTTCAAGCTGGTAAGAGCGGTGATTTCAGTTCTCTCGTGGCAGCTATAGATAAACGCTTTGGCGGTAGCCACTTGAAAGAAGTCTTCCGAGTCCAACTCAATAACAGAGTCCAGAAAAGGGGTGAAAGTCTACAACAGCTTCAAGCAGACGTCGAAAGACTGGTTCACCTGGCATATCCGGATGCTGGAGAAGAAATTATCAACCAGCTTGCTGCTGTTGAGTCCTTCGTTCGTGCCATTTCCGATATACATCTTCAGAGGTCTGTGCGAACTGCTAGAACACGTACTATTTCTGAAACTTTAGCATTCGCATTGACAATTGAAGCAGCAGAACAGGCTTCTCATGGAGTACAGGCTTCTCATGGAGTACGGCCATAGTCGAAGAATGCTCGTGCCAAAGAGCTGAAATACAAAAGAACCAGCGGAGCGGACTAGCAAGATGTTGGAACTGCAACAAGACCGGGCACTTACAGCGTCAATGCCGACTACCACCAAATAAAGCCGGTTGTCAACATTGCGAAAGCAAGAGATCCAACCCAGAACAAGGTAACAACAACACCAGCTTTACGTATCAGCCCGTTTCCCATCAGGGAAACGAGTAAGAACCAACTTCGAGGGGCAGAGGCTGGTTTCTTGTATCGATGGCCCCAGAACCACCATCCAGGTCTCTCAGACTAAACGAGGCAACAAAAGTCTGACTGCGGAGACTACACAACTATTAACTTGAACAAACATGTGGCTACCATCGACACTGGTGCCACAGCATCCATAGTACGTCGAGACCTGGTAAAGATGACGTGGCTTCATAACACCAATAGCTACCGTCTAAGAACCGCAACGGGAGAAGCAACAAGAGTACGAACATATGGAGAAGTGTGTCTCAAGATCCGACTGGCCGATCTAGTGTTTACTCATAAATTCCTGGTGGCAGATATATGTGACGAGTGCGTCATTGGAATCAACTTTATGAAACAGCACGGAGTTATTTTGGACATCGGTAATCAAGTTTTGAAGTACCAAAATTTGGAACTTCCAATGACCTATTCGAACGAAAGTACGTCGACATTGAGGACTGTCATCACGGAAGATTTGATTCTGCCTCCTTCTTCTGAAGTGTTCGTTTGGACAAAACTGGAAGGTGAGTTTGGAAGCCTTCGATACCTCATGGTGGAACCAGACCCAGAGTGTTCCTCCCAAAGCGTCATCATTGGAAAAACACTGGTAGCACCGAAAAACAAAATGGTCCCCGTGCGGTTACTAAACACCAGACGTTGCGAATCGGTTGCAGCAATTACGAGGATCACAGACGAAGCCCCGAGAAAAACTATAACTCCGGAGGAGCTCAAAACCATCAGAGCTAAAATACTGAATTCATCCAACCTTGATCACCAACAAACAAGGATGGCTGAAAATCTCCTACAAGAGTACACTGACATCTTCGCATCACCAAAGGGGAATATGGTAGGACACAGTTGGTGCAGCATCGCATCAACACAGGAGATGCAAGAGCGATTCGTCAAGCTGCAAGACGCCTTCCACTGGCCAAACAAGGTGAGGTTGAGGAAATGATAACAACAATGAAGAAGGACGGTCTTATCGAAAACTCCAAAAGTCCTTGGGCGTCACCAGTGGTGCTAGTGAAAAAGAAAGACGGAAGCACTCGTTTTGTGTGGACTACCGAAGGCTGAATGATGTGACTAAGAAGGACAGCTATCCCCTGCCCAGAATCAGTGATACCCTGGATGCCATGAAGGGAGCCCAGTGGTTCTCGACGCTGGACTTGAAGAGTGGATATTGGCAAGTTGAAATCCACCCAGATGATCGGGAAAAGACGGCGTTTTCTACAGGTAATGGGCTCTGGCAGTTCAAAATTATGCCGTTTGGGCTATGCAACGCTCCGGCAACATTCGAGCGTTTGATGGAGTGCGTTCTTCAAGACTGATCCTGAAAAAGTTGACTCCGTCAAAAATTGGGCAACACCACAGGACAAACATCAACTCAGAAGCTTTCTTGGTCTTGCCACATATTACCGACGTTTTGTTAAGAACTTTGCTGGAGTTGCAAAAAGTTTGCATCAGCTCACCGAAAAAGGGAAGCAGTTCAAATGGTCAGGTGAGTGTGAAAAATCTTTTCAGGAACTCAAATACCGCCTCTGTAACGCTCCAGTGCTGGCACATCCAACACCTGGCAAAACATTCATCATCGACGCAGATGCAAGCAACGTTGGAATCGGGGCGGTACTATCCCAAGTGCATAATGGCGAAGAGAAAGTGGTGGCATATTACAGTAAGGTCCTCTCGAAGCCTGAAAGAAACTACTGCGTGACCAGAAGGGAACTGCTAGCTCTTATCTTGGCAACAAAGCACTTCCATAAGTACATCTATGAACAGAAATTCCTTCTGCGGACAGACCATGGTGCTCTGAACTGGCTGTTGAACTTCAAAAATCCAGAAGGTCAAGTCACAAGGTGGATAGAAAGACTGCAGACCAGATTCAATACCAGATTCAACACCGAAGAGGAAAGCTGCATTCAAACGCCGCCGCCGACGCATTATCCAGAAGACCTTGCAAAGTTGATTGCAAGCATTGTAGGGGGCAAGAAGACAAAGAAATCATTACCGCTCAGCGACTAAGAGCTGACCCCATAAGCGGATGGAGCAATTATGAAGTGAGGACTGCACAACAGGAGGATCCAGATATCGAACCCATTCTCGCATGGAAAGAAAATTTCCATCCCAAATCAAGAAGCCAAAACGGTGGTCGACCAGATTGTGTTTAACTGGGTGAGTAGGTTTGGCGTGCCTATGGAACTCCATTCCGACCAAGGGAGGAACTTTGAGTCAAACATCATCCAAGGAGTGTGCGGACTACTTGGCATTAAGAAGACGAGAACCACACCGCTTCATCCACAATCTGATGGGATGGTTGAAAGATTCAACCGGACCTTGAAAGAACACCTCACCAAGGTCGTAGGCGACTACCAAAGAGACTAGGATAGGCACGTACCGCTATTCCTGATGGCCTATAGAAGTGCAGGACATAGCTCGACATGACAAACACTATCTGACATCCTGTTCGGGAAAACCATGCGGCTGCCCAGCGAACTTAAATTTGGATGCCCCACAGAGGAGCCACAGGATACAAACGAGTATGTGGACGACCTCAAGGAGAGACTCGCTGACATCCATAAAAGAACAAGGGAGCGGATGAAAACCTACAGCGACCGGATGAAGACACGGTACGACACAAAAGCGACAACGGCAGGATTCCAAGCAGGAGATCGTGTGTGGCTTTATAATCCTCATCGTCGAAAGGGATTGTCACCGAGACTTCAGTAGAACTGGGAAGGTCCTTATACTGTTGTCACGAGGATTAACGATGTGGTTTACCGCATCCAAAGGGAACTAAGAGGCAAGTTAAAAGTAGTTCATTGTGACCGGCTGCATCGATATAGTGGCGAGGCTGCAGATGGAATTATTCGGGACGAACAATCTTAAGGAAGGGGCAGTGTAATGCAAACCCAACATTTAATACTAATTTCCTAATCGGAAACGTTCAACCGAAAACACAAGCGGCAACTCTAGTGTAGGTGTAGAAATATACCAGGAGGATAAATGTTTGACAGCAAAAATACTGGGGTGTGGAGACCATGTGGAAATTATTGGGAAGTTCTAGATGTAATGTCATTCGATATAAATAGGCTGCCGAGGCAACCAGATGTCAGTTTTGATTATAGAGTGATAATGTTAAGAGTGAGTTAATGTGATTATTAATTAGTTGAGTTCGAATAAAGTGTATATCGGAAGTAGATACTGAATAAAAGAGGTAGAATTAAATTGAAAGGTAAATTTTTATTATTGTGAACTAAGCGCACGTTACAATATTTATATAAGAAATCAAAAACAAAACAATAAAACTAAAAGATCAAATTTTGCGTTTTAGCTTTTTGGGACCACAGTGCCCCGTAGCATAATTTATTTATTTATTTATAATTCTGCGCCAATAACAGACTGTTGTAGTATGTTTTGTGAAATTGATGAGGTGATTGTTGCAGTCAATCAACAGAAACCCATCTTTTATCACGATCTTCATGGAATTTTTCCTAATGTTCTGAAATCGTGTGTTGGTATTTTAAGTTTGCCGCTTCAAATAATTTTCAACAAATCCTTGTCTTCTGGGGAGTTTTTAGAGGAATGTAAAATTTCCTGCATTACTCCTTTTTTAAGCCAGGGAAAAAAGAACAAGAAGTTAGTTATAGGCCTATAAGCCAAATGCCTACCGTGCCCAAATTGCTTGATTGTACAGAAAAAGTTTTTCAATATTATTGAAAACTGTTTTTCCCACGTTCAGCATAGTTTTTACAAGGGACAATCCACATGTACAGATTTGGCCGAGTTCACTAATTTTTGTTCCTCGGCTATGGAAAAGGTTGTACAAGTTGATACTGATCCCAGTGGGACGGCTGAATATAAAATGCGAATAGAAGTAACTGACCTATTTGAATCATAAAGAAAGTTTAAATAATTTATGGCAATGAACAAAACAAACAGGTTTATTACCCCAGGTGGCACTCCAGCAAAACTGGAAAATCCACTCTCTAAAGAGATCGGTCCTATGGATTCTGGGAGGACCACTTATTGCTTAACTAATTTTGAAAAACGGAGTACGAAAATACAGAGAACTCCCCCAAAAAACTATTCTTAAATGGTTACACAATCGAAAACCCCAGCTAAGACAAATGATGTAAAAGTCATTAGCCAAAACCAATCACCAAATCACGCAGGACAACAGAGTTTCAAAGAAATCAAAGAAAACTGCCAAACCGAATCAAAAGATTACTTTGATGAATGGCTTAAGGAAAAAGCAGCAAGAAAGCAGCTTGAAGCCTTAGTTCAAAGTCTTCAGAAGCAAGTAAAAAGACTCGAAGAAAAGGTGTCCTTCTTTGCCAAGGAACACAAGTCTACGGTTCAGGCAAATCAACAAGATACTGTTACTGACTGACGAAGAATAACTTTTATTTGAAACTGAAAGAAAAAGAAATAAGCGCACTGCTGCGGAAGGTAGCCCTGAATTACACATAAAGTCAAACAAAATCAGCAAACCTCGAAATTTGAAAATAAAAAAGAATTGGGTACTACAAAGAATAATGCAAATAATGTGCTAGCCAATGCTAAACCGAAGTCTTTGTCTAAAGGCAACAGAAAAACTGTACCACCTACCACCTCCAATTATGATAACAGGATTCCCAATTTTTGGAGATCTTAAGAAAATTATTGAGAAATGTACCTACTAAAAAAGCTTGCAAATATACATCGTATAACGAAGACAATTGGAAAGTCAATGTCGAGGAAGATGATGACTATAGACTATGGTCACTGAGGAACTAAGCAAACATAAAATTTAGTGGCACTCATATGAAAACAGATCCACAAGACCAATAAAAGTAGTAGCCAGAGGCCTACATTCCTCATGTTCTCCAAAAGAATTAGTAGAAGACCTTGTTCAAGCAGGCTTTCAAGCCTTTGATGCGGTCAATCTTGGGGAACCAATAATAATAAAGAGATCCCTGCCTTTATTCATGCCATTTTTTGACAGCAAACAAAGTCTTGAAAATGTCTATAGTATTCGATCAATCTTGGGCATAAAAGTCAAAATTGAACCACTGCGAAAATCAAAAATTGTTCCGCAATGTAAACGATGCCAAGCGTTTGGCCACACCCAAAAATATTGCAACCACGAGTTTGCTTGTGCTAAGTGTGAAGGAAAACACGCAACTAAAAACTGTCCATCAAGCAAAGAACAGGAAGCAAAATGTGTAAACTGTCAAGGTAATCACCCTGCGAGCTATAAAGGCTGTTAAGTTGTTAATTTAAATTTTCAAAAATCCGAAAGCAAAATCATATACGGTGAAATAAAGCCTAGCAACTCAGCAAACACAAAAAGAACTCCTGAAGCTGATGATAAAACTAAGAAAGAACTTCCTAAGGAAGCTGTCAAAAGCAAAAGCGATGAAAATAAATTCTATTCACAGATTGTTAAAAACGTGCGGAAGAATGAAGAAACTTCCATTAAAGAAATTCTTGAACTTATTCTTAAAAGAATTGACAATCAGCATTTGAACATCAAACGGCTAAGTGAAGAAATCGCTCTTAAAAAGCAATGATGGACAGAACCCTAAAAATTGGAATGGAACATGGAATGCAAACGGTCTTTTACACCATTTATCAGAATTAAAAATCTTCTTAGACATCGAATACATAGATATTTGTCTGGTGTCCGAAACTCATTTCTCAAGTGGACTGGTTCTTGATGATTTAATATCAAACTATATTTGCTACCACGCTCCTCATTCAGCTGATAAGGCTAGAGGTGGATCGGCAATCCTGATAAAAAAGAGCTTAAAACAACATGAAGAAGCTATGTTTACAAACGAGAATATGCAAGTAGTAAAGAAGACTTTAAGTTGGCATCAATATACTGCCCGCCAAGGCGTTCCTCGACTGAAGATTATATAGAACTGCTAAATCTACTAGGACATAACTTCCTTGTTGGCGGTGGCTTCAATGCTAAGCACACCAATTGGGGATCCAGGCTTATAAAATCAAAAGGCAGAAGGCTTTACAAAGCATACCTCAAATACAATTGTGAGTTTTATTCTTCCAGATCACCAACTTACTGACCATCGGATACTAGTAAAATAATAGACCTTGTTGACTTTTTCATAGTTTTAAGGCATCGAAGGTAATTATGACTTATCATCACATCATACACCGGTGATTTTATCACTCAATGAATCAGAGATAATGGAAAAAAGTAGTCCTAAACTTGTAAGTAATAAAACAAACTGGAGTGATTTCAGGGAAAAGCTTGAAAGCTATACAAATCTCGCATCCCCTATGGAAACAAAAGAGCAAACCAACCTTGAAGTAGAACAATTCATTGCCGATGTTTAACAAGCTGCAGAAGAAAGTACACCAACTTACTCGAGTAGGAGGCAAACTCAAAAAAATACCCTGTCGAGATAAGAGAGTTGATATTGGAGAAAAGAAGAGCTCGAAGAAAATGGCAAAATACTAGATTTCCAGACGACAAAACAGCGTTTAACCGTCTAAGCAATGAACTGAAAAAACAAATCTACGAATTCAAAAATGATTCATTAAGTAGATTCCTGAAAAATTTAACGACCTATGCTACAACCAATTATTCGCTCTGGAAAGCAACTAAGCGCCTGAAAAGACCGCAGTTACAAAACCCGCCAATAAAATCTCTATACGGGAATTGGATCGGAAATCTGAAAGAAAAAGCTAACGTGTTGCAGAACATCTTGCGAATGTTCTTAAATTATTCCCAGCAAACACATCTGAAAACAGCTTAGAGTTTATTGATAAAGTAGATGAAGTTGACATACCAATTGTCACACTCAAAGAAATAAAAAGTATGTGTCGAAATCAACTATCGAACAAAAAATCACCTGGGTACGATCTAATAACTACTCAGGTTATGAAAGAAATGCCATCAAAAGCCTTCATAAAACTCCCATTCAAAATAAATACATGATGTTGCTCAAGCATTCGACAAGGTATGGCATGAGGGGCTAGAGTACAAACTGCAAACCCAGGCAGTACTATGAAATACTAAAGTCTTATATCTCAAACCGGCTCTTCAGAGTACGGTATGATCAAGAATATTCAAAGCTAAGTAAAATACAAGCCGGTGTTACACAAGGAAGCGTCCTAGGACCTATCTTGTATTTGCTATATACAAGGGATATTCCAGTGGATAACAACACCATTATGGCTACTTTTTCAGAAGATGCTGCAATTTTGGCATCCAGTAAGTGAGTCGTCAAGGCTGCTGAGAAATTGCAAAATGCCGTCGACACCGTAAGTGATTGGACCAAAACATGGCGTATCAAGCTCAATGAAGCTAAATCTGCACATATAAACTTTACAAATAAAAAGTTAAGCTACGTTCAAGTATTCATCAACAATTAAGCTGTACCTTACGCCAATACGGCCAAATACCTTATGATGAATTTGGATGCAAAGCTAAAATGGATAGAGCATATCAAAAAGAAAAGGGAAGAGCTCAACTTGAAGTATAAAAAAATGTACTGGTTACTCGGTAGAAATTCTGACTTATCTGTCAAAAATAAAATAATGCTTTATAAACAAGTACTTAGACCTGTTTGGACCTATGTAATGCAATTATGGGGCTGTTCGTGGAATAGTAAATGCACCATTGTATATAAGAAATAGTGATTTACATCGTGACCTACAAATAGAAATGGTTATAGAAGTTGTCAGAAAACATGCTGTATCACACAATCTGCGACTAAATAGTCATATCAACTCTGAAATGGAGTCCGTATTAAATACGGGAGGCAATGTTCGGAGATTAAGAAGAACCAAGCCACACGAGCTAATGGTCTAAGAGTCAGCATTAAAAGTTTAAGCTTCCCCTAAAGCGATTATATTAATGAGAAAGTAAAATCTGTTGTCGATCATTCATACCTTGGTTCTGATTACGAGGAGTTTTTAGTGAGGTTAGAATCCCACACTACTTGGTGTCGAATACTGCCAAGTGTCCTTTGAAGATTTCCTCCTGACAAAAACAAAAAAAAAAAAAGTTGATACTGTCTACACTGACTTTGTAAAAGCATTAAGCAGAAGCATTTAGCCCAGTGCCCGTGCAGTGTCGGGTTAGCACTGCAGCGCCTCCCCGCTTGTCGTAAAAGGCGACTAAAGGAACAATCATATCTAGACGACTAACATCAAAGTGAGTCTAGCGACACACATAATACCTAAAAACTCTCCCCAAGTATGCATGCAGATCCCGGGGTTGACACGACTGGAGATCACCGGTGTAGTAAAAGGGAAGTCAAACTCATTAAATGGAGCATGCATGTGTCGAAAACGATGAAAGGAAAATTTTTGAAAAATTTTGAGCATTATGGATGTACTTGCAAACATAAGAAGCACTACCCCGCCAGGCAGTTCCATTGCTATGCATGGAGCTGATCCTGGACCGAGCAGCAATGTTCGGGTCAGAGCTATACGGATTCCGGGGGCTAGCAAAGTAATGCGACGAGTTGGACGAAAATTTAGAGTCGCGAGTTGGAACGTTGGAAGTATGACTGGTAGAAGTCTCGAACTCAAAGAGATGATGAGAAGGAGGCGAGTGGACATCTTGTGTGTTCAGGAAACGAAATGGCGAAACACAGCAAACAAAGCCCGTTTCTTAGATGTAAAGACCAAGGCTTATAAGATGTTCTACTATGGAACAGAACAAGGTAGGAACGGAGTCGGTATCATCCTTGACCAAAGTTTATATAACAGCGTGTTGACCATTTTGAAGTCCAGTGACCGTTTGATGTCTCTTAAATTGGTGATGGAAGGAAAGGTCTGGAATATAATCAGTGCATATGCTCCCCAAATAGGGTGTGAGCAGGAGGAAAAAGATGCATTCTGGCTTGATTTTCATAACCTACTTAAGAACATCCCAAAAGAAGAGTATTTGTTTGTTGGAGGAGATTTGAATGGACATGTCGGGAAGACAAACGAGGATTATGAAGACTGCCATGGAGGTTTGGGATTCGGCACCAGGAACACTTCTGGTGAAGATATTCTAAATATGTGCAAGTCATACGGTCTAATCGTACTAAATACCATGTTCATCAAACAAGACCGACACCTTATCACATACAGCAGTGGAGGAAATGAAACCCAGATTGATTACCATTTGGTAACCAATTACATGAAATCTCGGGTGAAGGACTGCAAAGTGATACTAGGAGAAGCTGCCGCTCAACAACACCGTCTTCTTTTAACAGAATTTTTTTACGGATGCGGTGAAGGAAGTCAAACAAACAAAGGCTCCTAGGAGAATCAAGTGGTACAATCTGGAGAAAACCAAAGGACAGCAATTCATTTCGTATATGCAAAGTCAGCTGTGTAATACCATCGACGCAGTTTCAAATACAATGACGGCACAAAATATGTGGGATCGCCTACAACGAACCTGCTTAGAGAGAGACAAATCACTGTTAGGAGTCTCAAAAGGACACCACCAACAAGCTAAAGAAACCTGGTGGTGGGATGATGAAGCTAAAGCAGTGATTAGAAAGAAGAAAGCAGCTTTCCAAGCTTGGTCGAAGTGCCCCTCAAGAAATACAAATGAAAAAGCGCGTCTCAAAATGGAATACAAGAGCTGCAGAAAAGAAGCGAAGAAAAAAAGGGCCCAACTTCAAGTAAAAAGCACGGAGGGCCTGTATCGAGAGCTGGAAGAGATTTCTGCCCCAGCTGCTGAAGCAAATCAGGCAATCCAAGAGCTAAGACAAAGCAACTTGAATAAGGGAGCAACCATTTTCAAAATAGCCGCTCAGAGAAGGAGAAATGCGCAGGAGATTCGTTCGCCGAAGTTCATAAATGATGCTCAAGGACTGCTACTTGTGGATGACGACAAAATTCTTCACAGGTGGCGACAGTATTGTGATGATCTTTTGAATTAACAGTTTCCTCGGCGCCACTTTCCATCAGCTGCACCTAACTTTACGGAAGTATCCGACGTCACAGTCGAAGAAGTTAGGGAGGCAGTTAAGAACTCCAAAAAAGGCAAAGCGATTGGGCCAGACGAGGTACCATATGAATTTTGGAAAAATATGGGAGACATCGGGTTGAGATGGCTCACGATTCTCATCTCCAAACTTATAAGAGGTGACAGTTTGCCTAATCAATGCAGGGAAATTTGTCTTCTTCAAATGTACAAGGGAAAGGGAGATACCAGAAGCTGTGACAACTATCGTTCGATCAAGTTGATGTCCTGTACTATGAAGATCGTTGAGCGGGTTTTGGATAGCCGACTGCGGAAAATAATAAGGCTGTCTGATGACCAATGCGGGTTTGTCGAGTGTAAGTCAACTACAGACGCAATCCAAAGTATAAGGATCATCATGGAAAAACACCGAGATGCCTTAGAGGATTTGCATATTGTGTTGGTTGAATTCGAAAAAGCATTCGATCGACAACCTCGAGATTTGATATGGGTGGCCCTCAGACACCGAGGAGTTCCTGAATCCTATGTGCGAATAATTATGGACATGTACGAGGGAGCAGTTACAAAAGTGAGATGCCCAGCTGGAGTCACCGAAGAATTCCAAATAACAGTAGGTATACATCAGGGAAGTGTCTTAAGTCCACTGCTCTTTATTGCTTTTCTGGATTATTTGCCCGAAGGAAAAGTAACGGACAATAAAGTACAACAATTATTCTTTGCTGACGATGGAGCCATCATTAGCGAGGATCCTACATCCCTGCAACGAGCACTTGACGTTTGGATTGATGTTCTGGAAGGAAATGGGTACCGTATTAGCGCTAAAAGGACTGAATACCTGTGCTGCCCTTTTTCTGATCCAGAAAAGCCTATTCCAGACATTTATTTGAATGGAAATGTGCTTCCCAAGTGTGAAAAGTTTAAATATCTGGGATCTATGATCAATAGTGAAGCAACTTGTGATGAAGACATCAATCATCGAGTAAGCGTAGGGTGGATGAAGTGGCGAGAAAACTCCGCTATCTTCTGTGATCGAAAAATGCCTGATGAATGACTCTATCCAGCAGTTGTCCGTGCAGCTCTGACATACGGTTCACAATGTTGGACAATGTACAAAAAGTATGAGAGCAAATTGACGGTAGCCGAAATGAAGATGTTTCGGATGACAACAGGAGTAACAAAGCTTGATCGAATTAGAAGTACTAGGATCCGTGGAAGCCTTCATGTCAAAAGTACCATCTTGGACAAAATTCAGCACGACCGGCTCAGTTGGTATTTTCATGTTCAAAGGAGAGATCCGCAGAACCCCGTCCAAAAGGCAATATCGTACAACGCTTCAACAAATTCGCGACGAAAAAGAAAAGGCAGGCCAAGCAAATGCAAAAACAGCAGCATTTGGTTGGCCTCAGACATGGAACAATCCAAAACCGGGAGGCTTGCCGACGCTTTCTGAGGTCAACGCGGCGTACCCCACAGGCGGATCACTAGTGTGAAGCAGAAAAGTGGGAGAGTTGTGAGCGCTTCAAGATCACGACTCGTAACGCCGGAAATGAAAAGAAGAAGATTTAGCCCATTATGCTAAATTTGCAGTTACTAAAGCGTCATGGGGACTTATTGGATTGTGAAGTTTACGTTCTAAAAAAAAAAAAGGGTATAGCAGTTTTCCACTTTAGTGGGGCGATGAGCGTGTATGAGCTTTTAAAAATGTAAAAAAAAGCAATCGTATGAAATACTCGAACGCGTCAGATATTCATAGAGTATACGACGCGCTTTGTCTTTCTGATAACCGACAAATATTAATCTGACGATTAACTTTGGGCAAAGGGGCGTAAAGAGAGGTTGAAAAAAAGTTATTCGAGCGTGTCAAATTTTTAAGGTGAATGTAAAGTGTACTCAAAAAAAGTGTATATTTCAATAATCTGACGATTTAAACGTGGGCATAAGTCATGGCTAAGATCATGGCACGAACAGTGTTATTCGGATCATATGCCAATTTCTATTGACTTGAAAATAAGCAATGGTGATCAAACGCATTGTTCAGCATTCACGGAATTAGCTATACCACGATTATTATGGCGACAAAGTCTCAAAAACAGATATCAAGATTCAAGAAGCGTTAGATGTAGAACTCGGTGCATCAAAATCGAGAGATGAAATATGTAATCTCTATTGAAAAAATCCAAGATATAATTCGAAAGAAGCATTTTAAAGAGACTTGTTCGCGTAAGAGAAATCAATATTTTGAAGAAAAAGCTCATACTATCATCGCGAGCAAAATACTAAAGAGTTCTGGAAAGCAGTCCGTTTTGTAAATGGAACAAAACTTAAAATTAGCATTAATATCACTGGTTCGGATCTAAAAACCAACTTCCAATCTATTCTCAATTTAGAGACAACAGAGATGCCTTTTCTTTACTGCGTTAATTATATTGAAGATCAAAAAATGGATCATCCTTTCACATCTTCCGAACTAAAATCAGTATTAAGAAAATGAAAGAAGACAAAACTCCCGGAGAAGATCTCATAGCTCATGAATTTTATAAGTAGGTATTGTTCTGATGATTTTACCAACTATCTTCTTGAAAGCCTAAATGAGTTATACGAAAACGATTTAGTCCCAACATCCTTTAATTCGTCGGTTATTCTTCCAGTTTTCAAAAAAAGAGACCCGAACATGGTTGAAAATTATAGAGGTATCTATCTCACTGCTAAATACTGTTCGTAAGATTTTCGGAAGTATTTTATATAAACGTCTCACGAATTGGGTGGAAGAGCATCAGATACTCAGTGAATGCCAAGCTGGATTCCGTCCAAGCTACTCCACTGTTGACCAAGTTTTAACACTTAATACCTACTATTATAGACATTTATCATTCTGAAGGCAAAAACATTTCTGCATATTTTGTAGACTTCAAATCCGCATTTGATAGCGTTGATCGTGATTTAATGTTTTATAAACTGTCTGCATTAGGACTTCCTTTTAAAGTGCTGAAAAAAAAAAAAAAAAAAATATACCATAACTGTACTGCAAAGGTCTGGAATGGCGTCAAAATGTCAGAAAGTTACGCCACCACGTCAGGATTGAGGCAAGGATGCGTCTTAAGTACTCTCCTTTTCTCCATTTACAAAAATTATATAGTATCCTATCTTAATGGAGGGATCGAAATAAGTGGAACTAAAATCAAAGTTTTGATGTACGCTGATGATATAGTTCTGTTAGCTGATACTCCTATAAACCAATGTAAGTCCCAAATAATAATTTTTGGTAGAGGAAAGAGACAGAGGAATGGGAACTACATCTGGAAACAGGAGAGGGAAGTTGTGGAAGTAGTCGATAATTATAAATATCTTGGTGTTATACTAACACCACAAAACAACATGAAACTTCTCTTAGCAGAAAAATTAAACCTGGTCAACATGTATGAAGAATAAAAATATAGGACACCGTGCGAAATACCAAATCTTCGATGCTACAGCGAGGTCGGTTATGTTGTACGCAGCCCAAGTTTGGGGATACCTTCAAAATGAGAGTGTGGAGCAGTTGCTCAGATTCTTTCTGAAAAGAGTATTGCTCCTTCCCTTGAACACACCCACTTATTAATGCTCATCTCTACGCTGAAGCTCCATTTTGATTACGTCCTTAAAGTGTTTAGCATGAAAGAAGCTCGCTTACTTAAAATAGTAGCAACGCATGCTCGAATCAAAAAAACAGCATGCTTCGAAAAATGGAAGGAACTAGCGGAGGGTGTAGGATGTCCTATTAACCTTACGGGAGTTAATCTAAGACAAACCAAAGAAGAGCTTTACAATGTACTGCAGGCTTTTGATGAAAAAATGCATAAAGCCTTTATTGAACAGGCAAAATCATCAATATACAGAATATATTACTCAAAACTGGAGCATGACCTTAGAACGTTAAATTACTTCGAAGATAATATGGATGCAGACAAAATCTCAACAATATTTAAAGCTAGAGGAGAGTTGCTGCCATTAAATTACATCCCCCACCGCACCGGTCCGATCTTCCCATAATCTGCAGCTTGTGTAATTTGAATGTTCGTGAAGATATTAAGCATTTTATTGGAGTCTGCCTCATACTAACAGAACTAAGAAAACTACACTTGGGAAAATCGAACTACGAAACGGATGAAGTTCTTCAAATACTGAACGGTCGAGACTGGACTGCTCTTATCAATTTTGTGAAAACTGCGCTACGATATCGAAACCAAATATTAAATGAAGCGTTTTAATTTATATAAATATGTAACTTTTTTTTCTATTTTGTTTTACTTTAAACTTGTCATTCTGGCACACGGCTTTTGCCATGTCGTAAAAGATTTGTTAAGTTTAGCCTTCATACGCTACGTTCGCTTTTCTTTATTTTCTTAATCATGTCTGCTTGTGCTATTTGCAATAAAATAGAACCCACTGATTCTTTTTCATGTGGTATCTGTAACTCACTATTGCATTTAAACTGCGCTAAAATTAAAAAGTCGGACTTGAATATCATCAAATCTAAAAAGAATTTTTTCATCAAATGCGATAAATGTTGCTCTAGTGCACTCAACAATTATATTCACAACATTGATAATTTTATTCATGGTGTAATCCTAAATCTAAATTGTCTAAAAAATGAATTTCCGAATTTATGCAACAACACAAACGTTGATCTTAGTGAAATGGGTGTCACAACGCGAAGCAAATTAAAAAAAAAAGACAAAGTCAATGAACCTTCTGCCGGCAACTATATCAAAAGCTTTAATTGTCCCTCGGTTTCCCATCAAGTGAAATTACCACTGCCAACTTTGCCGAATTCATTTGCGACCCTTCCCGCCACTCCACCTACGATTATTGTCCAACACAACTAGGGATGCTCATGGAAAAAAAACATCGATGTTTTATTCGATGTGATACATCGTAACCTTACATCGATGTTTGTCGATGCATCGCATAAAAACATCGATGTTTTCGATGTATCGATGTTTTTTGAGCAAAGCGTACGCGTCGCGTGTGCAGCTGCACATCGTGTAGTCTGTCTCTGTAGGGCTATTCCAGAAAGCGCGGCGGATCGTATTTAAAGCGATAACTCAATTGCGAGGGCTTTAGGTTATTCTGAAAAGCGAACATGGTTAGAAATTAAACTTCCATTATTTCCATTTGGAAGTCTTATGCATCCACTCAAATGTCATCTATTTCCTAATTTCCCAGTGAAAATTCCAAGTTTCCCTAAGTATCCGCAGAAAATATTTTCAAGAACGGAGATAAAAGCAAAATTTTTGGTAATCAAACAAATTTTTAAATGCAGTTATATTTTCTATGCTATTGTTTTATACATTTGAAGGTGATGCTGGTTATACTCTTGAACCGTGGTTAATTACACCTTATAGAGCAGCTCTTGGGAACATCAGTCAAGCAAAGTACAATACGGTGCATTTAAAATTTCGAAGTACTTAGAGAGATGTTTTGGAGTTCTCAAAGGAGGGTTCCGATGCCTATTGCACTCAAGACAGCTGTATTACCAGCCGGAAAAGGGAGTCTGGATTACTAACGTGTGTGCCACCTTGCTTAAGATTTGTTTCAAATCATTAATAGCTGTAGAAAATTGCTATCCTTTCGTGTTGTTGCATAAATTCAACAAGCATCAAAAATCGTTGTGTCGTGGTGTGTTTTTGACTCCTTTAATAAAAAAAAGGAAAATTACTCTCAATTCAATTGATGATAATTAAATTTTTCATTATATTAACATTTTTCTATCAATCCGCTTGTAATTCGAAACTACAACACCTATCGCTTTTGAAAACGAAATGAATTATGTCAAAAAGGTATAGTTTCTGCAAAAGAAAAGAATGACGTTTGGAAAGCGCTTACGCTTTCCACAGGAAAAAAAATTAAAAGCGATTCGCTTTTGAGAATACGAAAATTCATTTCCGCCACCAAAAGCGATCAGCCGCGCTTTCTGGAATAGCCCTACTGGATATATAAAGTAAAGGAGAAGAGAGCATATTATGTATGACATAATTTGAACAGAAACAACACTGAAATCGATTTGGTTAGGTACTGTAACTGTGAGTTGTGAGTGTGTTTTGTACGATGCTTGCTTTATTCAAAATGGATCGAATGAAATACACCATCCAACTGATACATAAATTGAAAGAAAAG
This sequence comes from Melanostoma scalare, assembly GCA_949752695.1. Classification (NCBI taxonomy): domain Eukaryota; kingdom Metazoa; phylum Arthropoda; class Insecta; order Diptera; family Syrphidae; genus Melanostoma; species Melanostoma scalare. The sequence continues at coordinate 165,512,193 of OX456985.1, read as the reverse complement.
AGAGAGCATGTGAAATAAATTTCACTGTAGATTTGGCACTTTCAGTGAGTCTTTTTAGTTTTTAATGCTTGCTGCATTCGATGCATCGAATAAAAAAACATCGATGTATCGGTAAACATCGAAAGGGTGCGAAACATCGGATTTATTCGATACATCGAACAGTAAACATCGATGTTTTCGATGTATCGATGTTTTTTGAGCAACCCTAAACACAACACCAGTGATAATACGAAGAAAGGTGCAAAAGGAAATCGGAAAAACGAGTTGGACGTTGTTGTTGGTAAAAATAATAATGTGTTCGCTTATATGGATCTCGGTGCCAAAGCTAACACGACTAATGCTGCTGCTGTTTGTGCTGCAGCTCGAGCTGCTGTGGCTTCTGATGTGGATGTTGTTGTTGCTGGTGATATACTGATTGCCGATGCTGATGCTGTTTCTTCTGATGTGTCTGCGGATATTGTAAATTCTCATTCTCAATTTCCATCTGCCTCTGATTCTTCATGTGCTGATAATGAATATTTTCAAACCGTCATAAACAATAAAAACACTTTTTCCTACAATAATAATAACCAAATCCATAGTCATAAACATATCAACAAAATATATGGTTCTGATTTATTTTCTTCGTTAAATGAGAGAACTGTTTCTAATTACAAATGGTTCCATGTTTCCAAGTTTCGTGCTGATACTGATCCTATTCTTTTGACAAATCATATCGCATCTAAAACTGACATTGCAGCTGAACAGATAAAGTGTTTTAAACTTATTAAACTCAACGCAGATTTATGTGATCTAAAATTTGTCAACTTCAAAATCAGTGTTCCCGCTAATATGCTTTCTGTGGCCATGGATCCCCGTATTTGGCCTAGCTCAGTGCAATTAAAAAAGTTCATTTCACTTAAAAAAAACGACCAGCCCCCGTTCTCTGCCAAAATAACTTAATACCTGCTCTTTCTAAAACTAAATCAAAAAACTTCTCATTGTATTATCAAAATGTTGGTGGCTTGCGCACCAAGCTTAATACTCTTCGTCTTTTCTCAACATCGTGTCAATATGAAATATTTACTATTACTGAAACATGGCTCACAAACGACCACCATAATGCTGAACTCTTCGATAATAATTTATATTCAGTTTTTCGTAAAGACAGATGCTTAGTGAAAACTAAGAAAACCAAAGGTGGTGGCGTATTAATCGCCGTTCACTCATCTTTCTCGTGCTACGAAATCAAATTACCTTCGTCATCTCTTGCTGCATCTTCAAACTTTGACATCGATCAACTGGCTGTGTGCATCCATTTAAATAATCTAAGTGATTTATTTATTATATTAAGTTATTTACCACCAGGTAGTCCCTTAGATTTATTTAAAATCCACATAAATAATTGTCGTTCTATTCTTTCAATTTTAAATAGTGGTGATCATGTAATCATTCTCGGCGATTTTAATCTAGGTGAGATTAACTGGGTTTGGGACCCAGATGAATCATGTCTCTTACCGTTTAATGATAACAACGAATGTGAATATGAGTTAGCTGATTCTTTTTCTGAACTTAATCTCGTTCAAATTAACTACGTTTTAAATAGTTTAAACCGCATACTAGATCTCATTTTTGTTGATAGAGAATTTGTAACTAATCTATTAAAATGTTCTAGTCCTATTTTTCCAGACCGAATTCACCACATAGCTTTAAGCGTTCAATTCAGTATTCTTGATTATATGAAACCTATAATGGGAGAAAAAATTATTCATGATTACAGCAATGCTAACTTCGTTGAAATGTCTAGATATTTTAATTGTTTTTCGTGGAATGATCATTTTAGTAACAATAGTTTGTTTGAAGCATATAAGATATTGCGAGACATAATAAATGAGGCTATTAAGGCATTCGTTCCAAAAATTAATATTAAAAATAATTCTAAACCACCGTGGTACAATAAACGTTTGTGCAACTTGAATAATAGAAAAAACAAATGTTATAAATTATTTCGAAAGACTCCCGCTAATAATAGTCTCCGAGAAAAATATTTACGGTTGCAAAAAGAGTTTGACTATTTGAATAAATTTCTATACAAAAACTACTTAATACGTACTGAATCTAATCTTAAAAATAATAGTAAATTTTTCTGGTCTTTTATTAATGAGAAAAAATGCTCAAACGGTATCCCTAATTCTATGCAGTACTCTGCTATTAAATCTACTGACTCTGTCACTATTTGTAATCTTTTTGCTGACTTTTTTCGTTCCGTTTATTCCACTCAAAGTGTCTTGACTTGTTCATCCCCCTGTGTTCGTTCAAATTCGATCAATATCGGTCGCTTAGTTTTAAGCAACAATGATGTTGAAATTGCCTTAATCGGTCTTAAGGATGATAAACAACCTGGACCTGATGGTATTCCCCCAATCATTTTGAAAAATTGCGCAGCTGCCCTTTCTTCACCATTAGCTTTATTATTTAATGGTTCTTTAGAAGAAGGGATTTTTCTTGATGATTGGAAAACATCAATATCATACCTATTCACAAATCGGGTTCCAAGAATGAGGCTTGCAATTATCGCCCAATAAGCAAATTATCGACCATCCCAAAAATTTTTGAAAAACTTGTTTATGACAAACTCACTTTTATTTTGAAAAAAAAATCTCACCATTTCAACATGGATTTATAGCAGGTCGATCAACTACAACGAACCTAACTATTTTTTGTAATGAAATAATTAAAAATTTTGAAAATGGCTTTCAAACTGACGTCATATTCACTGACTTCGCCAAGGCGTTCGATAGAGTTAACCACCAAATTCTAATAAAAAAACTTGAATGTTTTGGCTTCCACTCAAATATTCTACAATGGTTTGAGTCTTATGTGAGTAGGAGAAAACAGTATGTGCGTATTAACGATGTTTTTTCTGAGGTTATTCACGTAACGTCTGGTGTACCCCAAGGAAGTCACTTGGGGCCCCTTCTTTTCTTACTTCTGGTCAATGATATCCCTGATTTTCTAAGAAATTCATCCTGTCTGATGTTTGCCGACGACATAAAAATATTTCGTTGTATAAAATCTACTAACGATTGTGTTTTACTACAAAGCGACCTCCAATGCTTATCTGAATGGTGCTCTACTAACCAACTCTTCTTAAACGTATCTAAGTGTCAATCATTAACTTTTACTAGGGGTCTCTCACCTATTGTCTTTAATTACTCAATTAATCGTACTGACCTCATAGTAATAAATGTTAAGAAAGATCTTGGGGTCTTTTTTGATCAACAGCTAAGTTTCAAGCCTCACATTGACTTTGTAGTTAACAAAGCTAATTCGATGTTAGGATTTATTTTTTCGTAATTCGAAAGAGTTTAAAGATCCCTATACTCTAAGGTCTCTTTTCTATGCCTATGTTAGGTCTTCGTTGGAGTACTGTTGCGTAATTTGGGATCCTTTTTATCAAGTTCAATCAAATAGAATTGAGAACATTCAGAAGAAATTCTCTAGAGTTGCTATTGGTCGTTTGAACTGGAATATCCCTATTCCTAGTTATAATACAAGGTGTCAACTTCTTGGTCTTCAACCCTTGGTCGCACGTCGTAAATATTTTTCCGTGATGTTCTTGCGCGATATTGTCACTTGCCATATTAATTGTCCTTTACTATTGTCTCTGGTAGAAATATATGCTCCGTCAAGACAGTTACGGCCTCGATTTCTTTTTAATGAGCCTCATCATCGCGTTAATTATGGTTTGAATGAACCCCTAACCCGATGTATTCGAGAAGCTAATAAAATATGTATTCATGTTAATTTCTTTTTCCATCAGAGTCGTGATTCCTTTAAAAATTGCTTATTATTATTATTAAATACGTAACCTGGTGGCTTAATGCTTGAATTTTATAGCTTAATTCGTTAAAATACTAATAATTTTGGTTATTTTTTTCTTATTTATTATTATTTTTACTATTCTTTCTCTTCTTTTTCTGTCTTAAATAATTAGGAATCATTAGTCTGTAAGATTATATATATTTAATGTGTATATATCTGCTTGATGAAATAAATAATAATAATAATTTAAAAAAAAAATTTAACTGAACTTGTAAACCATAAGCTTTTGAAATAAATCTTACTTACTACTACTACTACTCATGGCTGATTTTTAAAAATGTAAAAAAACACGTGACCTTGAAATACTCGAGCGCGTCACATTTTTATACAGAGTGATCAACTTGATGTCTTCGTCCTCCAGGATGATAATCTGACAATTATATGGAGGAGTACTCTTAGCCTGACAAATTTTAAAATAAGAGTTATTTGTTGCTTTTTTTATCACTGGATGAAAAATATGTACACTTATATTATATACAAATTTTGATTTGAAATTTTGTTGAAAATACTACAAAAAAAAACCTTGAAAGTTTGAGCCCTTAATATTAATTTTAAGTGCTCGATGAAAATGTGTGATGATTTCCCATTGAAAATACATGAAAACTCAGATTTTTTATTTTTAAATTTCTATAGCTCAGCGGCATTTCTTGGGATCACTGTAACCAAAGATGGCTTTTTATCAAAATTTAACGCTCTACAAAAGCGTTTATTTATAAATTACAAAAAAGGTCTTTTGAACCTTATTGCTAATATCAATATTAAGCGAGATATTAACCATCATAATATGATCCAGAAAAGTGTACTATATTTCAATAATCTGACAATTTGAGCGGGGCCTAAGTAGATAGGCAAAGATGTAAAAAAAAATCGACATTTTGAAATACTCGGGCGCGACTAATTTTTTTCTTATTTTTTATCCTATCAGGATTACGGAAAACATATAATATGAAATTTTTCTTGGGGTGATTTAGGTAAAATCGTCAATAAAAGGTATGAGGTATTAAAAAATCGCGCGATTTTTTAATTCTATTTCCTCAAATACTCAAAAATTTAAATTGTTTAAGTTTCTTTTTTAAGTTAAAAAAATTTTACTAACTTCTACAAGTAAAATAATATCTCCTAATTCCAGAAAACCATATCTCTACTTTCTAATGAGTAGAAAGTCGGAAGAACTATGTATATGTGCAAATACCTCAGCTATAACTGAAATAAACATTTTCCATCGCGCGCTGGATGGAATATAATATTTCGAACAGAGCCTTCGAATCGGTATTCAAAGAGTACTTATGGCCGAATTTGCATCCAATTATGAGGAACAATGTCCTTGATGGAAATAATTTAACAAGAGTTGATAGTATAAAAGACCTTGGAATAGTTTTTGATAAGAAACTGTCATTTGATCTCCATATTGATTATGTTGTATCCAAAGCGAATTCCCTTTTGGGATTCGTAAAAAACGGGAACCTTGAAACTTCTGGTTTAATCTAAGTTCTTTCACCGTGAGATGATTTCTATCAAACTGTCGAAAACACAGTTGACCTGAGAAGAAATGTCTATCTTGACCTTCAAATATATATTGGCAATTGGAAATGGCTGTGTGAAAGATCGATATCGGCGCCGACTGATGAGATTATTAACCATATAAACAAATAAGCTATTTTAAATAGGAATCTTAAAAGAAATAAACTTCTTAAAAGACGTGTCTAAGATCGTGAAGATCACCACAATCCACAACTCATAAATTTGTGTTTCGCCCAGGAATAGGCAATGGGCTCATCAGTTAGGTGCTGCCGTACCCTTCTAAGACGCAAACTTTGTTCGGATTATACCGACACTTATAAATTTCACTGCACTGTGCACTTACATGCAGTGAATTCTATTCTTAAGCGAATGTGCAAGACATATTACACTTAAAAAAGGTAAACAAACCCTATAGAGTTTCTCAATTCCCTATTATCATTGTCAGGAGTGGCAACAAGTTGGTGTTCCAGCGCTAATAATGAGAAACCTTGAATTGTACACAGCTACAAATTACACATCTGTGTTGCGGCACTATAAAAAATTTAATAATAACTGGAACGGCAAAAGGAGAAAACGTTTTGATTCCCCGTATTCCTTTGATTCCTACTGATTTGTCGTTTTAGTTTAAAAGAGTGCAGTTTCCTCCGAAACCAGTATTTGATATAAGTACATATGTATATAAATAAAGATCAGATGCTTAAAAGTTGCAGGTTCAGAAGAAAATCCCATCGCAACTCTTGGTGGCACGGTCACGTGCATAAGCATTTTTTTTGGTAAAAGATGGAAAAGTAAGAACGTCGTGTGCAAATGCAAACATGTACTTAAATAAAATAACATAAGTATAGGTTACTTTAATGCATGAATGTGTTTTATTTGCAAAATAATTAGGCTAACAAATTGAAAATGGTGCCGAAAATCACTATTCCACATGGACGAAGTCGCGGACACAGCTAGTTAAGTTATAAATCTGTTGATTGAGAGATCGTAGATTGAATTAATTAATACTAAACACTAAATGCTAGTACTAAACTTATTGTACAACACTTACTGTGCAATGCCAAGAACATTTTCATTTTCAAACTATAACCTTATAGCCTGATTCTACCCAAAAAACCCATTCAGAAAGTTTTGACCAGCAGAGAGTCTTGAGTCGAAAGTTACATTTAACTGAAACCTTATGGCTTGTGTTTTTATCGTGGAGAAGAGTCGCGTTGTTGATAATATTTACAATTTATCTTGTTCGATTGATAATTCACATTTGCATTGAACAAACAAAATATATTCATTGTTAAATTCGAATAACGTTTTCCGAAATTTATTGATGTCCTCACTTGGACAAAGGCCTACGAATGTCAATACAAATATTCAAATCAAGAGAAGGATCAACTGTAAAAAATGATGGTGAAAACGATATTTAAAAATTAATATTTGTAATTGACTTTGTCAAATAAATCGAAAAAACACATATTGCCATAAAAGCGCTATAGCCCTTGGGGTTAACAACACACATTTCCTTTTGAAAAAAATGCTATCGCCTTGAGGTTCACTATACATACTATACCTATACGTTCGATGTTAAGCTCATTTTCTGTCCTTCATGTTTGTATTTGATGTGAAAGATTTACAGATGAATATGTTGAAAAATAATGTAAATGCAGAATCCCCATTGATTTAAATTCCTAGATGTGGTACCCTCATACTCGTACGTATATATTATCACAAAAGGAAGGACATGTCACCTAGTATCCCCTTAGAATTGAGATTAAGTGAAACAGATATCCTCGGATATTGTGATTGATGGTTCGCAATTGATTGCTGCTGATGATGCTGTGAGTTGAATAATTTCATTACTGGGATTTAGACAAATTACTTACTAGGTCATGCCCACGAGAAAGGTCAACCTTGACAATAGAGTGTGTCCATTTTGGCATTACTATAATCTTAAACGGATATCTTGATATCTGCTCTACAGTAACTCCAAACGGGAATGCAAAACATTGTGTTGAGAAGATTTATGCAAAGAGTATTTGATTAAGAATCTTAAGGTTGTATTATTTTTGTCAACAGCGGAGTATTTAAAAGTCCAAGAAGAAATGCAGTTTTTTTCAATTATTTATATCTATTGTTATCATTTAAGAACTGTAGCAGGTGCAATTTTCAAAAAGTAGAACAGAAGTTCAGTCGAAAGTATCAAAACCAGATTCTATTAAATCTTACGGGGCGTTGTTTATTTGAAGTTCTGATTTTGTTGTAGTTAGAATTTTAAATCATTGATAGCAAGATTAACGAATAAAATAAAATTAACACATTTTCCTCAAACTCCCCCCTTGTAGTCTTGTACCCTTTTTATAACCTCGAAACCATCAAAAAATATCGTTGAATATGAAGACACCTTTCCTCAGGTAATTTGAAAGTTTATACAACATCAGACAAATTGAATCATTTGAACTTACTTTAACAATCTAAACATTACCATGTACGCGACAGGATGGAGAGACAATCGAAGTCCTTCTGTAGAAGAATATATCCAATAATGGTGGATACCGACAGTTGCTTTGTGTGGGCGTGTGCAATTGCACAAGTAAACGCTGGGAGATAAAGTGTGTATTGTCGCCCAAAAGTCTCACAATATAGTAATGGGTAATATTTCTTTTTTATAACTATATTGTCTTCCGGTTGGATTTCAGTATGCTACTTTGACAGGATAGGTATGTACAAATGTACATACCCTGGCGTCTTGAGCACGCATTGTAAATCTCTTTTGGCACACCAGCTATATGCATTTTATACCTTAAGTAAATGCGTTTTAAAACTTTAAAACAATAACGATTTATTTATTTATAAGCATATCAAAAGCAAAATGCTGGTTTCTGATTAAATAAAGTTTAATTCCTAGATGGATTGTGAGAATATAAAAAATATGGAACTATAGCTGATGGTTTTTCGGAAATAAAGTACATATATGTCTGCACTGCAGAAGCTATATTGTTACTGTTACTTGCGTATAAGAATATGTGTGGTTTCAATAAAGGTCAGTGGCGGATCCAGGATTTGGGCATGGGGGGGGGGGGGGGGGGGTCCATTACTCAAAATTTTATTTATATATACTAGGTTTAGCAGATTCAATCAGAAATTATTTACATGATGTTGGCGTCGATTGCTCATATGTATGGCCAAGGATTCGACGGAGCTCTGGCAATGAGTGTCCAATTCATTGGTGCACAGGCTCATCTGAGATCATATTTCCCCTTGGCAATTTATGTACATTGCGTTGCACATAGCTTTAGTTTGGCAGTCAATGCAGCATGCGAAGTGTCAGGAATCAAAAATGAGCTAGGAACTATCGGAGCGATTGAAGCATTTTTTCACTGGCCTAAAAGACAAGACGTTGTACACCAAGAAATTTCATAAATGACAAACAAAAGTGAGAAAAAAAAAAACAAAAGTTGAAGTCTGTTTGTCCTACCAGGTGGGACATACGTTGAATTGCAGCCGGCTGTTATTGAATATTTGGAAGAAATCAAATCGTGGAAAGATCGAGATACTTCGCAAAATGCATTGCATCTTTTGACAGCGATTTCGACGGTTGAATTCCGAATCGCCTGTCACTTTATGGAATCAGTTAATTCGATTGTTTTGCCTTTGAGTCGGGAATCGCAATCTAAAAACCAAGATCTGTGTGAGGCTACTAAGCTGGCAGATGAAGCTTTGAATGAATACAAACGCGAAAACGCAGATTCTACTTTCCACGTTATTTATGAGCATGTTGCTAGAATTTGTTCTGAATACGCAATCACAATGAAATTGCCACGCCGCCCGCCGCTGCGCCGTTGCAATCAACAAAAAAATCGTTGCAACGTTCAAGCACAAAGTATTGAAGACTACTACAGAATTTCTTTCTACATTCCGTTTCTTGATACGTTTATTTCCCAACTCAAAAGTCAGTTCTCGGAACACAAATCCATTTTCCAAAGTTTCGGGCAGTTTCGGAAACAGTTTCTAAACAAGAATTTAACGAAAAGAAATTCGCTGACTTCTACACATTTTACGAAGATATATCGGATTGTTCGAAAGAAAATTTTCTGTCAAAAGTCAAGATGTGGAGACAACGAATCCACGGCCAGAACATCCAAAATGCGCTTGATGATTTACTGGTTAGTATCTTTCGATCAAAAATGTACATTTGAAAAAGTTTAATTGTGACGCGATCCGAAAAAAAGGCACCTATAGGCAAAAGTGAAAGCTTACACAGCACGCTCTGTAAGGCGCTGATGTACCATTCAAACCCACCAAAAAAATCGTTTCTCTGAAATTATATTTTGTGAAATAATAGCGATGTTACAATTTCTGATGGCGCTTCATGAATATTCAGTAAAAGAACTTGTGTAATCAATCATGATCCAACAACCGATTTTTTGCCTAGTAAGTCCCTTTTATCGGATAGAGTCACATATGCAAAAATCAATCTGACGATATTTTTCAGGTTATCAGTAGCAAGTCTTTCAAGAATGTCGATTATATTTTGCGAGTCTTGGCAGTACTATCTGTAACTACAGCAACTCCAGAACGATCATTTCCGACGTTGAGGAGGATCAAAACTTACCTGAGAAATACGATGGGACAGGAACGACTAAATGGTCTTGTTTCTTTAAATATCCATACCCATATTGAACTTACCGAGGACGAAATTCTAGTGGAATTTTTCAAAAAATCTCGAAAATTTACTAGTACACACTTCAGTTTTTATGAAATGTAATAATAATCAATAAAGTTCTTCAATTTTTAAAATAATAATATTACTTCTCCTTTACTTTTTTGTCTTGCTCATGATATATTTTTCCGTCCCGTAACTAAATTTGAACATTAGGAGCTGATAAATGTTACAAATAACATCTTTTATTTTTCCGATGGGGGGGGGGGGGGGGTCAGGACCCGAAACCCCCCCCCCCCCCCCCCCGTGGATCCGCCTATGATAAAGGTACTGCCAAAATTCAACTGTATCTGACCGGAAATTAAAAATCAATTTTTAACCAATCACAAGCTGCTTATACATAAATAGATAGATAGGATAGAGAAAGATCTAGCGTATGAAGCAGTGATAACTGATAAATGACTTAAATTCTACACGAAAATTGACACTTAACAACATAGTAGTCAAGTATTTCGGTAATTTGGATAGATTGGGCTATTGACTTGGATTTTAAGACAAATCGGAGTCAAGAACAATTTCATTTAGAGATAAATTACCTAAAGTACGCAGAGCTCAGGGGTCTTTCGGCTTCCACAATGAAATGACAGATGGCGGCACTTAAGGCCAAGTGACATAAAAAAATATGAAGTGTTTTGCCTTATGTCACTTTGCAAAAACGACTTAAGGCCAAATTTTGTAAAGTGACTTAAGTCATAATGCCAAACGTGAAATTTGGTGTCATGAAAAAAGGCCAAATTCACGTGCTTCGTCTTATGTCATTTTGCGAAAGCGACATAAGGGCAAATTTTAAGAGTTGGTCTTCTCCCCTTGTATGAAGCGTCATAATGCCAATTCGGTCCTTAGTGCCGCACAAGTTTAAAATGACTCTTGTATCAATTTATAACTTATAAGCTGACCCGCCCGGCGTAGCTAAGGTCATACATTGATGGAATTGAGTAAATTAAATAAAGTCGTTACCAGGTTTCCGTTCTAGTGGGAAAATGGGAATGAAATATAGTCTATGTTACTCAGGGGCAATTAAGCACTCTAACGATTACAGAATTTTCGGAATCGGTCCAATATTTTCCAATTTATGTTCCAGTTTCCATAGGAAAACAGGAATGAAATATAGTTAGTCTATGTATGTACCGTATTGTAATAGTGAAAAAATGAAATCGGTACAGTGGTGTTTGAATTACCGTTCCCGTTCCTTTGGGAAACTAGGGGAAAATGCAAAAATGGGGATGAAATATAGTCTGGGAAACAGTGAAAGAATTTTTAAATCGGTCCAGTAATTTCCAGGTCCCCGTTTCCGTTCCGAAAATATTTTGAAATCATTCAAGAAGCTTCTTAGTTCCCATATATGTTCCCGTGTATGCGGCAATAAAATATACATATAAACCTTTCTCTTGGATCACTTTATCTATTAAAAAAAAAACACATCAAAATCCGTTAAGTAGTTTTAAAGATTTAATCATACAGAAAGACAGCGTAAAGCGACTTTATTTTAAACTATGAAATGATTTTAACTTCACATTTTTTTAGAATCACTCGAAATTTAAAATCAGGCAACCCCCATTTATTCACATTTGCTTGACATTTGGCATTTGGTGTGATTAATAACCGAACTAATCTCTGTTCTGAATCAAGTGTTTCAGAACAAAAATTAAACTTTTATCGCTATTTTCTTTTTGAAGAAAAATGTATGCAATTCATCATTTGATACTTTACTGCATTTGTCTTAACAGTTAAAATTTTTGAAATGTTCACATTTATTTTGACCAAGTCCAAAGTTAGTCATGAGGTGTTTATAAATCGTTTGTATATCGTGTATTTATAAGATTATTATTTTTTTGTATTTAAGTCTAAATACATATCTATATTGTAACGCGAACCCAACATTTAATACCAATTTCCTAATCGAAAACGTTCAGCCGAAAACACAAGGGGCAACACTAGTGTAAGTGTAGAAATATACCAGGAGGGAAAATGTTTGACAGGAGTGGAGAGTGGAGACCATGTGGAAATGACTGGAGAGTTCTAGATGTAATGTCATTCGATATAAATAGGCCGCCGAGGCAACCAGATGTCAGTTTTGATTATAGAGTGATAGTGTTAAGACTTAAGAGTGAGTTAATGTGATTATTGGTAGAGTTGAAGTCGAATAAAGTAGATAGGCACTGAATAAAAGTGGTAGAATTAAGCGCACGTTACAATATGAAAAAAGACAGCATTGGTATGAGATTCTTTTCATGGACGGTGTGGAGTTGAATGAAAACAAGATTGTAGAAAAACACTTCAAATTCTTGATAAGATTAGCCTTAAAAGGACATAAAAGCCTGAAGTATGCGTTTTGGGGAAAATACAGACCAAAATACTGCGATGTTCTTTTCTTTCATTACTAATTGCATTTCGATTTGGTACACGTGAGGCATTGAGCGCATTCCTAAAAAGCTAGATTGTTAGATAAACTAAAAAACTTATTCAGTTTTGCGTTGGATGTTTATCTAAATTAAATGTACAGATTAAAATGGTATTGGGATTCACTTTTCAATTCATTCTGCGAGGAAAGATCTAGTTAAAAAAGATGAGAATTAAATAATTTCTTGTAGTTGTTACGAAATAGCACAAACTAGAGTCTAACGCTTCAATATTCAATATTTTTGTTTTTGGGAATATGCGAATAACCATAATTTGTATAAATTACGAAAAAAACTTAACAAACAATTTGCTTAAAAAATATTTCTTTTGTCAGGTTTTTTATTGATAACATTTATTTATGCGACAAATTACCGAAAAATAAAGAAGAGTCAATTTTAATGCCACAGCTCGCAAATAAATGGTTCGAAAAAATACTAATCGATAAATACTAAGTAAAGTTCAAATGTCATGAGTGGACTATTTTCTCTGATATTAAAATTCAATAATATAATCTCGAATTCCTTTCAAAAAAAAGGGGCGACTGCAGTCAATTTTTTTTTTTCAATGAAATTCATTTAGGAGAAAAAAAATCGACTACAGTTGATCTTTTTTTTTGAGACGGATTTGCACACTGATTTTCACACACACAACAATTTTGACAGAACGAAAACGTCAAACAAAAACATCAGCCTCTGAAAAAAAAAAATTAAAGGAAGCAGGTATTTAGTTGTGAATTTATAAAACATTTGGTAAAAAAATATATAAGTTGTGTGCTTGCTTAACAATATGTATGTACTTGTTTTTTTCTTTGGTGCTTGTTTTTCTTAATCAGTCAGTTGATTAAGAACACAGATTCATTAAAAAAAATTGCTACTTTTTTAATTTCCTAAATACCCAAAAACGAATCGAATTTAGTAACGACTGCAGTCGACTGCAAATGGTTGAAAAGAAATCGACATAAATTTAGTTTTTCAGTCGGCTTTTCTTGACTTAAAAACTGAATCGGTAAGAACTAACAGCTGTTAAACTGTCAACTGATAAACTGAACGTCTGGATTGGCCAGACGTGCAGTTTATCAGTTGAGAAGCCGAGAACAATTAGTTTAACTATTTAAAAATCTAACTTTTCGTGAAAGCTCTCATTATTTTTTAAAAGAAAGATGAATTGAACATTAAGCAAGTGACTGTCAAAAAGACCAACCCAAAAAAAGGATTGCTAGATTGAAAACTACACGTTGAAAAAAAACATCCTTTATGGGTATGCACACAAAACTCCTCTGTATTTCGAAGTGCATCCTAGTAGTAGATACATATTTTTTAGTAGATAGGTAGGTATGTATTTCTCATTTTGTTTCAAACTTTTTACGTAAATATTATACCGACCAAACCAGAAAACTCTGGTTGAAAAAAATCAATGTCTACATCTACAATCCACACCCCAAGTCCTTGATTCCAGTAATTGAAAGAATGTAACACTGCACACATCGGACATCGCACAACAGATTCATTTGGGCATATAAATCTTATTTTTTTTTTTTTTTTTTGCAATATATGTGGAAATTTACTGTGGGAATCCAACCGCGATTGACATGTGTAATGAGTGTTCTTTTGATGCCAAAAGGAAATTCCTTTCGTTCCTTGCTATAATACGTGTCATCGTATCCGTATGATCAACAACAGAATATACATTTAAACCTTCCATTTCACATCAATTTAAACAAAGGTGCATCAAAGTTTATCAACAACGCCAAAAATTAAATTAAATTAGGTACCATCCGAATGTGCACTAATTAAACAGCCATTATGACTGCAGGATATGTTGTGTATTACTAATACGAAACAATATGAGTATGAATTGCGATGAAAATTGAAGTTCCAGCCAGTATGAATGGAAATTTTCAACAGACCCGTTTTGGGTGGAAAATAGCTCATAATTGTAGATACGCTCTACTACAGGCAAATTTTCCTTCACAAATAACTGCATCAGTGATGCGCGGTGTGAAAATGAATGAATGTATCTAGTACTAGATATCACTATTTGTGACTGCTTTAACAGTCGACTGTTGATTCTGTTGTTAAATAAAACAGGATTCTGGGATAAAATGGCTGTCTTTGAATTGGAATTCAATGCACGTTCGTGAGTGAGTGAGTTAATTAAGTCGAAAGAATTGTGCGAAAAAATGAACTCAATTTGTGGGCTATTTGAAAGTATGAGGTGTAATAGCTTTGTTTTTATAATCAACCGTATAAATGCAACCCTCCAATTTTGAGTTGGAAAAATAATAAAATATATTTCTAAGACATTTGATCAGAAAATATGCGTTTCTATACTGCATGAGTGGTTTAAATGGCTGCTGATAACTGAGGAGAAAATAGCTAGAAGGCAAACCTTACGCCTGGGGTCAATTCCCGATCTGTGAAACTATGAAGTGATGAATTTTATCACAGCTGCACTTTAAATCCGATTCTCGATTACTGAAAATGAAAACTCAAATTTTAAATTTTTTTATTTTAGAGGGCAAGCCTCAAAAAAAAAAAAAAGCGGTGTACCCCACAGGCGGATCACTAGTGTGAAGCAGAAAAGTGGAAGAGTTGTGATCGCTTCAAGATCACTACTCGTAACGCCGGAAATGGAAAGAAGAAGAAGAAGAAGAAGGGCAAGCCTCACAGTCTCACACACACAACTGCATCCGTCCACAAACTGACTTTACAAACACCACTTTAATTTCGGATTTTAAAACCAGTTTGAAAATAAAGTGGTGTTAGTAAATTCACTGACACAGCTTTATATTCAGCATAATACGTATATCACAGATGGATCTCGTGTTACGAAAGCAGCAATGTAAACAAATGGAAGTTGCGGGGCAAGAGAATTAATAGTTTTCCCTCTTGTTCTTTATTCCTCTAAGGTTTCAAGTCAATTTAAAGTACATAATTTTAGGCTGTGTGTGAATTGCGTTAAAATTTGTCACCTTGATTAAATTTTGACATTTATTGTGCGGTGTATTCAGATGATAAATTTTTGCTGTGTGAATTGCGTTCAAAAGGATTTTTGGAAACACTATTTTCTCCAAAATTCCTTTATAGTTTAAGAAATTTACCAGCAAAAAAAAAAAAGTTAATTTATTTTTTATTCAAAACAAAGCTTTTTGAAAAATGTAAATTATTACGTTCCAATAAGTGGTACCGTGGCGTGATGGTTAGCATGTCCACCTGCTAACCCAGAGGTTCGAGGCTCGAATCCCAACAGAGGCAAAAATGTTTTTCCACGGGTATCGCCTTTCGCGAAGAACTGGCAAGTCCTCCGTTAGTAAATTCATTGCCATGAAAAGCGCTTTCTCAATTAGCCGTTCGGAACCGGCAGAAAATTGTGGGACCTTCAATTTCCATTCCCTCACAAGGCATGGTTGTGAGAAATGCGCTAGGACCAGGGGCTCCTCGCTCTGTTGCGCCACCCTATTTATTTATTTTATTTATTTATTTTTTATTTTTCGTAATTGAAACACACATTGAAACAATTGTCATAATGGATAGTTTGATAATGGGTGTATGAACATTTTTTTTACAACAGCACTGACAACAACTTAAAGCAAAAAATAATCGATTTGAGTTTTGTTTACAAAATGAATAACAATTTGAAGAAATGTTTTACAATAATTTTATTTATTTAAATGTCTTATCAATTAATTCTATTGGACCGAAAAGAAAAATTCGTGAAGAATGTTTTGTAAAGTTCTCTTGGTTTCCAAACTACCAAATCGCCAAGCATTCACTGCTGTAGGCTCAAACCTCTTTCGCACTAACTGCAAAGTCGAGGGATGGTAGTGGAAACAACTTGGAACTTACCCAGGAATTGTCTTCGGCTCAATGCCCTATTTCAACAAAAACCAGAGAGTATGTTCGATCGAGTCCACGATCACTAATGACATTTTATTTGTAAATTCATTCCCTATTTATACAAATTTATTAAGCTCCATTTCTGGCTATCGAACAATCGACTACATTTCGATATCCGATTAAAATGCTTCATCATCACATTCTTTTGGGTGAGCGCCAATGACCTATATCATAAACAAATGCTCATACCCAAAGACTATTGCTGTGACATAAACAGCGCGCATGCAGTCAAAGCAATATGATCCCTTATTACTTCTGTCGGCTGGCAGTGGCCTGCCGTTGGGAATCATATTGTTCCGAGTACAATGCACTCTATGAATACACAAGCAAGTCAAGTGTTATGCATTTCTATGCAATGTAGCCGAATGTGAGAGGATCGGATATCGAGGCACAGCCGAAGGTTGACAACCTGTTAATAGTTGTAGAGCATTTAATTACGAGGTCGTTGGCTGTGACTCCTTCACACCACCCTTCCTGGGGAAAAAGAAGAAATCAAGACAAGAGTGTTGATTTCTACTTTTCCACGACTCTTTTACAAATACGGGAGTATGAAATTAAATTTTTTTTTTTTCTTTTATCATATTGGATTGAACATTGTGGCTATTTCTGGATGTTTAATTTTAGTTAATATTTTGGTATCATTTGTGATATTTACATTAGTTAAAATTTACTTCTCTTTTTTTTCATTGTATGTTATGCAGTATTTGGTATAAATATTTGTTTTTTTTCTATTTTATTCAAAACAATATTCTCTTTTCATATTTACTTATTATTTATATTTATATGTATATATTTATATTCAATACACCTTACAATATATTCCTATTTTTAATAATTTTTTTTTTTTTTTTTTTTAATTACTATACTTAGATCAATGGGTACTATATTTAGTTTAGAATTTATGTTATATCAACGGGTACTATATCTAGATCAATGGGTACTATATTTAGTTTAGAATTTATGTTATATCAACGGGTACTATATCTAGATCAATGGGTACTATACTTAGATCAATGCGTACTATATTATATTGTTATATTATTATATATTAGCTCAATGCGCATTGAGTATAGTTTCTTATAATTAGTTTAGGGTGATATTAATTTTATTCTTAGAATTACTTTTCAATTAATTTTATATTAGAACATTCGGTCTGACAATATGTATATGTTTCTCTCTTTTTTTTTTTTTTTATTTACAATGCTAGTATATATAATTATATATGCTTACACTGGTTTTAACTTATTTATCAATTCACATTTTTTTACAATTTCACAAATTACACAATAACATCCATTAAATCAATTTCTTATTTCTACTTTTTCTTTTACAATCTCACAAATAACACAATAATAGTCTTACATAAAATGGGTTTTATCTGTTTTTGTTAACAATCAATTTCTTATCTTCAAATCTTCTTTTTGAACTTCACAAATGTATAAGTTTACAAATTATAATAGTAACATATATATATAAAATGGTTTCAATCTGTTCTTGTGAACAATTACTTTCTTATTTTCACATTTAATTTCGCAATTTACTCCTTCCTGTGATAAGACTTCATATGGTCCTATATATATTGGATCTAACTTCTTTCTGCTTTCGTTTCTTAACAAGACTAAGCTACCTACGTTGTAATCATGAGTTTTTGCTTTTCTATCAGAATCGTACCTATCTTTCCTAGAAATTTTCTTTTGTATTAAAGTATCCCTAGCATCCTTATGAGCAATTTGTAGTCTGTGTTTTAAGTCTATCACATAGTCTTCGTAGTTGTACACTGGTTCAACTTTCTTTGTAAGATTTGAAGGCAAGTTACATTGTCTTCCAAATACTAATTCAAATGGGGTGAATCCTGTTTCTGAATGTACTGAAGTGTTGTAACAGAAAACATAGTATGGCAACCAGTTGTTCCAATCTGTATGTTTTTCTTCTACATAACTCCTAAGGTATGCTCCTAAAACTTTATGAGAATTTTCTAGTGCTCCAATGCTTTCATGGTGATAAGCGGTGGATTGCAATTGTTCTATCTTTAATAACTTACATAGATCTTTGAAAACTCTATTTATGAATTCTGTACCTTGGTCAGATGCTATGGTAGCAGGGACTCCATACTTTAGGATAAAGCCTTCTACAAGTCCTTTAGCTACCGTATTAGCTTCCTTATTTGGTAAAGCAATGGCTTCTGTAAACTTCGTAAGTTCGTCTTGAAGTGTTAATATATATTTTGACCCATCTTCCGTCTCGTCAAGAGGTCCAACTAAATCAAGGTATATTTTGTCAAAGCATGTTTCTGCTGTTGTTGTAATAGTCATTGGTTGATTTTTTGGTTGTATGTGTTTGTTTCGCTGACACATTGGGCAGTGCTTAACGTATGTCGTCACATCGTTTTGCATTCCTGTCCAAAAATATTTTTTCTTAATATTCCGCAACATGCGATTTATTCCGGCATGTCCACTTGTCGGTAACATGTGGTAATCATTGAGTATAAGTTTTTGTTTTCCAGGGTCCGTTACTTTTATTTTATCTTCAATTATGTGCACTTTTATTTTATTTCCTTTGAATAATTCTTCTATCTTTTTCTTTAATATATATAATTTCTCTTTACGACGGCCGTCTGAGAGTTTACCTAACTCTTCTTTAGTTATATAAATATCTTTAATTGATAGAGGTCCGCAAATTGAACGCACGTCCCTCAACAACATTTTGTCAAATGATGCCGATCGAGCAATAGTGCTATTCGTGGATTCCTCTTCATTATTTAATAATGGTTCACCTTTATTTTGCACATCCCTCAACAACATTTTGTCAAATGATGCCGATCGGGCAGTAGTGCTTTTTCTGGATTCCCTTTTATTATTTAAAAATGGTTCTTTGATAGTTTGCACGTCCCTCAACAACATTTTGTCAAATGATGCTGATCGGGTAATAGTGCTTATCTTTGACCTATTTAATATCAAACAATTATTCCCTGGAATGTATCCTACAATGAGGTTTGGACTTATAACTCTGGTACCTTTTAATAAACTGTAATCTTTGTCTTCATCTTTGAAGCTATTTAATATTTTCAACTCGACTATTTTTAGCCCCTTTTCTGGCGGTTTAAGAAGTTCACTTATGATTTTTTCTTTCTCTAATTTACTAGTTGTTGGGTTTTCTTCTTCTAAATTTGAGTTTCTAGCTTGTGCTCTTGTTGTGACACACACAAATAAATTCTGTAAGTCCTCTGACTTTAGTTGTATTCTACTTAGTGCATCCGCAGTGCAGTTGTCTTTGCCTGGTGAATACTCCACAGTAAAGTTATATTCCTCTAATATTAGCCTAAATTTCGTTAATCTACTTGAAGGTTCTTTTAGTGAGAACAGATATACTAGTGGTCTATGGTCCGTTAGTATTTTGAAACGTCTTCCGAAAAGATAAGGTCTGAAATGTTTTACTGCCCATACTATAGCGAGCAATTCTTTTTCTATAGTGCTGTAATTCTTTTCGGCTTTATTTAATGATTTACTTGCGTATGCGATGGGTTTATCATCAAAATTTGATATAACAGCACCTAAGGCAAATCCAGAGGCGTCTGTTCGGAGTATAAATTCTTTTTCAAAATTTGGAAACTGTAAAATATTTGGGCTTATTAGGAATTCTTTTAGCAAATTAAATGAGGTATTGCAATCTTCGGAAAATTTAAATTCTACGTTCTTTCTTAATAAACGGTTTAAAGGAATTGCTAGTGTTGCAAAATTTGGTATGAACTTTCTATAGTAGTTAGCAAATGCTACAAATCTCCTTACTTCGTCTGCATTTTGTGGGATTGGATAATTTTTCATTACTATGGATTTTGATGGATCTGGTATAATACCTTTGTCTGATATTATATGACCTAGATATAAGACTTCTTTTCTAAGGAAAGCACATTTACTTGGATGTAGTTTGAGATTTACTTCTCTCAATCTTTCGAATACTTCAATTAAATTTTTATTGTGGTGTTCTAAATTTTTACCAAACACTATAAGGTCGTCAAGATACACAAAACATTTTGAATACGTTAGACCGGACATTGCTATAGACATCATTCTTGAGAATGTACTAGGTGATATTTTTAAACCCATTGGCAGCCGTTTTAGTTGATAATGACCGTTTTCGGTGGAGAACGCTGTGCATGGCCTACTTTCTTTTTCTAATTTCATCTGGTAGTATCCTTGGCTTAAATCTATACAGGAGAAATAAGTTGCACCTCCTACCATATCGAATATGTCAGTTATGTTAGGCAATGGAAATTTATCATCTTCGATAACGTCGTTAACTTTTCTATAATCAATTACTAATCGGAATTTTTGCATTCCTGTTACTGGGTCTTTCTTTTTGGGCACTACAAGAATAGGTGAGTTCCATGCTGATACCGATGGTTCAATAATGTCGTTTTTAATCATCTTTTCTACTTCGTTTTGTATGTCATTTTTTTGTGAATGAGGTAATCTATATGGTTTAGTATACTTTGCCGTTGCTCCTACTTTAAGTGATATTTGGGCTTGACCTATATGTGTGTATGTTAGTTTATCGTTTTCTAAATGGAAAATATCTTGAAATTTAGTGCAAATAGCTTTGAGTTCTGATGCTTCTTCTGTGTTTAAAGTGTCAAAATTAATTTGTGAAAGTAGTTGTTGTGTTCTTTTTGTCTTGGAATGTGTTGTCTGTTCATACGCCAAAATGTGGTACTCTGAAAGTGCTTTGGAATCTGGTTCTACCCATTTTAATTTTACTTCTTCCTGTCGAGTGTTTAAAATTTTTATTGGTATTTTTCCGTTTTTTATCGTAGATATAGAACCTGCCATGAATACTCCTTCGCAAAGTTCTTGGGAGTCAAAAATTCTTGTTTCTGTATGTTTACTGTTCAACCAATAGGTGGCTTCAGATCTGGGTGCTATTGTTAATGAGTTAAGTTTATTTTGACTTTCTATAGGTAAGGAAATTTGGCTAGTGTTTAGAGATAATTTTAAAATGAAATGTTCTAGGTCAATTATAGCTCCAAAATCTTTAAGGAAGTTAGCACCAATAATGCCATCAACGGGCACGGGAAATGAATCTTTTACTACGTGAAAAGGATAGTCAGTTAATTGCTGTCCCAATAACAGTGTATTTTTGCAAGTTCCTATAGTTGTTAATTCTCCAGATATACCTACTACTGTTATTTTACTTAATGTGTCTATTTGTATGTTTTTGTCTAATGCTTGTTCTTTTATGGTGCAAATGGATGCGCCTGTATCCAGTAAAAATTTTGTATTCTTATTATTTGTATTGAAAACTACATATAGGCCGTTTATTATGCCCCCTGTACATATGATATGTTCTATTGGGCTTAAATAATCCCCCCCGATGGGTCGGCTCCCCCCTCGGTGGGTACTTCGTTTCCCTCATTTAAAATATAGGCTGATTCTCTATGTATGCTACGTCTTATTCTGTTATTGTTAGGGTTACTTTGATTGTTACCTTGTCTGTTATTTCTGGGATGTAAATTATTTTGGTTGTTGTTTGTTCTACCTCCGTTGCTATTGTAATTATTTCTAATCATGTTATTCTGTTGAATCGGGTAGCGAGTTTGTGTTGAGCTAAATCTTGTTTGGGCTTGGTTAGCAAAATTGTTGGATCTTGGGAAGTTTTGTGAGTAATTTTTATTATTAAAATTATTTTGCCTTATTGGATTTCGGTTTCTATTGTCGTTATTGTGGTAAACAGGTCGGTTGTGGTTAGGTTGATAGTTATTGCGGAAATTTTGAGCAGTATGGTTAAGATTCGGATTATAGTTATTATTTGCATATCGTATCGTTTCTGTAGCTCCTGCATTGTTTGGAGATAACTCCAACAAGTGGGAGATAGCATCCTGCATTTTGACGTGTCGGGCACTATCGAGGATAATTTTGTATCTTTCATTAACCCCTTGCTTTAAGAAAGCTAAGCCTCTGCGTTCGTTTGCTAAAGTCAGTGTTTCCCTAGCTTGCTCCCCTTGAATGCTAATTTCTAATTCTGTCATTTTTGCTATAAGATCTTCCACTTCCGATACGAATTCTCGCATCGGCCTATTTTTCTGGCGTGATCTGTCTAATTTTGATTGTATGCTTTCAATGGTTTCCCTATCTCCACATTTTTCTGTTATGTTGGCTTTTAATTGTTCTAAGTTTTCAGGTTTGAGTGAACCTAGTTCTGTTAACGCCTTACCCTGTATTTTGCACTTTAATAAAAATTTAATAAGAATAGGTTTTGACGTGTCGTTAAGGGTGTCATGGTAAAACTCGATGCTATTTAAAAAATCCCTAATATTTTCTGTTCGTTTGTTGACTGTTTCGCAGTTAAGTACTGGCAACTTTTGTGCCTTGCTGTAGTCAAAGTCTGTCATTTTGTCTATTGTTTTATTGTTTGGTGAACTAGCTGAAGGTTTATTTTCTTTGTCTGAATTACTTCCTACTTCTTCTGTGGCTGGTTTTTTGGATTCTACTTCTGATTCTGGTTCTGAATATACTTCTTGAATGTTTTGATTAACAATAGTTTTCGACAACTCTTTGTATTCATTTGCTTTAGTGGTTAAGTGCGTTAAATATTCGTGTTCTTCTTTGGTGGTGTCGTTTATGTTACAAAGTGTGAATTCTTTGATGAAGACATCAAATAAATCAGAGATTTCATTTAACTTTAAATTTGCTCCTTTTGGTTTTCTCTTCCGATTCGGACTTTTTTTTAAATTTTCATATAAATTTTTCAAATTTGTTAAAGCCTCTTCTAGTGGTTTAAAGTCCATTAAGAATTTTATGTACGTTCAACCCGATATCAATGGTCAAAAGAAGGAGTAAAAAGGAAAATTTTTGAAAAAATTTTTTTTTTTTTTTTTTATTTATTCTATTTTATACAGACATCCTCCGCCTTGAAACATGGCTTTGAATTATTTGCTGCCTAACATTTGACCTGAACTTATCTTTTAGATGTTTCCATGTATATTTCAATATTATACAAATTACTATTACATAGAGAATTGTTTTAACATCCAATCCAAAGTGGACTGGAGTAGAGTTGGTGTTGTCTAAAGAGCCGTTGTTATTGACAACCACCTCCTCTTTGGACTGGGTTTTTCCCATTCCCTTAAAATGATTTCTAACCCTAAAATAATAATATCTGCTGATTTTGTTTAAATAGTCCAGGTTTGGCGGCACTGTATTCCTTCCTTGATTTGGGTCGCCACCTTCTTGAAGAGACTTTGGAACCGTTGTTCTTCCTGTCTATTCTGCTGTTTTCGGCTTCGTTTTTGGTTTCGTTGGTGTTGTTTATGCTCTTTTATTTGTGAGAGGAATTTCTGCCGTTCCTCTGTTCCTATGTTTGGAATATTGGCCAAACGGTGCAGATTACTCAGTTCCTGCTTGGTTCTTTCTCTTCTTCCCCCTCGGGTACGCTTCTTTTCGGGCACCGGATTTACTGGAGGCTGCGTCTTCTTTGTGCGCCTTCTGTACTCTTCTATGGACAGAGGGCGCGGGCCAATAGTTTGGTCTGGAGTTGGTTGGTTCTTTTGAAGGAGTAGTTGCGCCTCTGCGAGGTGCTCTGCGGCCGCTTTTAGGTCGCTCCGTGTGGTCATTAAAAGGTTTGTTTTTGGTTTTACAGTACCAAGCGAGAGAGAAAAAAAACTACTTTGAACAGCTTTAACTTGAATGGACGAAAAAGACTTTAACTTTGTCTTGTCCAAAACACTCTTTCTGAACACTCTCTGGCTCCTGATTCTGTTGATTTAGAATTTTACTTCTGGAAATCGAAGACTCCTGGCAGGATCGCCATGTAAAGTTCTCTTGGTTTCCAAACTACCAAATCGCCAAGCATTCACTGCTGTAGGCTCAAACCTCTTTCGCACTAACTGCAAAGTCGAGGGATGGTAGTGGAAACAACTTGGAACTTACCCAGGAATTGTCTTCGGCTCAATGCCCTATTTCAACAAAAACCAGAGAGTATGTTCGATCGAGTCCACGATCACTAATGACATTTTATTTGTAAATTCATTCCCTATTTATACAAATTTATTAAGCTCCATTTCTGGCTATCGAACAATCGACTACATTTCGATATCCGATTAAAATGCTTCATCATCACATTCTTTTGGGTGAGCGCCAATGACCTATATCATAAACAAATGCTCATACCCAAAGACTATTGCTGTGACATAAACAGCGCGCATGCAGTCAAAGCAATATGATCCCTTATTACTTCTGTCGGCTGGCAGTGGCCTGCCGTTGGGAATCATATTGTTCCGAGTACAATGCACTCTATGAATACACAAGCAAGTCAAGTGTTATGCATTTCTATGCAATGTAGCCGAATGTGAGAGGATCGGATATCGAGGCACAGCCGAAGGTTGACAACCTGTTAATAGTTGTAGAGCATTTAATTACGAGGTCGTTGGCTGTGACTCCTTCACAGTTTAAAAATATAATTTTACATAGTAATATTTATTGTAAATTCTTCGCGTAATTCTTTAATTTTGTCCTATTTTCTGTGTGCCGTCCATAATGCTCCAACATCCAACTACTTGTTCAACAAAAAAAAATTGTGAATGTAACCCAAAGTTGCATGAACTGGACAGATCCCTCTTTCCTAACAAACGTCAATTCTTAACCCATTTGATACTATCTTATTCACCACGCTAGTGTCAAAATTTAACCCATTTAACCCAGTTTTAACAAACACATCCTTATTTACATTTTTCTACGAATACATTCATTAAGCTTAATTCCCGTGCAGTGTCGGGTTAGAATAGCACTGCAGCGCCTCCCCGCTTGTCGTAAAAGGCGACTAAAGGAGCAATCATATCTAGACGACTAACATCAAAGTGAGTCTAGCGACACATATACCACCTAAAAACTCTCCCCAAGTATACATGCAGATCCCGGGGTTTACACGACTGGAGATTACCGGTGTAGTAAAAGGGAAATCAAACTCATTAAATGGAGCATGCATGTGTCGAAAAGGATGAAAGGAAAATTTTTGAAAAATTTTGAGCATTATGGAAGTACTTGCAAACATAAGAAGCACTACCCCGCCAGGCACTTCCATTGCTATGCATGGAGCTGATCCTGGACCGAGCAGCAATGTTCGGGTCAGAGCTATACGGATTCCGGGGGCTAGCAAAGTAATGCGACGAGTTGGACGAAAATTTAGAGTTGCGAGTTGGAACGTTGGAAGTATGACTGGTAGAAGTCTTGAACTCGAAGAGATGATGAGAAGGAGGCGAGTGGACATCTTGTGTGTTCAGGAAACGAAATGGCGAAACACAGCAAACAAAGCCCGTTTCTTAGATGTAAAGACCAAGGCTTATAAGATGTTCTACTATGGAACAGAACAAGGTAGGAACGGAGTCGGTATCATCCTTGACCAAAGTTTATATAACAGCGTGTTGACCATTTTGAAGTCCAGTGACCGTTTGATGTCTCTTAAATTGGTGATGGAAGGAAAGGTCTGGAATATAATCAGTACATATGCTCCCCAAATAGGGTGTGAGCAGGAGGAAAAAGATGCATTCTGGCTTGATTTTCATAACCTACTTAAGAACATCCCAAAAGAAGAGTATTTGTTTGTTGGAGGAGATTTGAATGGACATGTCGGGAAGACAAACGAGGATTATGAAGACTGCCATGGAGGTTTGGGATTCGGCACCAGGAACACTTCTGGTGAAGATATTCTAAATATGTGCAAGTCATACGGTCTAATCGTACTAAATACCATGTTCATCAAACAAGACCGACACCTTATCACATACAGCAGTGGAGGAAATGAAACCCAGATTGATTACCATTTGGTAACCAATTACATGAAATCTCGGGTGAAGGACTGCAAAGTGATTCTAGGAGAAGCTGCCGCTCAACAACACCGTCTTCTTTTAACAGAATTTTTTACGGATGCGGTGAAGGAAGTCAAACAAACAAAGGCTCCTGGGAGAATCAAGTGGTACAATCTGGAGAAAACCAAAGGACAGCAATTCATTTCGTATATGCGAAGTCAGCTGTGTAATACCATCGACGCAGTTTCAAATACAATGACGGCACAAAATATGTGGGATCGCCTACAACGAACCTGCTTAGAGAGAGCCAAATCACTGTTAGGAGTCTCAAAAGGACACCACCAACAAGCTAAAGAGACCTGGTGGTGGGATGATGAAGCTAAAGCAGTGATTAGAAAGAAGAAAGCAGCTTTCCAAGCTTGGTCGAAGTGCCCCTCAAGAAATACAAATGAAAAAGCGCGTCTCAAAATGGAATACAAGAGCTGCAGAAAAGAAGCGAAGAAAAAAAGGGCCCAACTTCAAGTAAAAAGCACGGAGGGCCTGTATCGAGAGCTGGAAGAGATTTCTGCCCCAGCTGCTGAAGCAAATCAGGCAATCCAAGAGCTAAGACAAAGCAACTTGAATAAGGGAGCAACCATTTTCAAAATAGCCGCTCAGAGAAGGAGAAATGCGCAGGAGATTCGTTCGCCGAAGTTCATAAATGATGCTCAAGGACTGCTACTTGTGGATGACGACAAAATTCTTCACAGGTGGCGACAGTATTGTGATGATCTTTTGAATTAACAGTTTCCTCGGCGCCACTTTCCATCAGCTGCACCTAACTTTACGGAAGTATCCGACGTCACAGTCGAAGAAGTTAGGGAGGCAGTTAAGAACTCCAAAAAAGGCAAAGCGATTGGGCCAGACGAGGTACCATATGAATTTTGGAAAAATATGGGAGACATCGGGTTGAGATGGCTCACGATTCTCATCTCCAAACTTATAAGAGGTGACAGTTTGCCTAATCAATGCAGGGAAATTTGTCTTCTTCAAATGTACAAGGGAAAGGGAGATACCAGAAGCTGTGACAACTATCGTTCGATCAAGTTGATGTCCTGTACTATGAAGATCGTTGAGCGGGTTTTGGATAGCCGACTGCGGAAAATAATAAGGCTGTCTGATGACCAATGCGGGTTTGTCGCGTGTAAGTCAACTACAGACGCAATCCAAAGTATAAGGATCATCATGGAAAAACACCGAGATGCCTTAGAGGATTTGCATATTGTGTTGGTTGAATTCGAAAAAGCATTCGATCGACAACCTCGAGATTTGATATGGGTGGCCCTCAGACACCGAGGAGTTCCTGAATCCTATGTGCGAATAATTATGGACATGTACGAGGGAGCAGTTACAAAAGTGAGATGCCCAGCTGGAGTCACCGAAGAATTCCAAATAACAGTAGGTGTACATCAGGGAAGTGTCTTGAGTCCACTGCTCTTTATTGCTGTTCTGGATTATTTGCTCGAAGGAAAAGTAACGGACAATAAAGTACAACAATTATTCTTTGCTGACGATGGAGCCATCATAAGCGAGGATCCTACATCCCTGCAACGAGCACTTGACGTTTGGATTGATGTTCTGGAAGGAAATGGGTACCGTATTAGCGCAAAAAAGACTGAATACCTGTGCTGCCCTTTTTCTGAAACAGACAAGCCTATTCCAGACATTTATTTGAATGGAAATGTGCTTCCCAAGTGTGAAAAGTTTAAATATCTGGGATCTATGATCAATAGTGAAGCAACTTGTGATGACGACATCAATCATCGAGTAAGCGTAGGGTGGATGAAGTGGCGAGAAAACTCCGCTATCTTCTGTGATCGAAAAATGCCCCCTAAGCTGAAGGGAAGACTCTACACAGCAGTTGTCCGTCCAGCTCTGACATACGGTTCACAATGTTGGACAATGTACAAAAAGTATGAGAGCAAATTGACGGCAGCCGAAATGAAGATGCTTCGGATGACAGCAGGAGTAACAAAGCTTGATCGAATTAGAAGTACTAAGATCCGTGGAAGCCTTCATGTCAAAAGTACCATCTTGGACAAAATTCAGCACGACCGGCTCAGTTGGTATTGTCATGTTCAAAGGAGAGATCCGCAGAACCCCGTCCAAAAGGCAATATCGTACAACGTTTCAACAAATTCGCGACGAAAAAGAAAAGGCAGGCCAAAACACTCCTGGTACAAGCAAATGCAAAAACAGCAGCATTTGGTTGGCCTCAGACATGGAACAATCCAAAACCGGGAGGCTTGCCGACGCTTTCTGAGGTCAACGCGGCGTACCCCACAGGCGGATCACTAGTGTGAAGCAGAAAAGTGGGAGAGTTGTGATCGCTTCAAGATCACTACTCGTAACGCCGGAAATGAAGAAGAAGAGGAGATAGACTGTCGTCTGATTCAATCTCGGAATCACTATCATTTAGTAAATGTTCTTCTTCTGAATCAAAATCACTGCTAGTTGACATTCATTAAGCTTAAACTTATTTTTACATAGAATTTACAATGGCATTAATGTTAAGTTTCTTCGTATTCTTATTGACCGCAAATTTATCGATAAAAAAAAGCGGTCAATAAGAATACTAAGAAACTGAACATTAATTATAACGACCACAAAGTTACGTTTAAAAATTTGATGATTAAATATCAAATAATCCTCTTATTACAATGTCATTTTTGTTTGTTAAACTATCCTCCTCTAACATATCTTCATACATATTATTGTTAAGTTTTTTTTTAACATTGAGAGACTAGGTTTAAACTTATTGCAACCGCCACAAGAATTCATGTGATCCTTGACGTGAAGAAAATTTGTAACAGAATAAATGCTTAAAGAATTTCTTAATTCTGTTTTTACTAAGCCTAGGAGACTAAATATCCTTTCGCAGTCGGCATTAGCATGAGGTAAGGAAAGTACATTCAAAACAAATTTTGAAAGAACTTCAAAAGGCTTTTCTTGATTTTCGTTTTCAAATTCTAAAAGCCTACCCCAAAAACTATCTGCTTCTTTTTCTTTTAAAATCATTTCTGATTATTTGAAGAGCCCCAAAGTTCGCCATTCGTCGTCTAATATTTGTATGTCCACCCCGTTTTCCCAAACACCTTGGTAAAAGTTTTGTAATGGGTAGTAAAGACGGAAAATTTGTTCTTGTGTCTATTGCATTTTGTGGCCTGAAAATATACAAACTTTCCATTATTTTGTCTGAAAAGTTGTAACGAAAGTGAAGATGATAACAAGCAACTTGCAGAAATTTTCGTGACCGATCTTTAAATTCTGAAATCATTGTAAGGTTTCTAAAATCGATTGAATCTCCTCTTAAACAGAAGAACCTAAATAAATTTGATTGTTAGACAATTGATACGAAGATGAACATTATATAGATTTGATTTTGGTATTGTTTCAGAAGTTGAAGTATTGAAAACTTGTTGAGTGAATAAAAACTCGACGTAACTCATTACTTGAAATTAAGTGTTGACGCGGTTTACATACGTATGCTAAAACACTTTTAATTTCTTTTTTACCACTTACCACTTTATTTTCGGATTTCAAACTGGTTTTGAGACTTAATTTTTAACTTTATACTTATAATAAATATTTCCAAAATTATCATCATTTGGCGTATGATAATTCATACAAGGCATACAATTATCATACATGTAGCATTAGAGTGGTTCTTAGGAAAAAAAAAATTGAGGACGCCTCCCGATTGGTTCTAAATCAGGAAAAAAAAATTCCCAAATTTTTTCAGATTTTTATTCCTAACCCTTCCTGACCCTATTTCATTGAGAAGTATTTGTTTTTTTTGATCATCCGTTCAGAAATGGCTGCTGTTATAAAAAGAAATTTTAACGAAAAAAAATCTAATTTAGTGTTAGGTCATTAAAATGCCGTAGATATCTTTGGAAAAATAGTCCATGTAATGATGTTGCTTACTTTTTGCGGATTGAGTGAAATAAGAAATCAGCCTTTTTGTTAATTAACAGTAGAGTATAAGCAAATGATCTAAAATTTATAAAACATATACGCGGCTTCAGAGACGCTTCATTTGAGCCTAATTCGAAGTCTTTCCGTTGATTAGTTCAAAAATTACAGGAAAATAGGGAATTTGTTTTTAGTTTTTTAGAATCGATTTAGGGGGCGTCGCACTCAATTTTCGCAAAAAACTGATATAAGGACCACCCTAATGTAGCATAGTTATTATACGGATGGCAGCACTGGCCCCAAATGCTGATTCCGGTCAAACGAGTTGCTGAAACCAAAAATTGTGATTTTTTGCCAAATAAAAAGCGCGAATTTGTTTACATGCATTCAGTATGCAGACAAAAAGAAATCAATAAGGGATTCATTAATTCTTATTAAAAAAAAAGAACACCACATCAGCATGCTCTCCACTTAAAAATAAACTTCGAGCCGTTAATTAAACTAATTTTGATCTCTTTGATTGGTTGAAATTTGTCAATTCGGCAAAAAAACACAATTTTTGGTTTTCAGCAGCTAGTTTGACCGGAATCAGCATTTGAGGCACAAACCAGTATAATTATGTATGTGCAGTCTTTTGACCAATGTAAATTTTCAAGCTTGTAATAGTTCTTATTTTTAAAATTTTACTTAAAACTAATATAATTCAAATATATCTCTTAGATATTAATAATTATTTATAATTTACATTAAAATTAAGATCGGACGAAATATTTTTTTTAGCATTTTTTTTAATGCTATTTAAAACACATTTCAGATTGCACTTCACGAGAATAAAGTTCAATTCTCGGAAAATTAACAACATTTCGTGTTCTTAAAAAAAGTACTTTTCGTTTTTCTTTAATTTCTCAAAAAACAAAACAGATTTTTTCTTCATTTTGTTGATTTGAGTAAAAATTAATATAAGCAATGATTTTTGAAAGAAAAAATGGCCTTTAATTAAACAAAATTTTGTAAAAAAAAATTAATTAGGAATAAAATATCTCCTTTTTTCAAAATTTTGACTTTGAGGCTTGGTTTCTCAACAACTATTACTTAAGTGAGCTCAAACTAAAATTTTTATTAAATAACAAAGCATTAACTTTCAATTAGTTGATTTTAAATAATTTTTTAAGAAAATTTAGTCAATTTCTTATAAAATTGCCCCTCGCGCCAACACGGAGGGATATAGACCCCCTTCCCATACAATTTTTATTTTTTCTTGACCCAACCTATCCATCCTGAGCCTTTGGCAAACCGTATCTAAAACACCAAAAAAATTAAAAGAAAATTCTAAAAGTTAAAAATTAGTTATAAAAATAGTTAAAAAATTGAGAACGGTGAATTTTTGTTCAACTTTTTTCTATACCTACGCTATTTCAAACACATTTCCGAAAATTTCATGAAGATCCATGGACTGGCCCTGGATTCCTAGATTTTACCATTTTTAAGTCTAACGGCACTCTACTAAAAACATAATTTTGATTTCAATTTGTGTGTCATCAGTATATCCTATAAAACTATGAACTGTTTCCCAATCCCAAGCACATAAGTGATTCAAAAGACTTTCCGCCAACCACCAGTTCTAATGACACCCACTTCAGCAAGTTACCTCTTTAAGTTTTGATGGCCCTCCATTATTTTTTGCCTGCATGACTCCTGAAACACGTGGCAAGGTTAAAACACGTTTTGGATTCCAAACTTTATAGTTTGGTACAAGGACTATATTCATATTGATGTGAACATGAACACATGAGCAGTGTACCTACCTAGTCATCTCATATATTTCGAGTTTTCTCTAAAATTTCAAAACTCGATAGGTTTATCTACCTACCAACATGATTTTGTTGGTCTAAAAAATGTTCTTCTGACGAAACAATAAACAAACATGTCTTGTTTTCACCAAAACCATTTTAAAACATCTCCAACTGTGTCATTTGCAAGGAATCTAGTTGACTGAAAAAAAAAAAAAAATGAAGAAAAAGCTTCAAAACTAATTAAAAACTTTTTATGTTGTTATTGCTTGTGGAAAGGAACGGGTTTTCCCATTAAATTATTATTTTTTTTTGTCAACCACAACTAATTTCCCAAAACGCATTTTATAATTGCAGACATTGGGACATGTTTATACAAATACCTATGTACATGTACATTGTACATACATACATATTTTTACCTACTCTTTTTTATACTTGTTTTGATGTTGAGGTAGAAACAAAATGACTTGAGAATGTTTAAAGGGCTATTTGTTTTTTTATTTTAAGCTCTAATTTATACGACTTTACACAAATTATTTGGTTTCATTTCTGTACGAAGAACGTTCACTTTAGAAAAAAGCCGAACCCAAGGAAATTTTTCAATATGGAACGTGTAACATAGAGTAAA
The DNA here is from genome assembly GCA_949752695.1 of Melanostoma scalare. Taxonomy (NCBI): domain Eukaryota; kingdom Metazoa; phylum Arthropoda; class Insecta; order Diptera; family Syrphidae; genus Melanostoma; species Melanostoma scalare. Next base: position 165,479,630 of record OX456985.1, on the reverse strand, counting down.
GAGTAAAAGTCCTTGGCGAAATTAATTGAAGCTCTTTGTGAAATAAATGAATGACCCCTAATTGGGGGGATTGAAAACGCCAGAAAATGGTGATTAATTATCATAGCAGGCAACTTGGCAACGAGCAAGTCTCCCAGAGAGACAACACACTCGTAGGTCGTAGCCTGCTTTGTTGTGTTGTCGTCATCGTCATCCCTATAATATTGTGCTGTGCATTATCATTACTCTCCTCTCAGAGTCATTGGTGTGGCATGTGGGAGTTATCACATGTAGGTATCTCGTCTTCCTTTGGCAATGATGACCAGCTTGTCCGGAAGTTATGTAATCGACTAGTTTTATTACAGATAATTAAATTAAAATCACCGATAGATCAGAGTTGGTGGCGAGATTTCTATTCTCTCACAGTAATTAGGAGTGAGAATATCGGGTATATGCTTTTAAGCACCTATTGGCCCTGCTTGAGCTTTGTAAATTCTTTGAAAAACCCGTTGATGTTTAATAATCGCTTAATATCAAAAGTTCTCAGAGGTCTCAATATACATATATCCGCTGGTTCAGACGGAGTCCCAACTGCAGTTCTGAAGAGGTGTTCTGCTTCAGTGGCAGCCCCAGGCACGAATTTTCCTCCCCTTGTCATGAAAACGTTGATAAGCAATCAATTTAGGAAATGCATTGAAAAACGAAAGCTACAGCTTTCGCAGCATAAGGACACCATGTGTTAATGCCATACTTCATCGCAAAGTGGAAACAGTCTTTACACTGTTTTGCAGAAAATATAAGATTATTGCACTTAATATTATTTCTTTTTTATAAATTTTTGGCACCGGGTTCGTTTATCGATAGCGCGTGATTTTGGTATTTTTAGTAAGCCATTAGTTCAAGCCCATGCTTTAAGGGGCTCGGCTAGTTTGTCGGAGGTGATTTTTTGAAGGCGTGAAAAAAAACTATAGCTTCAAATATTCTGTAATCTTAGAAGTTTATTATACATATATTCAAATTTACAAAAAAAAAAAACCAAACCATACAAGAAATGTAAAATTTTATGAAATTTTGAAAGTTAAAGTTAAGGAGCTTATTTGTATATTTTTGTCATAAAAAAGTAAAGTAACAAGAAAGTAAATTAACAAAATGTCTTCGAAGTAAATTGAATGAAAATAATTTATTTGTATGTATATGTATTAGGGTGGTCTTTATTTAAGGTTTGTCCGAATTTTTTGTCACGATATTTCTAAATCGGTTCTAAATCTATTAAAAGAAATTCATGCCAAGTTTTAAATGGAAATAATACGGGAAAAGTTCTGTTGATTTTTGGATTTAAAAATCAAAAAAAAGATGATAATTCTCAATGTTTTTTTTTTCTTTTTTCTTAGAAAACTTCCAAAGTAACCGTGACCCTAAAATGTTTTTTTTTAGTAAAATAATACCTACTTTTGTTTCAGAGCATGCGTGACGGTAAAAAAGTCGTCTAAGTTATGAAATACTATATTTTTTCATTTTTAAATCAATAAACGACAGTAGAAATAGAAAAATCGTAAAATTGACTTAAACTTTAACTATGAACTTAAATAACTCAGAAACCGTTAGAGATAGCAAAAAATCATAAGCAACCTTTTTTGTAGAGCGTCAAATTTGCTACAAGAATTAATATTGGTCGACGTGATCTGTTCATTATTTCATGATGAAAAAAATTTCAAAAAATCAAAAGAATCAATAGAATCAGTGCCGATCTGCTACCGAACGCGTAAATACGCACCGTGCCAAGTGTCCGCTTACCATTCCCCCGTGCACTCAATAAAGCAATAGATTTCTTACCCCCAAAAAAATAATTACACCAAAAAAACAATAAAACAAACGTAAAATCAATAATCAATAAATCTTATCCTCCGCCGCGCCGTGATCAAAACACATTCTGTGAAAAAGTGATCAAGTTTCTTGTGCAAAAATTATTCAGTGCGCTGTGCTTCAAAAATTTAATTAAAGCAAAAAAAAAAAAAAAAAAAAGCCCATCAATAGACCAAACACTGTGCATATACCTCCTTATCTTCTCCTCCCCCACACCACTCTCATAGTCTCAGTGACTGCACACATTTCTTCGATTTGATAATTTCTTATCTTATCTGGGTGGTGTGTGCAGTCAATGAGACTGTGGGTTTGCTAGGCGGATAGTGAGATCAACGGTGTTGATCCCGTTGGTGAACCAAAATCAAATTGCTTGCTGGGCATAACACCGCTAGTAATTTTTTTTTGGTTTCCCAATAAGATTTGCACTTGTTGATTTTACTTAGATAGCGTCTGCGTTCGATATTTTGTTTTGTGTGTTTTTGTGAATGGTGATGTCGGGTAAATTTCGGGTCGATTTTAGCAACATTAGGGGGTTGCGATCGAATTTCTTTGCTGTGTACGCTCACACTGCAAAATGCAGGCCAGCTGTTTTGGCACTAAGTGAAACAGAGGTGGGTGTTGGTTCTGATCCCTCAGAATTCAACCTGCCTGGATATAGCTTAGTGCCACTATTCTTTTCCTCCCATGGCCTCGCCGTTTATGTTCGAAATGATATTGCTTACCAGCTTCTACCACAATACGGCCTTTGTTCCAATACGAACTTTAATTTCATGTGGTTAAAATTCACCGTCCGTAAGCATATCATTCATTATTGTTTTATTTATAGAAGCCCCAATTTAGATAGCAATTCAACCTCTAACGAGTTTGATGCGCTATCTGAGTCCATAATAAGAATTATTTCCCTTTATCCTCACACTGAAATCGCAATTGCGGGCGATTTCAATGTACACAATTCTGGTTGGCTTCGACATTCTGGCCAGACAACACCCGAAGGAAAATATGTTGAGATCTTCGCTGAGTTTAACGAATTAACTCAACTTGTTGATGAGCCCACTCGGGTTCCAGATATTGAAGGCCATGCGACCAACACTCTTGACTTATTTCTCACTTCTCATCCCGAAAAATACAGGGTTGTAGTATCATCTCCTTTAGGCAAATCGGACCATTGCATTGTGTCATATCGGTAGATTTTTCGTTATCCGTCACGGTAATAAAAGAGAAAGTCCCCAAAAGAACTGTATGGCAATACGAGAAAGCCAATTGGGACGGCCTGAATAATTTCTTTCGAAATTTTAATTGGTCATTGTGCTTTCTCGACGGAAACGTTGATGCATCAGCTGATATGATATCTAACGTAATTCTCAACGGCGTGAGAAATTTTGTTCCTCACAGATTAAAAAGTATCATCCCCAAAGAGAATTCGTGGTTTGATTCAAGCTGTAAAGAGGCGATTAGGGATCGAGAAAGTAGTTTTCGAAAATTTAAAGACAACCCGACTGTAGAAAACCGAAATTTGTTCAAAAGGGCTAGAAATATCTATAATGCTCAAATACAAAGGACTAAGTTTTTACATGACCAAAAAGTAAGGCAAAAAATACTATTGTGTCCAAAAGGAAGTAAAAACTTTTGGTCTTTTGTCAAGAACATTAAGAACTCGACCACGTCATCGGTCCCAACGCTCGTCTTCAATGACTATCCGTATGTCAGTTCCATCGACAAAGCCAATTTGCTAGCAGCTCAATTTGCTGCCAACTCGACACTTCCTCATAGCATATTGGCTCCACCTGAGCTCGAGTCTGCAAATTCTTTGATGAAGCAGATATTTTTTCGAACTCGCTCGGTTGCGAGAGTCCTCAAAGATCTCAACATACATAAATCCGCTGGTCCAGATGGTATCCCCGCCGTTATTCTGAGGAGGTGTTCTTCTACGCTGGCAAAACCACTGCGTAAACTTTTCCATCTTTCCTATTCTGCTGGGATTTTTCCGAACAGATGGAAAACTGCATTTGTCCAGCCGGTCCCTAAAAAAGGCGAATCTTCCTCCCCTTCCAATTACCGTCCAATTGCACTAACGTCCCTTCTTTCCAAGGTCATGGAAACGTTGATAAACCGTCAACTTATGAAATATCTTGAAGAACGAAAGCTTCTTAATGACCGTCAGTACGGCTTTCGTAGCAAACGGTCCACTGGTGATTTGATGGCTTATCTCACCGAAAAGTGGAACCAATCTTTACATTGTTTTGGAGAAAGTAAGATAATTGCGCTTGATATTTCTAAAGCATTTGATAGAGTTTGGCATCAGGCTCTTTTATCGAAAATGCGTGCTTTTGGTATCGATGAGTCTCTTCTTCGTTGGATTAGAAATTACCTTTCCGACCGTTCAATACAAGTTGTGTTGGATGGCTTCAAGTCTGATACCCACTTAATAAATGCTGGTGTGCCCCAGGGCTCCGTTTTGTCTCCGACTCTCTTCCTCATTTTCATTAATGATCTCTTGTCTGAAACTTCTAATCCGCTTAACTGTTTTGCTGACGACTCGACCCTCAGCTTTTCATATTCGTTTCCAAATTCACGTCCCTGCTCTTCGGATGTGGAACTGGAACGGTTGCGTATGATAAGCTCATTGAATTCTGACCTTGACAGCATTGTTGCATGGGGTCTTATGAACCGAGTAGAATTCAATGCTTCGAAAACTCAATGCTGTCTCTTATCGTTGAAGCTTAACATTCCCCCATTGCCATTATCCATGAATGGTACCTGCATCGAAGAAACCAAAAAGCTGTCAGTACTTGGTATGTGTGTAAACGATGATCTTCGTTGGAACGACCACATATTTGAAGTCGCCAAAAACGCTGCTAAATGCTTAGGTTTCTTGAGACGATGCAGGAAGTTCTTCACCCCTTCTGATCTGGCTACAATTTATAAGGCCTTCATCCGCCCAAAACTGGAGTATAACTCTCATATCTGGTCAGGTGCTTCTCAAACATCTTTGCGCCTACTTGATAGGGTACAAAATAGAGCGTTAAGATTGATAGGTGATAGTTCAATCGTAGAATCGATTGATTCTCTTGGACATCGTCGAAACGTCACCTGTCTCTCTCTCTTTTATCGCTTTTTCCACAAACAGTGCTCTAGTGAAATAGCCAGCTGCATTCCTCCCTTGAAACAATTTAGCCGCAACACCCGCCTCGCTAGGAATGCTCATCAGTTCTGCCTTGAGCCCAACTTCGGGCGTACAGTCAAGTATAGAGATTCTTATTTTAGTCGCACCACCCGAATGTGGAATGCTTTACCTGGCTCTGTGTTTCCCCTGCATTACGATTTACAAAGATTCAAAAGCAACGTGCATCGGTGTCTCCTTTCAAATCCTCTCCTATTTTCCTAAATGCTCGCACTGTGTTTAATAACATTATAAGGGTAGTCATAACCCCTTGATGTGCGCGTTAATTATAAAAAAAAAAAAAAAAAAAAAAATAGAACTTTTTCCGAGTTATTTACATTTTATAAGGACCACCCTAATATGTACATACATATAAATTTATTTTGTTGATGTTAATTGGTTTTCTGTCAAAAATTTTTCTTTTTTTGTTACAACTAGGAAATGTTTTTCTAAATTCACTAATAGCCAATAGTAAGAACTAGAGTTGCTCTTCGTTTTTCGTCAGACATTTATTATACTCTAGTTTTAGTGATGACATTGATAAAATAATGATTTTCCATGATATCGACTATCAGTTTGCTACATTGACTGAAAAAAGTATACAACAACGAAAAAAAAGAGAGCGTTTTATTTTTTTCAACTTTAATCGCGAATAACTTCTGAAGGAAGCACTTTGTGAAAAAGTGTAAGAAGACTTTTTTTTAGAAAATTAAATTTCCTTAAAGGAACATGTTTGCAATTTTTCACTTATTGATTTGTACGTGAGTTAAGAACTCCAAACTCTCTCTCGTCGATCGTTCACCTTGCCGTGGTGGGAGGGCTTAAGTAGTTGAATCTGAGAACTAACGTGCTATACCGGCGGTCTCAACTTGGGTTTACGACTAGAGTTGATTGCAGCAGGGTCACTCATGCCGGAAAGGTCGAAGGGGAGAAACAGCGAAAACTAAGAGACGATCCAACCCCCTCTACCCTTTACCCCCTACCCCTCCACTCACCCTCTCCTCTATCCCCTTCTATCCAACCCCAATCCTTTCCTTTCCCATGGGCCGACATCAAGGTGTCAACCGTACCGTGCCGATGATCTACTAGGCTGAGTGCCCATCTTAAATAGCTCAGTCACTAACGGTGTACTCTGGTTTTGCGGCGAATTCCAGTTTCATTTCAGTCATATCCATGCATGCGGGGCTCTGTGTGGACGTACCCCATTATTTCCCTAGCTACTCGTGGGATCCAAAATAGATAATTTGAAGACCAAACCCTGTGATGGAGAAGCAAGCAACTGCCTCTCTGTCTCTCAGCCATTGGCTGAACTACCAAACCTCGTGGGACGGATAGACCGACCTGCAATGGTAACATCCGACAGCGACATAGAATCCATCGAATATCAAAGCTCTGTCCTGACAGTGGAATCGTACGGGAGCTGTGAAGCTCTCGGAGATGACACAGAAAAGACCATAGAGCTCGACAAGCTTAACATCAAGCGGAGACGCCTAACCACGTCTCAAAAAAAGCACTTGAAAAGACTGCTAGCGGAAAAACTGCCATACGACGCAGCGTTAGAGACAGTACTCTCAAGTCCGTCGAAAGACACCTCAGACCCTTCCAACAAAAGAAGAAGGTCCGGAAACGAAGTTCCTGAACCGAGCGAAAAACCGAAAACCAACGCTCCCTTGTTCAATGAGGTTGCAGGAATGATTGTGGTTGGGATAATCGCCGAGGATAACCCAAACAGCCATCTGGAAAATGTGCAAATCACAGCAGTGGAAAATGCCATCCTTACTGAGCTGCATAAGATCACCGAGGAGGGTCCACAGATAAGATTTCTGGGCTGCTAGCACAAACCAGGATGGCTCACAATGAAGTGCGCAGATGCGATTAGTAGAGACTGGTTGGCAAAAACAGTCAAGCTAATTTCGCCATTTGAAAATGCCAAGCTGCGAATGGTGGAGGGTGAAGACCCTCCGAAACCATGTGTGGCAACCGCTTACTTCCCTGGTCCAAACAACACACCAGAAGAGGCTCTGAAACGGCTACGTATTCAGAATCAAGTGCTACCAACCAATGACTGGAAAGTCCTTCGGAAAGTAGCTAACTCTCAGGGTCTTGCCCTGACAATATCAATGGATGAAAGATCGGTATCCCTACTGGAAGATCTGAACTGCCAACCGTTCTATAATTTCAATAGGGTTCAATTCCGCATCAAAAATATTCCCAGCCTGAGGCCGGAATCCGCCTCCGAGGCTAAAAACGATGATAAGTCGGTATTACCACCTCCGTCCCACAAAAACCTGTTCAGGAGACCGCAAGGCCAACTCCTGGACAGGCAAAATCTTTCCTCCATCCCAGCAAACTAACCAATCCCGGCACGTCAAAATCCACCCACCACCAAGACACGTCTCAACTTCGTAGAGCCCCAAGACCGGCATCGACGATGGCGAGAAGTTTTCGGAGGTCTCCCCAAGCCGGGAAACGGGGTGAAAATAGAGGGAGCTCCTACTCTAGAGCTCCATTCCGAAAAAATTAGCATGGAGGTTGTCCAAATCAACCTCCAACACTCCAAGGCTGCTTCGGCGGTCTTAACTCACTCGCTAAGTAAAACAAAGCTTGACATTGCCCTCGTGCAGGAACCATGGATCAGCACGAGTGGTAAAATCCTCGGTCTAACTACACCTACAGGAAAAATATTATATTCAACCTCAGCCAATAGACCTAGAACTTGTATTATTTTTAATAATAACCTGCCCTTCTTCCCACTGACAGCATTTGTATCCGCTGATCTGACGGCAGCAATAGTGAGGATCGGTCACTCCAAGGAGATCATTGTTGCCTCAGCATATTTCCCTGGAGACATAACACCTTGCCCACCTCCACAGGTAATAAAACTCTATGAGCACGCACAGAAAAACAAATTGGAAATTATTCTGGGATGCGACGCAAATGCTCATCACACCCTGTGGGGAAGTAAGGATATAAACAAAAGAGGTGTGTCCCTTATTGATTATATTATTAAAGAAAATTTAAATATATGTAATATTCGCAATGAACCCACCTTTGTCACCAAAACTAGAAGAGAGGTCCTAGACATTACATTGCCTTCATCTCTCTCTAAAAACCTTGTCTATGACTGGAGGGTGTCCTCTGAGCCATCCTGCTCTGATTATAGACACATACGCTTTAAACTAGACACAAACATAATATCTTGTCTAACATATCGTCAAAAGAGAAAAACAGATTGGGTCTCGTATAAAACAGATCTGTAAAACTCTCTAAGAGACAAAATCCCAAACATTAATAGCAATGCTACATTAGATTTCTTTGCGGACTACGCAAAATCTCCATCATAACTGCCTTTGAGGACAACTGCCCCCTGAAAACAAGATCAACTAAAAGGCAAACCCCTTGGTGGAACAACAACCTTAAGAAATTGAGATCGAAAGTAAGGAAACTTTTCAACAAAGCAAAACGCAATGCTGACTGGCAAACCTACTCTACGGCTCTCACCAAATATAATAATGAAATTAAAAAAGCCAAAAAGGCCTATTTTAAACAATTTGTAGAAAGTATCTCTGATGTCTCCTCTAGTTGCAGACTCCACAAAGTTCTTGCGTCCGACAAGCCGGCAAACCTAGGTACCCTTACCAAGGAAAACGGCTCTCAGACTAAGAACAAAATTGAAACTCTGCAACTCCTAATAGACACCCACTTTCCACAATCTATCATTATAGACCCAACAATAAACCTATCATCCCAAAGGGAACAGCATATGTTTCCATCTAGGGAAGACTGGTCAACGGCCAGACAAATCTGCAACACCAATATCATCAAATGGGCAATCTCCTCATTGAAACCATTCAAGGCTCCTGGGGAAGACGGAAAACTGTTCACTTGCAGCCTAGATTTTGGTCACATACCAGAAAGCTGGAGAAGCGTAACAGTTATCTACTTGCCAAAAGCAGGAAGGAATCTGGATCCAAGCCCTAAATCCTTTCGGCCAATCAGTCTAATGTCATTCATCCTTAAATGTATGGAGAAGGTAATTGATAGACACATCGGGGATAAGCAATTAGCTACCCACCCACTATCCACATCACAATACGCATATCAACCAGGCAAATCAACGGAAACCGCGTTGAATGACCTAGTTACTAGGATCGAACTCTCTATCGATAAAAATGAAATTTGCGTAGTGGCATTTCTCGACATAGAAGGAGCCTTCAATAACACCTCTTTTGTGTCTACAGACCGTGCTCTAAGGCACCACAACGTTCCACAAGTTATTCGCAAATGGATAATGTCCATGCTAAACAGCAGAATTATCCACAGCAATATCGAAGAAGTGGAAATCTCAGCACTAACAACAAGAGGCTGCCCACAAGGTGGAGTTCTCTCACCACTCATCTGGTCAATAGTTGTAGACAGCCTACTAAGATTACTTGCAACCCAAGGCATCTATGCAGTGGGCTTTGCAGATGATCTAGCAATTGTCATACAAGGCTCATCAGAAACACTAATATCAAGAAGACTTCAGACAGCTCTGAACACAGTACAAAGCTGGTGCTCAGATGAAGGTCTCTCTGTTAATCCCAATAAGACAGTTATTGTACCATTCACAAAAAGAAGAAAACTAAATCTTCTAATACCCCCCAATCTCTATGGGGAAACAATACCATTTTCCAAGGAATCTAAATACCTGGGGATCATCCTAGACAGCAAAATATCATGGAACACTCAACTAGAACGCATCTCCAGCAGAGCAACCAAGTCCCTATGGACTTGTCGAAGCGTATGCGGGAAAAACTGGGGTCTAAAACCTAAAATGATGCACGATCTATATACGCTGGTAGTCAGACCAACAATAACGTACGCAGCTGTTGTATGGTGGACAAAAATAAAAGAAATAACGGCAGTCCAAAAACTTGAAAAGATTCAAAGATTGGCAACAACATGCATTACTGGATGCATGCGCACAACACCAACATACGCTCTAAACGTCATTGTAGGACTACCTCCAATCCACCTTTTCATTAAAATGGAAGCAAGACTGGCGACACACCGTCTTTTCCATCAAGGACACATAAAATCACATCCATACCTGAAAGGACATCTGTCGATAATGGAAAGTCTAGAAAAACTGAATACCTTTAGTATGTGCCTGGATGCTATTATTCCGATGTACAACTTTAAACTCAACTTCTCCATTGTCATCCCCCTTAGGGAAGACTGGGAGAACATAAAACCTCATCCTTCAAGCCAAGATATGGTCTGGTATACGGACGGCTCAAAAATGGAAACTGGTACAGGTTCCGGCATTTTCAGCGACTGTCCCAGAACGAATTTCTCAGTAAGTCTGGGCAGTTAAAGCCAAAACACAATAGAGCGTCGCGTAGGCTTCACGATACATGAGAAATCCTCAAAGCGCTCTACTGTCATTCATTCGTCTAAGCTTGTGCAAAATTAAGAAAATATATCGATTGAAATATCGAACGACCATCGTTGTTATCAGTAACTATCGATAGCAAAAATCGAATTTTTTCTTTTGTATTAAGTTCGTGGAAAACTAAATCGATTGCTAATTTGTTAATTACTTCTGATAAGGAGATAAAGAGAGGAGCTTAGTTAAATGTGTGGTGTAATCAATTGAGCTTAGTATAATGTCCGTAGTTGCATTTCCATACTGTGTTGTCGCATGCAATCTAGTTTGTGATAACATTTGCTGTTTAAAATGAAAACCTTGTCGATTTTTCAACATAATCGACTTTATATTCATACAAATATCAAAAATGTTATCGCAATATACTGTATGAAATTATCTCATAAGTTATTGGTCGAGCATCTTAACAAAAAGAAAATGATTTAAGTGCTTCAATATCGCCCATGTTGACTGACTTTATATTCACCCATGCGTTTATGCATCAAAAATTAATCGAAATCTACCGCATGATAGATATAACATATATATATATCGATTTTTAAGAACATCTTTTCAGAATTATAGTTGTTTAAGTGATTAAACATCACCTACGTTGAACAATCTAGCAAAAGTCAAGTTTAATACAGGTTTAACAACGAGAATTGAAATACTATCTATTTACTAGTTACATCGATAAAGTTCTGCTAAAACATACTAAAATTCAGCTTAAGCATACTTCATGCACAAATATGAAGTACAATTTGATTGATTTGTTAGCCACAAAAATCTGTAAGTGCCGATTTACATTCAGACGGTTTTGCAAAGACGGAAATAAGTGCGAAAGAGAAAGCAGATGAAATAGAAATACTTTAAAAAATCTCTACCCGGAAAGTTTTGGGTTGAGGATTGTCCAGTTGTCCTAAGATGGTTTTTGACGTTTCTTTTTCTTGTCTTTCGTTGTTTCTTGTCGTTGCTTTATTGTGATTTCTTGTGTTATTGAGTAAACAAGTGATATGTCGGCGGAAAATTTTAAGTGGTGCAAAGAGCTTGTTAGCGAATTAATTTTTAATTTTGAAATGTATCCTATTTTGTATGATCCTCGGCACCCGGACTATATAAATAGAGTGAAGAAGTGTGTGTGATGCATATGGAAAAGTGTTGGAAGCCATGGTTGTGTTACAACCAAACATAACAGTCGAAATTATTAAAAAAAAATGGCACACACTGCGAGGCCAATTCGCGAAAGAGTATCGGGATCTAGAATCGTCTAAGAAAAGTGGAGCGGGCACGGACGATTTATGCGAGCCAAAGCTTTGTTGTTACGAACAAATGGTTTTTTTGAAATCCCACTGTAAAATAAGAAGTTCGACTTCAAATATTGAAGAGGTAAATTAAAGATTTCAAAATTTTGTTGTGACACATTGTAAAGTAAATGTTTTTTTCTTTGTTTAGAACGTACGAAAACGTGTACCAAGTTGTTCCACTGAGGATTTTGATGTGGACGAGTCAGAGGAAGAATCTAATTTTACGCCGAAAAGAAAAGTAAGTAAATTTAACAAAAAAAAAATTTATTTATTTTGCCAATCAACCTTTCCCTCCTTACAAAAATATTCAGCAAAACTGTGGCGTATTGTCTCCGCTGCTCCTTTTCGGGGGTTGTCAATTGCTTCATATTCTCTTGTTGTTGTGTTTGACGATGGTCCTGGCAGATAAGTGTTATCGTATGAAGCTGTGTTGTGCTCAATCAAAAAATTGTGTAAAACGTAACAAGCCTTTGTTACGTGTTCAACGTTTTCGACTCTTAAGTTGATTGGTGATTGTAGAATCCTAAATCTGTTGGACAGTATTCCAAAAGTGTGCTCCACAACATGCCTGGCTCTACTTAGTCGAACGTTAAAAATTCTCTTTGTTTGACATTTAGATCTAAATGGATAAGGCTTCATAATATGTTTTTGAAGGGGAAAAGCATCATCTCCAACAATCACATATGGGAGCACTCTTCCATTTCCTACAACTTTATCATCCGGAAACTTATTCACCGCGTCAAGAATAACATTTTGCAAGGAGCACTGCCGTAAAACTCCTGCATCGTTTGTTCTTCCGTTGCATCCTATGTCAACGTAAATTAATTTGCAATTTGCATCAGCCAGGGCCATTAAAATGATACTATTTGTTCCTTTGTAGTTATGGAAATATGCACCATCTGTTTTTAAACTTCTAAAGGCCACATGTTTTCCGTCAAGCGCACCAAGACAATTGGGAAACTGCCACCGTACCGCAAATTCATCGGCGATTCTTTCCCATTCCAATTTTGTTTCTGGAAACTAAAAATAATTTTTCAGTTATAAATGAAGCAGTACTAAATATGCATTTAATATAGCAATAAATTTTTTTCATTTCAGAAAACTGCGGATACCTCAGCCTTGAACAAAAAAGTTATTAACTTGAAGCAGGCATTACAAAAAAAAAGCTGAAACCAAATCTCCTTACTCCTGGCTAGGAAAACAAGTTATTTTTGAACTAGATAACATCAAAAGTGAGGCGATAAAGCGCAAAACCTCTTGGGCTATACAAAATATTCTTCGCGAAGGCGTGGAAGAGGATTTGCAGTTGAGGAACAGCGAGTCAACTGGGAGAAGTTCGAGTTCTTATTCGGAATGCAGCTCATTTACTTCAAGGCAAACCACACCACAATTGTCATCTTCCGTTCCATCGACTTCTAGAGACTACCTGGACAAAGTTCGGATATTAAGTGTGGAGGAAATTAGACCTGCCTCTTCCCAATCTGATGTGGCAAGAATGCCTTTCACTTTCACTCCAGACTTATTAGAAAAGTCAATGGCGGATGTTTTTGAAGAAGAAGATTTTTTTTAAGTTACATATGTAGTTACTTATATTTGATAATAAAAAAAAATACCTTCAAATATTGTTTTTTTAAGTTCCTCCAAATTGCTTGGCAGACTTCAGGAATGGCTTTGCTGAGAAATGGTGAAGAGAGTCTGGTTTGGTAGTTCAAGCTTTTGTATGTTTCACCCGTAGATAAATATCGCAACGTGACAGCCAACTTCTCTTCTGGTGGTATTGCGTCTCTCAAAATTGTATTTTCTTTCTTAATGTCGTTTTCAATAAACGACAAAAGCAAACCAAAGGTTTCTTCATTCATCCTTATGTAATTTAAAAACGATGATTTATCATTGGCTCTAAGTTCTTTTGTCAGAAAAGTAAAAGATCCTAGTTCAGATCTGTTTTCTCTCCAGGTTTTAATCCAAGTCCTTTTTTTCTTTTGCTTGGAAATTTTCAAAGCAAGTTCACAAGTGTCTAACACATCTATTAACATTTCTTCATCGGAACTATCATCAGTATCCATGATGTCAATAACCATTGCTGCACAATCTAATAAATTATTAACCACTTCTAATGACATTTTGCTTCCGATTAGTTTTTTGTTATTGATATATAAAAAATGCAATGCCTCTTTGATTATTTCCACACTTCGACTCTGTGGGTGAGAACAAAAACTGAAAGAGAATTGTCAAAAAACCCGCAGCCGCAAAACGTCTGAGTGTAAAAATGAGAGACTGTCGGGATGAGGGTTCAAAAGAAAATATACGAAACACGCAGCAGGCAAACCGTCTGAATGTAAATCGGCACTAATCAATTTTATACTTATATATATCGAAAGTTCATCGAAATCCTCGATATGAAAAATATTATATAAAGTATAGGTCGATTTTTCAAAACATTATGGCAAATTCATAGTAATTTAAATGCTTCAACAACACCTACATTGAATAATCCAACAAAAATTAAATTTTATACAACTGTAACAACGAGAACTTAAATATTTGTGTAGTATTTACATCGATAAATTTCAGCTGAAACACATTTCAACTTCGATATCAACATATCGATAATTTGTTTCGTAATCGATGTTTTGCTTACATCGATTTTATTACTCTTCCCTATTGAAAAACTGAAAAGGAGTGATATGTCAGAAAGCGAGCAAAAGTTCAACATAGCTGAACTTTTTTTTGAAGGTTGGTCGCTTTGTTACGTTTGCTTACGTCTGTCAAACGACGCGTTTGAGGACAAAGCGTGATTGTGTGAGACTCTACAGATTTCGTATAGTTGAACTTTTGATTGTTCTGTCAAATGAGGTCGACGCGAGGCAAACGCGCTATTGTGTGATGGCTTTAACTCGTCCATTTTCCAAGCTGAAGTCTTTGTCATTAACGAATGTTCGAGAGTAATATGTTCATCGAACAAGAAAAACAAAACAATATTCATTTTTTCAGACAGCCAAGCTGCACTAAAGGCGTTAAGCTCACCTGTCATAAGATCCAAACTAGTCCAAGAGACAGTCATGTCGCTCTCTGAACTAGCAAGGAAAAACACTGTAATCCTCCACTGGATCCCAGCACACAAAGGCTATGATGGTAACGAGAAGGCAGACATCTTAGCTAAAGACGGCGCATCTAAACCATTCGTCGGTCCTGAACCCTTCTGCGGTGTAAATAAAAGCACCTTCAAACATACTGCCAAGAACATCCTACTGGAGGAATCTAATAAAGCTTGGAGTAACTCATCTGGTCAAATCTGTTCAAAACTCTTTTTGCCAGAATATACTGAAAAAACATCAAAATTCCTACTGAACCTCAATAGGAAAACCCTAAAAATTTGCACAGGACTACTAACCGGTCACTGTTCTTTAAAGAAACATCTTCACCAAATGAGGCTGGTAGCGGACCCTATCTGTAGACTATGCCTCGAAAATGAAGAAACATCTCTGCACATCATTACAGAATGTTCAGCACTTTTCCGCCTGCAAATACTTAATTATGAGATTATCCGCCTAGATAAACTCAAATTCATTCACCCACAGAAGATTGCTAACTTCTGGTTCAATTCAGGAGCAGAGGAACTGTCCTGAAACCTCACATGGGCTGGCACAATAGGTTTCACTCAGACACCGCAGTGCCCGGAGCTGAGCAAGCTCTACCCGTCAATCTAAATCTAAGAAACTCCAGAATAAAAGAGCAAAATCAAAAAAACATACCTGTTTTAAAGCTTGATAACTCGGAAACGGTTAGTCTGAGAAAAATTTTTAAAAAGACCAGTTTTAAAGGAAATTTAATTTTCTACAAAAATATTTGTCGTTAAATTTGTTGGGCTCAAAATAATTGAACTGTTTTGACGCTCAATAAGGTTAGGTCTAAGAAATATAAAACAACCTCTAAATTTTTTTTTTTTTGCACTCAAACTTTTTTTGGAATATTTTTTTTTAGCTATCCCAAACAATGTTTTCAATATGGTTTTTGAAACAACAATTTGGGCCAGTCTAATTTAAATATACATATCATGATTATGATGTATGAATAACAAAGTATTTAAATTTTTGTCCTTCAACCTGGTTCCTCTAATTCATTATTTGGCCAGTTTTCGAAAAAATCCTTTCCGAAGGAAGAAATGTCGCTGGACAACACAAGTACCTATTTATGTGCGATTGAACTCAACATATTGTTGTTTTTGACCAAGTATTCCAGAATGTTCTCATTTCGTCTTAAAGGTGGTTTTTCAAAATATTGACGTAGGTCAATAATTGATTCACTTACCGGTGTTGATACATGATTCTGCTGACTAGGCCAAAAAAGAAGATCGTCTGACAATGTGTCAGTTGAAGTTGAAGCGTTTCTTGGGTTCAAGGCTGATGGAACTTCTGCTATTTGAGTTGATGAAGATGCAATAATTCCAGCATACTGTCTTTGCAAAAGCTGGGAAGCGTTGTCTGCTACTTGTGATGATTTAAATCCATTTTTTTAAATCTTGGGTCAATTAACGTAGAAATCATGTTTATAGGTCTGGTGTTGGAAGGTTTCAATCTCTGGTTGACTGAATTGTTTAAGGAATGCAATATATCTCGACCTTTAGTAGTTGTCTAAGTGTTTAGACAATTTGCCAACTTCAGACTAATACCGCGTACAAGAGGTATTACTAGAGATGCGACATATGGCTCTCCTGAGATTGTTTGTGTCGCGACTTCAGAAGGTTCAAGAAGTCTTACAATCTCCTCCATAGCCGTTAAATTTTCCGCAGTTAGATATGGAGGTGCTTTTCGACATTCGTTTATAAGCAATTGCAACCTCGCTTCTCACATCCAAAATTCTTTTTATCATATAAAAAGAACTATTCCAGCGCGTTGAAACTTCTTGTACTAGTTTTAGATCTTGTTTGTTTGAAGCTTTTTGGACAGTTCGAAGTTTGTCACTTCCAAGTGTAGAACTGTGAAAAAATGTCACAATTGCCTTTGTTCTCGATAAAACTTCTGCAAATGATTTTAATTTGGTACCCGTGGCGTGATGTTTAGCATGTTCACCTACTAACCCAGACGTTTGAGGTTCGAATCCCAGCAGAGGCAAAAATGTTTTTTCACGGGTATCGCCTTTCGCGAGGAATTGGCAAAGTCAGTAAATTAATTGCCATGAAAAGCGCTTTCTCAATTAGCCGTTCGGAACCGGCAGAAAATTGTAGGTCCCCTCCATTTCCTCACAAGGCATGGTTGTAAGAAATGCGCTAGGCCCAGGGGCTCCTCGCTCTGTTGCGCCACTCTATTTATTTATTTATAAATGATTTTAATTTAAAACTTTTTTCAACTGTCAAATTGATGCAGTGAGCGAAATATGAGGAGTGTCGTATTTTTAAAATCTCGGTAGTTTTTTTCATAGCCGCAGAATTGTCCGTGACCAAAATTACCACCTTTTCACGAATGTTATAGCTGAGTAACGTTTGGTCGATTGCTTAAAAAATATTAAAAAACATTTAAAAGTAACGCGTAAACTATGAACTCGTATGGAAACAATACACATTACATATTTCTAATAGGGTCTATGAAATAACTCCCACGAAATAAGTCCCACTTTTAAAAACGAAATAAGTCCCACCAAAAATTGGTTAAAAAATGAAATAACTCCCACGAAATAAGTCCCACTTTTGAAAACGAAATAAGTCCGACCAAAATGAAATGATTTAAAAATTTACTTGAAATGAAATAACTCCCACTCAAAATGAAATAACTTCCCCTTGAATAATAATATATTTCTTAAATGAATTAAGTCCCACTTTCATAAACGAAATAAGTCCCACTTTTTCATTATTTAATGCGATTTCAAATAAGAAGTATTTGGCTCTTCGAAAAAAACACACGTCGAATAATATGAATACTAATCAAAGCAGAGGAATAATAAAGAAAAATCGTATGCAAGCTTGCAGAAGGCTTCTTAATGGAATGGATATTACGAATTTTGATAGAGTTCCAGAATTTATTATTAATTCTTTTTTCGGTCAAGGAACGTATAGAGAACGCCTACTAGTAACAACGTTTGGATTCGTAAATGGATTAAGTACAGATCAATTGTTCTTATTATTAAGATGGAAACCGTTTCGGAAGGACCATCAGATTAAAATTATCGACCTTTATAAATGGCTTGAAGATCCAGTGCATGGTAGACGGTATTATAGTTTTAACGTGGCATTGGGATTAGTTGTATTTTGTAATGGTGATATTAGAAAACATGGAACACAAATTTCAATTTCCTACTAAAAATATAATAAAACACTTACATACGTAATTACGTCAACAATTTTTTTTAATATTGTTTTTCCAGTAGTTAAGTTCGGTACCTATTTGTACACATTTCTTTAAAGTTTTTTTTTTATTATAGTAAGTATAAAGTAATTAATAACAAAAAAAGGAGAGCCATGAGAGATAAGGACAAAAAATTATGGTTGTCCCTTTTACGAAATGTCCAATATATAACTTTTTGCATAAGAAAAAAATGAGAAATAAAGCCATAATGGCCTTATATTTCATGGCTCTATCGCACCCCTCCATAAAAAAATCATTTATTTATCAGATAAATATTTGAAGGGTTTCATGAACATCTGCACGACAGAATGGACATACTAGTTTACTGGTTTGATCAATTTTGTGAGTTTGCATTGTAAGACAGCATTCACTGCAAATTTTCAAGTGCTTACATCAAGGAAAAAATAAGATATTTGGCTGCTTTATGAAACAAATCACACAACTATTATTATTAATTGTATTCTGGTTGGTTTCAATATGGTTTAACGACTCGTCTTCAATGTCCTCTTCCAAATATGATAATTCTTCGAAAAGATCTTCATCAGGCTCCATTTGTACAATTGAATTATTTTTTGATAACACCAGTTGGTCAAGGAATTTAGAAGGAGTTATAGTACCTTGTAAAAGATCATTCTTGAATTTCGAAATCATATCTGCTTTCAAAACACAGGACTTTTTAATACGTTTTTTTCCGACACTACCATTGGTATTCATCAATAGTTCAAATTTTCTTACTTTTTCAAATTCTTGCATCTGTATGTAAAAATGCTACAAATTTGAAAAAAGTAGCCTTCTTTGGAATGCTTTTTTTTATGACGCTATTGTAAGCTTCTATTGCAGACGTAGTGCGGATTTCAGAATCGAAAACTGAAAAGTTATGTGGACCGATCTGTAATAATGAAATCATAACACCTTTTTGTAAATATTATGTAAAAGGGAATATTGTACCTTTTGCATCCATTGATTCTCAAAATATTTTATAAATGATTTGAATCTATCTAAAGCGTTCAATTTTCCTAAATCTTCGGTTAGTAGTTGGAAGCTATCCGAAATGTGCATTCCAGGTAAAAATGGAAGAGATAGAAATTTGTGATAAGTTCTAGACGCTTCTTTATTTTGCCGAATATATTGAGCGAGCCTTTTGTCCTTCATGGTTATGAATCGACGCAATGCCTGGCAATAATGGAACCAGCAACCAAACATTTTGGAATCAGGGAAACTTTTTTCAATTGCGCTTCTCAATCCTGTTTCATGATCTGTTATAAAAGTTGCTTGTGACAGATCAATAATGCTCCTTTGTATATAACTTAATAAATGCTGATATGCTTTTAGAGACATTTTGGTCATCAGTACGAAAAGAAAGGGGAATACCTAAAATAGAAAAAATAATAAATATATACATATGTATACATAATATAAATCTATATATAGTTATGAATGAAATTAATTACCGAACCAAAGTATTCACAATGTAAGATTAATAGTTGTTTAAAGCTTCCTAGAGGAAGTACAGAAAAAGTACCATCAATTAAAATGTTTCTTTTCGAATTAACACGAATGCATTCTTTTTCATCAGTTCAACAGTTCTTTCGGAACAAAAAACGCAATATGCAAAGTCTTTTTCTTGGTAGCATATGTTGAAAAACTGCCATTGTTTATTTCCATTTAATTTGGAATAACCGAATTTATCATAAACTGCTTCGTCTTGGAAAACTTCCTGCACTTCTACCGGTGTTTTTGGAGAATTTTTAAAATTTTTATTCGCAATATACGGCAAACTCCGCTGTATTTTATCAAAGACAATATTTTGCTTTCGTTTTGATTTCTGCAAAGACTTTATTAAGTTCTTACTTAATAAATAATAATTATCATGTGGGTGGTACTTACTCCATGCTAGTATTCACAAAAATATTGCGAATACTTCCAGCGCAATTGTTTTCAGTTGGCTTTTCATTAAGACGTGCGCATTTTGTTTTTACATTATTTACAAATTTTAGTTCTTTGTACGTACAGAGCCTCTTGATTATCGTGATTGTGCGCTTTATAATTTTTTGCTTTAATGCACTCGCTGCCAAATAACATTATTCGTGATGGACAATCCTTTAAATAACAAACATAAAAATGTTTTTCAAATTTAGTGCACTTTTTAATATATAATTGTTTATCAAAAAAATATAAAGAAACTTGCTGTTATTCCTCTTCCATGCAATTATTTCGTATGTCACACTCATGTTCACTATTGAAATTTACAAACTTAACTAATCAATATAATAATAAGGTCTTGTAAACTAGCACACTTAACAACAAATTTGAAACAATACCATTCATTTCGTAAAGAGCAAGAAATAACGGAACTTTTCGAAAGCATATTCTACAATACAATAAATTTTTTTCAAAAAGCAACAAAAAGAACATTATGAAATTCAATGAGAAACAACGTGAAGAGCAACAAATAACGGCAAAAATTATTAAGCATTAATTTAAAATGCAAAATTATGAAAATGAAATAAGTCCCACTTAAAACGAAATAAATCTCACCAAAATATAAATTTAGGGGTATGAAATAACTCCCACTTTACAAAACGAAATAAGTCCCACTTAAAATAAAAACGCGTAACGAATTAAGTCCCACCAATTGACGAAATATGTCCCACTTTTAAAAACGAAATAACTTCCACTTTCAAAATAGCAATTTTTGGTGGGACTTATTTCGTTTTTAAAAGTGGGACTTATTTCGTGGGAGTTATTTCATAGACCCTTCTAATAGCATCACTGAATCTCAATCAGCAGAATCTCTTTCCAATGCCTTTCGAATTTTGTCTCTACGGATGGTGGACTAGAACGCTCAACGCTAACCAACTTCAGACTTCAAACTATTGCAGACTAAATTTAAATCTACTTTTAATTTCTTAGGGCCATCGTTCGCACCACTGTACAACTGAACTATTTTGAAATTTATCTTTACCTACACTCTCATTTCGCTCGTATACTACATATACATATATAAAGCCCGCTTGTTAAAAAGATTCTTGTGATTTTTCAAATCTGAGATAAGGAAACAAATTGTTGTAAGATACTTACACTTGCCACTGCTTCCGCAGTATGACTGCCTTCAATTTTTGACACGCTCAGAGACGCTGAAATCAATTTGGTATCGCGTATAAAATGGCACGTTAGAGCTAGGATTCCTTCATTCGCATTACTTCTCCACATATCCGTTGTAACACTTAAATATTTGCATATTGATAGGGCTTCATCCAATTTGGTCTCTTCATATTGCTTAGGAATTAGTTTACATTTCAGTGTTTTCTTGTCAGGTATCTCATACTTGTCAGGTTGTTTAAGGCTTCTAAGAATAATTTTAGCCCTTTGTGTTCTGAAGTCCTGTAAGGAAGTGTGTCAATGGCGATCATCTGGGCGTAGACGGAATCAAGATCTTTTTTTAATTTTTGAATACTCATCGATTTTCTTGCTCCTTTAAAAATAATTTTTGATGGAATTTCTCCGCATCTGCATCAAGGGCTGGATTCTCATCTTAAATATTTATGTTATCACCATGTTTTCTTTTTAAGTGGTCCCGTAAATTGGCAGTATTTCCAGAATGTTTATATTTCTGGCCACAAAACTTGCATGCGCAATATTGACCTTTTTTGTTGAAAAAATTCTATTCATATTGATCGGATTCCGATCATCGGAACTTAAATCAAATATAATAAATAAATCAAATACAATAAGGAGGTAGGAACAGGAGACAGTTTTAATTTATCTATAATCTTAATCTGAAATGGAAATTAAAAAACAGGAAGCAAAGCACGAACACGAACTACATCACATGAAGTAAATTTGTTGAATGTAATGAAAATGAAATGCTAATGCAGGACTTCCCCTATTAATTGGTTGCAATGAAAGCATTATGTGGGACTTCCCCCATTTCATTATGGAGTGAAGTTTATTATCATTGTACGATGTACGTACATAGAACTTATATGTAGTAATATCATCAAACAGTAGTGGGGCCAAATTGACATCTAGTTTTTTGTAACTAAACTAAAAATTACAGGTAAATGTTAGTACGGTGTTAAATAACTAGATGGCAATTGGGCTCCGCAATTGTTTCATGATATTACTATAAAATCCGTAGACAATGGTGGAATGGTAAGATGAACTCAACTGTAAACGCTCCTTTCATATTACACGATTTCGCTCATGCGGGAAAAAATCGCCCGATTTTTAATCGTGGTTTGCTACTTCACATTGAACGATAAAAATCGTACATTTTTATCAGTTCATCGGAACATTTGGTCTGGTCTGGATGAAAACTATGGATCGCGAACAAGTTATTGCGTTATGGATACTGTATCGGCGTCGAAAAAGACAAAGGCGCAATCGCCTTCACTGGATTCACCCAATTAATCAGAGACGAGAGGAAGTCGGGATGTTCCACACATTATTTGAAGATCTTAGAAACGATGACCAAAAGTTTTTCAACTACTTTCGTATGTCAGTTCGCTCCTTTGATGAGTGTTCTTCAACGACAAAACACACAGTCCAGAAACTGTATACAACCTGTTGAATATTTAAGAGGTTCAAATTGTGGAAATCAATAGACAGTGGTTCTCCACCATTACCAGAGGAAAAACTTCTTCCAGGAACAAAGAGTCCTGAAATACCATACCTACTTCTTTGTTGGAGACGAAGCATTTGGCTTACACAGACATCTACTGAGAACCTTTGGAGGGAAACGCTTAACAGTTGAAAAAAGGGTCTTTAATTATAGATTGTGCAGAGCACGAAGATATGTGGAATGTGCTTTTGGCATCCTGAGCAATAAATGGCGTATATTCGCCCTATCAACGTTTAGCCACATTTCGCAGTGCTCATCGTCAATGCGTGCATCGTATTGCAAAATTATGTACGTGACAGAGACGGATATCTTGTTGAGGACACAACGACGATCACAGGCCTGTAAGATGTATCAGGGGAAAGCACTACACGAGGAGGCTTGGAAGCAAACAATATCAGATGTGTGCTTACCTCATATTTTTTGACAGAAGTCGGAAGTGTATCCTGGCAAATGTCTAAACTAAAGTATAATCCTTACTTCCTTACTAATATTATAAATGTGAAAGTCACTCTGTCTGTCCGACTTTCTATGTTACCGTCTCCCGCCCGAACTACTAAACTGATTGATATGAAATTTTGTACAGAGACAGTCTCGAGCCTGAGGAAGGACATAGGCTATATATTTTATCCCTAAATTCCCACGGGAGCGGGAACGTATAAGGGAACTTAGAAGTTACAGCACCGATTTCGAAAATTCTTCCACCGTTAGAATGCTACATTATCTCCGAGTAACTTAAAAATTAATTCATCTCCATATTCCTACGGGAATCGGAGTCCTTACTAACATAATAAGTGCGAAAGAAGCTCTGTCTGTTTTTCTTTCTATGTTACCATCGATCGCCCAAGCTACAGAACCGATTTAAATGAAATTTTATACAGAGATGATCTAGAACCTGAAGAAGGACATAGGTTACATTTCATTCGAATATTCCCACGGGAACCAGTCTTCACTAATATTATAAATGCAAAAGTAGCCCTGTCTGTTCGCCTCTCTATGTTACCATTTCCCGCCAAAACTAATGAACAGATTTAAATGAAATTTTGTACAAAGCTAGTCTAGAACCTGAGGAAGGACATAAGCTATATTTTTTATCCCTAAATTCCCACGGGAGCGGGAACGTATACGGGAACTTAGAAGTTACAGCACCGATTTCGAAAATTTTTCCACCGTTATAATGCTACATTATTCCCGAGTAACTTAAAAATTAATTCATCCCCATATTCCTACGGGAATCGGAGTCCTTACTAATATAATAAGTGCGAAAGAAGCTCTGTCTGTTTTTCTTTCTATGTAACCATCTATCGCCCAAGCTACAGAACCGATTTAAATGAAATTTTATACAGAGATGATCTAGAACCTGAAGAAGGACATAGGTTACATTTCATTCGAACATTCCCACGGGAACCAGTCTTCACTAATATTATAAATGCAAAAGTAGCCCTGTCTGTTCGCCTCTCTATGTTACCATTTCCCGCCCCAACTAATGAACAGATTTAAATGAAATTTTGTCCCACAAGAACGCAAACGTAAACGGGAACCTAGAAAATACTGAACTGATTTCATGAATTATTTCCCCGTTAGAATGCTACACTATCTCAAAGTAACATTAACTTTAATTTATCCCCATATTCCCATGGGAACGGAAGTACTTACTAACATTATAGATCCGAAATCAACTCCGTCTGTCTGTTTTTCTTTGTTACCATCTACCGCCCAAACTATTGAACCTATTTGTATGAATTTTGGTGCAGAGATAGTCTTGAGCCTGAAAAAGGACATGGGCTGTATTTTGTATCCCAATATTGCTACGGGAACGGCAACGTACCTTGAAACTACTGGATCGATTTCAAAAGTTTTTTCACCGTGAGGTGATTTCTGTCAAATGATCGATTACACAGTTGACCTGAAAAGAAATTTCTATCTTGATCTTCAAATAAATATTGGCAATCGGTAATGACTGTGTGAAAATTCGATTTCGGCGCCGACTAATGAGATAGATAACCATATAAACTAGTAAATTATGTTTGACGTATTGGGGGATGTCCAATGTCTATCAGTAGACAATATAATGGAGACTGAGCAAGTCACATCAAAACCTATAGATTTTTTCAATTAACTGGAACTATCAGGAGTGGATGCAAGTTTGTGTTCCAGTGCCAATAAATAGTAATCTAGAATTGTACACAGCTACAAATTACACATCTGGGATGCGGCATTATAAAAGTTTTAATAATGACTGGAACAGCGTAATTAGAAAACTATTGATTCCCCGTATTTCTTTAATTCCCACTGATTAGTCGTTTTAGTTTAAAAGAGTGTATCAAACTCGCTGTTCAATCGGTGCTTCTACCGAATGATGTAGGCTAGATCACAGTGTATCACTATGATTAGCAAGGGTGGTTACAGTGCAACACTATAACACCTTGAGATGATAATGAAGAGGTTTCAAGCAGACTCACTTGAAGGTTCGTGTAAAAGTCTTGGTTGGTTATTTCAAAATCATGCTTTATTTCTGATTGACTTAATATTTATACCTAAAAATTGCTTACTCTACATATTTACAAATGTGCATAAGAAAACAAAAACAAAAGAAAATAATTTATAGTTTCGAATATCAAATGACGTTACTGAATTGAACATTAAAGAATTATTGCTGACAAGTAATGAACATAAAAAAGGTGTGAATGAAAACAATACAAATTAAATGATATTATTGCTGATAATGCACGAACGAAAAAATACAATTTTATCCCAAAGACAAATAACTGTTTTATTGCTGACAGCAGAAAAGTTACCAAATGCATACAGTGTGATTGAAAATAGAATGCAAAGAAAAAAGATAAATAATCTTAGTGACGTAGAAAAACTAAGAGTGCAAGAATGTAAACATCCTGCCCCGCGCTGATGATCCCAGGCTTCATCAGAAGGTTAGTTTCTAGATGGATATGGTACAACTTGATGAGTTGGTTGTCCGCGGAGACGGAACTGGATGAGGGGGCTTCTGTCGTCCCTTTATTTTCTTGTAAATAAAGAAGATAAGTGCTATGAAAATGATAATTAATCCAACTGAACTCGAAACAACATGAGGAGTGTTATGAAGACTGATTGTAGTAGGAAGCTCAAGCTGTTGAAGTTTAATTTGTTCTCGAAGTTTATTTAGCTCAAGACTGAATGAACTGAGGTTAAACATGTTGTACTGAGGAGAGGCTAGGCGAATTACGTCTTCACTGTGTATATTATTGTTGGTAATCCTGGTGTATGAGGCTTGAACCGTTGATGAATAAATTTGTTGGCCTTGAAGTGTTAAGTGCTTGTCTTTGGCTACGCAATTGGGCTGAAGTTTCAATAGCCCACTTCCTTTCAATGCTAAAAATGAGGTTTGATGATTACAAACAACATTAAGCACAGCTTCTTTGTTTAATGAAAATATCCATTGATTTGTGTCAGGAAGTTTCGTCCATACTGATTCCGCCTTGACAAATTTCAGTTCACAGGTGGAAATCTCTGAGTTATTGTTGAGTAAATTCATCTCGCACATACTCAAATTGGTTCCAGATTGATACACCGGGTGAGTTTGCATACATAAATGATGATTTCCATTGAGCGTTGAACATTTTGAAAGTTCACCTTCAGTGATTGGATAATATTGGTCATGATGAGCACTTACTGCTAGCATGTCAGTTGAGGGTTGAATAATCATGTAAGTATTATTAGCTGGTGCCGGAATGGGAATAAGCTTGTAAATTGAAAATTCCTCTAAGCTGAGTAATGGTACTTCTATTTTGAAAGTTATGTAATTTGAACTGATGTGACCCTCCACATTCATTAGGTTGTAGAGTTGTAAAATTTGATCGGGTTCTACGGCGATGCGAAGACCTGGAGGAAGATGATTTCTTATTTTTGCTACTTCGGTTACGAGTTGTTGATGAGTGATTAAAAGATGATTTACTCGTCCACGGTGCGTGTCAGTCAGAACGTCTGCTATAGCTGTCTGCATTCTCTGAATGTTGATGATAACTAGTGTTGCATGCGTGCACCATGATAAAAATACTTCCTTCATTTTAGTTTGGTACAATTCTTCAGTGACATTGCTTAAACTGTTGAACAATTGACTAAGTTGTTGGTCAAGTGCTTGTTTTCTTTTGATTGAATCTTCTTGACTCAATCTGACAATGTTGATAGTGGAATCTACGATGGAGGTCTGATTTTTTAGTAGTCTCATAAGATGGTCTTCGTTTAATTCGATGCCTTTAAATTTTTGAGATATATCTTCAGCATATTTAGAGTCGAGGACTCCAAAAAGTGAGTTTGCTATATTTCCAACAACATCGACGGCGCCTCGTCTCCTTCTTATAGATAATTTGGTAGTTCCGATCAGGTTGTCTTCATTGAGCTCGTTTTTGATGACTTGAAACTGGTGAACCATTTGAAGACACAGTTCGTTACCGGATAGTTTTTTACAAATGTGGTTAAGTATTGTAGTTGTATTTTCCAAAGCTTCAAATTCCATTCGGTAAGGCTCGAGGTTGTAGAATACTATGATGTTCCATTTGTTATGAATCAGGCTGATTGTTCCGTGTCGGTGAAAATGCATTCCTGGTGAAGTGTTGTTGAAAGTTGTTACTTCAATGTCACTTGTCAATACTGCTGGTAAAAGAAGACCAATCAAAAGCATCGTAGTAAGCGGATTAAGATTTGTAGAATTTCTCGCTGCCTTTGACGTTGTTGTTTCATCAGGAGTGGATCTATCGCTTCTCCGTTTTCGATCTGTTGATGGCGGATTCAACTCGACTTCATCATTTTCTATGAGGGGGGCAAGCTTATGTATGGGGCGCCTCAACATGCCAGATTTAGTTCGCACGTCAGCGACACGTACCAAGCCGTCCTTTCCGACGTGGATATGCTCGATTCTGCCAAGTGGCCATTTCATTGTTGGCGTATTGTCTTCTTTCATGATAACAATGGTACCAATTTTGATATTGTTTGATTGTTTTTTCCACTTTGTTCGATATTGAAGCTCGTTAAGGTATTCCAGAGACCATCGATTCCAGAATTCTCGTTTTATGTGTGCTACTAATTTCCACCTAGTCAGTAGGCTCCCACGTACTGGTTCAGCCTTGGTATCAATGGTTGCCCTTAGTGACTCCCCAATCAGAAAATGACTAGGTGTTAATGCATTCAGATCACTTGGATCGTTGGACATTGCTGTCAAGGGTCGTGAATTAAGAATCGCTTCAACTTCTGCTGTGATTGTGCAAAGTTCTTCGTAGGTTAGTGAAGCGTTAGCCAATTTGCATTGTAAAAGACGTTTGGCGGACTTGACTGCGGCCTCCCACAATCCTCCGAAATGTGGTGCTCGGGGAGGAATAAAGTGGAAATCAATACCCTTTGAACTGCACGAAGTTGCGATTTTATTTTGCGCCTGTGCTGAGTATATATTTGTTTTTAGTTCTTCTAGTTGATTTTTGGCGCCAACGAAATTCGTGGCATTATCGCAATACAGATTTTTTACGTGTCCACGCCGACTCATAAATCTTCGTAAGGCTCCCAAAAAAGCTTCAGTTGTCAAGTCGCTAACAACTTCGATATGGACAGCCTTTGTCGCGAAGCAGCAAAACATTGATAGATAGCATTTTTGTGGACGACTTCCTCTTGTGCGGTAGTGAACCCATAATGGGCCGCAAAAGTCCACACCAGTATTAATGAAAGGACGTGCTGGTTGCACTCTTGTGCCTGGCAAATTTCCCATCATCTGGGAATACATATGTGGTTTTGCTCTGATGCAAAAAGTGCAATGTTGAGTGATGGAACGTGCAATGTTTTTGCCCTTTATCGGCCAAAATCGCTGTCTCGTGATTGCTAGAAGACCTTGAGGCCCAATATGATTGTTTTGAATGTGCAAGTCTGTCATGATCATTTCAACGTATGGATGTGAATATGGTAACAGGATCGGATGCTTGCTATCGTAAGATAATGATGACTCTTGAAGTCTACCTCCAACACGTAGAATATCGTCCGCGTCTAAAAATACAGCTAGGCCCTTCAGTGGACTATCCTTTTCCAGCTCCTTATTTGCCTTGAGGAAACAAATGTCTTTATAAAAGCCGTGGAATTGAATTTCCTTGACGAGGAATTGCAAAGAAGTCTCTAGTTCTGAAGTTGTTATTGGCCATGCTTATTAAATTGAGAGTCTGCTAGTTTGACATTTCCTGGAATTTTCCACGTTGAAACATCGAACGCTTGTGTTGGCTGAGGTGATATGATTTGAGGCAAAACTATGGCCTCAAGCCTGGCGGTAAAATCGGTAGTTTTAGACCTAAGACTAATGTTTGCCCTTTTCTGGGCACCTCTTTTGCAGCTTCCGACACCTTGGATGATCATAGGCTTGAAGGACAGTGGTATCTTAAGCCTTCGTATCATTCTTTCTGTGATGATACTTATCTGTGACCCAGAGTCCAACACCGCACGGCAGTTGATGGTTGAACCGTCTTGTCCCTCTAAGTTCACGATGACTGTGCTGAGAAATACATAACTCTCCTTCTTGTTTATTCCTGCAGCTGCTAGTGTTGTGTTTTTGTTGGTGGATTCTTGAATTGGTTGCCCAATACTGTGGTTATTAGAATTCGGCAGCTCCCTCTTTGTTAAATGTACCAACGTATTGTGTTTTTTTGAGCATTTTGAGCAGCTTCCGTGACGACAATCATAGGAGGTATGACCATCCTTCAAACAATTTACACACAATTTGTTGTTTCTTACATGACTTAATCTGTTCGATGGTGTTAGATCAAGGAAGGCACGGCACGCATATAATTGATGTGGAGCCTTACACAATGTGCAATCCTTCTTCTGGGTGGTTATAGAACTTGTCACCTTGAAGCCATGGACTCGTCTTCTTTCTTCTTCGTCTCTTTTGCTGCTCTTGCCTCCAATTGCTTCGAGTGACTGGAACCTTGTTTCCAAAAACTTCAAAAATATATCCAAAGGCTGCAATTCCTTGGGCTGTTTTAGGGACTGCTCCCAAAGGGTTAGAGTATTCCGATCCAATTTTTTCATCAGAATACTCATTACGAGTGGGTCCCAGTTTGCTATGTCAATTTTTAGGTTTTTAAGACCCAGCAGGCATTCGACTGTAGTGTCGTGCAATGCCTTTATTTGATTTGCTGTTTCCTGCTGACAAGTTGGTTGCGCCATTAATTTATTGATAAGTGCTGAAACAAGTAGCCGAGGGTTTTCGAACCGCTCAGTAACTACCTTCCAAGCAGCGTGGTAGTTGGCGTCTGAGGTGGGGAAGTGGCGTATCAGTTTTTCTGCTTCACCTTCCAGAGTTGTTTTTAGGTAAAACAACTTTTGGCAATCGGCTATTTTTTGATTGTGGACCAATTCGGTAAACAAGTCGCAGTATTGCCTCCAGGTCAGGTAGTTTCCGTCAAACCTTGGCAAGGTTATTTTAGGTAAATTTGCCGTTTGCCTCAATGTGTCAGCTTGATGGGAATCAGGACGGCCTCCTTCAAGTTTGGTTGACAACATGAGGAGATTTTTCTGGACTCTGTCCTCGAATGCGAAGTACTCTTCGATGTCATAACCTGCATTCTCTGGGTCTTCTAGGAGCTCAGCAATTTTTTGATGAACCTCCTCCATCTGTGACCAGACGCCTTTTGTTTGGTCGATCTTTAGGCGGCAACACGTGCTTGAATACTCTTCTGCGCTCTCCTCTATGTTTTCCAGCAATCGCTTCAATGACTGCAGGATTGCCCTTTGCCTTCGAAAGACCTTTGTTGTGTCGATGTCCTGGTTCGGTGTTGAGGTTAGCGAATGAGAAGTAGCTTCACAATGTTCCCTTGCGAATACCCTTTCAGCTTGTCCTTCCGATGTCCCAGCCCTCATCACGTTTTCCTTTGCTGATTCTTTTTCAGCTTGTTTTTCCGATGTCCCAGCCTTCATCACGGACAGAAGGTATTGTGTTAGCGATTGGTAGAGTTGCTTGACCTTCCCAGCTGTGTCGCCCTGGAAGTATGGTGTATCGTGTTTTCCCCCCTCCTCGATGTCATTGTGATTCTTTTCGAACTCACTCCAAAGATCTTCAATCAACACCAACCGCTTCCTTGCATATTCTGCTGTTTTCCTTTCCGGTCCGTCCTTTGCAATGTTGGATTGCAAACGCAGCAATTCATCGGTGATGACCTTCTGCCTGGCACCCTTTGTGTAGATATCCAGTTCATCCTCCATAGTTTAAATTTTTGGATCGTCGCGTCGTCTCTGGATCTCTCTCTGAAGTTTTAGTCTTCAATGAGTTCAATGAATTGAGCAGATTTCAATGTTGCAGTTTTGCCAGTGTTTTAGCCCTGGCAACGCTTTAAGATACGTTCAATTAAAATGCCAATGTTATAGCCTTGGCAACGCGTTTGGTAGCGAAAATTGCTTCTTACTGCTGGTGAGGGAAGCAATAATCACGTCGGGGTCACCAAATGTTCAATCGGTGCTTCTACCGAATGATGTAGGCTAGATCACAGTGTATCACTATGATTAGCAAGGGTGGTTACAGTGCAACACTATAACACCTTGAGATGATAATGAAGAGGTTTCAAGCAGACTCACTTGAAGGTTCGTGTAAAAGTCTTGGTTGGTTATTTCAAAATCATGCTTTATTTCTGATTGACTTAATATTTATACCTAAAAATTGCTTACTCTACATATTTACAAATGTGCATAAGAAAACAAAAACAAAAGAAAATAATTTATAGTTTCGAATATCAAATGACGTTACTGAATTGAACATTAAAGAATTATTGCTGACAAGTAATGAACATAAAAAAGGTGTGAATGAAAACAATACAAATTAAATGATATTATTGCTGATAATGCACGAACGAAAAAATACAATTTTATCCCAAAGACAAATAACTGTTTTATTGCTGACAGCAGAAAAGTTACCAAATGCATACAGTGTGATTGAAAATAGAATGCAAAGAAAAAAGATAAATAATCTTAGTGACGTAGAAAAACTAAGAGTGCAAGAATGTAAACACTCGCAAAACCTTTTTATTTGACAAAAGATGGAAGAAGTAAGAACGTCGTGTGCAAAAATGTACTGAAATAAAATAATATAACAATAGTTTACTAAATACACTAATACACTACTTACACTATTCCACGCGGACGAAGTCGCGGGCACAGCTAGTTTGTCATATATGTGAAAATAAATAAATAAATGAAATAAAAATAAAAAGTCTCTCTGTTGTAGATAGTAAATCAAGTGAAGTATACAATACATACAACACCAATATACATTAAAAAATACAATATAGATACGTCCAAAAAGTAATTTAACTTTGCTTAATAGAAAGTTAATAGGTATAGTACCTACTTACCAAATGCATTTTTTTCTCCATCGCCATTGTTCTCGAAATCCGGATTGAGTGCTAAACATACTTCTTCCCAGCCTTTCCTTGTTGCATTACTATCCTTATAAATTTCTAAAGTTTTGTTCCATAGCACAGGTTTTGCTTCAACTAGGGATATTAACACTTCAGCGTCAACACCTTCCATAATTTGCAAACAAACCACCAAAACTGAACGCGGTAGAAACAATGCTGGGGACAGTTCCCGTACGAGTAAAGACCGTCTAGTGTGAAAGCGTACATTTGGTCACGTAGGCCACTGAGCTAGAGGGCGATACGGTAGCCGTGCGGTTCTAGTAGCACTGGACGGCTGCAACACGATTACAAAACGTGCCCGTGTTCTAATCGTGCAATGTGAAAGGTCTCGTACTCTTCAACAGTCGATCAAGAAAAATTGCCCGGGCGATTTTTTCCCGCACGAGCGAAATCGTGTAATATGAAAGGAGCGTAAACAACAAAACCGCGTTCATTTTACTTTAGCTCAGTTTAAATTTCAAATTTTTTTTTTAACCATAAATTCATCAGTTGTGGAATTTGGACATCTATCGATATATTTTCTAAACTATCGATAGTTCCGATAGTTCAAAACAGTCGATTAAACTATCGATGTTTTAACACTCTAAAACACGGTGGAGGTCACGTTTGGTTTCGGGCAGTATGTCTTCTGCTGGTGTCGGAAGCTTAGTTTTTATCGATGGCAACATGGACAAGACATCTTAAAGGCAAATTAGAAGCAAATTGCAGAAAAACTTGTAAAAGACAATTTTCGGCTGTTCCAGGAAAACGATCCTAAGCACAAATCACGCCTGCACAGTCATCAGACCTGGATGCTAGTAAAAAGTTACAGCCGTATCTATAAAGAACTTTTAATCATCGATTAGATTTAATTGCCATTTAAGTAACACTTAAGTAATGAATCCGTATCGATAATCAAATTTCACATTTAAGTAACCTTGCTAAGAGCCCTCTTAACTTAAATGCCAATAATGACGTTTAAAGGTCTCTTAAATCCAAATTAAAAATTCATTCTGACGTTTCGGGAAAATCGGTGTCAATTTCGCTCTGCTGTTTTCGTAATAAAATGAAACTTTTCTTAAAATAAAAATATGGAAGATTTTCGTCGCGATTTAAATGTTTTCAATGTGCTAAGAATTTTTCAGATGTCATGATTAATAAATAGAAACATAAAAAGCTGGCACAAAAGCTCCACAGAGCTACAAGGCCAAACGCGTTGTTCTCGCAACAACCATTCTCGTGCGGGTCTGAAAGGTTAAATTGGAATAGCATTCTTCAAGGCATATTTTCCTGCCTTGAGGTGATACCTACCACCTACCAGAGAAAAATCATTTTGGATGTTTATGGTGGTCGAACGCCCACGCAGTAGTTATGCTTTATCCATTTCGCTATGGATGTCGTGTGCCTACAACCAGAGCTAAGAGATTGTCAGGGAATTGCAGTTTTGCTTGGCAAAGAAAGATTGTTCCATGGTCGAGCGGTCGATTTGCTTCTCATAATAAGGGCCTAAGACGAACAATGCGTTGCGTTAGTTTTGAATGAATATTCGAAGAAATCCTCATCACATTTTAGGTTGATGATACTCGTACATAGTGTTTTTTTTTTTTTTGATAAGCAAAAAGGCACCACATCTGTTTACAAACGAATGGTTGTCAAAACGCAGTTTAAATTGGACTAGATTTCTGTTTTTACTACTTTATTTTGACACAACTATCAATTAGTTTAGCATCAGCGCAGAATCGATTATCGATAAGAATTTAATCAACCTCTCTTAAGTTCCAATTAAATTTTAATTGAAACTTAACTAATCGACGTCTAAGAGACGTCTTAAGAAAATCTAATAAATACGGCTGTTATGGTCTAAACTTGAGCGCGAAATTCGGAAACACCAAATAAAGTCAAAGGCAGACCTAAAAAAGCTCTTTTGGAGGAATGAGGATTACTATCTTCGGAATATACCAGAAAGCTCGTGGAATCATTGCCGGAGAGACTGGACTCGGTACTTAAGCAAAAAGGATACCCGACAAAATATTAATTGATTAATTTGTTTTTATTTCCTTCGGCTTAAATGGTATATTATAGTGATTTAATACTTTGCATCATTTAAGCTGTGACATTGTTTTTTAACAAAAAAATAATTGATCACTTATGAAGTGTTAATAATATGAATTTTTTTTTTTCGATGATCCAATGTTTAAATAAATCCTGTTAATAAGATGAAGACTATTTTTATTTCATTTGCCATCGTTTCCATGTTTTTTTTTTTTGGTTTTTCAGCAAAGAAACTTGGTGCATCATTTAAGCTGGGAGACACTGTCTGTTATATCCACTACTCTGCAGGACAGTAAATATACACAATTGCAGAAAATTCTTGCATAATTTAAAATGAAATTTTATTCTTTGTTGGGAGTTTTAAAAGAAATGTGTGTTATGTTTCTGTAGTTGTTTTTGTTAATTAAATTTTGAGCCAATAGGTTACAAATATGTGTTTTTTTTTTTGCTGCTGCTGTATTAAAACTAAAACTTTCAACGACACGCCGAGACCTGCACAGAAGAACATATGTATTTATAGTAATTTTGATAATTCTGATTTTTAATTTTATTATAAGAACGACTATAACGACAAGGGCTATGAAGCGGATGACGAACGAGAAATAGAACGACATAGAGATCTCAAAAAGTTCAGGTTCAGGCTGATTTTTGTTTGAATAAGTATACAAATTTCATTTTCAATGCCAACTAATTAAAGAGTTTATCTTTTAAAAGATAAGATATTTTTGTATAATATTTACGTAATGTTTGTTTAATACACTCAAAAAAAAAAAATAGTTACTTTTGTAACTATTTTCATAGTAGTTGATGATATTCATCGAAATTTACGGAATAACTATTTTTAATATAAAATAAGAATAAAATAGTTAGGAAATAGTTAAAAACAACTACTAAAATGGTTAAGAAATTGAAAACATCCATCAACTTTAGAAATAGTTACTATAAATAGTAATGGAATGCAGAACATGATAAGCCGATACAGTGCTAGTTAAATAACAACATAATAGTTAATTCTAACCATTGCATTCTGTTTAACATTTCATCGCTAAAAATGACAATTTCATAAGTCGAAATCCACTCGCGCATAATCACATATGTATGACTATAGCGTAGTTATATTCAAAAGAACGCACGCGCCAAATGATGCTTTATAACTATTTAAGTAGTCAAAATCCAATAGATCACAATCAAGTATGATTATTGCTTAGTTATTTTTTATAAGGAACGTATGCGCAAAGGCTCTGTGAATTTCAGTTTCCCTTATCTAGGTAAGTGTTATTATGTCTCTACTCATTGCTAGTTACCTTGTAACTGGTTATTGAGACTACGAATTTCATGTAGCATGGATACGTCTCGGTTATTAACAGCGATTAGTATTGGTCTCTCGGTGTGACAAAGTGTAAATAAATTGATGATTAAGTGATAATAATTTAAAACTCATGCAGATTTGAAATCAATTTTAAAGGATTTGCCAATAGTAATAGACCAAGAGCTGGAAGCAAATTTTTGAAGTGGAGTGATAACCAAAAATAATGCAGATACACGCACCATTATACCAGATTCAACCGTCTGGCAGGTTTCTTTTTCAGCCGGGGCGGGGGTGGGTGTTCGAAAATGGTAATTTTTCAGATTTCGAGGTCGAAGTGATAACCACATAAATTATACATCAAAAAATCAGAAAAATTCCCCTGATTACAAAAAACTCGGTTCCAGACGATTTGGTTTCAGCTTACTGCTTGCCAGACGCATTTTAACACTTTTCAAGTGCATTTTTCAGCTTAAAGCACTAATAACTTTTTTCCTGTATGTATGTAGCTAATACATAGACATACATAACATATGCTGATTTAAATAATGTTATTAAATAAGTCATAAATGACTATTTTTTTTCTCTGAGTGTAGGTTTGTACATAGGTTATATGTGAAGTTGTGAAGTTCCTAATGACCTAGTTGGTTTCAAAGATTCCAGCCCACAAAAGATTGTTAGTCAAGTCAGAGAATTGGTAGAAGATATCTGATATCTTTTGTTTAATTATTGCAATTTTAGGATGATACTTTCTCTGGCAGTACGATTTCTGTTATTTAGATTTCCGCCGATTGATTAATTAGAATTGCTTTAAACTGATCCACTTAAAATAGCTTGACGTAAACGATCTTCATGTTAAGTTGATTCTTCAGGCGGCTGCGGCTCGTTAGCATTTATGCATATATTATCCAATATTGCACATACGCATACTATTCCTGGTACGAATTATTCGCCTCTGGTAATTTTGCATTTGTTGGTTTTGACGCATACCCGGATTGTTAATGGTGTATGGTGTTGCCAAATAATTTGTATTTGCATAACCAGAGTCACCGATCAATTTATGTATAGCTCCCAAATTCAACCTTTGCAGTTACGAAATCCTTCGGTCTGCAAAAAATAGCTCATCCGTATTGTTGGCGTATTTGTTCAATTTTCACTTACTAATTCTCCGCCAGGTGATAGCAATTTATCATGGGTGCAGTCAATGCCCCTAATTGTTCGTGGGAACTGGACAATCCTGCAAAATTCAAATGAGGCTCTCTGTTGTTCTGTGAGTGTTGCAGGCATTTTCACAAACTGCTTCAAATGTCATATTAATGCCATACAGACTTTTCGTAATATGCGACAAACGCTAGAAGCCGACACATTCGTGAAATCGGAAACCGCTAACTGCATTGATCCACATGCCATGAAACGTAAAGTAACGAGAAGTTGCTGTTCCGGTGATATAAAACGAGATCTGTTTAAAATCCAGTTCATAATTAACTTTAATGCTTTACAAATAATATTTACAATACCGTGGAGCGTGGATGCAGTTGTGCTAATTCTTCTGTGACTTATTGAAGAACAAATTGAAATGTTGGTTTCCCAGCTTTTTAAGTTGTTTTTCTGTGACATTCGATATATACAGTCCTGGATCAACGGTTAGGCAGAATAGACAGTTGCCTCGGGCCCCCGATTTTAGGGGGCCCCCGAAAAAGGAAAAAGACTTCTAAAATTTTCTTACAAACATAACATTAATAATACGAACTGAAAATAAATTTTACTCAAATTAATAAAACTCAATTCACCGCTTTCAAAAGGCGACGATATTTGATAAATTGTATGAGCGTGCAAAGAAGTGTATCGAAGTGAAAGCAGAGTACATTGAATAATAAAAAAGAATTATCTCAAAATGTATACTGGTTGTTTTTATATTGAAAAATTTCGATTATTTTTGGAACAGAGGGTGCCTTCAAGCGGAAATTTCAACTAGGATGATGAATGAGTGAATGATTAATGATGGATGACAAATAAATGAATGTATCATTTAGTATCATTTAAAAAATACCTTTTCGTGAATGTTCGAGAATAAAACACTGAGGGAAAAACTGTGTCCGATATTTAAATGGGAAAGCAATAAAATTGCAGTTGCTGGCGTTTTTAAAGCAACACATTTAAATTGAATTGAAAGTAGTTTATTTCAAATACAAAGTGCTTTTGCGAAAGTAGATAAGTAACTTTGGCTTTTGAATTGAATAGTTCCCTTCATTGATTCGAAATCTAACTTTTTCGAATTTAGATCAAAGGAAAACGTATTAAAAATAACAAAGTCAGATCACACATTTTAAAAGAGGTTACTTACCTGTCGATTCGACTCCTGATGTATCGTATGTTGACCAATTGTCTATTATTTTAAGATATGTCTCTCCGAACGATTTTTAACCAGTCGAAAGGTTTATAACTTTTCTTCAGTTGGAAGGTCATACTGGTGAAAGTCTAGCAAATCAAACTTTCTTATTGGAGACTGTGGTTTATATATTCAAAATTGTAGAGGAAAATCATAATGACAACGCATTAAACATGTCCGGAAAGTATAAAGGTGTGCAAGCAAGAATATTGAGTTTGAATGAGAATGCGATCTATGTTCCCTGTTCCGAGCATTCCCTTAATTTGGTTGGAGAGCATGCTGTGAAGTGCTGTTTTTAGGCAGTACATTTTTTCGCCATTATACAGACGTTATATAACTTTTTTCCGCCTCCACCTATCGTTGGGCGTATTAAAAAATAAAATAAACAATGAGAAAACTTTATAGACATTGTCAACTACACGTCAAATGCGACGAATGCAGTTTACGATTCATTTGATATAATATTAGAGGCTCTAGAAATCATTGCTGGTGATGAATCACAAAATACTGATACTCGTTATGAGGCGACGTGTATCGCGAATAAAATGCAAAAATTCGAATTTGGTTTCATGTTGATTTTATGAAAATATATTTTGAATGCTATGCGTTCAGTGAGTAAGTCATTGCCAAGTGGAAAAGCAGATTCGCAAACTTGTACTTTTTTGTACGGATTGTTAGAAGAAAGCTTAGTTTCATTCCGTGAAAGGTTCGATGATTTCGAGGAAAAAACTAAACAATTATTGCCGGGCGTAATTTATACAGAAATCGTAAAACGCACTCGTCGTAGAAAAAACAACCTAATGACGGAAATGCTCCAGAAGTAGAATATTCGCATCACGATGATTTTAGGACAAAAAGTTTCCTCGATATCATCGACAATCTTCATAGTGAAATCAAACGACGTGCGTATATGGAAGTCTCAGAGAGATTTGCATTTCTCTTCAACTTTTCCCTAAATGA
Organism: Melanostoma scalare; assembly: GCA_949752695.1. NCBI lineage: Eukaryota > Metazoa > Arthropoda > Insecta > Diptera > Syrphidae > Melanostoma > Melanostoma scalare. The sequence goes on along the minus strand of OX456985.1, from coordinate 165,440,832 downwards.
TGAAGAACTCCACGAAGCTATAAACAACTTAGTTCGATTTTATTCCAGAGATTTGGAAGAATTTTTCATTGAAATGAAACAATTCCAAAGTTACGTGAACTCCAGATACACTGATGCACAAACAACTCATAGTCATTTGTACAAGATTCTAATGGAAGATCAATTAACCGATGAATTTCCTAACACAGAAATAGCTCTTCGGATTGTTTTAACATTGATGATTACAAATTGTTCTGCCAAAATAAGATAAATAAAAAAAAAATAAGAGATGTTAAAAGAGCTACAACGCGACAAGAGCGACTAGACATGTTATACTTTGCATTGAGTCTTGAGATTTATTGAAGAAAATTGATATTGATAACATAATTGATGAATTTGCCGAAAACAAATGTAGAAAACGACATATTTAAATTGTATATAGATGTTAATTTTAGTGATATTATAACGTTTTGACAATACAATTTTTATGGAAGCTATAAGTTTTTATTTTAATCGAAAAAGAAGGGAACAGACTTGAAGAAGGGCCCCCAAATTGATGGTTGCCTAGAGCCCCGTTGAGGGTTAATTCGGCCCTGGATATATACGACGTACTTCCACCACTTCTTCATCGTTTTCGACGTTATCAAAGTCCATAAATAAATCATCTCCACCAAAAACTAAATACAAAATGCATAATGCTAAAAATATAAATTAATTCCAATAAAAGGAAACATATTCACAAATATTTACCAACAAACTTTAAAATGTTTCTCCAACGAAACGACTTGATTTTGTATGCAATTTTTTTAGTTCAAATTTTGGTCGGGTTTAATTCTTCGTATCAATTTGACAGAACTAGTGTGTTTATATAGATGTTTTGTCAAGAAATGATTTGATACTCATTTGAGTACTAATGACTGGTATGGTATCGGTATGGTATTTTTGTACTTATGCTTAGTGTAGACGATTGCTCATGTGACCATACTGCATAAAGTACAGTAACCATAGGTACTACATTAATCAATAAATCATATAAGTGGCCCTATAGCGATGCAAGTAAGTTGAAAATAACATAAAACTCCTAAAAAATGACTAAAAGTTGCCTATTGTGGGCCATTTTAGGTATAAAGGGACATCATATTCTAGTTCACCGACCCAAAAAACGTACCTATATACCTATGTATTGCGAAATTCCTTTGGCCTATTAGTAATAGGATGTCTAGAATGCATGGCTCTATGCCAATTGAAAAAGAATATGGGCCTATAACTCGAAAACAGTTCGTTTCTGGGCAGTGTGCCCATTAGAACTTTTGTTCAGAATGGTTCAAAGAATAACATATTAAAATTTCAGCCAATTTTTTTGTTTTCCATACGTTTTGTGCGGTGTTCTTTTTTGTTGTTTTTGAAGAGCTAGCTAGTACGGAGCTCTAAGTAGTAATCGGTTTCAAACTGACAAAGCTTATTTAAATTTTTGATGTGAAGACATGATTTGATACCGATTTGTTTGTTATTTGACTAGTACCATAAATAGCTGTGATTTAGAAAAAAAATTTCGAAATTGTAGTACATTGCCTTAAAATGGTATCTCATCTAAAAACAATAACTGCTTAAAACAAATGGAAAGAAAAGAATAATTTTCCTGAAGGTTTCCCGAAAACAAAATAAAGAAATGCATGAACCGAAGTTGTGCTGCAGAAAACGTAGGGTGACTTTTACTGTGTAAAATTCAAATGAAGTCAAACAATAAATTGCTTTTCGATGCACGGTGTACCGTTCGTCTGGCTTCATCATTGACCAAATGAACTCATTTTATATGCAAAATTATGTATGTAATATGACACGTCTGAATATGCAATTGGAAAGGAGGAAAGTTTACGATTTCGGTACATCAAGCATCCCCTTGAACGTGTACAGTGATTGCCTGTGTTTCGATTGTACTCCACTCAGTAATGTCATTGTGATTTTAAGGTCTTCGAATTCTCATTTGTCTTTTTATACATTTAAGAGATTCTTTTAAGCTTTTCTGTTTGGATTTCTTTAAAACTGAATCCTCATCAAAATAAAAATCTTGATTTCATTTTATCTTTTCCGGGCTCGATCAGCTAAAACTCCGTACAATTCTCCCAACAAACAAAAAAAAGAGAAAAAGTATTAAATTCATTCACCTACCCTTCAAAACAATAAGAAAAAATTTTCCTGCCGCGCCGCGCCACATAAATTAATTCAGTGAATTAATTATATTCAGCGCTGTGACCCGTGTGCCATTCAATCAAAAAAAAAAAAATAAAAAAAAAATAGACCTAACACAGTGCGCACCTTTTAACCATCTCCTCCCCCACACCACTCGCATAGTTTCGTTGGCTGCACACATTTCTTCGATTTGATAATTTCTTATCTTATCTAGGCAGTGTGTGCAGGCAATGAAGCTGTGGGTTTGCTGGCGAATAGTTGATCAACGGTGTTGATTCCGTTGGTTAATCAAAGTCAAGTTGCTGACTATGGGCATAACACCGCTAGTAATTTGCTTTGGTTTTCTAATAGATCTACACTTGTTGATTATACTTAGTTAGCGTTTGCGATTGATATTTTGTTTTATGTGTTTTTGTGAATTGTAATATCGGGTAAGTTTAGAGTCGATTTTAGCAACATTAGGGGGTTGCGATCGAACTTCTTTGCTGTGTACGCTCACACTGCAAAATGCAGGCCAGCTGTTTTGGCACTGATTGAAACACAGGTGGGTGTTGATTCAGATCCCTCAGAGTTCAAACTGCCTGGATATAGCTTAGTGCCATTATTCTTTTCTTCCCATGGCCTCGCCGTCTATGTTCGAAGTGATATTGCTTACCAACATCTACCACAATACGGCCTTTGTTCTAATACAAACTTTAATTTCATGTTGTTAAAATTCACCGTCCGTAAGCAAATCATTCACTATTGTTTCATATACAGAAGCCCCAATTTAGATAGCAATTCAACCTCTAACGAGTTTGATGCGCTATCTGACTCCATAGTAAGAATTGTTTCCCTTTATCCTCACACTGAAATCGCAATTGCGGGCGATTTCAATGTACACAATTCAGGTTGGCTTCGACATTCTGGCCAGACAACACCCGAAGGAAAATGTGTTGAGATCTTCGCTGAGTTTAACGAACTAACTCAACTTGTTGATGAGCCCACTCGGGTTCTAGATATTGAAGGCCATTCGGCCAACATTCTTCCTATCCTATTTCTCACTTCTCATCCTGAAAAATACAGGGTTGTAGTATCATCTCCTTTAGGCAAATCGGACCATTGTGTCATGTCGGTAGATTTTTCGTTTTCCGTCACGGTAAAAAAAGATAAAGTCCCTAAAAGAACTGTGTGGCAATACGAGAAAGCCAATTGGGACGGCCAGAATAATTTCTTTCGAAATTTTAATTGGTCATTGTGCTTTCTCGACGAAAACGTTGATGCATCAGCTAATATGATATCTAACGTAACTCTCAACGGCATGAGAAATTTTGTTCCTCACAGAACAAAAAGTATTATCCCCAAAGAAAACTCGTGGTTCGATTTAAGCTGTAAAGAGGCGATTAGGGATCAAGAAAGTAGTTTTCAAAATTTAAAGATAACCCTACTGTAGAAAACCGAAATTTGTTCAAACGGGCCAGAAACTTCTGTAATGCTCAAATACAAAAGGCTAAGTTTTTACATGACCAAAAAGTAAGGCAAAAAATACTGTTGTGTCCAAAAGGAAGTAAAAACTTTTGGTCTTTTGTCAAGAACATTAAGAACTCGACCACGTCATCGGTCCCAACGCTCGTCTTCAATGACTCTCCGTGTGTCAGCTCCATCGGAAAAGCCAATTTGCTGGCAGCTCAATTTGCGGCCAACTCGACACTTCCTTAAAGCATATTGGCTCCACCTGAGCTCAAGTCTGCAAATTCTTTGATGAAGCAGATATTTTTTCGAACTCGTTCGGTTGCGAGAGTCCTTAAAGATCGCAACATACATAAATCCTCTGGTCCGATGGTTTCCCCGCCGTTATTCTGAAGAGGTGTTCTTCTACGCTGGCAAAACCACTGCGTAAACTTTTCCATCTTTCCTATTCTGCTGGGATTTTTCCGAACAGATGGAAAACTGCATTTGTCCAGCCGGTCCCTAAAAAAGGCGAATCTTCCTCCCCTTCCAATTACCGTCCAATTGCACTAACGTCCCTTCTTTCCAAGGTCATGGAAACGTTGATAGACCGTCAACTTATGAAATATCTTGAAGAACGAAAGCTTCTTAATGACCGTCAGTACGGCTTTCGTAGCAAACTGTCCACTGGTGATTTGATGGCTTATCTCACCGAGAAGTGGAACCAATCTTTACATGGTTTTTGCGCTTGATATTTCTAAAGCATTTGATAGAGTTTGGCATCAGGCTCTTTTATCGAAAATGCGTGCTTTTGGTATCGATGAGTCTCTTCTTCGTTGGATTGGAAATTACCTTTCCGACCGTTCAATACAAGTTGTGTTGGATGGCTTCAAGTCTGATACCCACTTCATAAATGCTGGTGTGCCCCAGGGCTCCGTTTTGTCTCCGATTCTCTTCCTCATTTTCATTAATGATCTCTTGTCTGAAACTTCTAATCCGCCTAACTGTTTCGCTGACGACTCGACCCTCAGCTTTTCATATTCGTTTCCAAATTCACGTCCCTGCTCTTGGGATGTGGAACTGGAACGGTTGCGTATGATAAGTCCATTGAATTCTGATCTTGACAGCATTTTTTCATGGGGTCTTATGAACCGAGTAGAATTCAATGCTTCGAAAACTCAATGCTGTCTCTTGTCGTTGAAGCTTAACATTCCCCCATTGCCATTATCCATGAATGGTACCTGCATCGAAGAAACCGAAAAGCTGTCAGCACTTTGTATGTGTGTAAACGATGATCTTCGTTGGAATGACCACATATTTGAAGTGGCCAAAAACGCTGCTAAATGCTTAGGTTTCTTTGAGACGATGCAGGAGGTTCTTCACCCCTTCTGATCTGGCTACAATTTATAAGGCCTTCATCCGCCCAAAACTGGAGTATAACTCCGATATCTGGTCAGGTGCTCATCAAACATCTTTGCACCTTCTTGATAGGGTACAAAATAGAGCGTTAAATTGATAGGTGATAGTTCAATCGTAGAATCGATTGATTCTCTTGAACATCGTCGAAAAGTCACCTGTCTCTCTCTCTTTTATCGCTTTTTTTTACAAACAGTGCTCTAGTGAAATAGCCAGTTGCATTCCTCCCCTGAAACAATTTAGCCGCAACACTCGCCTCGCTAGGAATGCTCATCAGTTCTACCTTGAGCCCAACTTCGGGCGTACAGTCAAGTTAAGAGATTCTTATTTTAGTCGCACCACCCGAATGTGGAATGCTTTACCTGGCTCTGTGTTTCCCCTGCAATACGATTCACAAAGGTTCAAAAGCAACGTGCATCGGTGTCTCATTTCAAATCCTCTTCTATTTTCCTAAATGCTCGCACTGTGTTCTATAACATTATAAGGGTAATCATAACCCCTTGATGTGCGCGCTAATTATATAAAAAAAAAAATCTTTGATTAGAGTCAAGCGGAGATATGTACAATACACACCATAATATAATCAGAAATGGAAACTCCGCAACTTGAATGGTTTTCTGTCGTTAATGTAATATATGAAGAGATAGTTAAGGTTTTGATATCTACCATGTTTATCACGTATTCTTTAGTTATAGCCTTACATTATTTGGGATGAGCTAAGGTTTGGTGCATCCAAATGAATTCATTTGTTTAGGACAGAAGATTTCGGTAGTTTTAATGTATATTTTAATAATAATTTAAAAAGCAATGTGACGGAAGAATTTTTTTGTTTATTTTATTTGGGAGAGCATACCTGCAAGCATTTTTTTCTCCAGATAAACAAAATTTGCGCTTAATATCGGCATTAAAATATGTCAGAAGTAAAATGATGCGAAAATCATTTTATCAACCGTTAATGCTAATTGTATGAAATGTATAAAAAAAACTTTCTACCCTTATGCTGTTTATACTCTTATACCACTTACTTATATACTCTTATCTGCACATACTTTTGTACAGACTTCGAAGTCTGAATACATCCGAGAATCTTTTGAATTCAGAGACAGAGCTAATGAAATTTCTGCGAAGACTTTTCGTTGGTTAACACTTTTTTACTCAGACTTGGTACAGTTTGGAGCTGAAAAATGATAAGCTAAACAGAAAAACACCTTTAAATACAGAACTCATAACCCTCCTCGTGATCGTAAATTTACTTATTGTTTTCTTACTCCTTTTATCTAATAAGTCCGTTGATTGTACTCCCATGTACTATTCTACACAACTTTATTAAAACTACGGATAAACTTTATAAAAGTGATTCGTACTGCCCGCAAGGATATTATGACACTTATGATAACAACGGCCAAGGAATTGATGGAACCTTGCGCCAAGAAACTAGTGAGTTATTTTCAGTACGAAGATGTGTTAGTAACAATCGAGTGGAAGGTGCTTTTGAAGTTCGTAGAACCTTAACCACTTATTTCCTAAACAAAGGTAGAGTTCCTTTTCAACCAACCTGACTGTCAAATTTCAGAAAATAAAACAAGACAACCTTTTTGTATAACATATGTTTATTGCATTTGAGGATTATTTTCGACCTCGTCTTCCACAGAGCTTAAAAATTGCATAATTTCTAAGTTAACTTTTCGAGGAAAGGCTTTTATTTTTTTTAAGCATAGACTGAGGAAAGTGTGCATCTTCGTCCAGCTCAGCTGTTGTTGCAGGCGAGGCAGGCTGGCGAGGTTTTTGGAGAAACTCTACCGACTCCATTGTCGAAACAAAAGTGCTTTCCATTGTTAATGATTTTCTTTTAGTTGCACGATACGACGTGCTTGAAGTGCTGGCTCTTTAGGGATTCGGCGAAGGCGTCAGATCCAAGTTGAGAGGTGATGATGAGAATTGGCAGCTCAAAATCAAACAATAGGGAGTCATCGGTAACAAGCCTGTTTGGTGTTTCAGGCAGTGACTCAGAGCGAATACCTTAAAAATAAATTTGCTGGTCTCTGAACAAATCTACTTACATACGTCCAAGGTTTCATGTGTTCTCTTACGAACATCATCTGGTATCTACATATACCTCCAACTTGATTCCGGCTCCTCAGCGCCCTGTCCAGATACTGGTTTCTTGTTGAAATCCCTATTGCAGCTATCATTCAAGCCTTTCCACTTTTTTTGCAATCCTTAACTAATAATTTTTGTTATTAAAACATACTGTTCTACATTGGAGACCATTCCAGTATTTTGCTGTCAAGAAATTCCCCTCCTGGTATATTTCTACACTCACACACACTGACTTACAAGCAACGCCTGTCATTAGATGTACATTATAGTGTTGCCGCTTGTGTTTTCGGTTGAACGTTTTCGATTAGGAAATTGGTATTAAATGTTGGGTGTGCATTACACTGCCCCCTCCTTAAGATTGTTCGTCCCGAATAATTCCATCTGCACACTGAACCAAATCACGTAGGTGATATTGATGAAAATATTTTGTTAATTTTTGAAGAATCAATTATTCAAAACAACAATTTTTCATAGTTTTTTTCTTCGAATTGAAGACCAAATATTCAAAACGAAAATATTTTCTTCAAATGCTGCTTGATTTAGTATTTTATTCAAACGAATGAAATTTTATCATATTAACAAAAACATTTTGTTAGTTTTCAATGAATCAGTTATTCAAAAACACAATTTTTTATTCAAATTTTCTTCACTTACGTAAAAGATATGTTTCATTAAGAAACGGTTCTTTTTAAATTTAGTTTTTAGATTCAAATGGCAGAAGATAAGTCGAGAGTATTAAGACAATTTTATTTTTTTGAAGTTTGGAATTTTTTCTTACATAAAAGATTTGTGGTTGATCGGAATATCGATTTTTGTTTAAATTCATTCATCAGTAATTATTCAACTGTTAAAATACAAAAAAAAAAAATGAGTGCAACCCCTGTGGCTCACACTACTAACTTCTCAGAGGAGATAATTCAAATACAAAAAAAAGTAGGATAAAAAAATATAAAAAAATTGTTTCTGCTAGTCTGTAAGTAAGTAAGTAAGTAAGTAAGCAAAAAAGTAAGTAAGTTAGTAAGTAAGTAAGTAAAAAGTAAGTGTAGGTAAGCAAAAAAGTAAGTAAATAAGAAAGTAAGAAAGTTAGTAAGTAAGTGAATAAGTAAGTAAGCAAAAACGGTAGGTAAGTAAGTGAAAAAGTAAGTAAGTAAGTAAGTAAATAAGTAAGAAAGTAAAATAGTAAGTAAGTAAGTAAGTAAGTAAGTAAGAAAAATAGTATGTAAGTAAGTAAGAAAGTAAGTAAATAAAAAGGTAAGTAAAAAAGCAAGTAAGTGAGTAGGCAAGTAGGTAAGTAGGTAAGTAAGTAAGTAAGTTAGTAAGTAGGTAAGTAAGTAAGTAAAAAAGTAAGTAAGTAAGTAAGTAAGTAAATAAGTAAAAAAGTAAGTAACATTTTTAGAAAGTAAATAAGTATGTAAGTGGAAAAGTAAGTAAGTGAGTAAGTAAGTAAGTGAAAAAGTAAGTATGCAAGTAATTAAGTAAGTAAGTAAGTAAGTAAGTAAGTAATTAAGCTTAAAAGTAAGTAAGTTCGGAAGTAAGTAACTAAAAAAGTAAGTAACTTTTTTTGTAAGAAAATAAGTAAGCAAGTAAAAGAGTAAGTAGGTGAGTAAGTAAGTAAATAATAAAGCAAATATGCAAGTAAGTAAGTAGGTAAGTAAGTAAGTTAGCAAAAAAGTAAGTAAATAAGTAAGTAGGAAAGTAAAAAAGTAAGTCAGTAAGTAAGTAAGCAAGCAAATAAGAAAGTAAGTAAGTAAGAAAGTAAAAAGTAAGTAAATAAGTAAGTAAAAATGTTAGTTAATAAGAAAGTAAATTAAACTTTAAACTTAACTTTAAATTCAACTTTAAATTTAACTTTAAAGTTAACATTAAAGTTTAATTCAACTTAAAATTCAACTATAAATTCAACTTTAAATTCCACATTAAATTCAATTTTAAATTTAACTTTAGATTCAACTCTAAATTCAACTTTAAATTCAACTTTAAATTTAACTTTAAATTTAACTTTAAATTTAACTTTAAATTTAACTTTAAATTCAACTTTAAATTTCAATTTAAATTCAACTTTAAATTCAACTTTAAATTCAACTTTAAATTCAACTTTAAATTTAACTTTAAATTCAAGTTTAAATCTAGCTTTAAATTCAACTTTAAATTCAACTTTAAATTTAACTTTAAAATCAAATTTAAATTCAACTTTAAACTTAACTTTAAATTTAAATTTTAGTTTAACTTTAAATTCAACTTTAAATTTAACTTTAAAATTAACTTTAATATTAAATCTAACTTTAAATTCAACTTTAAATTTAACTTTAAATTCAACTTTAAGTTCCACTTTAAATTCAACTTTAAATTTAACTTTAAATTCAACTTTAAATTCAACTTTAAATTTAACTTTAAATTCAACTTTAAATTGATTTTTAAAATTAACTTTAATGTTAAATTCATTTTTAAATTCAACTCTAAATTCAACTATAAATTCAACTTTAAACTCAACTATAAGTTCCACTTTAAATTTAACTTTAAATTCAACTTTAAATTCAGCTTTAAATTAAACTTTAAATTCATCTTTAAATTCAACTTTAAATTAAACTTTAAATTTAACTTTGTAATCAACTTAAAATTCAACTTTAAATTTAACTTTAATTGCAACTTTCAATTCAACTTTAAACTTAACTTTAAATCTTACTTTAAATTTAACTTTAAGTTTAAATTTAAATTCAACTTTTAACTTTACTTTAAATTCAAATTTTAACTTAACTTTAAGTTCAACTTTAAATCTAACTTTAAATTCAACTTTAAATTTAACTTTAAGTTTAACTTTAAATTTAACTTTAAATTCAACTTTAAATTAAACTTTAAATTTAACTTTAGATTCAACTTTAAATTAAAATTAAAATTTAACTTGAACATTAAATTCAATTTAAATCTTACTTTAAATTTAACTTTAAAATTAACTTTAAAAATAAATTCAACATTAAATTCAACTATAAATTCAACTTTAAATTCAACTTTAAGTTCCACTTTAAATTCAACTTTAAATTTAACTTAAAATTCAACTTTAAATTCAACTTTAAATTTAACTTTAAATTCATCTTTAAATTCAACTTTAAATATAACTTTAAATTCAACTTTAAATTGAACTTTAAAATTAACTTTAAAGTTTAATTCAACTTTAAATTCAACTATAAATTCAACTTTAAATTCAACTATAAATTCAACTTTAAATTCATCTTTAAATTCAACTTTAAATTTAACTTTATAATCAACTTTAAATTCAACTTTAAATTTAACTTTAATTGCAACTTTAAATTGAACTTTAAAATTAACTTTAAATTCAACTTTAAATTCAACTTTAAATTTAACTTTAGATTCAACTTTAAATTAAACTTTAAATTTAACTTGAACTTTAAATTCAATTTAAATTTTACTTTAAATTTAACTTTAAATTTTACTTCAAATTTAACTTTAAATTTAACTTTAAATTCAACTTTAAATTAAGCTTTAAATTCAACTTTAAATTTAACCTTAAATTCAACTTTTAATTTAACTTTAAATTAAACTTTAAATGTTATTTAAAATTCAGCTTTCAATTAAGCTTTAAATTCAACTTTAAATTCAACTTTTAATTAAACTTTAAATTTAACTTTAAATTTAACTTTAAATTTAACTTTAAATTTAACTTTAAATTTAACTTTAAATTAAGCTTTAAATTTAACCTTAAATTCAACTTTAAATTTAATTTTAAACTCAACTTTGAATTTAGCTTTAAATTAAACTTTAAATTTTATTAAAAATTCAGCTTTAAATTTAGCTTTAAATTCAACTTTAAATTCAACCTTTAATTTAACTTTAAATTTTACTTTAAATTTAACTTTAAATTAAACTTTAAATTTAACTTTAAATTTAACTTTAAATTCAACTTTAAATTTCAATTTAAATTCAACTTTAAACTCAACTTTAAATTCAACTTTAAATTTAACTTTAAATTCAAGTTTAAATCTAGCTTTAAATTCAACTTTAAATTCAACTTTAAATTTAACTTTAAAATCAAATTTAAATTCAACTTTAAACTTAACTTTAAATTTAAATTTTAGTTTAACTTTAAATTCAACTTTAAATTTAACTTTAAAATTAACTTTAATATTAAATCTAACTTTAAATTCAACTTTAAATTTAACTTTAAATTCAACTTTAAGTTCCACTTTAAATTCAACTTTAAATTCAGCTTTAAATTAAACTTTAAATTCATCTTTAAATTCAACTTTAAATTAAACTTTAAATTTAACTTTGTAATCAACTTAAAATTCAACTTTAAATTTAACTTTAATTGCAACTTTCAATTCAACTTTAAACTTAACTTTAAATCTTACTTTAAATTTAACTTTAAGTTTATATTTAAATTCAACTTTTAACTTTACTTTAAATTCAAATTTTAACTTAACTTTAAGTTCAACTTTAAATCTAACTTTAAATTCAACTTTAAATTTAACTTTAAGTTTAACTTTAAATTTAACTTTAAATTCAACTTTAAATTAAACTTTAAATTTAACTTTAGATTCAACTTTAAATTAAAATTTAAATTTAACTTGAACTTTAAATTCAATTTAAATCTTACTTTAAATTTAACTTTAAAATTAACTTTAAAAATAAATTCAACATTAAATTCAACTATAAATTCAACTTTAAATTCAACTTTAAGTTCCACTTTAAATTCAACTTTAAATTTAACTTTAAATTCAACTTTAAATTCAACTTTAAATTTAACTTTAAATTCATCTTTAAATTCAACTTTAAATATAACTTTAAATTCAACTTTAAATTGAACTTTAAAATTAACTTTAAAGTTTATTTCAACTTTAAATTCAACTATAAATTCAACTTTAAATTCATCTTTAAATTCAACTTTAAATTTAACTTTATAATCAACTTTAAATTCAACTTTAAATTTAACTTTAATTGCAACTTTAAATTAAACTTTAAAATTAACTTTAAATTCAACTTTAAATTCAACTTTAAATTTAACTTTAGATTCAACTTTAAATTAAACTTTAAATTTAACTTGAACTTTAAATTCAATTTAAATTTTACTTTAAATTTAACTTTAAATTTTACTTTAAATTTAACTTTAAATTTAACTTTAAATTCAACTTTAAATTAAGCTTTAAATTCAACTTTAAATTAAGCTTTAAATTCAACTTTTAATTTAACTTTAAATTAAACTTTAAATGTTATTTAAAATTCAGCTTTCAATTAAGCTTTAAATTCAACTTTAAATTCAACTTTTAATTAAACTTTAAATTTAACTTTAAATTTAACTTTAAATTTAACTTTAAATTTAACTTTAAATTTAACTTTAAATTAAGCTTTAAATTAAACCTTAAATTCAACTTTAAATTTAATTTTAAACTCAACTTTGAATTTAGCTTTAAATTAAACTTTAAATTTTATTAAAAATTCAGCTTTAAATTTAGCTTTAAATTCAACTTTAAATTCAACCTTTAATTTAACTTTAAATTTAACTTTAAATTAAACTTTAAATTTAAATTTAAATTTAACTTGAACTTTAAATTCAATTTAAATCTTACTTTAAATTTAACTTTAAATTTAACTTTAAATTTAACTTTAAATTCAACTTTAAATTAAGCTTTAAATTCAAGTCTAAATCTAACCTTAAATTCAACTTTAAGTTCAACTTTAAATTTAGCTTTTAATTAAACTTTAAATTTTATTTAAAATTCAGCTTTAAATTAAGCTTTAAATTCAACTTTAAATTCAAATTTTAAGTCAATTTTAAATTTAACTTTAAATTCAACTTTAAATTAAACTTTAAATTTAACTTTAAATTCAACTTTAAATTAATCTTCAAATTTAACTTTAAATTCAACTTTAAGTTTTATTTAAAATTCAGCTTTAAATTTAACTTTAAATTTAACTTTAAATTCAACTTTAAATTAAACTTTAAATTTAACTTTAGATTCAACTTTAATAACAACTTTAAATTTAACTTTAAACTTAACTTGAACTTTAAATTCAATTCAAATCTTACTTTAAATTTAACTTTAAATTTAACTTTAAATTCAACTTTAAATTAAGCTTTAAATTTAACCTTAAATTCAACTTTAAATTTAACTTTAAACTCAACTTTAAATTTAGCTTTAAATTAAACTTTACATTTTATTTAAAATTCAGCTTTAAATTTAGCTTTAAATTCAACTTTAAATTCAACTTTTAATTTAACTTTAAATTTAACTTTAAGTTTAACTTTAAATTTAACTTTAAATTCAACTTTAAATTTAACTTTAAATTCAACTTTAAATTTAACTTTGAGTTTAACTTTAAATTTAACTTTAAAATCAACTTTAAATTTAACTTTAAATTTAACTTTAAATTCAATTTTAAATTAAACTTTAAATTTAACTTTAAATTCAACTTTAAATTTTATTTAAAATTCAGCTTTAAATTTAACTTTGAATTTTAACTTTAAACTTAACTTGAACTTTAAATTCAATTCAAATCTTACTTTAAATTTAACTTTAAATTTAACTTTAAATTCAACTTTAAATTAAGCTTTAAATTTAACCTTAAATTCAACTTTAAATTTAACTTTAAACTCAACTTTAAATTTAGCTTTAAATTAAACTTTACATTTTATTTAAAATTCAGCTTTAAATTTAGCTTTAAATTCAACTTTAAATTCAACTTTTAATTTAACTTTAAATTTAACTTTAAATTTAGCTTTAAATTCAACTTTAAATTCAACTTTTAATTTAACTTTAAATTTAACTTTAAGTTTAACTTTAAATTTAACTTTAAATTAAACTTTAAATTTAACTTTAAATTCAACTTTAAATTTAACTTTAAGTTTAACTTTAAATTTAACTTTAAAATCAACTTTAAATTTAACTTTAAATTTAACTTTAAATTCAATTTTAAATTAAACTTTAAATTCAACTTTAAATTCAACTTTAAATTTAACTTTAAATTCAACTTTAAATTCAACTTTAAATTTAACTTTAAATTTAATTTTAAGTTTAACTTTAAATTTCACTTTAAATTCAACTTTAAATTAAACTTTAAATTTAACTTTAAATTCCACTTTAAATTCAACTTTAAATTAAGCTTGAAATTTAACTTTAAATTCATTTTTAAATTCAACTTTAAATTTAACTATAAAACTAACTTTAAATTCAACTTTAAATTCAACTATAAAACTAACTTTAAATTCAACTTTAAACTTAACTTTAAATTTAAATTTAAGTATAACTTTACATTCAACTTTAAATTTAACTTTAAAATTAACTTTCAAGTTAAATCCAACTTTAAATGCATTTTTAAATTTAATTTTAAATTCAACTTTAAATTTAATTTTAAATTCAACTTTAAATTTAACTTTAAATTTAACTTTAAATTCAACTTTAAATTTAACTATAAAACTAACTTTGAATTCAACTTTAAATTCAATTTTAAATTAAACTTTAAATTTAACTTTAAATTCAACTTTAAATTTTATTTAAAATTCAGCTTTAAATTTAACTTTGAATTTTAACTTTAAACTTAACTTGAACTTTAAATTCAATTCAAATCTTACTTTAAATTTAACTTTAAATTTAACTTTAAATTCAACTTTAAATTAAGCTTTAAATTTAACCTTAAATTCAACTTTAAATTTAACTTTAAACTCAACTTTAAATTTAGCTTTAAATTAAACTTTACATTTTATTTAAAATTCAGCTTTAAATTTAGCTTTAAATTCAACTTTAAATTCAACTTTTAATTTAACTTTAAATTTAACTTTAAATTTAGCTTTAAATTCAACTTTAAATTCAACTTTTAATTTAACTTTAAATTTAACTTTAAGTTTAACTTTAAATTTAACTTTAAATTAAACTTTAAATTTAACTTTAAATTCAACTTTAAATTTAACTTTAAGTTTAACTTTAAATTTAACTTTAAAATCAACTTTAAATTTAACTTTAAATTTAACTTTAAATTCAATTTTAAATTAAACTTTAAATTCAACTTTAAATTCAACTTTAAATTTAACTTTAAATTCAACTTTAAATTCAACTTTAAATTTAACTTTAAATTTAATTTTAAGTTTAACTTTAAATTTCACTTTAAATTCAACTTTAAATTAAACTTTAAATTTAACTTTAAATTCCACTTTAAATTCAACTTTAAATTAAGCTTGAAATTTAACTTTAAATTCATTTTTAAATTCAACTTTAAATTTAACTATAAAACTAACTTTAAATTCAACTTTAAATTCAACTATAAAACTAACTTTAAATTCAACTTTAAACTTAACTTTAAATTTAAATTTAAGTATAACTTTACATTCAACTTTAAATTTAACTTTAAAATTAACTTTCAAGTTAAATCCAACTTTAAATGCATTTTTAAATTTAATTTTAAATTCAACTTTAAATTTAATTTTAAATTCAACTTTAAATTTAACTTTAAATTTAACTTTAAATTCAACTTTAAATTCAACTTTAAATTTAACTATAAAACTAACTTTGAATTCAACTTTAAATTCAATTTTAAATTCAACTTTAAATTCAACTTTAAATTTAACTTTAAATTCAACTTTAAATTTAACTTTAAATTCACCTTAAAACTTAACTTTAAATTTAAATTTAAGTTTAACTTTAAATTCAACTTTAAATTTAACTTTAAATTCAACTTTAAATTTAACTTTAAATTCATCTTTAAATTTAACTTTAAATTCAACTTTAAATTCAACTTTAAATACAACTTTAAATTCAACTTTAAATTCCACTTTAAATTCAACTTTAAATTTAACTATAAAACTAACTTTGAATTCAACTTTAAATTCAATTTTAAATTCAACTTTAAATTCAACTTTAAATTTAACTTTAAATTCAACTTTAAATTCAACTTTAAACTTAACTTTAAATTTAAATTTAAGTTTAACTTTAAATTCAACTTTAAATTTAACTTTAAATTCAACTTTAAATTTAACTTTCAATTCAACTTTAAATTCAACTTTAAATTTAACTTTAAATTCGAGTTTAAATATAACTTTAAATTCAACTTTAAATTGAACTTTAAAACTAACTTTAAAAATAAATTCATCTTTTAATTCAACTATAAATTCAACTTTAAATTCAACTTTAAATTCCACTTTAAATTAAACTTTAAATTCAACTTTAAATTCAACTTTAAATTTAACTTTAAATTCATCTTTAAATTCAACTTTAAATTTAACTTTAAATTTAACTTTAAATAAACTTTAAATTCAACTTTAAATTTAACTTTAAATTCAATTTTAAACTTAACTTTAAATCTTAATTTAAATTTAACTTTAAGTTTAACTTTAAATTCAACTTTTAATTTAACTTTAAATTCAACTTTAAATTAAACTTTAAATTCAACTTTAAATTCAACTTTAAATTTAACTTTAAATTCAACTTTTAATTTAACTTTAAGTTTAACTTTAAATTTAACTTTAAATTCAACTTTAAATTAAACTTTAAAATTAACTTTAGATTCAACTTTAAATTAAACTTTAAATTTAACTTTAAATTTAACTTGAACTTTAAATTAAACTTTAAATCTTACTTTAAATTTAACTTTAAATTTAACTTTAAATTCAACTTTAAATTAAGCTTTAAACTCAACTTTAAATTTAACCTTAAATTCAACTCAAAATTAAGCTTTAAATTCAACTTTAAACTTAACTTTAAATTGAACTTTAAATTTAACTTTTAATTTAACTTTAAATTCATTTTTAAGTTTAACTTTAAATTAAACATTAAATTTAACTTTAAATTCAACTTTAAATTTAACTTTAAATTCGACTTAAAATTAATCTTTAAATTTTACTTTAAATTTTATTTAAAATTCAGCTTTAAATTTAACTTTAAATTCAACTTTTAGTTTAACTTTAAATTCAACTTTAAATTTAACTTTAAATTAAACTTTAAATTTAACTTTAAATTCGACTTAAAATTAATCTTTAAATTTAACTTTAAATTTAACTTTAAATTCAACTTTTAGTTTAACTTTAAATTCAACTTTAAATTTAACTTTAAATTCAACTTTAAATTTAACTTTAAATTCAACTTTAAATTTTATTTAAAATTCAGCTTTATTTTTAACTTTAAATTTAACTTTAAATTCAACTTTTAGTTTAACTTTAAATTCAACTTTAAATTTAACTTTAAATTCAACTTTAAATTTTATTTAAAATTCAGCTTTAAATTTAACTTTAAATTCAACTTTTAGTTTAACTTTAAATTCAACTTTAAATTTAACTTTAAATTCAACTTTCAATTAAACTTCAAATTTAACTTTAAATTCGACTTAAAATTAATCTTTAAATTTAACTTTAAATTCAACTTTAAATTTTATTTAAAATTCAGCTTTAAATTTAACTTTAAATTTAACTTTAAATTCAACTTTTAGTTTAACTTTAAATTCAACTTTAAATTTAACTTTAAATTCAACTTTAAATTTAACTTTAAATTCAACTTTAAATTTAACTTTAAATTCAACTTTAAATTCAACTTTAAATTCAACTTTAAATTCAACTTTAAATTTAACTTTAAATTCAGCTTTAAATTTAACTTTAAATTCAACTTTAAATTTTGTTGAAAGTTGAGATTTGATACTTTGTTTTTAAATACTTTGTTTATTTTATTTTTATCAAATTGTTCTAATTTTTATATGTTTGATTTATTGAAAATAAATATTATTACTGTTCAGAATCTTAAAAGATCAGGTTATGGGCCTTATCACGAACTAAATACAAAATAATAAGGAAATTTGTATTGGGAAAAGATGTCTGAAACGAAATTCAGTATTGAAAAGCTTCGGGGAAGCGAAAACTTCGAAGACTGGAAATTTTCCGTTGAAGCTTATTTCCAAATGAAAGGACTTTGGACGGCTGTTTCTGAAGGTAGTGAGACGGAGAAGGATGCAACGAAGCTCTTAAACGCAAAATCGGAGCTTATATTGCTTGTTGAAACCTCCATTTATCCTCATATAAGACATTGCAAAAGCACTAAGGAGATTTGGGATTCTCTTCAGAAAATTTTTCAAGATTCTGGTCTTGTGAGGAGAGTTGGGCTCATCCAAAAGTTTTGTTCTACAAAATTGAAAGATTTTTCTACCGTAGATGCGTACGTTAACGATGTCTTCAATACATCATACAAGCTCAGGTCTGTTGGTCTCAACCTAGATGAAGAATGGATAGGATCAATGCTTCTAGCTGGTCTTCCCGAAGAATACAAGCCAATGATAATGGGAATCCAAAGCTCTGGGATTCTTATTACAGGAGACAGTATTAAAACCAAAATTCTTCAAGACATTAATCTGGATTCAAGTCAAGATACTGCTTTTGTTGGCAAGAACAAGAAAAACTTTGGGAATAAGAACTTTAAGGGTCCTAAATGTTACAACTGCAACGAATTTGGCCATTTTGCTGCTAAATGTCCAAAAAAGAATAAGAACCTTCAAGAAAAGAAGAATGCGATGTTAGGATGTTTTTCTGTCTCGGCTCTTGAAAAAGAAGAATGGTATTTTGACTCGGGAGCGTCAGCTCACATGTGCTCAAAGAGTGCATGCTTTTCAAGTAAGATGGAAAATCTTAATTCTGAGGTAATTGTTGCAAATAATTCAAAAATGCAAGTCCAAGGTATAGGTAGAGTCGGTATGAAGATATCTAATGGAAAATTCAAAGAAAGTGAGGTTGAATTTTTAGAAGTCCTTCACGTTCCTGACTTATGCATTAATCTCTTATCTGAAAATTGTTCAGAAGGGTTTTTCAATGATTTTTCCAAGAATGGATGTTTAGTAAAAGACCAAAGGGGTAATGTTGTTGCAACTGCAAGCTTGGTGAACAATATGTTCCGACTCAACAGACCACACAACCAAAGTGCATATTTTACAAAAAATGTAACTTCACACTTTGAACTTTGGCACAAGCGTGTTGGACATCCAAGTATCGAAACCACACAAGCTATGATTCCGAAAGTGGTGCAGAATATTGATTGCGATAGCTCAAAAATCAATTGCATCACATGTGAGCCTTTTAACTCAATTGGTAACAGGGCAGAATCAATTTTAGAACTGATACATACAGATCTCTGTGGATTGAACAAAAATCAATTGGAGGTTCAAAGTACATGCTTTTATTCATTGATGATTTTTCAAGAAAAGTCTTTGCGTTTTTCATTAAAAGCAAGAATGAGGTAGCGGAAAAGTTCCTTGAGTTCAAAAATTTTGTAGAAAATCAGACTGGTAACAAAATAAAAGCCATTAGAAGTGACAATGGAAAGGAATATTGTAATTTTAAGATGAAGAAGATTCTAGCAGATGCAGGCATTCAACATCAAACAACGGTTCCATATTCTCCACAACAAAACGGGTTGGCAGAGAGAATGAATAGAACCATAATCGAAAAAGCACGTTGTCTTCTCATCGAGTCTGGTTTACACAAACGATTTTGGGCCGAAGCTGCAAATACGGCCGTTTATTTAACAAACAGAACACCTTGCAAAGGTACAAAAGAAAAAACACCTGAAGAAATCTGGAGTGGAAGAAGAGTGAATCTGCAGCATCTTAAGGTTTTCTGTTGTCAAGCAGTTATTCACATTCCAAAAGAAAAGCGGAAGAAACTCGATGCCAAGGGAAAAGAAGTAATTTTTGTCGGATACTGCACACACTCAAAATCATATCGCTTCTACGATGTAAAGAAAAAAGAAGTCGTAATAAGTCGAGATGCAGTTTTCCATGAGCAAATTTTTCCAAAGGATGGTGAGACAAACGATACATCTTATTGTGATATTTTTACAGGATATGATTCAGTGGGGAATGAAGACGAAATTTCATCAGCGGATTCAAACAATGAAATACCAATCGAAATAAGTGACGAAACGGCAAGTGAAAACAGTTTTCTGGATGCCCAAGATGATTTCATTGTTGAAGAATCTTCAGAAGGAATCATATCTGACAGAGGAATAGGACGATCCACCAGAATAAGAAATCCACCTGAAAGATACGGTTACCTATCGTACATGGCTAACGACAATGAAGATCCAAAGACAGTTGCTGAGGCAATGAAGAGCGAACATATGTCTGACTGGAAAAAAGCAATGAACGATGAATATACAGCTCTTTTGAAAAATGACACTTGGGAAATAGTTTCATTACCAAAAGGAAAGAAAGCCATAAATTCCAAATGGACATTCAAGACGAAAAAAGATGCAAGTGGTAATGTCGAAAAATATAAAGCTAGATTGGTCGTTAAGGGGTATTCGCAACGTCAAGGGATCGATTATCAAGAAACATTTTCTCCCGTCGTAAGGTACACGTCCATAAGGGTACTTTTAAGTTGGGCTGTACGATATGATTTGGATATCGATCAAATGGATGTTGTGACTGCTTTCCTGCAAAGTGAACTTAACGAAGAGATTTACATAAATCTTCCTGAAGGTTTTGATAATGTTCAAAATAAAGTATGTAAACTCAAGAAATCACTGTACGGCCTCAAACAAGCTAGCAGAGTTTGGAATAAGAAATTGGATGAAACTTTAAAGAAAATTGGACTTAAACAATCCAAAACCGATCCGTGTATTTATTACAAGACAAACAGCACAGATAAGACTTTCGTCGCTATTTACGTAGACGACATCCTGATTTTTACACAACAAAGATGAAAAAAGAATTATCAAAGAAAATTTGGCTAAATCATTCGAGATGAATGATTTTGGAGAAGCTAAATTTGTGCTTGGTATGCAAATAACTCGCGATCGAGAAAAGGGAAAGTTATGGATAGACCAACGGACATACTTAAAGAATATTCTCAAGCGATTTAATATGGAGGATTGTAATCCGGTATCCACACCCTTAGATATTAACCAAAAGCTTATAAAAGAAACACATCAACAAAGCGAAGACGAAACTGACTACATGAAAACCGTTCCATATCAAGAAGCTATTGGAAGTATTTTATATGCAGCACAAGTTAGTTGCCCAGATTTATCCTTTGCAGTGGGGGCTTTATCAAGATTTAATAATAATCCTTCAAAATCTCACTGGATAGCGGTTAAACGACTTTTCCGTTACATTAAAGGAACAATAAACTACAAGCTAGAATACACTCGAGACATTGAAGGACGTTTGGAAGGATTTTCGACTGGGCTAGTGACTCAGATGACAGAAAATCAACTACAGGTTATCTCTTTAAATACCAAGGAGGACCTATTTCGTGGAATTCAAAGAAACAACCTACTGTCGCTCTCTCCACCACAGAGGCTGAGTATATGGCTTTAGCCTCAACATCTCAAGAAGCACTTTGGCTTCAATCTTTATTGCAAGAACTAATTCATTGGAATCCACAACTTATATTGCAATGCGATAACAAGAGTGCAATAAACATATCTAAAAACAACGTTTATCACGCACGTTCAAAGCACATCGACATAAGGCATCATTTCATTCGAGATCTTAAAGAAGAAAGTAAATTAGAAGTATTATATTTGAAAACTGAAGAGATGCCTGCTGATGTTCTAACCAAAGGACTCCCTGCTACAAAACATAACAACTGTTGTACTCTCATTGGCATAAAAGTATAAAAATCTAGTGGGGGTGTTGAAAGTTGAGATTTGATACTTTGTTTTTAAATACTTTGTTTATTTTATTGTTATCAAATTGTTCTAATTTTTATATGTTTGATTTATTGAAAATAAATATTATTACTGTTCAGAATCTTAAAACATCTAAATTCAACTTTAAATTCAACTTTAAATTCAAGTTTAAATCTAGCTTTAAATTCAACTTTAAATTAAGCTTGAAATTCAACTTTAAATTTAACTTTAAATTTAACTTAAAAATCAACTTCAAATTTAACTTTAAACTTAACTTTAAATTTTACTTTAAATTTTACTTTAAATTTTAATTTAAGTTTAACTTTAAATTCAACTTTTAATTTAACTTTAAATTCAACTTTAAATTTAGCTTTAAATTCAACTTTAAATTTATTTTTAAACTCAACTTTAAATTTAACTTAAATTCAACTTTAAATTTAACTTCAAATTCAACTTTAAATTCAACTTTAAATTCAACTTTAAATTCAACTTTAAATTTAACTTTAAATTTAACTTTAAATTTAACTTAAAATTCAACTTTAAATTTAACTTTAAATTTAACTTTAAATTCAACTTTAAATTTAACTTTAAATTCAACTTTAAACTTAACATTAGATCTTACTTTAAATTCAACTTTTAGTTTAACTTTAAATTCAATTTTTAATTTAACTTTTAGTTTAACTTTAAATTTAACTTTAAATTCAATTTAAAATTAAACTTTAAATTTATCTTTAAATTTAACTTTAAATTCAACTTTAAATTAAACTTTAAATTTAATTTTAAATTCAACTTTAAATTAAGCTTTAAATTCATATTTAAATTTAACTTTAAATTCAACTTTAAATTCAAAAACTTTAAATTTAACTTTAAATCAAACTTTAAATTTAGCTTTAAATTAAACTTTAAATTTTCTTAAAAATTCAGCTTTAAATTTAGCTTTAAATTCAACTTTAAATTCAACTTTTAATTTATCTTTAAATTCAACTTTAAATTTAACTTTAAATTTAACTTTAAATTAAATTTTTAATTTAACTCTTAATTCAACTTTAAATTTAACTTAAAATTTAACTTTAAATCTAACTTTAAATTCAACTTTAAATTCAAGTTGAAATCTAGCTTTAAATTCAACTTTAAATTAAGCTTGAAATTTAATTTAAATTCAACTTTAAATTTAACTTTCAATTCAACTTTAAATTTAACTTTAAATTCAACTTTAAATTAAGCTTTAAATTTTACTTTAAATTCAACTTTAAATGTAATTTTAAATTCAACTTTAAATTTAACATTAAATTCAACTTTAAATTTAACTTTAAATTCAACTTTAAATTTAACTTTAAATTTAACTTTAAATTTAACTTTAAATTTAACTTTAAATTCATCTTTAAATTGAACTTTAAATTCAACTTTAAATTTAACTTTAAATTCTACTTTAAATTTAACTTTAAATTCAACTTTTAATTCAACTCTAAATTTAACTTTAAATTCAACTTTAAATTAACCTTGAAATTCAACTTTAAATTTAACTTTAAATTCAACTTTAAATTAAACTTAAAAATCAACTTAAAATTTAACTTTAAATTTAACTTTAAATTTAACTTTGAATTCAACTTAAAATTTAACTTAAAATTCATCTTTAAATTTAACTTTAAATTCAGCTTTAAATTTAACTTTAAACTTAACTTTAAATTTAACTTTAAATTCAACTTTAAATTTAGCTTTAAATTCAACTTTAAATTTAACTTTCAATTCAACTTTAAATTTAACTTTTAATTCAACTTTAAATTTAACTTTAAATTCAACTTTAAATTAAGCTTGAAATTCAACTTTAAATTCAACTTTAAATTAAACTTAAAAATCAACTTTTAATTTAACTTTAAATTCAACTTTTAATTAAGATTGAAATCCAACTTTAAATTTAACTTTAATTTCAACTTTAAATTTAACTTTAAATCTAACTTTAAATTTAACTTTTAATTCAACTTTAAATTAAGCTTTAAATTCAACTTTAAATTTAATTTTAAATCTAACTTTAAATTCAACTTTAAATTCAAGTTAAAATCTAGCTTTAAATTAAACTTAAAATTAAGCTTGAAATTTTACTTTAAATTCAACTTTAAATTTAACTTTAAATTTAACTTTAAATCTAACTTTAAATTCAACTTTAAATTCAACTTTAAATTCAAGTTTAAATCCAGCTTTAAATTCAACTTCAAATTTAACTTTAAATTCAACTTTAAATTAAGCTTTAAATTCAACTTTAAATTTAACTTTAAATTCAACTTTAAATTTAACTTTAAATCTAACTTTAAATTCAACTTTAAATTCAACTTTAAATTCAAGTTTAAATCCAGCTTTAAATTCAACTTCAAATTTAACTTTAAATTCAACTTTAAATTAAGCTTTAAATTCAACTTTGAATTTAACTTTAAATTTAACTTTAAATTCAACTTTAAATTCAACTTTAAATTTAACTTTAAATTCAACTTTAAATTTAACTTTAAATTCAACTTTAAATTTAACTTTAAATTCAACTTTAAATTTAACTTTAAATTCAACTTTAAATTCAACTTTAAATTCAACTTTAAATTCAAGTTTAAGTCCAGCTTTAAATTCAACTTCAAATTTAACTTTAAATTCAACTTTAAATTAAGCTTTAAATTCAACTTTAAATTTGATTTTAAATTCAACTTTAAATTTAACTTTAAATTCAACTTTAATTTCAACTTTAAATTTAACTTTAAATTTAACTTTAAATTTAACTTTAAATTCAACTTTAAGTTTAACTTTAAATTCAATTTTAAATTCAACTTTAAATTTAACTTTAAATTCAACTTTAAATTTAACTTTAAATTCAACTTTAAATTCAACTTTAAATTCAAGTTTAAATCTAGCTTTAAATTCAACTTTAAATTTAACTTTAAATTTAACTTTAAATTTAACTTAAAAATCAACTTCAAATTTAACTTTCAATTCAACTTTAAATTCAACTTTAAACTTAACTTTAAATTCAACTTTTAATTTAACTTTAAATTCAACTTGAGGATTTAACTTCAAATTCAACTTAAATCTTACTTTAAATTTATCTTTAAATTTAATTTTAAATTCAACTTTAAATTTAACTTTAAATTCAACTTTAAATTAAGCTTTAAATTCAACTTTAAATTTAACTTTAAATTCGACTTTAAATTTAACTTTCAATTCAACTTTAATTTTAACTTTAAATTCAACTTTAAATTTAACTTTAAATTCAACTTTAAATTTAACTTTAAATTTAACTTTAAATTTAACTTTAAATTCCACTTTAAATTTAACTTTAAATTCATCTTTAAATTTAACTTTAAATTCAACTTTAAATTTAACTTTAAACTTAACTTTAAATTTAACTTTAAATTCAACTTTAAATTTAACTTTAAATTCTACTTTAAATTTAACTTTAAATTCAACTTTTAATTCAACTTAAAAATCAACTTCAAATTTAACTTTAAATTCAACTTTAAACTTAACTTTAAATTCAACTTTAAATTTAACTTTAAATTCAACTTTAAATTTAACTTTAAATTTAACTTAAAATTTAACTTTGAATTCAACTTTAAATTTAACTTTAAATTCATCTTTAAATTTATTTTTAAATTCAGCTTTAAATTTAACTTTAAACTTAACTTTAAATTTAACTTTAAATTCAACTTTAAATTTAGCTTTAAATTCAACTTTAAATTTAACTTTCAATTCAACTTTAAATTTAACTTTAAATTCAACTTTTAATTCAACTTTAAATTTAACTTTAAATTCAACTTTAAATTAAACTTAAAAATCAACTTTTAATTTAACTTTAAATTCAACTTTTAATTAAGATTGAAATTCAACTTTAAATTTAACTTTAATTTAAACTTTAAATTTAACTTTAAATTCAAATTTAAATTTAACTTTAAATTCAACTTTAAACTAAACTTTAAATCTAACTTTAAATTTAACTTTTAGTTTAACTTTACATTCAACTTTTTATTTAACTTTAAATTCAACTTTAAATTTAACTTTAAATTCAACTTTAAATTCAACTTTAAATTTAACTTTAAATTCAACTCTAAATTTAACTTTTAGTTTAACTTTAAATTTAACTTTAAATTCAATTTTAAATTAAACTTTAAATTTAACTTTAAATCTAAAATTAAATCCAACTTTAAATTTAACTTTAAATGCAACTTTAAATTAAGCTTTAAATTCAACTATAAATTTAACTTTAAATCTAACTTTAAATTCAACTTTAAATTCAAGTTTAAATCTAGCTTTAAATTAAACTTAAAATTAAGCTTGAAATTTTACTTTAAATTCAACTTTAAATTTAACTTTAAATTTAACTTTAAATCTAACTTTGAATTCAACTTTAAATTCAACTTTAAATTCAAGTTTAAATCCAGCTTTAAATTCAACTTCAAATTTAACTTTAAATTCAAGTTTAAATTAAGCATTAAATTCAACTTTAAATTTAACTTTAATTTTAACTTTAAATTTAATTTTATATTCAACTTTAAATTCAACTTTAAATTTAACTTTAAATTTAACTTTAAATTTAACTTTAAATTCAACTTTAAATTTAACTTTAAATTCAACTTTAAATTTAATTTCAACTTTACTTTTAAATTCAACTTTAAATTCAACTTTAAATTTAACTTTAAATTTAACTTTAATTTCAACTTTAAATTTAACTTTAAATTTAACTTTAAATTCAATTTTAAATTCAAGTTTAAATCCAGCTTTAAATTCAACTTCAAATTTAACTTTAAATTCAACTTTAAATTAAGCTTTAAATTCAACTTTAAATTTAACTTTAAGTTCAACTTTAATTTCAACTTAAAATTTAACTTTAAATTTAACTTTAAATTCAATTTTAAATTAAACTTTAAATTTAACTTTAAATCTAACTTTAAATTCAACTTTAAATTCAAGTTTAAATCTAGCTTTAAATTAAACTTAAAATTAAGCTTGAAATTTTACTTTAAATTCAACTTTAAATTCAACTTTAAATTTAACTTTAAATTTAACTTTAAATTTAACTTTAAATTCAACTTTAAATTCAACTTTAAATTCAACTTTAAATTTAACTTTAAATTCAACTTTAAATTCAACTTTAAATTCAAGTTTAAATCCAGCTTTAAATTCAACTTCAAATTTAACTTTAAATTCAACTTTAAATTAAGCTTTAAATTCAACTTTAAATTTAATTTTAAATTCAACTTTAAATTTAACTTTAAATTCAACTTTAATTTCAACTTTAAATTTAACTTTAAATTTAATTTTAAATTTAACTTTAAATTCAACTTTAAGTTTAACTTTAAATTCAATTTTAAATTCAACTTTAAATTTAACTTTAAATTCAACTTTAAATTTAACTTTAAATTCAACTTAAAATTCAACTTTAAATTCAAGTTTAAATCTAGCTTTAAATTCAACTTTAAATTTAACTTTAAATTTAACTTTAAATTTAACTTAAAAATCAACTTCAAATTTAACTTTCAATTCAACTTTAAATTCAACTTTAAACTTAACTTTAAATTCAACTTTTAATTTAACTTTAAATTCAACTTTAAATTCAACTTTAAATTCAACTTTAAATTCAACTTGAAGATTTAACTTCAAATTCAACTTAAATCTTACTTTAAATTTATCTTTAAATTTAATTTTAAATTCAACTTTAAATTTAACTTTAAATTCAACTTTAAATTAAGCTTTAAATTCAACTTTAAATTTAACTTTAAATTCAGCTTTAAATTTAACTTTAAATTCAACTTTAAATTTAACTTTAAATTCAACTTTAAATTTAACTTTAAATTCAACTTTAAATTTAACTTTAAATTCAACTTTAAATTTAACTTTAAATTCAACTTTAAATTTAACATTAAATTTAACTTTAAATTCAACTTGAAATTTAACTTTAAATTCAACTTTAAATTTAACTTTAAATTCAACTTTAAATTTAACTTTAAATTTAACTTAAAAATCAACTTCAAATTTAACTTTCAATTCAACTTTAAATTCAATTTTTAAACTTAACTTTAAATTCAACTTTAAATTTAACTTTAAATTGAACTTTTAATTTAACTTTAAATTCAACTATAAATTCAACTTTAAATTAAGCTTTAAATTCAACTTTAAATTTAACTTTAAATTTAACTTTAAATTCAACTTTAAATTCAACTTTAAATTAAGCTTTAAATATAACTTTAAATTCAACTTTAAATTTAACATTAAATTCAACTTTAAATTTAACTTTAAATTTAACTTAAAAATCAACTTCAAATTTAACTTTCAATTCAACTTTAAATTCAATCTTTAAACTTAACTTTAAATTTAGCTTTAAATTCAACTTTAAATCAAACTTTAAATTTAACTTTAAAAACCAAAAATGGTATACCAATGGCTCAAGAACAACTGAGGGAACTGGAGCAGGAATTTTTGGGCCAAGAACAAAAATTTCAGTACTTATGGGAAGAATGTCAAGCATATTCCAAGCAGAAGTCTATGCAATAGGCAAATGCGCGGAAGTAAACATTGACAGAAAATACAATAACAAACATATTGCAACAATGACGGACATTCAAGCTGCAATCAAGGCCCTACGATCCTACACAATCTCCTCAAATCTTGTCAGCGAATGCATTGACAAATTGAACAAACTGGGCAGTAATAACAAGGTTACAATCTACTGGGTACCAGGACATGTAGGAATCATAGGCAATGAACATTGAACAGGCAGACGTACTGGCAAAGACAGGAGCCGGATCACCACTCATTGGACCGGGACCTTTTTCTGGAATAACAGAAAGCCACATTAAGAAAAAAATCAAAAAGTCGGAGGAAGCCAACAGAGCTAAACACTGGAATGACCTCCCCAAGATGCGCCAAGCCAAACTTCTACTTGGCACTTTTAACAAAAAACGTTACAAGGACGTAATAAAGCTTAATAGAAACAATGTAAGAATGCTAGCCGGGTTTTTAACCGGACACTGCAGACTAAGAAAACACCTAAAAGTACTAGGCATAGAGAGCGACGACCAATGCAGATATTGCAACGAACAGGAAGAGTCTCCTGACCACCTCTTAGGTGACTGCGAAGCTCTAATACACCAAAGAAAGAAGTACCTAGTATCCTACTATGTAGAGGAGAGGGAGCTAAAACCCCTAAGCGTTACCCAGATACTAAGTTTCATCAAAGGAACTAATCTGGATGCAGTACTTTAATTAAGGAATACCACTTAAGAAGTAGGGGGTACAATAGATCTAAACAGGTCAAGGTACAATACAAAACCCCAAGTATTCATTCATTCATTCATACCGACCTTGACGAAGCAGCGTGAATTCTTCAAAGTCATCCTGCATAGTCGTATGAGTTTTGCAGGGATGCCGAAACTAGACATGGCTATGTACAGCTCGTCTCTGTAAATACTGTCATACGCGGCCTTGAAATCGATAAAGAGATGGTGAATATCGATATTATATTCTCGGGTTTTTTCCAAGATCTGCCGTAATGTGAAAATTTGGTCTATTGTGGACTTCTCTGGTCTAAAACCACATTGATAATGACCTATCAAGTTGTTGACGTGGGTTTTCAGACGTTCACATATTACAGCAGACAAGATCTTATAAGCGACGTTAAGGAGGCTTATCCCTCTATAATTGGCGCAATTATGAGGGTCTCCCTTCTTTAGGATCGGGCATACGATACTGAGGTTCTATTCATCGGGCATGCTTTCTTCCGACCATATCATGCAGATCAGCTGGTGCATGCTCCTTTCCAACTGGTCTCCAGCTGCCTTGAAAAGTTCGGCATCAAGGCCATCTGCACCTGCAGTCTTATTTGATTAAAGTTTGCATATGGCAAGTTTAACTTCTTCTAGGTCGGGAGGACGGCATTCTTGATCATCGTCCAAGTTGAATGGTGCAATCTGCCTGACAGCGAAATTTGTGTCCTCATCGCCGTTAAGCAGTCTGCAGAAGTGATCTTTCCAGATCCTCAGTAGCGACTGTGACTCTACAACTAAGTTTCGCTGCTGGTCTTTACAGGCTTGAGTTCGGGGTTTGCCACCCTGGCAGTATCTTTTTACCTTTTGGTAAGACTTCCGAATCTCGTTCCTGTCATAGCACCTCTCAATTTCCTCAAAAGAGCGCTTCTCATGCTGCTTCTTTTTCCTTTTGAGAATTCGGTGTTCTTCCTCTCTTTTCTCCTTGTAAATCTCGTTATACTGAACGTAAGCAGTCCTCTTTCGTTTTTGCATCAGCATTTGTCGTGCTTTTTGTTTGGCTGCATTTGCCTGCCTGCATTCTTCATCGAACCATGGGTTTCGTTTTGGGGGCCGAGTGAAACCCAGAACCTCAGAGGCAGCGGTTCTGATGGCTTATTGGCATTGCTGCCACTGGTCTTCAATGCTTAATGCTGGCGGCATAGGATTCACGGATAAAATAAGGGACACTCGATTGGAGAAGGCATTGGCAATCTCTTGTGATTGTAGCTTTCCAACGTCATATCTCTTCACAGCGTTAGTTCGTGCAGGTCGTGAACAAGATATCCTCATTCATACTTTGGCTACAACAAGGTAGTGGTCCGAGTCAAAGTTGGCCCCTCGGAAAGTACGGAAATCTAACACACTGGAAGAGTGACTTGCGTCGATCGCAACATGATCAATTTGGTTGACGGTTGATTGATCTGGGGATCGCCATGTACCTTTATGAATTTTGAGATGCGGGAAGCGGGTACTACTTATAACAAGATTTAGCCCCGAAGCAAAATCGATTAGCCTCAGTCCGTTTTCGGAGGTTTTGTCATGGAGGCTATGCTTACCTATTGTATTTTTAAAGATGTCCTCCTTCCCTAGTTTTGCGTTAAAATCGCCAAGAACGATTTTCACGTCGTGTCTAGGGCACTGCTCATATGTTTCTTCGAGGAGCTCATAGAAACAGTCTTTGGAATTTTCATCTTCCT
Organism: Melanostoma scalare; assembly: GCA_949752695.1. Classification (NCBI taxonomy): domain Eukaryota; kingdom Metazoa; phylum Arthropoda; class Insecta; order Diptera; family Syrphidae; genus Melanostoma; species Melanostoma scalare. Next base: position 165,410,133 of record OX456985.1, on the reverse strand, counting down.
CTTCTGTGGGGGCGTGGGCGCATATAAGGCTAATGTTGGCGAATTTAACCCTGATGCGGATGGTCATTATACTCTTATTAACTGGATTTTGGATAATCACCTTATCCCTGAGTCTTCCTCTAACGACAAATCCGCACCCAAATAAACGCTGTTTCTGTTGTCTGTAGCAGTCGCCATAGTAGAAGTCACAGTTTTTCAGTCCAGGGCGTCCGCTAATTCTCCAGCTGCACGTACTCCGTTAAAAGATCTTACGTTCCACGTGCAGATCCGGAGGTCATTGTCCTTTTTTCGGTTGCTTGGGTCGTCAACTTTGAAATCATTATCGTTATCCGAGGCTGTTTGTTGTTTCGGAACTAGATGTTTTTTACGTGGTTGGGTATTAAACCTACGCGCAACCCACAACCTGGAGGGCCAAGACCTTTTGGATCCCTTCGGACATAAAGGGCTGGAATATCCAGTGTCAGTACCCTGCTGCAGGGGTGTGAGTGCTGCCGTTGGCTCACCAGGGGGTCAATTCCCGATCTGTGAAGCTGTGAAGTGAAAAAAAAAATATCATTTCAGTTTTCATACAGTTTTTTCATTTTATCACTTCACGAACCAACTCTAAGCGATTCCGGATCTAAAAAGTACTAAAACGTTCTAAATGATAAATTCTGACAGTTTTCTCTCATTTTCTCTCTCATTTCAATTGGATTCCAATTGGATTTTTCATCGTTTGAGTTTTGCGGCCATTTTTCATAATTGAATTTTTCACCGACTCATATGGCAATGAAAAGAAATTTATCATATGAAAAAAAATTGACATTTGAGGTTGGATTTTCACTAATCGAGAATCAAATTTTCGGTGAAGCTGTGATAAATGTTTTCACTTCACAGCTTCACAGATCGGGAATTGACCCCCAGGAGCTCATCCGCCACCTTCTCTACTTCAATACCCTGTCCTAGTATTGAAAGACCCTGAAAGATCTTTAAGCCAAATATGTTGCAGTAGCTCCTTCAGGGGTTTCTGCTTTTTTGAATGCTGAAGTCCAACGTTGATTCTGTCATTCGAATTTATCCGCTGGGACATTTACGCGAAAGCTCTCGTAGACCACTGAGATTCGTGCAGTCAGTCATTGTTCGCAGAGCAATTATAGTGTTGATCACAATTCTTTTGTTCCGGATTCCTTTTACAACACTCGCACTTACTAGTTTAGCAGGTCAGCTCTGGACGGAGCATCGTAGGGCCCATTGGATACCGCGTGGAGGTGTAGTATGCACAATTGACGCGTGTACTATAAGTTGCAACATCTGGGCGCCGCCAAGTTGGCACCAGTCAGAGCCTACTCGATTAGTAAAACGCTCATCCACCAATGTATAGGAGGTTCCTTTCTTACTTATGATTCGGTATCTTTTTGTCTAAAGGGTCTTAGATATCCCTATCTATTTAAAGTCGGTTTACCATGAACCTAAAAGTTTTTCGAAATACATTAAAAGTTCCACGTGGTTCGACTAGCAGGTGATTAACCGGCTAGTCCTGTAATGGAAGATTAATAAGTGATCAACTCGTTAATCTTACATCGGGTTTCTGAGATCAGTAGGTGATTAACTTGCTGATCTCTGTGGTATCACAATGGGCCCTTGCGGCCTAAGTGTGTCAGGCAATGTACTCATTGGCTGACAGCCACTTCCACCTAACCTTACCGTGAAATCATAACCTAAATTAACTTTGAGTACATACTTGAGTCACTTTCATTTTAGAGAATCAATAAATATTATATGATAACGTAGCAGTCTTAAAACAAATACAAGGATTGGATTAGATTGGTAGTCTTAAAACAAATAAAGGGATTAGATTGATTTGGTAGTGCGCTGCACGTACCAAAACAGTAGGTATGCTTACTGGCTGCGTGTAACGTATGAGGTTCGTAGTTCGAGTCCTAGAAACGGCAAAGAAAAAAATTTTCTTACAGAAATAGATTTTCACCAGGAATTAGCAAGTGCTCCGAAATGCGTTAGGTCCCGTGGTTTTCATAGCTTTGTGGCTCCACCTTATTTTTATATTTATTTATTGGAAAATCACGACCAATTTTCTTTTAAGATTAATTTCTTTTTACACCGGTATTGCCCTGATGTTTCCCGAGCGTTGTTACGTCACTCTTTTAATGTTTTGGTTATTTTTTTCGTCGGTCGGTCGGGACCGGAAGACTTGCCGCTTGTTCTGTTCGCGCGACGTTGATTTCTTACCTTTAATCAATATAATGGCATTTTCCTCTATTGTATATTTTTCGAACATTCGTTCGAGTTTTTAATTTTGAAAGCGAAATAAATTCCGAAATTGAAAAAAGTCTACATACTGTTTTTGAAAATCAAACAACGACAAAGATTGTTTTTGAGCTTGTAACTGTTTTACAGTACAGCAATTTTCTACCTATATGTAGCTATGTCTATAGCCGCTCAATTAGCTTCTGGAAAATTTTTCCTTGTAAGTATAATAAGTGTAGGTTACGGAAAACATAAACTTTCAAACATTTTCGTCACATTGCTCCCGTAACACTCATCATATGTACAATCAATCACACATCCTTCCTGCCCAAAAAACTTTCAGTGATTAGTCAATTTAAGGGTAGTTGAACACCATATTGTTCTCTACAGATATCTTTCAAATTACTGCTGTAACTGCTAAGAAACAGGGTTATTTTGAAAATTTTTTCACATTATAGTTTTGGTTTGCTACATAATTCCATACGTATGTACTTGGTATGTTTATCAAACGTTAACCACATGTAAGTACGAATGGTAAGATTAAGGAAGGTATATTTACAAAAAAAGCCAATCGACAAAAGTCTCACAGTAAATATGTATGTACCTATGATTGTAAGGTCGTTTCTGGGCCAATGTTTAAACATTCACATGAACGTGTATACAGAAGAAACTGAGTGGCTGTGTCTATGCTTTGCGAGAATTTAATCGATTGAACGGGATTTCAACGTCTATTTGGCGCCGCCAGCCGATGAGAATCCGTTAGCCTCGCCAACGCCAATAGACACATATATTCTCATTGTGTACGTGTTTGTAGTACAGCGTGCAAAAAGGTAAAATATCGCAAACTTGTAGACATCGAATAAATGAGTCGATTCCGTTGTTCGCTTGAAGTTTGATATATTGCGGCTGACACAGGTCCTTCCTTCGTTAAGGATATTCTGGACTAAACGGCTAACGGCAGGAGTTAAGTAGAAGGAGAAGGTTTTCAACACAACTATGTACCTACACAAGTCCTTGTTTCTATTGATAAGAGGGACTTTTTTGAAGAATGGTGGTCAACGAATAGAATGAACGACGATTTTTCAATCGTTTACATCCGTTCCGGTAATTTAAACCGTTTTCAGGGCTCAGGAATGGTGGTTTTGGGGGTAGTTGAGGACATAATGAATATTTCATTCTGCAATGACAACCTGATGCGTTTCATAAGCAAGGTTCTATTGAAAGCATTATTAGTGGTAATGTTGCACTCGATGTGAATATTTTGGTATGTATTTATTCTGTATGAGTGTACCTACCTGAATTGCGTGTCATCAGGCTTTGGAAATCTCTTGCAGACAATTTACATTGCATTAATACGGAAACATAAAAATTCAATGAACATTGTAGGTACATACGTATCCAAACTATATGTATAAATATATAATTTAGAAAAACTAATTTTAAAATCGAATTCTAATGACTCAATGAAGTTGTATGTATCGATTAATTCCGTAGATTGTTTCAACATATACCTGCGTGAGGTTTTTTTTTTTTCAAGTACATAATTCCAATTTAAAAAAGAAAACCTGTCGAATTTGATTAGAGCGCGCAGCCAGGCATATTCGAGTCAGTAGCGCGCACTTGGGATTTCAGTCTCTATGGAGCGTTTCTCATAACAGGATCTTGAAAAACCAAAATCTGGACGGCCAAGATCATCTAGAATGGCTGAAAACGTAGACAATGTAAACCAGCCTGTTCGTGGAATCCGAATCTTTTAATATGGAGGCATACAAGTGCTTCCTATCTTATCTTTCAGCTGCCTGTCTATTACACCTGTCTAATCTATGGATTGATGCGGTTTTAAACCGTAGACCTACGTTAAGAAAAAACTACTAATCTTACGTTAACAATAATGAATACTTTTTACAGAACTTATTATTTTTACTTATTATTTTTATTCAGCGTAGCTCAGGCCCTACTTTCATCAAATTGAAAGTTAAGTGAAGCAGTCTCCAGCTTTCATTCTAGTGGCAGAGTGGTGATGACTATAGTCTATGGAACTCAGGGGAAACTAAGCACTCTAACGATGACAGAATTTTTGGAATAGGTAAAGTATTTCCCAAGTTCCCGGATATTTTCCAGCTCTCATTCCATATGGAGATGAAATATAGTGTATGTAACTTGGGAATAACACCGTATTGTAATAGTGAAACAAATGTAAATAAACCGTATTGAAATTGGTACAGCGGTTATTAGATTCGTTCCCGTTTCTGTGGCAAAATGGTGATGAAATTTAGCCTATATTACTCAGGGAGAATGAAGCATTCTGACAGTGAAAGAATTTTTGAAATCGGTTCAGAACTTTCCAAGTTCCCGTCTCGCGTTCCGTGGGAATCTTAACATAGTATAAAATAAAGTCACTTTCTCTGTCCCTATGTCCCTATGTATGCTTAGATTTTTAAAACAACGCAACGGATTTTGATGCCGTTTTTTTTTAATGAATAAAGTGATTCAAGAGGAAGGTTTATATGTATAATACATGCATATTATAGCAAAGAAAAGCCAAGAAATTTAAAGTTTTGTAATGCGATGTCATAACAAACATATTATTTTTTTACTATAAAAAAAAATATTTACTTTTACTTTTACTTCAATTTTATAATTTGAAACTCCCACGAATAGCAAACTATTTTTTAAAGCATCGTAGTTTATGTTGAAAAGAATACGTATCTTTTGTTTTTATTTCTGAATGGTAAGTATTCAGATAATTTTTACTGCGGCTCATACTAATAATATGGCAATTCGTGCATAGGTAATCCTAATCATACATAAATAGAACTGAGAAAATTTCGTTCAAGTCTGGAAGACGTCATCGTTCGAACATAGGTCGTAGTATAGTAAATGCCAACTGAATGGTAAATATTCAAATATTTTTTACCGCGGCACATACTAATAATTTGGCAATTTGTGCATAGGTAATCATTCATATAAAACTGAGAAAATTTTGTAAAGAAATTTTAAAGTCACGTCTGGAAAACGTCTTCGTTCGAACATACATAGGTCGTAGCACAGTGAATGCCAAAAGAGTATACGTTCAGCAAGAGATGAAGAATCGTCAACGGAACGTGAGGCTCGCCTCAGACAGGCTAGGGATAGATACAGAGCTGACAGAGAGAGAGAATCTTAAGTCGAGCGTGAGATTCGCCGCAGCCGGGATCGGGGTAGGCATATGGTTCAGAGGGACAGAGAATCATCAGTAGAGCGTGAGGCTCTCCTCAGTCAGGCTCGGGATAGATACAGAGCTGACAGAGAGAGAGAATCTTAAGTAGAGCGTGAGATTCGCCGCAGCCGGGATCAAGGTAGGCTTATGGTTCAGAGGGACAGAGAATCATTAGCACGAGTTACTAATTCATGGGTAAATAAAGAAAATTCTGCCATGAATTACGATCCTTCGATTTCTTACAAGGACGATCGTATAGTATCAATAGGTACTATGTCAGTAGTGTGTGAACATTGCTTGGCATTGAAATTCAAGGACGAATCGAAAGACATGTGTTGCTTACAGGGAAAAGTAAAATTAGAAGAAATTCTCCCACCACTTGAACCACTTCACTATCTTCTTACGTGTGATCATCCAAAATCCAAACAATTCATTCGCAATATACTATATATATTCAGGAGCGTCCAGAAGCATTCTTAAACCGTTCCATTGGTGCAAAAAGATCGCTTCTCATGATTCTGAGGAGTGACAGCCGCTTCTCGATTTGAAGTGAGAATCGACTCAAGAAGTACCAACACATGTTACTCAAATGTCAAAAGAAAAGGATCGTAATTCATGGCAGAATTTTCTTTATTTACCCATGAATTAGTAACTCAAAATAAAATCAGCGTTGTACCCGTGTGAAGCCGGGGCGGGTCGCTAGTATGGAGATAAAGTATTGTTTAAACTATTTTGGTATAACGTCGTATTGTATATAGCGGCAAAAATTTGATATCGTTCCAGTGGTTTTTAATTCCCGTTCCCATTCCCGTTCCTGTGGAAATTTGGAAACGAAATATAGTCCATGGTACTTAGAGGCATTGAAGACTCCAACGGTGAAAGAATTTTTGGAATCAGTCTAATATTTTTCAAGCTCTCAGTAAAGTTTCCGTTTCCGAGCGAATATGGAAAGGAAATCTAGCTTATGTTATTTCTCAGGTTGAAGTCCATTTTTGTGTTCCTAAAAGTCATCATTCAAATGGGATCAATAGTTTTGGTGCCTCTTTAATACAAATACTGAGCTCTCGCTCAGTACTTTTGAGGTTATGTACCTATTTACTGCATTTTCACACACTATGAAACGTATTTCTGACATACGTATACGACTGTTTTCGTCATAAATTGTTTCCCAATAAGAGTGATAACACACTTTTTGTTAAGGAAATTCAAATATTTTTTATTATCATAATGTGCAGTTCAATCAATACAATTAAATTTTAAATAAAACGTCATTCCAATGGTCACCACGACTTCTTCTGCAGCAACAAATTCGATGAACCCAATTTTCGAGCACTTTTTCCACTAAATCAAGTCATACATATATCATAAATCAATATTGACTTGTAAGGCTTGAAGAGAATCTGGTTTATTTTGAAAGACCAATGACTTCAAGAAATTGTCTCATGTTGTTAAATCATCACTTATTGGAGGCCATTCAATATCACCATTTCTTTAAATAATCGAATCTCAAAATTTTTCTCGCAAAAATTCAATTGTTGCATTTGCTGTGTGACACGTAGTCCCGTCTTGTTGAAACCAAATGTTGTCAAAATCAATTTCTTCCAATTTCGCCCATAAAAAGTTGCTTATCATCGATCTACATATACCGCTCTCCATTAACAGTAATGGTGTAACCAGCTTCATTTTGAAAGCAGTACGGACCGATGATTCCACCTGCCCAAAAACCACACCAAACTGTCAATTAAGTTGAATGTAAAAGTTTGTCATGAATATTTTATGGATTTTCATCAACAGTTTTGTTTATTTACCGCACCAGTCATATGAAAATAAGCCCCTTCGGAACAGATGATTTTCTTAAGAAAATCGTTAACGATTTCAAGTTGTTCCAAGGCAAAATCGGAAAGTTCACCACGTTTACGGCGGTCCAATGGTGAAATTGTAAACACTTCTGAATGCAATAAAAAACGAATGACAGATCGTGACATGTTACAAATGGCCGAAACACCACTGCAAAATCATATCATACGATACCTACCTATTGGAAAACCCTTTACATTATGTTTCTCGCTGGTCATCAGTGCGGTTAGCACATGATGTTTATCTCCATAAATTTGATTTACTTCGACGACCTACATACAGCTGCGGTCAAAAAAATAGTAGTATTGAGCTTGTGATACAACAAAATAAAAAAAAAAACTTATCCATCAATTCTAATTTAAAAACCAATCACGTGGTTTTCAAAGTGGTATTTTAAGCTTTTATTTACGAAAAAAAAACATTAGTTTCATATTCTGATCCGATAGTAGCAACTTTATTGGACATTTATGTTGAAATTCAGCGGTCAAAAAAATAGTAGTGTTAAGAGAATCCACCTTGAAATTTTACGAAATCAAAAAAATAGTTCAAAATTTTTATTATAATATGTGGCTGAATATTCGTACCATTAATTAGTATTTAGTTGCATGTCCTTTGTTAGCTATTACAGCAGTACAACGACGTTGCATATAATTTACCAGGTTTTCACACCTTTCTGCACTTATCGATCTCCATGACTGCTGGACAACTTCCCAAAGGGCTGTGTTATTACTTGGGTTACATGTAGCAACATATTTTTTTACTTCGCACCACAAGTTTTCGATGGGATTAAGGTCCGGAGACTGTGCGGGCCACTCCATCACATCTACTCATCTTTTTCGCAAGTTTACTGGTATGCTTTGGGTCGTTGTCTTGCTGAAAGACCCATTTCAGAGGCATTTCATCTTCAGCATATGGTAGCATTATTTCCTGCATTATCCTAACATAGAGATGTTGATCCACAATGCCTTCAATCCGGTGTATAGTCCGTAAAAAGAAAAACATGCCCATACCATAATGCTGGATCCTCCGTGTTTAATGGTTTTCGCTGTAAAGCGTGGATTGTGCTCGGTGTTTGGAGGTCTTCTTACATATTCACGAGATCCTTGTCCACCATGTAAAACTATCTTGGACTCGTCTGACCACTGAATATTTCTCCACTTAGATACAGGCCAATCCAAGTTCTCTCTTGCAAATTTCAATCGTTTTGCTAAATTAATGTTTTTGAGTAATGGTACTTTTCTTAGACTGCGAGCTATTTGTCCATGTTCTCGTAAACGTCTACGAAGTTTTTCAACGCTTGACTCAACACGAAATATGTCCTTAATCTCAGTCGCTGGTGTAAAAGGATTGACTTTGGAATGCCTCACAACTCGTTTTTCCAATCTTGGTAACATTGCTGGCTTTCGCCCACGAGTTTCTGACTTTGGGGAGTAAGTTATCACATTCCTTACCATCGTTTGTGAACATCCAACTAGTCTTTGAACCTCCACATAGGTTTTGCCCTCCAAAATGAGCCTTCTAATAAGACCACGCTTTTCTGGTGTGCAGTGCTTGCCTCTTCCCATTGCTGGCAAAAATTATGGCATATATTTCAAAAAAAAAACTATACAAATATTATGGATAAACAAAAACTAACCTTTTTCAGAATTTTAAATCCAAGAACTAAGAAGATTGAATAATATTTCCTGACATAAACTGATGCACTACCATTATTTTGACTGGCAAAATTTACAACCTTTATTAACAACGGCGGTTTATTTATCATTCTACCGAAGCAACAACAAAAGTATGTGCACATTATCATTGAGAAACTGTCATTTATTGAAAGTGTAACGGTTTTTCACTATCAAGGCAATACAAAGTGGAAAAAAACCAATCTTTGCAATGTTTTTACTTGCACTACTATTATTTTGACCGCAACTGTACATAGTCCAGATCTTTTTCTCCTTGGCATTGCTAGCCTTGCTAGAACTCTAGAATGGGTATCGTATGCCAATTAATAAATTTTGATTTTTAATTATTTGTGGAAGACCAGGCAGTATATGAAAAAAAGATAGGATTATTGTAAAGTCAAAATTAAATTAAAAGAATTCTTGAAAACAAACAATCCAATAATCTTATTATTTGCTTTTTTTGTTATCAAAAACGATTAAAAAAAAACCACAAGGGCATTGTTTGAATTTAATTTTTAATTCATTACAGTTAAAAATAATGAAATTGTTACTTACACTATATTCCAATTCTTTTTTTTTCATATTTACTTACTTACCTTTTAAACCTTCCCTAGACCTACACGAACATTTCAATACCAAGATAAGATAAATCCGTCCAGTCGTTCTCGAGTTTTAGCCAGACTAACGAACAGCAATTAATTTTTATATAATATAGATAGATAGATAGACTAGCTGACCCGCCTGGCGTATCTCCGGTCCTACTTTAATCGAATCGAGTAAGTATAGTTAAGTAGTTTCCAGGTTTCCATTTAAGTGGGAAAATGGGGATGAAATATAGTTTATGTTACTCAGGAACAGTTAAGCCCTCTAACGATGACATAGTTTTTGGAATCGGTCTAGTAGCTACTGTAAAAGTGAAGTACGCATTGAAATCGGTACAGTGGTTTTTTTTTAATTTCCGTTCCCGTTTCTGTGGGAAAATGGCGATGAAATATAGTTTAGATAGCTCAGGGACAATGAAGCATTCTAACAGTGAAAGAATTTTTGAAATCGGTTTAGTACTTTCCAGTTTCCTGGTTGTTTCCCGTTTCCGTTCTCGAAAGAATATAGAAATGAAATATAGTCTTTAATACTCAGGAGCAATGAAGCACTCTAACATTGAAAAATTTTTGGGAATTGGTCCAATATTTTCCAAGTTCCCGCTAATGCTGTTGTTCCCGTCCCGTTGCTGAAGCCCGTGACACTTGTTGAGTACATCAAAGTGTCCCTTTTTGGGTCTGAGCCAAAATTAAAATTTTTTTCGAACCTTTACTACTTTACTCATTTCTTATTGTCTACATAAAAACCAAAGAACTTCCACTTCACATGAATTCGAACACAATATACCTTCGAGATCTTTATCTCTACCAAAGGCCTAGAAGACGCTGTCATTGCTTATAGGTCAAAGTGTATAGTATCACTTTAAATCAATTCCATTTGTTTTGCGAACATAAATCAAGTTCAATGTGCCGTCATTTCATTTGAAACAATAGCTTGGATTATTGTAAAAATAACACTTTAAACTAAAAAAAAAGTTTAAATCTTTACTCTAACCCAGTGGTTCCCAAACTTGTTTTTCTCGTGGACCACTTTCAAAATTTTACTGGTTTCGGTGGACCCCCTGCTGCTACATTTCTACCACATTCTTAAAGTCACCAAAAAATAAAAATTGTGTCGCTTCTAAGATCTGTCCTTTTATAATTATGATAGGTAAAATAGAAACGAAAAATGGTACATTTTATAATACTTAATTTATTAAAAGAATAGAATTACAAGAAAAAATTAATAAGGTGATATAGGTTCAGGTCATTTGATGGAGTTCAGGTTTTTTTGATGGAGTGTCAGCAAACGATAAACGTTTGGCTTTATTTTTGTGAGCAATGACCGCAAATCCCCCCGCTCTGTGATGTTTAATTTGCTTCTTTTTTTTGTTAAGAGGTTTTCAACGGCACTAAAACTCCTTTCGCAAGGTATGACGAGGGAAAAGCTATTCAAAATTTCCTTGCGATTTCCCACAGTCCAGGATATTTTTCGGGTATTTCTGCTTGCAGCCACAATGTTTGGTAGCCTTTTCTAAATTTCACCTTCAGCACTCATTGGTGCTTAGCTCGAGCAGCTCCTCTTGTAATACAACATTGGCCACTTCCGTTTCATTAAATGGATTTATGATCCATGGTGGTCAGAGCTCGAAAATAATTGGAAACCATATTGCCTCATTCGGTTTCTCACTGAGAGATATCACATTGTCGACCAAAATTTTGCTCTTTTACTGAGATTAATTTTTATAAAGAATTTTTTAGGTCTTTGGTTGAGATTTATCATTTATTTAAAAAAATATCTCTCTTTGGTTGACTTTTTCCACATAAAATAAATGGATTTGGTTGACCTAAAACCTTTAAGATAAAAAATAAATCACAAGTGGTTAAATGGTTAAAAAAAACATCTCTACACTATTATAAAGGACGTCAGTCTATACCAACAAAAAACATGTATACATCTATACATGTATATATAAAATTGGATGCATGTATGTTTGTATGTAATGTATGCATGTATGTATGTATGTACATATGTATGTATGTACATATGTATGTATGTATGTCCGGTATAAACTCCTAAACCAACCAACGGATTTTTATGAAATTTTCAGGGTAGACATAGTTAAGTCTAAAAATGGTTCCTGTCAAGGTTTGATACCTATATTCCCACAGGAACGGGGTTGGGAACGGAAAATAAGAAACTGCTGGACTATTTAAAAGGTGCTACATTATCCCCCTCCATTAGTAACTTAAACTTTATTTCATCCCTATAATCCGACGGGAACAGAAACGGGAACGAGAACGGGAACATTAAAGTTACTTGACCGATCTCAAAAATTCTTTCAACTCTAGGATGTTACACTATCCCTAAGTGACATAGACATATATTTCGTTCACATATTTCTGGACAGATTTCAAAAATTCTTTCAGCACTGCGATGCCACATAAAACATAATCCTTCAATAACTAAGCGTAGATTTCATCCCTATAATCCCACAGGAACAGATACAGGAACAAGAACGGGAATATTAAAGTTACTTAACCTTACAGACCCGAGTAACGCCGGGCGGCTCAGCTAGTTGAAAATAAAGAATGTGATTTATTTTTTTCTCACAAATATAAATCTCATTGGTTGACCAAAAAATAAAAATAACAAAAATAAGTGTATATCTCAGAGAGAAACCAATAAAAATAAAACTCATCATAACCGGTTATTGAGAGAGCTTTTAAATAAATCACAACAAATAAGAGTTATTTGAAGACCAATGAAAGTGGTAACCATAAACTTTCGAGCTCTGATGGTGGTATATCCATCGTCAGCATATCTTCAAACCTGGTTTTGAAGTCATCATGCAGGGCACTTAAATGTTGACTGTAGGTATGGTTATCCTCATCAATACATTCTATTATTATAGGTATCACACCGCAGCCTTTGTCAGCACGCTCAAATAGAATTACGGCTTGTAAAGGAAAGAACTAATAAACCGCTAAGACAAATTGGTGTACTCAGTCTCGAATACTGATCATATTTGTGTAGGAAAAAATAAAAGTCGAAATCGCAAAATTGTCCATAAAAACGATAACTAACATTTCATCAAATCAATGAGTTCACGCGCTCAGTGAATTTACGTTTTTTTTTTTGTCTGCCGCTTCATTGTTAAAACGTGACAAACTGGCATCGAAGCTCAAGCCCCGCTCTTCCGAAAAGGAAATTTGATAAAATAGTTACTTCAAAATCAATTTAAAATGATTGTGAAATTACTGTTTTATAAAATTAGTAGTTATTTGCAAAAAAAAATTACAGAATTAATTGCTCTGAAATATTTCTTATTCGGCCTAGAGAGGCAGTGCTTCTCACGTGAAAAAAATAATTGAATAAAACGTGCTGTTTTTGTTTTCAAATCGAAAGAGGACAATCAAAATATCTGTAAGTTACTAAGTTACCTATCAATACGAGCAGTTGTGATCAAACGATTAGTACACGTAAAAAAAATGTAGGTAGGTACTTACTTTTCTCCGGCACTAGCAAACACTGATGATATAAATTTTCTCACACCTTTTTTTCGAACTTCCGGAAACAAATGAATGAGACCCCCAGCAAGTCTCCCGTGGACCCCTGGGGGTTCACCTGGACCACTTTGGGAATCACTGCTCTAACCAGTCGAAAATCAAAAGAGTTATTAAAAACAAACAATACAATAACCTTACTATTTGTTATTTAATTAGCTGGGCCGCCCGGTGTTGCTCGGGTATGTAGTTTAAAGGCTCCCGTTCTCATTCCTGTTTCTAATCCCGTGGTATTATGGGTATGAAATCTACGCTAAGTTACTGAGGGATTATGTGGCATCCCAATGCCAAAAGAATTTTTGAAATCTGTCCAGCAGTTTCTAAGTTTCCATTTCCAACCCAAATGTGAATGAAATATAAGCCTATGTCACTGAGGGATAATGTAACATCCTAAAGTAGAAAAATGTTTTGAAATCGGTCAAGTGACTTTAAAATTCTCGTTCTCGTTAATATTTCTGTTCCCTTGGGATTAAAGGGATGAAGTCTACGTTAAGTTACTGAGGAATTATGTGGCATCCTAGTGATGAAAGAATTTTTGAAATCTGTAAAGAAGTTTCTAAGTTTCCGTTCCCAACCCCGTTCCTGAGAGAATCTTCCGTTCCCGTGGAAATATGTTAATGAAATATAAGTCTATGTCACTGAAGGATAATGTAACATCCTAAAGTTGAAAGAATTTTTGGAATCTGTTAAGTAACTTTAAGGTTCCCGTTCTCGTTCCGGTTTCTGTTCCCTTGGGATTATAAGGACGAAATAATAGCATTTTAGAACTACACGAACATTTCAAGATCAAGATAAGATCAATCCGTTAAGCCGTTCTCGAGTTTTAGCCAGACTAACGAACAGCAATTAATCCTTACTAATATTATAAATGTGAAAGTCACTCTGTCTGTCCGACTTTCTATGTTACCGTCTCCCGCCCGAACTACTAAACTGATTGATATGAAATTTTGTACAGAGACTGTCTCGAGCCTGAGGAAGGACATAGGCTATTTATTTTATCCCTAAATTCCCACGGGAGCGGGAACGTATACGGGAACTTAGAAGTTACAGCACCGATTTCGAAAATTCTTCCACCTTTAGAATGCTACATTATCCCCGAGTAACTTAAAAATTAATTCATCTCCATATTCCTACGGGAATCGGAGTCCTTACTAACATAATAAGTGCGAAAGAAGCTCTGTCTGTTTTTCTTTCTATGTTACCATCTATCGCCCAAGCTACAGAACCTATTTAAATGAAATTTTATACAGAGATGATCTAGAACCTTATAAGGACATAGGTTACATTTCATTCGAACATTCCCACGGGAAACAGTCTTCACTAATATTATAAATGCAAAAGTAGCCCTGTCTGCTCGTCTCTCTATGTTACCATTTCCCGCCCCAACTAATGAACAGATTTAAATGAAATTTTGTACAGAGCTACTCTAGAAACTGAGAAAGGACATATGCTGTATATGTTATCCCTATATTACCACGGGTGCGGGAACGTATACGGGAACTTAGAAGTTACAGCACCGATTTCGAAAATTCTTCCACCGTTAGAAATTAGAATGCTACATTATCTCCGAGTAACTTAAAAATTAATTCATCTCCATATTCCTACGGGAATCGGAGTCCTTACTAACATAATAAGTGCGAAAGAAGCTCTGTCTGTTTTTCTTTCTATGTTACCATCTATCGCCCAAGCTACAGAACCGATTTAAATGAAATTTTATACAGAGATGATCTAGAACCTGAAGAAGGACATAGGTTACATTTCATTCGAACATTCCCACGGGAAACAGTCTTCACTAATATTATAAATGCAAAAGTAGCCCTGTCTGTTCGCCTCTCTATGTTACCATTTCCCGCCCCAGCTAATGAACAGATTTAAATGAAATTTTGTACAGAGATAGTCTAGAAACTGAGAAAGGACATATGCTGTATATGTTATCCCTATATTACCATGGGTGCGGGAACGTATACGGGAACTTAGAAGTTACAGCACCGATTTCGAAAATTCTTCCACCTTTAGAATGCTACATTATCCCCGAGTAACTTAAAAATTAATTCATCCCCATATTCCTACGGGAATCGGAGTCCTTACTAATATAATAAGTGCGAAAGAAGCTCTGTCTGTTTTTCTTTCTATGTTACCATCTATCGCCCAAGCTACAGAACCGATTTAAATGAAATTTTATACAGAGCTGATCTAGAACCTGGAGAAGGACATAGGTTACATTTCATTCGAATATTCCCACGGGAACCAGTCTTCACTAATATTATAAATGCAAAAGTAGCCCTGTCTGTTCGCCTCTCTATGTTACCATTTCCCGCCCCAACTAATGAACAGATTTAAATGAAATTTTGTCCCACAAGAACGCAAACGTAAACGGGAACCTAGAAAATACTGAACTGATTTCATGAATTATTTCCCCGTTAGAATGCTACACTATCTCAAAGTAACATTAACTTTAATTTATCCCCATATTCCCATGGGAACGGAAGTACTTACTAACATTATAGATCCGAAATCAACTCCGTCTGTCTGTTTTTCTTTGTTACCATCTACCGCCCAAACTATTGAACCTATTTGTATGAATTTTGGTGCAGAGATAGTCTTGAGCCTGAAAAAGGACATGGGCTGTATTTTGTATCCCAATATTGCTACGGGAACGGCAACGTACCTTGAAACTACTGGATCGATTTCAAAAGTTTTTTCACCGTGAGGTGATTTCTGTCAAGAAAAGAAATTTCTATCTTGATCTTCAAATAAATATTGGCAATCGGTAATGACTGTGTGAAAATTCGATTTCGGCGCCGACTAATGAGATAGATAACCATATAAACTAATAAACTATGTTTGACGTATTGGGGGATGTCCAATGTCTATCAGTAGACAATATAATGGACACTGAGCAAGTCACATCAAAACCTATAGATTTTTTCAATTAACTAGAACTATCAGGAGTGGATGCAAGTTTGTGTTCCAGTGCCAATAATGAGTAATCTAGAATTGTACACAGCTACAAATTACACATCTGGGATGCGGCATTATAAAAGTTTTAATAATGACTGGAACAGCGTAATTAGAAAACTATTGATTCCCCGTATTTCTTTAATTCCCACTGATTAGTCGTTTTAGTTTAAAAGAGTGTATCAAACTCGCAAAACCTTTTTATTTGACAAAAGATGGAAAAATTAAGAACGTCGTGTGCAAAAATGTATACTGAAATAAAATAATATAACAATAGTTTACTAAATACACTAATACACTATTTACACTATTCCATACGCGGACGAAGTCGCGGGCACAGCTAGTTTTTATATATATAGAATATAGAAGATAGAATATATCAAAAGCAAATACGTATATCTAAATGTTTTCAATACATTTTGCACATACATTACGGTTATGTATGTTCTTACACGTTTTTGCCGCAGAAAACGCAAACCAACTCTCTTTTGTTGTCTTAGGCTTTTGTTTTTTCTTCTGGGCATAAGGCACATCTGTCACGCTTTTTTTTGGCTGCGGTGAATCTATTCAAGGCCGCTTATCTGGGATTCAAATCTCTTCCAATGGAAGTCACTATAGGCGAATGAGCCAGCTAGTGTCGCCTGTAGGGTCTACTAATCTGGATTTTGTGAAAATGGAAAAGATAGCTTTAATGGCCGTTGGACTCGGAAGACTTCTTTTAAGTGGCTATCGCCAAAGCGTTTATCTATAGCTGCCACAAGAGATCTAAAATCGCCACTCTTACCAGCTGGAACTGTTTGAAGTAATTCAGCTGCTGGTCCTCTAAGAGCAAGAGTCAGTGCTATGTACTTGTCTTCGTCATCCCAGCCATTTGTTGTCGCGGCTGCCTCAAATTGTCTCTTGTAAACTGGCCAAGAAGACTGTCCATCAAATGTTGGCGGTTTCATCTCCTTTTTCTTTGCAAATTCTATAGTAGATTCTCGAATTTTGATTTTACGGATCTGGTCTAATTCCTTGGACAGATCGGAGAACTGTTTATCGCATCGGCTTTCCAGACGATTCTCTACAACAGAAAGCTGTTTTTCCATACCTTCAACGCGTTCGTCAAGGGCATATACATTTTTCTCAATGTTGCCCAATTTGCCTTCTAGAATGTTTTTCTGACCTTCCAAAACATTCTGTTGCGCCTCAAGTCTTTCGAGAATATTCTGCTGTTCCTTCTTTTGATCGCTTCGTTGTTCTTCAATTAGCTTCTTTTGCTCGCTTAACTGTGCTTCAAATTGTTCCAGAACATTCTGTTGTTCCTTCTTTTGATCATTTCGTTGCTCTCCAGACGTCAGAGAATATTCTGCTGTTGCTCTTCAATCAGCTTGTTTTGTTGTACTTCGAGTCTTTCGAGAACATTCTGCTGTTCTTTTATTCGTTTCTTTATTCTAATAAAAGCTTCATCATACTAGAAAATTTACTTTTTCACTCACTTCCTCTTCCTCCACTTCTGCTTCAAAATCAAAAGTTTTAACGTCTTCCCCTTGCTGTTCCCAATAATTGCGTGCGCAAGCGCAGGACGAGCTCATTTTTCGATCCCGCTCTAAAAAAATTTCGTTTACCTAGCTCACTTTTAAGCTCAATGCAATTGAGCTCTTCCAACAACTTACTCATTTTCACTGCTTTTTTACACTTTACTAGTCAAACTCATTCTTTTTATCAAATAAGTTTTATTTACACTTCTGACACCAATGTAACGTGCGCTTAGTTCGAAATAAAAAAACTTTTCCTTTCACTTAAATTATGCTACTTTTATTCGATGTCTACTTTATTCGATATACATACAACTCGATCAATAATCACATTAACGCAATCCTTACACTAGGTCTGTATCCTTACTCACCCGCGGGATTCCGTGGGATCCCGAAACGTGAATCTTAAATTTTTTTTTTACGTAAAAGTGGCAGAGCTTTTGCTTTTTTGTTACTTCCCCTCCAGCAAGAATTTACCCGAACAATTGGGGGCATTCAAAATTCTAGTCACTACGTAGTGGAAAGTCGACTAGCTTTGTGAATGTAAAATGCACTAAAAAAGTTACTAGATTTCTGAATGCCACCATTTGCTCGTGCACTTTCTTGCTTTTTAAAATGTCAAATCAGCTGTTTGTGAGTTTAAATTTGAAAAATTTTTAAATTTGAATTTTTATTTGAAAAAACGAAAGAAAAAAGACAATGGACAGCATAACGACTACAATTTCTCCCGGTTCTTTTGGTAGAGCCCGAAATGGTAAGTGAAGTGTACAATTGTTTTAAGACAGCATTTACTTACCCTTGTTTGTTAAAATGTTTAGATCCCGAATTTCGTGAAGAAATTTTCAGGCGGGTGGATGCTTCCAGTGTTGAGGAGGAAGTTTCCGCACAAGATTTCATACCAAACGATTTGATTCAAAAGCAAGAAGCTACCAGAACATGGGTGGATGCAGCCGTGAAGTCTATGCTAAGTCTGGTCGCTGAGCTACGACCAAAAGCTGGCAAATCATTTGCTTTGAAAACAAAAAGTAAGATGTGGAAGGCTATCGAAGGCAAACTCAAGGAGCATTTTTACAACTTCACGGCCTTACAAATAGAAAATAAGTTCAGGGGTTTGGAAAGAACTTTCAAAAAAGTGAAAACAAAAGTAGTAGGGATAGGGAATGCTGTACTCATGAAAAGTAAGTACAGAATTGAAAGGAAAACAAAGTTATAAAAAAGATCCATATTTTTAGGGAACTTGGAGAAATCCTTAATTGTAGCTTTTCCGTTTTTCCAGACACCCTCCTTCGTACAGCAAGGGTAGATTTCCTTAGAAGAAAGGAATTATTGGAACTAGAGAATGTATCTGAAATAGTTGCAACATTTGCTTATTTTTAATTTGTTGTGCCAGCGCTGGGTTGAAAAAATAGCTACGTTTCTAGCTAGCTTGGCTATTCCCATTACAAACCAATCAA
This sequence comes from Melanostoma scalare, assembly GCA_949752695.1. Lineage (NCBI taxonomy): Eukaryota > Metazoa > Arthropoda > Insecta > Diptera > Syrphidae > Melanostoma > Melanostoma scalare. The sequence continues at coordinate 165,391,086 of OX456985.1, read as the reverse complement.
GAATTACGAATTATTTTATAAAACATTAACACTGCGTTACAAACAAAAAAGAGTATCCACTTTGAAACGTGGTGTTTTCTTAAATTATCGCTTATTATAAACGCACACAAATTTTCATTTCATTACGTTTCACTTCTCTTCTGTAAGAATGTTCCCAATTACAGAATAATAGTCTCCCTGAGTCGTATTTTTCAAATGCTTCCTCTAACTCGACTGCCAGTGGCGAGTTAATTACCTATACACAAAAAAATTAAATTGATTCGATATGAAAAAATTTTGTAAAAGAAGACAACGAACAAAATTCAGATGTGGAGTCGAAAGAGTTCGAATAAAGTTGACTAGCGTTGCTCCAGTTAAAATTGTTGATACTTGATATTATGTGACTGAGTCGGTGCCGTGAAATAAGGTAGATGGAAATAAGATAGTGTAACGTGTGCCTAGTTAAAAAAAAAAAAAAATTTTCACCTTTCAATTTAATTCTACCACTTTTATTCAGTATCTACTTTATACGATTTCAACTCTACCAATAATCACATTAACTCACTCTTAACATTATCACTCTATAATCAAAACTGACTTCTGGTTGCGTCAGCGGCCTATTTATATAGAACAACATTACATCTAGATCTAGAGCGTTCCAGTTTGTTCCACATGGTCTCCACATTTGTTGTCAAGCATTTCCCCTCCTAGAAATATACCATTTCTACACTCCAAACACTGACTTACAAGCAACGCCTTTCATTAGATGTACCTTATAGAGTTGCCGGTTATGTTTTCGGTTGAACGTTTTCGATTAGGAAATTGGTATTAAATGTTGGGTGTGCATTACAATAGATTCGATTTTATTTCTTAAAAAAAAAAACGGAAATAAAGACAAACAACCGTCTTTTTTCCAGTCGACATTATTACCAACAAAAATGGTAACAACAACGACCCCCATTTCGGCATTTTTACCGAAAAAGTGTCCAAAGAATAACTTTCGACTTTATTTCTCAAAAAAAAAAAAAAAACATGGTATTCGTCATTATTACCAATGAAATGCTTTTTTATTTATGAAAGGAACATAACATATACTTTTGAAATTATTAGTTTAAGGTTACATTGTATGTGTAGTTGTGTAAGTGCGTGGTTTTTTGTCATCAGTCCTTTTCGACATGCCTAAAGGGATTATTGGGTTAATGACATCTAAGAAACTCCCACGCTTATCATTCATAATGTGAAGGTCTGATGTATTTCAATGTTTTGTTTTAGAGCATAAGATAAAGTAATAGTAGGAATTCGCACGCCTGTGTGTGTAAAAGATGTGTTCCTGTTCTTACTTTTCAATTTTAAGATATAGGTAAGTGATGAACTTAAAAAAAAAATGGAACTACAGAAAAGGAAGCTAAAAGCGAAGCGGAAAAAAAATTTGGCAAGGGGAGTATGGGTTTGTGTTTTGAAAATTAAAAATTCGTGCGAATTTACTTTACTCCCCTCGCCAAATTTTTTTTCCGCTTCGCTTTTAGCTTCCTTTTCTGTAGTTAAGGCAGTGGCTCGTGGCTGCAGATTTTTTTTTAAGTTCATCACTTACCTATATCTTAAAATTGAAAAGTAAGAACAGGAACACATCTTTTACACACACAGGCGGGCGAATTTCTACTTTACTTTATCTTATGCTCAAAAACAAAACATTGAAATACATCAGACCTTCACACTCATACCACACATAATACTTTAAACTTCCCGAAACTTTATTAAGTTTATAAATTTGGCAGGTTTCAGGCACGTAAAGAAGTTTGCTGTTTTTACGCCTTCCAGCAATTATTTCGTAACTTAATACAACACTAATATTTAAAAAAAAAAATAACAAAATCTTTCTTTTTTTTGTGCTATACACCTTCTTACAAAGACTCGCTTGCAAACTGCCAAAAAAATAATAAAAAAAAACAAGTGGAATACAAATTTTTCGAGTGCACCGTTATGCTGGTTTCACAAAATCAAGTAGGTACCATCTGCTTACATGCGGCAATACAGCACAATTTCGGCATTATTACCATTTGGGCAAAAACATTTCTCTATCTTATTTCCCTTTGTTTCTATGTTATTACCACGCCCGATTTGCAAACTAAACAACAAATTCTGGTCGCTTTTATTGCCAATTGATGCCTTCGGCATAGTTTCCCACTTTTTACAATATAATGTCGAAAACATAGAATCGGTCTTATTTCCACTAGGATAGAAATAATGTCGAATTAGGCTGATTCGACCTAATTACCATCTATTCTATACCTTTATTTCACGGCACCACTGAGTCTGTATGCAACTGTAAGAAATCATTGTGTTCATCAAGTAGTTATTCCGATTAAACTCTGAAAATAACAATATGCTTCTATTGAAATTGGATTTTGTTCTTTTAACAAAAGTTTGATATATCTTCTTTGGCACTTCACAAAATGTGACGAGGTGGCCGAGTGGTTAAGGCGTTGGACTGCTAATCCAATGTGCTCTGCACGCGTGGGTTCGAATCCCATCCTCGTCGACTATTTTTATTTTTTGTATTTGATTAGACAACAAATACATACTTATGTAATTGTCAAAAAAAAATGTAATAAGTTTAATAAGAACAAGACATAGGCTCGGCGATTCTGAAAAATTTCAATCAAAATTAAAAACATTTCCAGAAAAGGAAAAATCTTGAATAAATTTGGCTACTAAATAAAAAAGGGGATTGCGCCAAACAAAAACGATGCAAAAAAAAGAAAAAAATAAATAAAATTTAGAGTAAAAAAATATGTAAGCAATCGAGTCAAATATAATATTGTTATACGTACAACCATTATGTACGTATAAAAATATACTTCTGATCTGAGATAAAATGACTTTACACGACTTTACACGACACGAAATGACGAAATGACTACACACAGTTCCAGAATTTTAAAACTCACCTCTCCTGAACGAAAACTCTACAGTTTGGTCTCCATACTGCTTCAAGAGAGAGTTCACGAGCAGGGTTCGAACCTTAGGAGTCAAATTTCGTGAAGTGAAATTGTAAAAAAAGTGAAGTAAAGCGAAAAATTGCGAAGTAGATTTGAATCGAAAAAAAACTCAAGTTATTATAAACAATATCAATAATAAAAATTTAATTAATGCAATGCGCATGTAAAGTACCACCTGGGCTTCTCACCTGCGCGCTACAGTCTTTTCTCGTTTTCAAGAATAGTGTAAGGATTTCATGTGCATGGACTATAAATGCAAACAACACATTGGGTTTGTTTGATTCATACAAGATTGAAATGAATTTGAGGTCGGTTCAATGAAAAATAGAGAAAAGAAAATGAAATTTTAGCTGAAATTGAAAATCGAGTCAAGGGAGAGACTGAAAGTTGAGACTGATTGAAGTTTGAAAGCTGTCAATTTATTTCAAGTGGGTAATTTTTCAAAATAATAGTAATTTTTTCCTAAAAGTGAAGTAAATTTCCTTCGCTGGAAGTAAGAGCTTGCACGCTGTTCAATAGTGAACGAAAACGTCAAATTTAAATGGATTCACATGGATCACAAGTGAGTAACGAATACTAGAATGTTAAACCTATAACTCAAAATTAATTTTCTTATTGCTGGATTGTTGCTAAAAAAGAAAAATGGGCATGATTGTGTCGCTCGTTTTTCTAAGAATCAATTTCAAACTGATACAGGGTAGTTAACTGCGCATAAATAATTTTTTTTTTTTTAATAAAAAATCCAAAAAAAAAAAATTGTAAGAAAATTAAATAAAATATAAAAAAGTTTGTTTTTGCGAAAATATAAGAATGCCACTTTTTGCAGTTTTAAGAACATATCTATGAACGCTGAAAATTTAAAAAGGGTTGGTGGTCTGGCGACCTAAAATTTTAACTATATATTTAAGAAAAAATTTTCTGCGAGGATAAATAATCACGCTTTGAAATCTCCCTCTCTAAAAAATGTAATTGACTGGTAAGAGGTGATTTATCTCTCGTTCTGTTCTGAGATAAAAAAGTAGACGAATTTTCAATTGGTATAAAAATTTTAGGTAAAGGTGTGGTTACCTCCAGGGATGGAGTAAAGTCGGGGGTGGTAGGGGTGCCCCACACAACAACCTCCAAGTAAAAACACCCCCCCCCCAAGTAACACCCCCCCCCATTTCATGAAATTTGATGTATTTGATGAATTTTATAAAATTTACTGGAGTTCTTTCGGCGTGGGGAAAAGCTGGAGAGGGTAGGGGATGTTCCCCACAATAGCCTTATAGTGCAAACACGTTGCATTTACCCACCCACTTCGAAAAAGTTATACCCCCCCCCCCCCTGTCAGAAAAATTGCTGAGTTTAAAAAAATAAAGAAACTCTATGTTTAGCAAGCATTTTCTGAAAAAAAATGACCTTAGAGTAGGGTGTCCATCTGTCTACTTCCAGAAAAGAGGACAAGTAACTCAAAAACTATTGAAAAAGAGAACTTTGAAGAAGAAAATAGAGAACAAAAAAGAGAACATAAAAAAAACTAAATAAAGCAATAAAAACAATTTATTTAACACTAGCGGCCCGTCCCGGCTTCGCACGGGCACTAAACATAACATTTACACACATATTCACAATTTTTCGCATCGAATTAAAACAAAAAATAGGAAATTTAATTCTTAGATATTATTTAAAAATGTTTATTGCAAAGAGGTCATAAACCCAAAAGAAAAGCCTTTTATTGTGTTAGAGCTTCCCTGTAAACAATATTTGATGTTGTTTTATTTTGTGGCAACAAAATAAATTGATTTTCATGGGCTCCTCCGACCCGCGATAGTCCAACATACAGTTGACCATGAGTAAAACATTTCTTTCGCAGGTCGATCCCTACCAACCGGTTTGGCTTTGGGACTTGTTAATTGTTAATGCGAAAGATATTTTTACCGGAAACTGAAGCCGTTTAAATAGAATTGGCAGATCTGTCAGGATCATCGGTATCCTCGGTATATGAGCCAGTTGACCAGCTGCTAGGCCAGTGATAATAGTTGCTACAGTTAAACTGTCTTTTAACTCTTTTATAAGCAGCCTCGTCCCATTACACATGTTCGGAGGGCTTAAATTTCTTAAAAGCATTATTGGGATTCCGATTTTTAACGACAACTCATGTGGTGGCAGTCCAGAAGGTTTCAACGAATTTGAAAATTCCTTTGGATAATGTACTGCGTCTTCAATATTAGTCACAGTGTCGATCGATTTGTATGTTTTTATTTGGCCTGGACCTTTTGAACTATTAGATTGTTTACTTCATTAACAGTGTCATTCTTAGGTGATACTATAGCCCTAGAACACAGCCAATGAAAGTCCTTTTCGTGCAAATTCTCGATATCTGGGTATATAGCATCTATTAAGTGTTCCAAATTATGGAGTATTTGACCTAGAGACTCATCCAGAAGAATGTCACAATGAACGCTTAAATTTGGAGTGGGGAAAATTCCTTCAGTTGTTGTGGGAAATCGCTATCAGTGATTCTATGAACATGAGCCCTCATATTCGTTCGTAATTTGAATGTTTCAATCGAAGCCCATAAGGGCATACCTTGATGATATCTGCTCAAGCATACCTTGATGATATCTGCTCGCGTACCTCTGTAAATAACGGGGAGAGTTTGTCGGAAATCTCCCGCAAAAAGAAAAGTAATCCCGCCCATGACTGCAGAGGAGTTCCTTAGATCCTGTAAGGTTCTGTTCACGGCCTCTATGTGCTCTATGGATCGTGCATTCGTCCCACATAATTAATGAGGCGTCGTGTAGTAATTTACCAAGAGGCCTATTTTCGCGGATAGAATATGTAGATTTTTGCTCAAGATTTACTGATAGCGGAAGTTTAAAAGTAGAATGAGCAGTTTTTCCATCCGTCAAGAGAGTTGCAGCAATTCCTGAGGAAGCAACTGGTATTGCTATCTTCCTCGATTCTCTTATCTTAGCAAGTATCAAATTAGCAAGAAAAGCCTTTCCTGTTACAACGGGTGCATACAAAAAGAAAACTTTTCTTTTGTTATTAATGACGAGTAGGAATAGGGCTACTTGGGCATGGGAATTTTCTGAGCGAGCCAAAAGGGTGCCGTCGGTCTGATCAAAGGGAGATAATAGCGTTTAGAGTCACGTAGGTTGAAGATCCTTACGATGGGATGAGAGTAAAGAAAAAATGAAAAGTAATGTTGTGTGTGTGCTAAGAATCAAGAATAGACACGATCTGTTGATAGAGGGATATGAGAAAAGAAAATAGAGACAATAATCGGATTTAATATTCTCAAATTTTAATCCGTTCTTATGTTGAAATAAACTCATCATAACATTTGTTTTGCCCCCCAATTAGAGGGGCCCGTTATTAATCCTCTAATACTTTTTGGCATATAAAAGATCAAATCTATAAAAATCTATCTCTTGACTATAAAAGATCAAATCATATTGCAGAAACCGAAGGAAAAGAGGAAGCAGAAGCTTCCAGTTCAAGAAGAGGTAAACTATGTACCTCAATTGTTTTTCGATAAAAATAACAATTTGTTGCAATCTCAGAAAAATTTTTTTCGATAAATAAAAATAAACCGAAAATTGAAATAATTTTTTTTATTTACTTCTCATTATTATTTTCAGAAAATAAAAGTCTTGAGCGACTCTCATATAAACATTAAGCGGTTCAATTTGAAAGGCCGCAAAATTAAAAACTTTTTGAAATAAAAAACTTAACACAAATTTTCTTTAGCCTTTTTAATTATTCGGTTTCAGCTATTGTCATAAAAGTATAGTTTCTTTTTAGTTTTCTACCATATTTTGTTGCCTCATTTCTCTTGACTAGGGTGATATTAGTGGCATGATCAGTGCTTCTAATGACAAGTTTAATTCGCCAAGTACTCGAAAATGGTTATCCTGGACACGTCGTCGCTCTTCTTCGACAGCATCAGTATTAACTGAACCTATTAGATTGTGTGATAAGACTTTGAGAGTTTTTTGTTCATCGACTTCTTCGTAATGATTTTCAGTGGGGCCATATCTGGTGATGTATTCATTTCGATCTTCAGATGAATCAACTGGATAAAGTGCTTTCGAGCGGAAGCTCTTTGCTGACCGAGGTGGAAAGGAATTCCTCGGTACACTCTTTGATGGACCAGGAACTGGCAGTATTGGCAAAAGCCTGTCCTTGTAGTTAGGAATGTTTGTATGAAATTTGACGTCACCTACCTCGTAGTATGCATATGAGTAGGCATGATCGAAGGTCACTAGTTGAGGTTGATGTTGTTGTATTTGTGGTATGTCTTTCATTGGTTAATGAAGTGGAATTACAGAAGACGTCGATGGAGTCTGTGTCACGGGCATATTTGTATCCACATCACCAGCAGCAAAATAATAATCCAAAGGTTTGTTCAAAGGTTCAAAACAATCCATCCTCATAGCCGGCGCTAGTTTTTTGTGATCATTTGACCTTTAACAAGGAAAGTTGTTAGAATCCATAAATTTCTGCCAGTTACCGAAGGAAATGTCTATTTAAACCTGGAAAATGTATATATTACTGTGAGAAGATATCGATAATTCTCATTTTCAGATGCAAAGATACCCATGTCAAATAATGACTAAATTAACGGTCAAGAGAGAAGCGCTTGGACAGTTGTAATTTGACGGCAAGCTGGATTTGAAATAATACATTTCAAAGATTCTTTTATTTTTAATCTATTTATTTTAATCTTTCGTACAACAACATTAACTTCTTTACTTTAAGCATTCTATTTTCAATCAAATAACATGCACAAGTATCAGGGCCGTCTTGGCATAAATTCTTTGACCAAGGGCAGTTAACAAAATGACATCCATGTTTCGATGTGGTAGAGGATACGTTTCTATACATCTTCAAGAAGGATAAGCATCCTGTCAGATATTCATGATGTTCCTCCAGCAGCTCATGTTGATGTGCTTTCATAAAATCCAGGATCTCATCGAAAATGAACTTGATATTTATGTTGGATTATTGTCTGCTATCTTGTCAATGTGTTACTAAGGTTCAGTTGGATTTGCTCGAAGATTTATATCGGATTCGTCTCTAGTAATAATTTCAGTTTTAGCTGTCAATGGCATTTACAAAAAAAAAAAAAAAGTGTTTCTCTAATTTCTCGACTTCAAATTGAATATATTGTCTGAGTTGTTCGCATGATTCAACAACATAATTCTTTGTACAAGCGTCACTATTGCCTTTGGTAGCTTAAGGTTATTGAAGTCGTTTAAAATCTAAATTTTGAACTGCTCTGATCTGCTCTGTTTACTGGTCTGATCTGCTTTTGAACTGGTCTGATCTGCTCTTTTAACTGGTTTGATCTGCTTTTTGATCCGATTTCAAACAATCAAGGGTGTACTTATACTATTTGTTTGTGGGAGTTATATCTATAATATAAAAATAAGACGGGTTTTCCTTCCTCACGCTATAACTCCCAATACTAAATCTAAAAATTTACATATAAAACGTAGGGGAAACATCGTTCTCGAATTCAGTTCTTATTTCCAAATCAAAACTGTACTACAATGATGTCTAATATCAATATTATGTCTTATTTTAAGTAGAATGTCCAGTTTTTTAAGTCAATATCAACATGATATGCTTGAGGAGCATTATGAAGAGTTTCTTGGAAATATTTCTTTCTTAAGTAATTTTAAGGACGTTGACAATGATATTTCGATTTACGGATGTCATTTTACAAACTGTCTTTGGTCTTCAAATGCATGTCAAATGGGGCCAGATACTTGTGCGTGTATTATGATTGAGGATCATGTAAGCAGAGTTCAAAAGATTATGAGTTTATATAAAAGATTGAAATAAATACAATTATATAAAAACAACACAAACAAAAAGTTTTTGTTTAAGAACTTCACAGCTCGACACGAAAGATTTTCAATCGGCGAATGGTTGCTATCAAAGCCATAAATGATTTATGACAACTGACATAGTTGAAATCATCTCATACTACGGTTTAATGACGTTTATCGATGCATTTTCAAAATTTGCGTGGGCGATTCCTTTAGGAAATAAGACAGCGTCATCTGTTACAGAGGCAATGAAAACGATTTTTATAAAAATCCTCACGACATCCCAAAAAACATGCAAACCGTAGATGGAAAAAAAGAGTTTTTCAGTAAGACGTTTTATATTTTGACGAAATTCCATAAAATAAATCATTATTCAACATTCAGTTCATTTAAGGCATCAATTGTAGTTTATTTTTCCATAAGCTGAAAATGTGTCTTGCAAAAAAAGAAATTCTTTTTTCCATGAATTGTTTTAAGTTCTTTGGATCGTGACCCTCATTTAGTAAATTTCTAAAGCTACAACGAGAGGGGCCCCTTTTGTTTTAAATAGAAACTGTCTATGTAAACTTGGAAAATGTATGTATTACAGTGAGAAGATATCGATAATTCTCATTTTCAGATGCACAGATACCCATGTCAAATAATGACTAACTTAATGGTCAAGAGAGAAGAGCTTGGGCAGATGTATTTTGACGGCAAGCTGCATTTCAAAGATTCTTTTATTTTTAATCTATTTATTTTAATCTTTCGTACAACAACATTAACTTCTTTACTTTAAGCATTCTATTTTCAATCAAATAACATGCACAAGTATCAGGTCCGTCTTGGCATAAATTCTTTGACCAAGGGCAGTTAACAAAATGACATCCATGTTTCGATGTGGTAGAGGATACGTTTCTATACATCTTCAAGAAGGATAAGCATCTTGTCAGATATTCATGATGTTCCTCCAGCAGCTCATGTTGATGTGCTTTCATAAAATCCTGGATCTCATCGAAAATGAACTTGATATTTATGTTGGACATTATTGTCTGCTATCTTGTCAATGTGTTACTAAGGTTCAGATGGATTTGCTCGAAGATTTATATCGGATTCGTCTCTAGTAATAATTTCAGTTTTAGCTGTCAATGGCATTTACAAAAAAAAAAAAAAAAAGTGTTTCTCTAATTTCTCGACTTCAAATTGAATACATTGTGTATGTAGTTCATATGATTCGTCAAGATAATTCTTTATAGAAATATCTCATACATCTTCATACACCTTTAGAGCTGTGAGCTGGGTTTATGAGAAATGATCCCCCTATCAGTTTCAAGTCCTCGTCCTCATCATCAGACAGGTTCTGAGGGACTATTTACCTCAATAATGAATAACTACCTTAAAATAAAGCAAGAAGCTTCAGGGTGGCCAAGTTTATGTTTATCTGAAGAGGATAAAAACAAAAATATTGCGGATTTTCTAGAGAAGGAAAATATCAAGCTGAAATTTTCTGAAATCTCCGAATTCCGAAGAATCTCCAGACAGTTGATGGAAAAGAATTTTTTAATAAGCATTTTGAAAATCTTACGAAGCAGCATCAAATAAATCATTACTCAACATTTAGCGTTCTTAAAGCATCGATCGTTGAACGATTTAATCGTACCTTAAAATCACTCATGTGGAAGGAATTCAGTGTGAATGGTACATAAAGATGGATTGACATGGTAACGTCGTTAACTAAAACGTATAATAATTCTGCACATCGTACTATAAAAATGAAACCATCGTTAATCATACAAATGAGAAAACATTTACTCTCAACAGTATATAACCGTGTCAGAATCCATGTTATTTTCAAGTTTAAAGTTGAAGGCCTGTGAGAATAAGTAAATATAAACATGCATTTGAAAATTAAAAATATCAAGAGTTCAACTTTCAAATCCTGTCACCCATCTCTTAGAATATTTTCAAGGTCACCCTGTAAAAAATGGTTTCTATGAGCCCCGATAGGTACTTATCTTGTAGAAAAGTGATTCGTAGGAGAAAAAATAAAGTTTTTGTTAAATGGCTTGGTTTTCCTTCTGAACACAACTCTTGGATATCAGCACATCTACAAACTCATTTATAATATGTCTTTAAAAAAAAAACACGTAAATTGTATATATTAATAAGAAATATTTATTTTTCAAACATGTAATTTTTTTTTTTTTTCATTAAAGTGAGTTTCATCGTGGTTGTTTTTAATGTGTTTATTACTATTTGTACTGTCGATGAATTTTTTTCGATTGTCTCTAATTGAAATTGAAAATATGTTCTAAGTTGATTACATACTCCATCAACATATTTCTTTGAAGCTGCATCATCACTTTTCTTCGGGGGTCTTGAATATTTAAATCGATTCCTCTTTAAATTATAATCATCGTTTTCAGTTTTGTCAAATCCTTCACCAGCTGGGCCAGGCAACCCTCTTTCTCCTTTCAATCCTATAGGACGATGTTCACCTTTCACTCCTCTGGGTCCAGGTCACCCTTTCACTGTTCTATTTGAAAAACGTCCGATACTTTTTTTTACTGAACTATATTGGCCTCCTTTAATTCTTCAATAATTGAAGCAATGTCGTTAGAATGATTCTTGTTACCGGATTGTTGTGATGCAATAAGAAGTCTTAAACGATCTACGAGTTCGTTTGGATTGTCCCAGAAGAATTCTTTCTTATTATTTGATAATTGCATCAATCCAGAACCGATTGAAGGTGAAGTGACACTAGGATTATTATCATCATTTAATAGTTTACTTATGATTTCCCTGTATTTATATCCTCTATGACCTAGTATCTGGTTTCTGGAATCGTAGGACCTTCTGTAAGCATTAGTATTATACATTATATCTTTATACGCTTTTAAATCTTCTTTACTATACAAGGAAGTGTTAGGTTTTTTCTTGAATATTAGTTCAAACAAACCCTTCGTGCCGTTATATGTCTTATTATTAATTTTTAGTGCTTTTCCTCGAATTTTTAACTCTTTGTCCCCGATTTGTAGTTTACCATTGTTCAAATGAACTCCATACACTTCGTCAAGGGATTTAGAATTATTTATTAATAAATCTATATATGACTGAGGAGTTTCTTCAAATTTTTGTTTTAATTGCAAACCAAAGTTGCGAGCAAGACTTCTTCTTCGCACACGATCACTTCTACTAGTTCTGTTTCTAACTGACGATGGCTTGGAAGTTTTAGGGGTTGATTCATTCATGAGTGAAGTACTAGTGTTCTTAATATTGGGTGTTCTAAATTCATCATTAACATCCTCATCGTCATAGTCATCGTCATCATCATCTTCATCATCACCATTTTCATTTTCATAATTCAGTTTTATTTTCTTGTGCGGAGACTCAAAATGATGCTGTTGTTGGGGTTTTTTCGAATGTTTTCCTTTTGTGTGTTCTATTATATCTTTAAGAGGTTTCGTAATAGGTTTGAAAGTTTCTTCAAGTTGAAGTTCGAGCGCTTCTTTCCTCTCTCTCAGAGCTTTATACTTTTTTTCGTAGAGCATCAGTAGTCTTAATAAGCTCTTTTGTTAAATCTTCATTTATTTGCATCATAGTGTAGATGTTGAATTATAGAATGTAAATAATTATAAACTGTGATGATCTGCTTTTAACTGTATCAGTTTGAGCACTGTATACCTTCGAACAGATGCAGTACGACTGTTGATCGTGACTGTAGTTAATCTCTTTTATAGTTTTAGGAAACAGACAAAGCGTTTCTATAACGACCATTATTACGAGGGATCTTTTGTTAAATCTTCATTTATTTGCATCATAGTGTAGATGTTGAATTAAAGAATGTAAATAGTTATAAGCTGTATTGAACTGCTTTTAACTGTATCAGTTTAAGCACTGTATACCTTCGAACAGATGCAGTACGACTGTTGATCGTGACTGTAGTTAAACTCTTTTATAGTTTAGGTTGCCAAAAAGTATTAGAGGATTAATAACGGGCCCCTCTAATTGGGGGGCAAAACAAATGTTATGATGAGTTTATTTCAACATAAGAACGGATTAAAATTTGAGAATATTAAATCCGATTATTGTCTCTATTTTCTTTTCTCATATCCCAACCTCAGTCCTACCTATTCCTATATCTTAAAGTAAGTACATATCAACAAACTACCAAAGTCTCACACCCCCGTTCTAAGATCTATCAACAGATCCTGTGTATTGTTCGCACTACACACAACATTACTTTTCATTTTTTCTTTACTCTCATGCCATCGTAAGTATCTTCAACCTGCCAACTGTAAATGTGCCTCTAAGCGCTATTATTTCCCTTTGTTCAGACCGACACCCTTATAATAACTTCTTGCGTTCTTACGGCAGAGAACCATATAATCTTTGAACATCATTACAGTTAAAGTGGATCCATACACCATACCTAAAGAGCATGATTATAAGTTTTCTAAACATATTTTATTACTTAATTTATTGAAATTTTTTATGGCAAAAAGGTATCGTCAAATCGCTCCTATTAATCTAAGTGATCATAAATGAAACACCTTTACTTTGCTTTAAAATTGAATGACACAAATTCACTTGCTTTAAACAGCTCTAATACTGCGTAGTAGCTTTTAATCAAAAATTACCTTATTCCTTCCGGGGGACGGGATTGTTCAACCCCTGACAACCTTATAGTAATTTCTTTCTAGAAATCACCATCCTTACTCTATAGCATATAATAAAACATGCCAATGACCTTTCATACTAATCTGTAAAATTTCATGCTCATGTCCAATCTATGCCCAAACAAATATCGAACGTGATAAAATTCTCTATCGTCAAGTATTAACAAATTACCAAAATCTCTCATCCTCGTTCTAAGATCTATCAACGGATCGTATGTATTGTTCAAAATACACACAGCTTCAATTTTTCTTTACCAATTGTCCACGTGCCTCTAGAAGCTTTTATTATCCTTTGTTCAACGCCGATAACCTTATAATAATTCCTTTCAATAAAAAACCATCCATACTCTTTGGCATAGAGACCAAAGACCAATCATGCTAAGGTGTAAAATGTACACACAAATATCGAATGAGACCAAATTGCAAGAAAAAAATCCAGCCATCACCAACCGCCAGTGAAATCTAATACAAAAAACCTATTCGTTTGTTTCACTTCGTTTCTGCCTGTCATATCAATCCGACGATATTCACAACAAAATATACCTTTGCCTTTGTATTAGCATCATCATCTTTCCTTACAATGAGTATTGGTTTATTTTACCTTTCTATGCTACACAGATACTCGATTTCAACATTGATCATGGATTTTATTGCTATGCGAACATGGGTCACTTCCTTACCCTACGGTATAGAGTAAAACAACCACATGACAAGAACCTTTCATGCTAAGCTGTTAAACGACTTGCTCATACACAATCTATCCCCGATCGCAGAATGACTTGTGTTTGCTATTCAACCCTCGTTTATTTGCTGAGTGCAATGAGAATGCGTACATTCAGACGGCGTTGCCATGACCAAATTTGACCGAAATAATACAACTCTTCCTTCAGAGTTTGTTAAAGAACTTTGAAAAATAATGCTTTTCTGAAGCTTTTGAGATAAATTTAATATGTAAGTACTGCCATCAGTGTATGTTGTTTTACTTTTTTCTTTTGTGTGCAAATACGTTATAATGCAACTATATAATGATATTTCTCACTTTGGTTGTACAGAAAAGCCATTTAAATCCGTTATGAAAAATGATGTGGGACGTTGGAAATGAAAAATATATTGAACGACAATATTATTTTCATGCACGTGTGTCGCCACTGATTACAACTGTCTTTCAGGAAGGATTCGTTATTCGGGTTGTTTTGTTAATAAGTGAAGTGCAAGTGATTTATAAAAAGTGTTTGATCACAAGAAAGTGTTTAATTATAAAAAAGTGTTTTATTATTACAAAGTATTTGTGTTGTGGGAAATTGTGTTCAAAGAAGTGAAGTGCAAAATTGATAAAAAAAAGTGTATTATTATTACAAAGTGTTTGTTTGGTGAAATATTGTGGTTAAGAGGCGCAAGAAAATGGCTTTGACAACAAAAAGAGATCTAAGTGCACAGGAAAAGGAAAAAATAGTCAAATCGGTGGAAACTTTTCAAGAAAATTTTAAAAATAAATCGGCTGCTGTAAAGCACACTGCAAGAGTTTTTTGTGTAGCAGATCGAACTGTTTACAGGGCCTTAAATGAAAAAGAAAACAAGGGCCACAATTCACCGCCTAAGAAGAAAAATAAGTGCGGTCTGAAAAAAATTACCGATGACTTCGATAAATGCGCCATTAGACATTTAGTACATCACTTCTTTATGAATAATGAAATCCCTACACTTGACAAAATATTGGCGGAGGTGCGATTGAGTCCAAACATATCCACAATAAGCAGGTCAACCCTCCACACGATTTTAAAGAAGGATCTTGGATTCAAATTTGTCAAACGTCAGCGGAAAAGTATTCTGTTGGAGAGAAGTGACATTGTTTCGTGGAGACGGAAATACCTGCGACAAATAAAAAAATATAGAGAAGAAGAAAAGAAAATATATTTCACTGACGAAACTTGGATTAATGAATTGCATACTCGTCAACATGTTTGGATTGACCCGAATATAAAAACACCACGCCAGGCATTTGTTGAAGGCCTATCAACGGGATTAAAAGCACCATCGGGAAAAGGAAAAAGATTGATCATAAGCCACATTGGAAGTTCTACTGGCTTCCTCAGAGATGGGCTTTTAAGTTTTGTTTCAAATAAGAGCGGTGACTACCACGAGGATATGAATTCAGAAGTCTACGAAAAATGGTTTAAGAGTATTTTGCCAGGATTGGAACCCAACTCCGTCATCGTATTGGACAATGCTTCATACCATTCCAGAAAACAAAATAAGGCGCCTTCGACCTCAACGAAAAAAGAAGACATAAGAAATTGGTTGAGAAGCAATGCCATAAGTTTCGAAGACGATATGGTGAAAGCAGAGTTGTTGGAAATCGTCAAACGAAGAAAATCCAATTATGAAAGGTATGTTGTTGACGAATTGGCTCAAGCCGCGGGACATAAAGTGCTTCGTTTACCGCCTTATCACTGTGAACTCAACCCAATAGAATTGGTTTGGGCTCAGGTGAAAGGATGTGTAGCAAGCTGAAACAAAACATTTAAAATGTCCGAAATCAAGGAGTTATTAACAATAGCACTTGATAATGTTGACAACGTCAAGTGGGATAACTGTGTGCAACACGTTATAAATATTGTTGAGCCGAAAATGTGGGCGATGGATGTTTTCACCGAAGAAGCCACAGAAAGGCTAGTTATAAACCTGAACGAAGATAGTAGCACTAGCAACTACTCGTCAGATTGTAATTAAGATCTTTTTCTATATTGAATAGATGTAAGTATCCAATTATTTAAATTAAAATTATTTTATGATGTTTTTGTTATGAAATGTATATTTTTATATTGTTAAATAGATTATTTTTAAATAAATGAAGTTATATTTATTTTTTGTTATTTATGTTGTTTTTGTCAAAAAAGGATTAGGCCTACTGGGGATACCTTTTAAAAAAAAACCCACCTATTATCTTACCTCATGGTGGTGTGGAAAAAGATGATCAAATTTTGGTTTAAATCGTAATTGTGAAATTAAAAAGCAAAAGTGGTAGCGCTGGTACTTTTCTCTCTCATTTTGAAGCGATTTAGTATGATTTTTTATACATGCTATGGGAACGCTGAAAGAGCTTTCACGTGTGATAGACTTATGCAATATGTTGCAGCCAAAGTGAGATGCCAACGTCCTATCTTCCCTGTACTGACAATCTTTGTTGGACAGAGTATATATCTATCAACAAATTACCAAAATTTCACACCCCCGTTCTAAGATCTATCAACAGATCGTGTCTATTCTTGATTCTTAGCACACACACAACATTACTTTTCATTTTTTCTTTACTCTCATCCCATCGTAAGGATCTTCAACCTACGTGACTCTAAACGCTATTATCTCCCTTTGATCAGACCGACGGCACCCTTTTGGCTCGCTCAGAAAATTCCCATGCCCAAGTAGCCCTATTCCTACTATGACGTTATCGACTATAGTCTCAAAAGCATCTCTTTGATCTGGGACTAATTTTGGCAGGTTTTCATTAACAAAAGCGGTCAAAATATTTCTATCATAGCGATTAGTCATTGTCTCTGCTCCACTTTTTTCTGTACGAACTAAACATGGTAATCCAAAATCACTTAGGCTTTTGTATTTGTATCGAACCTTGGTTGTAAATTTCCGCAATGTATTGTAAGGTGGAGTTTAGATTGCTGTCTGATTCTGTGTCTAATATCTTCACATAAATCGTCCTTGAAAATGTCCCATAATTTAAATGGTTCCGATGGCTGACAAAATAAAAGTATGATTACAAACAACTCTCTCAGTTGTTGTGAACATTGAGAAAGCAAAGCTTCTCTGAGAGTATTTTCCAAGTAGCTTGATATGTTTCTTTGAGAACTCCGTCAACGGTTTTCAAGTACTGGAATGAGGTTGGGGCCCCGAACGTGATGTAGCAATATCCTTAGATAGAAACACTCGGATTGAGAAGGATGGACACCGTAGACTCTACCTAAAGCTGCATCTTTTATGCTTCTTTTATGCATCTTTTTATGCCTGGATGGCCTACGTTCTCACCACGCTTAATTCTTGTGAACTTATTATTGGCCCATGTATAGTATTGCGTGACTTCGTGGTATTAAATTAAACCTGTCATATCTTTGAGCTACTTACAACTGCCTACTATAACAATGTACACAACTAAGTAAGATTATTAGTTACTGGTGTTTTGGTAAGGAACTCTTTTTTTTTGAAAACTAAATATAGCCTATGTCACTCAGGGATAGTGTAGCTTTCCAATGGTGAAAGAATTTTTCAAATCGGTGCAGTAGTTCCGGAGCCTATTCGAGACAAACAATCAAACAATCAAACCTTTCCTCTTTATAATGTTAGTATGATAAACATTTTAATTGATTTAACACAAAAATAGAACTTTAAAAAACCAACAAAAAAATTACAAAACTAGAACAAAATCACATTAGGTAGTTCATAAGTACGTATAGGTCTTTAAGTATTTAAACGGATTTTACATAAGTGTTTAATTCGCAGTAAAATGTTTTTATATAGATTCTTCCACCAATTTATCCTCTTCACTTTTGTCTTCTTCGTATTTTTCCTTTCTTTTTATCTTTGTCGTGTTACAAAAACAACAATAAAATAAATAAATAGATTGGCGCTACAGAGCGAGGAGCCCCTGGGCCTAGCGCATTTCTCACAACCATGCCTTGTGAGGGAATGGAGGGGACAATTGCCAATTCCTCGCGAAAGGCGATACCCGCGAAAAAACATTTTTGCGCCTCTGCTGGGATTCGAACCTCGAACCTCTGGGTTAGCAGGTGGACATGCTAACCATCGCAACACGGGTACCACAAAAACAACAATACATATAAATAAAAGAAACTTGCGGGGCGATAGAAGCAAAGGTTTGACCATCGTGAAAATAGCTAAACACATTTATAGTAGCCCCTTTGGTATTTTTGTAGTACATAGAAAGAAGTAAACTACCTTAACACTCGTTAAACTACGTCTTCATAAATGCAACTTACGTCTACATCTAATTTTAGGTGATTAAATTATATATTATATGGTGAAATTAAATTCAAATACGTCAATAAAATGAAAGTGAGTTTTGTCTAAAAAGAGAACAAAAATAGATCCTTGCAAGAAAAGATAGTGTAAAAAAGATCGGGCCATAAAAAGAGAACATGTTCTCTTTTAAAGAGATACGATGGACACCCTACCTTAGAGTCAAAACTTTGCTTGGGAAAGAAAATTTGAACACCATTTAAAATTGAAAATCTGGCAACCCTAAGCCTATAGGAGCCCAACTTAAATACAGTTTTAAAAACTATTAATTATTCAAAAAATTAAGTCTAAAATTAGGTCTAGGACTTTACAGTAGAACAATTTTTTACTTAGAATATGACCAAGAATCACATCCCGAAGTATTTAATACGAATTACGAAACACCCTGTTTATTTACAAATTTTTAATGAATAGATATTGTAAAGTAGAAGTTTTTTCTGTGAATAAATATCACTGATATTGATTAAACAGTTTAAATAGTTCAGTCCCCGCTCTAAGAGGTTTCTGATTTTAAATAATATAAAAAAAAAAAAAATTCACCAAAATCGGAGCTGTTCTTGAGGACTTCCGAAGATTGCCTGTTTTATGTATTCATTGACGTGACTAAAGGTTGTACGTAATTTTTTTCATCTGCTTTAGCTATTAGATCTGCAAACAATTCACACCAGTTATCAACATCAGTTAACGCAAGTGATAAATTTATATCCATTCTTTAAATGGAGAAGCATTAGTTTGAAGGAGTCTTATCATGATGGACTTATGAAGACTTCTTTCACTTCTTTTCATTACTCTTATAATGTAATACGAACAGGCGTTACACCTGACTCTACGTCTACATAAATACCGTAATTTGGTGTTGAATTAGGCAATTTTAATAGGTGTTTGAAGAAATGCCGTTGAAGTGATTCAAACTGCTCTAGACATAAAAAGCCAAAGACCTGGACTCCATAAAAAATACAAGTGTTAACCAGTTGCGTTGAAAACACAATATTTAGACGTCAGATCAATATTTTGGTTGGCAAAAAAGTTCGGCAACATAAGGCTTAAAGAAAATTTTGCTTCGTTACTTTTCGTTCCTTTTATTGAAAAATCAATGTGATATGTAAGTAAAACCACGAGGTACTTAATTTCTTCTACAACTTTTCTAGGTGAGTTATTCCGCCCTATCTAGGTAACCGTCGGAGCGGAATTCTCTCCGATTTCCTACGATTTGGAGAATTTTTGCTTCGTGGTAGTTCCTCGATCGGTCGATCCGACGTCCTCCGATAAGATTTTTGCTGCGGAAAGTTTTGGTTTTGGGAATGCATTGCGTTGCCGTATTTGTCAAAAATTTCTTACGATGACAACTACTTCGAAGCAAAATTGAATCTCCGAAAAAGGATGCGTTTGCGGAGAAAACTCCGATCCGACGGTTACCTCGATAGGGCCGATTAAGACACCATCGTTCTTCCGGTAACCTTCTTGTTCGACGTCCTTCAAAAATCAACACCTAAGTTTTGTTTGTACTTATCTGTAAACCCTATTTCTCACAAAAAGAGTTCAGTCTGTTTATCTGCAGCTGTAGGGTGAAGGGGTTGTCTGCAAGTAAGACTAAGTACATAGTTGGCGTAAAGGAGGACTTTCACTTGGATGTCGGCGATAAAAATTCCTCCTGGAAACACATCACACACATCGTCAATGAATAATGCAAATAGCAATGGGCTTAAAAAAAGGAACACCTGCCGTCATTTTGAAACTGCCAGAGAACTCTGATCCATCCCAAACAATAGCACGACGAAACTAGAAAATTGCAGTACATCAACAGACATTTCCGGGATATGCCTAGCGTTGAGAGCTTATATATCAGAGCCTGCCTATGTACCTTGTCAAATGCTGCTTTGAAGTCTATAAAGCATGTTTATAACTTCTTCTTTTTTTTTTTTGGAAACATTTTCTAGCAATACTTGTTAGTGCAAGGATATAATATCCATTGCAGAAAAGCCTGCACGGAAACTGGCTTGGAACATTTTCAGGCGATTATTGTCATCTATCCATTTGGTGAGCCTGACGTACAGAACTGACGTTAAGATCATTCTCAGAGATCTTAATTGGAATAAGTTCGATTTTAAGTCTATGAATTTGACTATTCAATTCAAAAGTTGAAGCTACTTACCTATTTTCGGAAAAGCACTCTGTGTTTGAAACAAACTATTTCCATTTTAATTTAATCGTATTATTTAAAAAGCGCCAGCAACTGCAGTTTTGATGCGTTCCCATTAAATATCGGACACAGTTTCTCCCTCAGTAAAGACATCAAATGCTTCATAGCTGGGAATAGTTTCTCGTTTCCCTGAACTTTCAAAAATATTTGTAAATAAAATTGAACAATATTTAGGTTTGTTTGTGATTTAGAGACGTTCTACTTTCATATATTAGGTAAAATATACGTCCTAATATTGAAAAAATATTGGAAATCTGTCAAACAGTTTTTAAGTTCCCCTAAACATTCCTAGTTATGTCTTCTTCGCGTGGACTAGACCATCTCTGTTAAGAATTTCATTCAAAACGGATCTATAGTCTTGGAGCCTTGGAGCCTATTCAATAAAAACACTAAGTTCTCGTTTATGTTCCCGTTCCATTTCCGAGGGAGTATGGGGCTAAAATACACATATCTTATGTTATTTCTCAGCCTCTAGAATACTTATCTTCGTTTTATTCAAATCGACTCAGTCGCTTTGAGGAAACAATAGCCTTGTTTTATTACCACAATGATCCAATCCGAATCGAATCATGACAATAGCCGCGTTTTATTATTGATCTGATCCGGATCAGATCATGGGTTTATTAGCGTTACAACAACAAAGCGAAATCCTGCTTTTTAGTTGGATCTATTTTTGTGATCTAAGAATTAGTTCTTCTATTTCACACAAGAGGAGACTTTCCATTGAAACGTTGGTATCATTTCCAATATTTCCAATAACAACAGTAGCCGCGTTTTATTATCACAATGATCCTATCCGGATCAGATCTTGATAATAAAACAGCTTTAGATCATCATATTTCCAGTTGGAAGCTGTGAGAGACACTCTCTCTCTCTCAACTAACATTTCAAAAGAGTTGCAGGGTTGCCCTACGAACTTTTTTTTCAATGGTTAATTTTTTGTTCTTTTTTTAGGGAAAAATGATATTCATCCACTTTGTCAAATATATATTTTTTTGCACTAATTCTTATTAATTTCACGAATATATGTTTTGTTTTGTAAAACTTTTTCATTATGTCATGTTTTATACAAAAATGAATAAATGTGAAGTTTCTCGGTATCTATCTAAAATATATTTCATTTCACACAGATAAAAATGTTCATGTGGCCATACTGTTGTTGTTGGAAATATTGGAAATGACACCAACGTTTTCAATGGAAAGTCTCCTCTTGTGTGAAATAGAAGAACTAATTTTTAGATCACAAAAATAGATCCAACTAAAAAGCAGGATTTCGCTTTGTTGTTGTAACGCTAATAAACCCATGATCTGATCCGGATCAGATCAATAATAAAACGCGGCTAGTATTGCCACATGAACATTTTTTTCTGTGTGAAATGAAATATATTTTAGATAGATACCGAGAAACTTCACATTTATTCATTTTTGTATAATATATGACATAATGAAAAAGTTTTACAAAACAAAACACATATTCGTGAAATTAATAAGAATTAGTGCAAAAAAATATATATTTGACAAAGTGGATGAATATCATTTTTCCCTAAAAAAAAGAACAAAAAATTAACCATTGAAAAAAAAGTTCGTAGAGCAACTCTGCAACTCTTTTGAAATATCAGTTGAGATAGCGAGTCTCTCACAGCTTCCAACTGGAAATATGATGATCTAAAGCTGTTTTATTATCAAGACCTGATCCGGATTGAATCATTGCGATAATAAAACGCGGCTAATAAAACAGCTTAGATCATTATATTTTTTTTATTATTTCAAGTTGGTAGCTGTGTGAAATTCGTTTTTTCAAAAATTATATGTATTTCAAAAGAGTTGCAGAGTTGCCCTACGAACATTTTCTTCAATGGGTATTTTTTGTCAAATATAAAAATTTTTTGCACTTATTTTTTCAATGGATAACTTCCTCTTGTGTGAAATAGAAGAACTAATTTTTGGATCACAAAATAAGATCCAACCAAAAAGCAGGATCTCGTTTTGTTGTTTTAATGCAAGTAAATCAATGATCCGATGTGGATCATTGCGATAATAAAACACATCTAATGTCTCTAAATCGAGTATGAGTACACTTAAAATTTTGATTCACGAGTCATAAAACTTTAAAATAAATAAATGTTTTTTTTTTCAGTTCTTGCAGCTTGTCGTTAAAGTTAACTTTTGTTCGGAGTATTGACCTAAACCATCAGGGGCCGAATTACCGCACACGATATCGAGTGACACGTGACTGAATTATGTGAGTATGTCACTATCACTCACGTTATCGAGCAGTCTAGTAACATAATTTGATAATCTCTCATCAGTAATCGAACGGAATTTGATTAGAATATTAGATAGATGAACAAACGACTGAAACTGTGTAATTTAACCCTCCTTTACAACCGGGGTCCATTTGGTTCCAGAGCATGTTCGAACACTCATAACTTTTTTGTTTTTCATTTTTTTTAAGTGGGATTTATACTCCAGTGAACAAAATTAAATTTCTGATTCATTTCTTGCGTTAAAACGACTATCAGATGTTTATTGATTCTTCTGCGATTTTTTTTGTGGAAAAGACCAATCCACTTGACCTGGAGTCCATTTGGACCCCACTACTGAAATTCTATGAAAAATCATATTTTTTTTAATAAATAATTATTTTATTATAAAAGTAATATAGTTTATGTTTAGTAAGGATTTAAGCTGTTGGCAGTTCCGGGAGACATTTTACACATAAGGTTCTAGTGTGGTAAAAGCAACTGCTTTTCTTGTCGTCTGCTCTTGGGCAAAGGTATAACATCTGCCCCTTTTACAAGAGAGCCTTTCGGGGAGTGTTGGTAATACTTCCTGAGCTCTCCCCAAAATACAGAGAGTATCAAATGTAGGTTTTCCAATGCCAGATTGTGTTGCAAGTTGTGAACGGTTACTCAGTTCTGACTCCATCAGTTCTTCCGCTAGTTCGATAAGCTTATAACTTCTTGTTGGGATGTGCGCATAAAAAAGAATGAAGATTAATTATTAATTAATGTATTTATTACAATAAAATTGGTAATAAGGATTGAAGTTAAATAAAAGGCATGTGCTTCGGAACTCGGTTTGACAGAGAATGGGAAAAATCGCTAATGAAACTAAACGAAGTTTGTTCTGGTTTGTTTTTAACGTAGGAAGTAGTTTGGTGCTACCAAGTTGAATATATTTATTTATTTATTTATTTATTTATTTCGTCAATCAGAGAACATATTCACTTAAGGACTACTTAAGAATTAGACTAACAATGGTATTGATAAGATAGGAACTTGAATTTTAATTGAAATATAAACTAATTAAAAGGTGGCATGTTTAATACATTAAAAACATACTGTTTAAAAGAATCTCTACTGCAGTTGTCGAAGAAATCTAATCTACTGCAAACTGAGTTGGCTACTCTGATGCAACGAGTAATGGTTTCATTGCGGGCATAATTCGTGCGATGAATTTGCTCATGAAACACAAAGTTATAACGAGAAGTTCTACTCGGAACGCGTAAGTTAATACATAAAAGTAAGGGAGAGCATTTTATGTGGTTTGCTAGTAAATCTCTGACAAGCATTATCCCAAAGTATGTACGTCGATTTTCTAGACTTTGCATGCCAAATAACAAACACCTGGTTTTGTATGAAGGAGTATCGATTCTCCAATTTAGCTTATAGAAGGTATACCTAGTAAATTTTCTTTGGATTTTTTCGATTCTCATACAGGAGTTTTTATAGCAAGGGTTCCAAACCGTACAGCAATACTCCAGTCCAGATCGAACCAAGGAGTTGAAGAGAGATTTGAGAGTGTATGAATCGGTGAATTCTTTAGTATTTCTAATAATAAAACCTAGCATTTGGTTGGATTTGCTTATTATATAATTAATATGAGATAAAAATGAAAGCTTAGTGTCTAAGATTACCCCCAAATCTTTTTTTTGAGTAACACATTCCAGATCAGAATTATTAGTTTGGTATTTAAACTGAACAGGTAGAGTTTTACGAAAACAGGACATAGCTTGGCATTTTGAAACATTCAAATGGAGATCATTTTTACAGCACCAATCAGCCAGTTTTCCTAAGTCATCGTTAAGCAAAACACAATCTTCAACACTCCTAATAGTGCGGTAATGTAAATATTGTAATGTGTATGTAAAGTATTAAGTTGGACACTTAAGTTGGATACTCAACACTCCTCCTCAATTTAATACTCAACTCTGATCTTCTGCATGAGTCCAAGTCCTGAGCGCAGAATTTCAAATTGTGGCTTGGAAGTGGCTTTGTGAGAACATCGGCCACTTGATCCTTAGTATTTACGTATTGAACATCGATAAGTCGCTTTTCATAAAGATCTCTTACGAAATTGTATTTAACATCAGCGTGTTTTAATCGCTTGTGTTCACATCTTGAAAGTAGATATCTGCACGATAGATAGATAGATAGATAGATAGATAGATGATTTCTTTATTTTTTCCAGTATTAGTTACAATATTTTATAAAAGAATACGGACGTGGCTACCTGAGCCGTCTGCCGGTATTGACATTTGATTACATTAACAAAGTGATAAAGAAAATGAAATATATTTAAACAATTAAAAATAAAAAGATTTAGAAAATAAAAAAAGTTTGGGTTCAAAATAAGTCATATACAATATGTACATAGATACTAAGAATTACTATTTCAATGGACAAATTAGAATTAGCTTTTAAGCGTGAAAGATGGAAGAGCAAGGATATTGAGTGAGCAATTTTAATGATTTATATCATATATATAAAATTCTCGTGTCACGGTGTTCGAACTTGAACTCCTCCGAAACGGCTTTACCGATTTTTACCAAATTTTATATGCGTATTCAGTAAGTCTGAGAATCGGCTACTATCTATTTTTCATACCCGTAAGTGATAAGGGCCATCTACCCTTAACAATGTTTTTTTAATTTACACTGTGACACGAGAATTTTTATTTTTTTTTTTCTAGCTTTCTGTGGGAACAACGCTTTGAATAAGTTTGACCCGAGCAACGCCGGGCGGGTCAGCTAGTATTATATATTATTTAGAAGCTGTTGCGGTAAGATAAGGCGTGCTTGCAGTATTTGAACAGACACTCCCAGCCCCGACTGCGATTCAGAATCTCGTTATATAATATTTAGAAGCTGTTGCGGTAAGATAAGGCGTGCTTGCAGTATTTGAACAGACACTCCCAGCCCCGACTGCCATTCAGAATCTCGTAAAGACTATTTTGGTTGAGGAAGCTTTCGTCAAAATACAATCTTCTTATCTCTTGCAGGATAGGGCAGACTGCGATGAAATGGTTCACATTCTCAAGTTCCCTTCTGTTACATAGATCACAAGTTTGCTGTCTATCATTATGCGGGATAAAATTGAGATCCAATAGTTCAACTCTCGCCTTGAAAATCACACTGATAATTTCCGCAGAAAAACAGTTATTAAAGCACTTGTTTTCTGTTAGCACTAGATGATTAAGATTTTTGTAGACTGCTCTGGACTCTGAAGAGCAGGCTCTGATGATAATGTTGATTGAATATTTGTTTGTCAACCTTAGCAATCACCCTGTTAAACATATCTTTCCATTCTCCCACGTTATCTATGGACGTTGGCATTGCAAGGTTATGTGATAAGGCCATCTGATTCCATTCCCTGAAAGGAGAGGCGTTAGTTACCATTAGTCTTTCTAAGATTTTTCTGTGAAGACTGTTTTCATTTCTACGCATAACTCTGATAAGGTAGTCGGAGTGGGCTTTTAAATTTCGAATGTGTATAGGTGGCAAACCCGATTCGACATGGATGGCATACGTTGATGTAGAGTTTGGTAGTCTAAACAAACGCTTAAAAAAGTAACTCTGCGTCTTCTCGAATTCCTCAATCGGTGAGATACCAAAGGCTTGCACTCCGTAACACAAGCATTTGTTTACAGTTGCATCGAATATTTTGTATTTAGAGACAAGGTCAATATTTGGATTCGCGAAGAGCTTTGGCCACATCAGATTAAGAGCAAGCTTGGCGTCCTGACTTTTCTGTCTGGCATGGGTATCAAAGTTAAGATTGGAAGAGATGGTTATGCCAAGATATTTGAAATTTTGAACTACTTCGATGCTCTCACTTCCGATTTTCCAGTTTTCTTCACGTTGTCTAGTGCGATTCCGACTTGCGAAGATCATAACTTTTGTTTTTGAAGCATTGATTTTAAGATCCCATAAGCTGCAGAAAGATAAGAGTTTGTTTAATTGTAGCTGTAGAGAGAAAGGATTATACGCTAGCAGAACCAAATCATCTGCATAGAGTAACACTTTTATAAGCTGGCCAGCAAAGCTGACTCCTCCTGGAAGAATATCTCCTATTCCATCAATATATAATGCAAAGAGTAAGGGGCTAAGTATACATCCCTGCGGAACCTCTGCAGATGTGTTAAACCATTCAGACATATTCGTGGCATCCCATACAGCTGCACTTGATGTGGCGATTAGTTTGGAATAAACTTCTAAGAGCTTCCTAGAGATTCCCAATGATGTCAGTTTATATATTAATGCTTGCCTGTTCACTGTGTCAAAAGCTGCTTTGAAGTCAACAAAACAGACGTACAACTTCTTTTTTTTTCGATGAATTTTCTCGCTATGCTAGTCAGTGCAAAGATATGGTCTGTTGTTGAAAAACCGCAGCGAAAGCCAGCTTGGAATGCGCTTAGTCGATTTGTGTTTTCTACCCATTGGCAGAGTCTATTGTAGAGAATCGATGTAAAGACTTTCCGAAGCGAATTAAGTATCGAAATACCTCTGTAGTTTTCAGTTTGGAGTGGGTCACCCTTTTTAAAAACTGCAAAAATTAATCGCTTTCATAAACGAAATAGGTGGGCAAGCATCATTGTATATTTTGTTGAAGAATTCTACCAGATAAATTTTTAATTCTTCCGTGCTGTATTTAAAAAATTCTAAAGGGATCCCATCACATCCTGGAGCTTTGTTGTTCTTTAAAAGCGTGAATGTTAATTCCAGCTCTCGTAGATTGATAGGGCAGTCCAGTTCAGGAACTTGTTCAAACTGCAATGCATAACTGAAGGAGTGCAGGCTCTCGTCGGCTGTCAATAGAATTTTAAAATGAGTTGCTATAGTTTCAGCTTCGAGATAGTTCTTTGTGTATTGGTTACGTGGATTCAGTTCCAATATACTATATATATAATGCCAGAATTCTTTAGAATCTCTCGCTTGATTGATTTTGTTCGCAATGTTTTTCAGATATTGCAATCTTTTTTGTTGACATAGCTGTTTATATTCTCTGTTAGTTCTCAAATATAAAGCCTTGAATACCTCGAGGTTATTATATCTAAACAGCTTTAAATATTTAAATTACAGGTTTCGAAGCTTTATGCAGTCTTTATCGAACCAAAAACATTTAAAGTTGTATGAAACGGGGTTATTTGGGTTTGATCCAGCATTACGTGGCTTTACTCACGATAGAATAATGAAGATAAGAGCGAAGCGGAAAAAATTTTTCCAGAGGAGTATGAATGTGTGGTGTAAAAATAAAAATTCGAGCGAATTTTTATATTTACACCACACATCCGTACTCCTCTAATGATTTGATAAAGGTATGAATGAATGAATGCAAGTTTTCACTGATCAATGGAAATTTTTCGTCAAGCTCATAACTGTTGCTTTTTTTTGTAAGATTGCACATTGTGTTTCTTTCATAAAACTGTATAATGTTTCAAGGTCAACTATTAACAAAAAATATGGCCTCATGACACTTTAGAGAAGCGTCATTAGGGCATTTCACTATATAGCCTAAAGTCGCAAAAAGATATGGCTTTAGACCATATGTTCGAATATGGCCTTAAGTCACAATTGAAAGCGTCATAACGCCATATGTTCGAATATGGCCTTATGTCGTATGGCCTTATGTCAGGGCACCGGATCCGCCTATGTATGTACATATGTACATCTTCGTGTTTCCAAATGTAAAGACATTTATCTACTTCAGATCGAATAAATTTATGTTTAGTAATGAAGTTGTCAAATGTCTTGTTCCAGGCCCTCGGAACTTGCTTCAGACCATAAAGTCCTTTGTTAAGTTTACAGATGGAGTTGTTTTTGCTGTTGAAACCCTCTGGTGTCCTCATATACACTTCCTCTTCAATTTCACCATGAAGGAAGGCGTTCTTAACGTCCATGTGATTTAATATCAAGCTCCTTTCGACGATAATAGATAAGAGAGTCCTCAAAGTGGTGAGCCTGGCCACAGGCGCATAAAGGTTTCTTTGTAGTCAAAGCCTTTAATCTGTCCACAGCCTTTGATCACAAAATGAGCTTTATACCTTTCGATGTGTCCACTTTGGTTCCGTTTAATTTTGAATAATCATCTGTTATTAAATAGTCGTTTTCCTTTGGGAAGCTCCGTTAATGTCCAGGTGTTGTTAAGGATTAATGCGTCCATTTCTTCATGCACTGCCTGCATCCATTTCTCCTTGTCTAGGCGTAAAGCAATTTCTTCTATATTTTCCGGCACGTCTTCCACATATGTTTCGGCGTGTAATGCTAAAACAGCATAGTCTTCAAGATAACGCGTTCTTACATGATTTCGCGAGCTTTTCCTTGTCTCAACGTTTTCAGGCTGTTGAGGTATAACTTGCTTGTCATCGTTTTCTGGTTGTTCTTCTTCGGGCTTTACTTCAATATTTTTCAACAGATCGTTTTCATTAAGATGATAGTCTTCCTCGGAATGAAGCCATTGTTCGCTACTAAGGCCATCAAAAGCGAATTTTGTTTCGTCGAACACTATATCTCTTCCAAAAATAATTTTCTGGTCTTCAATACTCCAGAGCTTATATCCATTTGGGCAGTTAGCCGACGAAATTACACTTAAGTGACCTCGAGTCAAATTGACCTTGCTGTATTTGCTTGGGGAGTCTATGCAATGCATCTAAAAACTTTAAGTTTTCCGACATTAGGTTTTCCGCTATACCACAGTGAAGCTGGAATTTACCATTTAGTGCGACAGTTGGGCTTCTATTTATCAAGTACTCGGCTGTTTGAACTACCTTGGACCAGAATGATTTTCCCAGTTTACAGCTTAGCAGCATGCACTGTGCTTTTTCTAGAATAGTGCGGTTCATTCTCTCGGCTACTCCGTTCTGTTCTGGAGTGTACCTGATAGTAAATTCGAACTGGATTCCCTTGCTTTCGAAAAAATCTTTTGTTTCTTTGGAGATATATTCTCTACCATTATCATATCGGAATCGACTCAGTTTTCTATTGAAAGGAGCGGTAGCCATTGCTTCGAAACACTTGAAGAATTTCAGAACTTCTGATTTCATTTCCAGAATGTAACTAGCTGTAAAGTGAGTGAAGTCATCAATAAATGTGAGTACGTACCTTTTAGAAGTTGTAGTGACAGGACCGATGACGTCACTGTACCAGCTGTAGTGGTCGTGTTGCTCGACTGGGTTGCTGGTTACGCGGTTTCCTGAACTGCTTCCCCTCAACACAAACGTGACATAACTCCTTAAATGTAGGAAAGTTAATTTTCATACCAATGGTTTGACGTTCTTTATGTTATCGAAATTTAGATGCCCAAGACGTTTGTACCAAAGATCATACTGTTAATGTTTCGTACTCAAGTTTGCCAGGGCTGGTTCGCTGAACCTGAGCTCGTACAGTTGGAGATTATTTCTACGGGCTTCTGCCACTACCAAATTTCCTTAACTTATAATTCCGAGTCATTTCTCAAATATAACACGAAAACCATTTATTTCCAGTTTCCGAAAAGAAAGTAGATTGTGTTCCAAACTCGGAACAGAAAGCACATCCTTCACTGTAATTTGGTTAACTTTACCGTTTACCTCACACAGCAATTTAATTTCTCCAACTTTGCTTGCTTGTAGGTAGGCTCCAGATTTCGCCACTTTGATTTTTATTGGAACTTCCAGTTTCCTCACATTGGTTAGGCAAATGCTACTGTTGATCAGATGCTCCGTGGAATCAAGAAACCACTTGATACCTTCGGTTGTATTTCCGCATGTTGTCGAAAAGCAAAAATGTTCTTCGTTTGCTAAATTTCCAGCACCGGTGACTGAATTTGCACTTTGAGGATGTTTATTTTTGAGGTCGTTCAATTTCTTTCTACAGTCGGCCTGTTTATGTCCAACCTTACCACACCAGTTACATTTGAAGGAAAACCTGTTCGATGACTTACTGCCTTCTATCCTGGTTGTGATACAAATGCTGATGAAGATGCTAGCTCATTGGATGTATTGTTCTTTCTCTTTGTGTCTGCTCTCTTTGTTTCTGACAAACGCGATAGTCACTTTATCGCTTTTCAGAGTTTCTATCGCTGTGACAACACTGTCATACTAAGAAGGTAGAGTCAGCAACAGATGACAAACTATATCAGATTCTTCCAGTGAAGCACCCGTCGAGCGAAGGTTTCTTACGAATTTGTCAAGCTTTAGGAAGTGATTCGCAAGTGAATCATTTTTGGCGTTGAATTTCATTAAAAGAAGTGACTTGCGAATAAGCAAGTGACTTGCGATTCCTTTCCTTTCAAATGTTTCACATAGCGTTGACCACAGATCATAGGCAGTCTCTTTGTCTTTTGCGTATTCAAGATGGCTGTCTGCGATGCGCTGAATTATCTGTGACTTAAATTTTTTGTCACGATGCCTGTGTAGGATCTTCAATCCTTCTTTTGCCAAAACTTCATCTTCACCGACTGTAGCAGACACTTGCACCATCTCTGTGTGCGCTTCTTCGATATATGGCACAGGCTCCATTTTGATAAGCAGCGTTTCGATCCGAAATTTCCAATTACTAAAATTTGTTCCATCGAATAGTGGAATTTTGTAATTTTTGATGCGAATTGAATTGAAATTGAAGTTAAAGAAAAGACATGTGCTTCGGAATTCGTTTCTTCGTTTGTTCTGGTTTGTTCTTAACGTAGGAAGTAGTTTTCTGGTGGTGCCAAGTTGAATATAATATGTAGATAAAGTATTAAGTTTGACACTTAAGTTGGACATTTAACACTTGTGAACAGATTTTTGTTTCTTCTAGGGTGATTTAAGTGTCGGAAAATGATGACAGTGTAGAAAACAACCATCGGTCATCGATTTGTTTGAAGTGTACATGAATACATCGAGACTATTTGGTCGAATACATCGACTCAACTTTTGGTGCGGTTATAATCAAGTATCATTGCAGGTTTACTTTGATGACCGTAAGTGGCTTTCTCACAGTTATGTTGTGTTGATATAGCAATACCACTTGTTTGTTTGGGTTCGGAACATAGCTGACCAACACCATTTTTCTAGAAAATCCAAAGATGGATGAGTGTACTGGACTATACTCATTCTGGTGATCAAGAACCTCGTTCGCTACAAAAGGTTTAGGAACATCTCTTTTGTTTTTCCGGATCGTGCCAAGAATGGTGATCTTTTTATCCTTCAACCTCAATGCCAAATCCACCGACCGACGTAAAGAAATTATCAATAGTGAGGTTGCGTCCAGAATTGAAATATGATCATCAACGACATCACCACATCATATCCACGACCAAGCCCAGTACTTTGGTCTGAGCTACCAGTGTAGATAGAAAACTTCAGTGGATAGCCCGTTGAGCTTTCATTCAGCCACCAAAACTTCAAGCCATATTTGCCAGGTTTGCTGACTTTTCATTCAGTAATTACGTAAAATAGACATCCCGAAAAGGATAAGCGGGAATCCCAGATTTGGGATATTAGGCAATTTTTTCGATTTTGAAATTGAAAATACATACCTGCATAATGACATCTCTGCTTACATTTCTATATCACTGCTATAAAAAATATTTAGAATGAATTTATACAATAGCAATAGCCAGAAGAATTATAACTGAATAATATAAATCAGTAAATTTCAAAGAAAAAATCGTGGGGTCCATTTGGACCCAGGACGGCTGTTGCCGGATCGTAAAGGAGGGTTTTAAATCAAATTTCAAGAGAAAAATGTCACTCGATCACTGATGCCGTAATTCCGCCCTAGCTTTTAACTTTACTATTCATATTGTAACGAGCGCTTAGCTTAGCGCCCTCTTTATATAGAATAAGATATTACGTCTAGAGCTTTCCAGCAGTGTGAAACATCGAGGGCTTTCGAGCAATTTCTAACATCGTGAGCTTTCCAGTAGTTTGCTTTAAAAAAATTATGGCTAGTCACATTTTCCTGCCGGTATATTTCTGCACACACACACTCACTCACAAACAACGCCTTCTATTAGATGTACATTATAGTGTTGCCGCCTTGTGTTATCGGCTGAACGTTTTCGTTTAGGAAATTAGTATTGAATGTTGGGTGTACATTACAATATTCATAATCACAATTTTTGATTACAATGATCATACTCTAGCCTTACACAAATCTTTTTATACTCAAATTTTATTTTTTTACTATGTGGGCTTACATTTGGTGAACATGATAAAAATTTCTAATGTAGGTATGAAGAAATATGAATTAATTCATTTACATAAATATGTAATTTGTACAACGTAAAACCAGTTTTATCCAAATCTGAGTCTTAAATCAAATAGCATTGATTGTGTTTAGGTATTTGTAGGAATTACAAATCATTTAATTTGGATTTGTTAGCGCTTTCACTTTCATACAACAGAGTTTGTTCAGACAAAATGATAAGGGGCGTCTCTTTTCCCAGAACCCAGCCAATATATTAAAATATATCGATATTAAACATTAAGCCATCCTTAAACAGAAAGAACAAATCAATATCATCAAAAACTTTTGTACCTATTTGCACTTAAACAGAAGATCTCAAATATCGGATAAGATTTTGTTTCCAACAAATAAGAGCTTTCCTCGACACTAATATGATTTGTCTGCCCGAGCATTTGATTGTATTAGTATGTAATTTGATATAATTCATTACCAAGTCCATTTTACAAATCCCGAACTATACTCCTCTATATCAGCTTCTGATACTGGGTAGACGTTTAGGTAATGAATACAGTAGCCTTTCAAGGATTGTTGCTAATTAACAACCATTTATTTTCATGTCCTTCCACAAAATGTATCCACAAGGGTTTTTTCGAAATAAATATCAACAAGTTTGCCACCAGTCAACCGGATTGAATTACGCCACTCAGCAGGCAGCAAAAGAACATTTAGAAAACCATTTTTCCTCAAAGAGAAGCATCATCATCATCTGATTACAGTAATGCATAACAAAATACCGTAATTTTTGCAACCATACGGACAGGTGAATTACGCTCTTTATTTGTACCTACTTAAATGATTATTACATCAGATCCAGTGCTTATCGGTCGTGCGATTAATGTCAACAATCTTATAAAATTCTTCAAAGATACGGCATTTGCGGATTCAGATAAGAATCTAATTTGAGTAACACGCCGAAGGCCGAAACTGCAGCTATATAATGTAAATGAAATGTCTCTGCTGGTGGTTTCTTTGTATTTTTTATGGCTACCTACAAGCTACAATTGCTTCAAGTGGTGTGCTGCAAGATCCACGACACGAACACATGTCCTTTTTGAGTATTATCTTCCCCAACCCAATTCCATAGAGTGGCGACATCAGACCAAAAGTGCATGTAATCACTGATGACGATGAGAAATATGAAAACTGTGTAGTGGAAGTACGAGAAATTTTCAAGGGATAAGCGATGGGAGATATACTATTTTCGATATGAATGGATGTTTTTTTTAGGGTTGGTTTTGTACAATTTTGTTAAAATGAATTATTTGCAGAAGACTCGCGAGATGAATGTGATTGGAACTATGAAATGGCGGCAGATACGGTGCCCCAGCTAACAAATGTCACCCAGATAAAGGATTTCAAAAATGTTCATCTCCGGGGATAGACAAGATTTATTTTTATCGTTTCGAATACAATTTCTTCAGTATGCGCGCGTAGATAATATGTACGGGTATATGTGAGTCAGCATGAACATGAAGAAACCAACCGACGTATTCCGGACATATTCAATTCGAACTGCTTCAGAAAAGACTGTAGCTCATATTCATCGCAGTCGGGTTGGCAAATCGAATTTAATGTAATTTACTCTGGTCTTGGTATCCAGTAAGTTTTGGTGGAATATAACTGAACGTTGTGTATGATGCGGCCGCATCGGAATCTTCTTAAATCTGTTTTAATACGTGAATTTTTATTCTGCCACTGCCAAGCAGCAACCCCATTTATACAAATGGGGACTTCTTTATTTTTCTTCAGGCAATCGGATTAAATTAAATATTTCACATGGAGCATTTATCCTTTCGTTTTGAAAAAATCATGTAGAGATGTGTAGGTATGTGTGTGTATTTACATATTTTCTTTGGTTTATTAGATACATATAAGTGACTTAGTACTTACAGAAGACAATTGGAGGGCAGATGTACTTTTGCATATGAAGCTCTCTTTTTTTAGTTTTGGAAATACTACATGCATAGGTACGTAGGTACCTACCTACATCTAAATACCTACCTATTAAATGCATAAAGAAGTTTTTGGTGCCTCTGTGGTGGACGATATTAATTTGAAATTGTTGTTTAATTTTTCGGTAGTTCCTTGGGTCGTTTCCATCGCCTTTCTTAAACAGGGGGAAAATAATATTTTTTCTTAAACTTAACGGGACTTCACCACCATTATAAATGTACATAGTTATAAGCCCCCGTAAGCTTGTTTCAAAAAATTTCCGATGCGTATTTATAAAATTCATACGGGATTTGATCGTCCCCTGGGGCTTTTTTGAAGTTAGGTACATCTGTGGAGCACCATCATTACTTCTTGTACTGAAAATGAACGGTCGAGCACATCATTTTCCACAAGCAAGCTAGCAGAAGCATACAGAATTCGGGTTTAGCTTGCTGGGATCCATATTCCATAGCTGTTCTTTGAAATGCACGGCAAAGCAAACTCGTGTTTATTGTAGGTAGTTGATGTGTTTATACAGGTATTTTTAAACGCAATATTTGCTTCTTGATACATTATTTTCGCGACATTTGAGTTTTTTGTTCTAAGGGGACTCAGTAATCTGAAAGATTTTTTCCTTGCTTTCTCACAGTCAGTGTCCATGGTTCTTTCTTCAAAAGCGAGGGGCCTGCCTGAAAGTGTCTATCCCATGAGTTGAATTGAACCACGTCATCATTTGCAGCTTCAAGCTCAAGATCAAGCCTTATTTGATAAACGTTGAGACACGATTTTTTCCACTGCAGTTGCGGGAGAAACTTCAAATGTTCGTGGGCGTTCGTTGTTCATTTCATTTTATTATTATTATTATTATTTATCTTTATTTTCTTAAATAATTTACATACATATTTACATTTATCTAAGATTAAGGGCTTGGCATGGCATTCTGCCGTCAGCCTGATTTGACATTCCATAAAAACAATAAAGAGCCCGACCCATAGAACGCGGTGCGTGCGGTAGAAGCGGCGCGGCAACTGATGCGGTGCTTATGGGCCACCTCTCATAAGATCGTGTGTATTTTATCGAGCTGTCAGTTGGAAGCGGTGCCGCACGCGCGCAACGCGTTCTATGGGCCGGGGCCTTAATTTATACAAGGTGAAAAATTTTAAAAGAAAAATATGTATAATTTTAATTCTTAAGGCCCCGGCCCATAGAACGCGTTGCGCGCGTGCGGCACCGCTTCCAACTGACAGCTCGATTAAATACACACGATCTTATGAGAGGTGACCCATAAGCACCGCGCGCAACGCGCCGAACGCGCCGAGTAGCCCAACTTTCTACTTTGCCACGGCTCTCACGCGGTGACAGAAGAGAGACATGCGCAGTCACAACCAATTTGAAGTTTTCTCTTATATGGAAAAGTGACAATGGGCGCGTTCAAGAACCTATCGGATAGCCTATCTCGGATAGCCGTATCTTAGATACCTTTTTGAACGATCGACAAAAACAGAAAAACATTCAAAATATTGTAATGAACACCCAACATTTATACCAATTTCCTAAGCGAAAACGTTTAACCGAAAACACAACTGGCAACACTATAATGGAATGGTATAAATGAGAGGCATTGCTTGTAAGCCAGTGTGTGAGAGTGTAGAGATTTTTGACAGCAAATGTGGAAACCATGGAGAAGAAACTGGAACGCTCTAGATGAGTGTTGTTCTATATAAATAGGCCGCTGACGCAACGAGCAGTCAGTTTTGATTATAGAGTGATAAAGTTAAGAGTAAATTGTTGTATACAAGTGATAGTGCTAAAGTCGAGTTGAGATCGAATTAAGTATAGATACTGAATAAAAGTGATAGAAATAAATTGAAAGGTGAAGTTTTATTTTGCGAACTAAGCGCACGTTACATTGGTGTCAGAAGTGTAAATAAAACTTATTTGACTAGTAAAGTGTAAAAAAAAAAAAAAAAGTAAAAAGAAAAATATTAATTATATACAGCGAAAATGGGTAAGTTGTTAGAAGAGCTCAACTGCATTGAGCTTAAAAGTGAGTTAGGTAAGCGAAATCTTTCTAGAGCGGGATCGAAAAATTAGCTCGTCCTGCGTTTGCGCAACTATTTGGAACAGCAAGGGGAAGACGTGAACACTTTTGTTTTTGAAACAGAAGTGGTAGAAGAGGAAGTAAGTGAAAATGTAGATTTTTCTAGTATGATGAAACTTTTGTTAGAACAACGAAACGAGCAAAAGAAAGAACAGCAGAATATTCTCGAACGACTCGAAGTACAACAAAGCTGGAAGAGCAACGAAATGAGCAAAAGAAGGAACAGCAGAATATTCTCGAAAGACTTGAGGCGCAACAGAATGTTTTGGAAGGTCAGAAAAACATTCTAGAAGGCAAATTGGGCAACATTGAAAAAAATGTGTTTGCCCTTGACGAACGCGTTGAAGGTATAGAAAAACAGCTTTCTGTTGTAGAGAATCGTTTTGAAATCGTAGAAAGCCGATGTGATAAACAGTTCTCTGTTCTGACCAAGGAATTGGACCAGATCCGTAAAATCAAAATTCGAGAATCTAATAGAGAGTCTGCAAAGAAAAAGGAGATGAAACCGCCAACATTTGATGGACAGTCTTCTTGGTCAGTCTACAAGAGACAATTTGAGGCAGCCGCGACAACAAATGGCTGGGATGACGAAGACAAGTACATTGCACTGATTTTTGCTCTTAGAGGACCAGCAGCTGAATTACTTCAAACAGTTCCAGCTGGTAAGAGCGGTGATTTAAGTTCTCTCGTGGCAGCTATAGATAAACGCTTTGGAGATAGCCACTTGAAAGAAGTCTTCCGAGTCCAACTCAATAACAGAGTCCAGAAAAGGGGTGAAAGTCTACAGCAGCTCCAAGCAGACGTCGAAAGATTGGTTCACCTGGCATACCCGGATGCTGGAGAAGAAATCATCAACCAGCTTGCTGTTGAGTCCTTCGTTCGTGCCATTTCTGATATCCATCTTCAGAGGTCTGTGCTAACTGCTAGAACACGTACTCTTTCTGAAACTTTAGCATTCGCATTGACAATTGAAGCAGCAGAACAGGCTTCTACATCGACTTAGAGAGGCCATAGTCGAAGGATGCTCGTGCCAAAGAGCTGAAATACAAAAGAACCAGCGCCAGTGGAGCGGACTAGCAAGATGTTGGAACTGCAACAAGACCGGGCACTTACAGCGTCAATGCCGACTACCACCAAATAAAGCCGGTTGTCAACATTGTGGAAGCAAAAGACCCAACCCAGAGCAAGGTAACAACAACACCAGTGTTGCTTATCAATCCCTTTGCCATCAGGGAAACGAGTAAGAACCAACTTCGAGGGGCAGAGGCTGGTTTCTTGTATCGATGGCCCCAAAACCACCATCCAGGTCTCACAGACCATACGAGACAACAAAAGTCTGACTGTGGAGACTACTATCAACGGGAACAAACATGTGGCTACCATCGACACCGGTGCCACAGCATCCATAGTGCGTCGAGACCTGGTAAAGATGACGTGGCTTCATAACAACAATAGCTACCGACTAAGAACCGCAACGGGAGAAGCAGCAAGAGTATATGGAGAAGTGTGTCTTAAGATCCGACTGGCTGATTTAGTGTTTACTCATCAATTCCTGGTGGCAGATATATGTGACGAGTGCATCATTGGAATCGACTTTATGAAACAGCACGGAGTTATTTTGGATATCGGTAATCAAGTTTTGAAATACCAAAATAAAGAAATTCCAATGACCTATTCGAATGAAAATACGTCAACACTGAGGACTGTCATCACGGAAGATCTGATCCTGCCTCCTTCTTCTGAAGTGTTCGTTTGGACAAAACTGGAAGGTGAGTTTGGAAGCCTTCGATACCTAATGGTGGAACCAGACCCAGAGTGTTCCTCCCAAAGCGTCATCATTGGGAAAACACTAGTAGCACCGAAAAACAAAATGGTCCCCGTACGATTACTAAACACCAGACCGTACGATGTAAGGTTGAAGAAAGGAGAAGTCGTTGGACGTTGCGAATCGGTTGCAGCAATTACGAAGATCACAGACGAAGCCCCGAGAAAAACTATAACTCCGGAGGAGCTCAAAACCATCAGAGCTAAAATACTGTATTCATCCAACCTTGATCACCAACAAACAAGGATGGCTGAAAATCTCCTACAAGAGTACACTGACATCTTCGCATCGCAAAAGGGACAATATTGTAGGACACAGTTGGTGCAGCATCGCATCAACACAGGAGATGCAAGACCGATTCGTCAACCCGCAAGACGCCTTCCACTGGCCAAACAAGGTGAGGTTGAGGAAATGATACAGCAATGAAGAAGGACGGAGCTATGGAGGGAGGCCAGTGGTTTTCGACGCTGGATTTAAAGAGTGGATATTGGCAAGTTGACATCCACCCTGATGATCGGGAAAAGACGGCGTTTTCTACAGGTAATGGGCTCTGGCAGTTTAAAGTTATGCCGTTTGGGCTATGCAATGCTCCGGCAACATTGGAGCGTTTGATGGAGTGCGTTCTTCAAGGACTGACGTGGAAAGCGTGCCTTGTCTACTTGGACGATGTCATTGTTTACGGGAAAACATTTGACCAACATTGCAAGAATCTAAAAGCCGTGTTTCAGAGACTTCGAGAGGCTAACCTTAAACTGAATCCAGAAAAATGTGCACTTTTCAAAACCGAAGTTTAGTATTTGGGACACATCATCTCTTCCCAAGGAGTGAAGACTGATCCTGAAAAAGTTGACTCCGTCAAAAATTGGCCAACACCACAGGACAAACATCAACTCCGAAGCTTTCTTGGTCTTGCCACATATTACCGACGTTTTGTTAAGAACTTTGCTGGAGTTGAAAAAGTTTGCATCAGCTCACCGAAAAAGGGAAGCAGTTCAAATGGTCAGGTGAGTGTGAAAAATTTTTTCAGGAACTCAAATACCGCCTCTGTAACGCTCCAGTGCTGGCACATCCAACACCTGGAAAAACATTCATCATCGACGCAGATGCAAGCAACGTTGGAATCGGGCGGTACTATCCCAAGTGCATGATGGCGAAGAGAAAGTGGTGGCATATTACAGTAAGGTCCTCTCGAAGCCTGAAAGAAACTACTGCGTGACCAGAAGGGAACTGCTAGCTCTTATCTTGGCAACAAAGCACTTCCATAAGTACATCTATGGACAGAAATTCCTTCTGCGGACAGACCATGGTGCTCTGAACTGGCTGTTGAACTTCAAAAATCCAGAAGGTCAAGTCGCAAGGTGGATAGAAAGACTGCAGACTTATGATTACCAGATTCAACACCGCAGAGGAAAGCTGCACTCAAACGCCGACGCATTGTCCCGAAGACCTTGCAAAGAGGATTGCAAGCATTGTAGGCGACAAGAAAACAAAGAAAATATTACCGCTCAACGACTAAGACCTGACCCCATATGCGGATGGAGCAATGAGGAAGTGAGGACCGCTCAACAGGAGGATCCAGATATCGAACCCATTCTCGCATGGAAAGAAAATGAAGAGAAACCTGAATGGGGAGACATTTCTGACAGGAGTCCAGTTCTCAAAGCCTATTGGGCACAGTGGGACTCACTATATGTGCAAGAAGGTGTCCTCAGGCGAAGATGGGAGTCCGCTGACGGTAAATCATATGTGATGCAGATGATCGTACCGCAATCGAAAGTCAGTGAAGTTCTTCGGGAGATGCACGACGGACCTTCTGGAGGTCACCTGGGAGTTAACAAAACACTGGAGAAGGTGCGACATCGGTTCTACTGGTTACATGCTAGAGATGACGTGGAGAAGTGGTGCCGAACATGTGACATGTGTGCTGCAACCAAAGGACCTGGTAGGAAGATTCAAGGTAAGATGCATCAGTACAACGTTGGATCGCCTTTTGAGAGGATTGCAGTAGATGTGGCTGGGCCTTTTCCAGAGACCAACGCTGGAAACAAGTACATTCTGGTTGTAATGGACTATTTTAGCAAATGGCCTGAGGCGTATGCCATCCCAAATCAAGATGCCAAAACGGTGGTCGACCAGATTGTGTTTAACTGGGTAAGTAGGTTTGGCGTACCTATGGAACTCCATTCCGACCAAGGGAGGAACTTCGAGTCAAACATCTTCCAAGGAGTGTGCGGGCTACTTGGCATCAAGAAGACCAGAACCACACCGCTTCATCCACAATCTGATGGGATGGTTGAAAGATTCAACCGGACCTTGAAAGAACACCTCACCAAGGTCGTAGGCGACTACCAAAGAGACTGGGATAGGCCCGTACCACTATTCCTGATGGCCTATAGAAGTGCAGTACATAGCTCGACAGGACAAACACCATCTGACATCCTGTTCGGGAAAACCATGCGGCTGCCCAGCGAACTTAAATTTGGATGCCCCACAGAGGAGCCACAGGACACGAACGTGTATGTGGATGACCTCAAGGATAGACTCGCTGACATCCATAAAAGAACAAGGGAACGGATGAAAACCTACAGCGACCGGATGAAGACACGGTACGACACAAAAGCGACAACGGCAGGATTCCAAGCAGGAGATCGTGTGTGGCTTTTTAATCCTCATCGTCAAAAGGGATTGTCACCAGCAGAACTGGGAAGGTCCTTATACTGTTGTCACGAGGATTAACGACGTAGTTTACCGCATCCAAAGAGGACTAAGAGGCAAGTTAAAAGTAGTGCATTGTGACCGGCTGCATCGATATAGTGGCGAGGCTGCAGATGGAATTATTCGGGACGAACAATCTTAAGGAGGGGGCAGTGTAATGAACACCCAACATTTATACCAATTTCCTAATCGAAAACGTTTAACCGAAAACACAACTGGCAACACTATAATGGAATGGTATAAATGAGAGGCATTGCTTGTAAGCCAGTGTGTGTGAGTGTAGAGATTTTTGACAGCAAATGTGGAAACCATGGAGAAGAAACTGGAACGCTCTAGATGAGTGTTGTTCTATATAAATAAGCCGCTGACGCAACGAGCAGTCAGTTTTGATT
This sequence comes from Melanostoma scalare, assembly GCA_949752695.1. Classification (NCBI taxonomy): domain Eukaryota; kingdom Metazoa; phylum Arthropoda; class Insecta; order Diptera; family Syrphidae; genus Melanostoma; species Melanostoma scalare. The sequence goes on along the minus strand of OX456985.1, from coordinate 165,348,924 downwards.
ATAGAGTGATAAAGTTAAGAGTAAATTGTTGTATACAAGTGATAGTGCAAAAGTCGAGTTGAGATCGAATCAAGTATAGATACTGAATAAAAGTGATAGAAATAAATTGAAAGGTGAAGTTTTATTTTGCGAACTAAGCGCACGTCACAATATCATTGCTAGACGATTATAACTTATTTTTTTCGATTTCCCACACGTAAACAACAACAACAACAAGATATCCGGATACGATTCTTGAACGCCCCCATTTTGACTAAATTTATCTGTCAAAACACCGCAATGGATTCTACGGGTCACCCCTATCAGTTGCGCGCGGCAAAACCCACCGCATCAGTTGCCGCGCCGCTTCTACCGCACGCAACGCGTTCTATGGGTCGGGGCCTTTACTTGGTATACATAGGTTTTAAGAAAAAATATGTTAAGCTATATTTGTAATTTTCATTTTTATAAATCAATTTTGACGTGATTTGAAACACAAAACAATAGAAAATGTCGCTTTGATATGATTTGAAGCAAAAAGGTCTCAACTTCGGCATGATTTGAAACAAAAAGATATAGATTATAATAGATAACTGGCTGAGTGAAAAATTTCAAATTTCAAAACTATTCCGGTAAGTTAATGCGTGTTTGCAATAGTTATACAAAGTACACCAATCAACCGCTCCATCTAGTATGTCGTGGAGTCTACTCGTTCTAATGAAATTTTCATCAAAGTGTAGTTCGCGAATTTCCTGTAAGATTGGACAAAGCGCAATGAAGTTGTGTGTGTCTTCTCTTTCTCTTCTGTTACATAAACTGCAGATTTCTGGTAGATCTGCTCGATGGGGACTGGGGACTATAGTTAAGGTTTAATAATTCCACTCGTGTCCTGAAGATAAAATTTATTGCTACGATTGGCAGTTTAATATTGAAGTAGTTTACTTCTGATGTTAACTGGTGGTTCAAGTGTATGTAAGTGCTTCTGGTTGTTGATGCTGATGCTCTGGTAATACTTTGATTGTAAATGCTTTCGTCAATTTTGGCAGTGATATCTCCGAACATAAATTCCTCCATTCATTCACGTTAGATTCCGTTAGCAACAAGTGAACACCATGTGATGAAGCTAACTGTCTCCATTCCTTATAGGGGGTCGAATTTGATTGGAGCAATCTTAGCATGAAGGATTTGTGAAGACTTCTTTGATCTCTTTTCATAACTTTTATAATATATTCGTAGTTCATTTTCAGGTTTTGAATATAAATTGATGTGGTGCCTGATTCCACGTAAGTAGCATAATTCGGAGTCGAATTAGGTAGTTTAAGCAAACGCTTGAAAAAATGTCTTTGAATGCTTTCAAGTTCATCAAGATGGTGGTATCCAAAAATCTGAGTACCATAGCACAGGCATGAGTTAACGGTTGCTTGGAATACGCGGTATTTGGACGCTAGGTCTATTCTTAAGTTACCAAAAAAAGTTGGCCACATCATACTTATCACCATTTTAGCTTCTTTGGCTTTTTCTTTAACATGTTTCGAGTAATTGAGCTTATGGGTGAGCCAAACTCTAAGATATTTAAACTCCGGTACTACTTCGATGCGTAAATTATTGATCGACCATGTCTCTTCAGGCAGTTTTCTTCTTTGTCGCGCTTCAAAGATCATTATTTTTGTTTTATCTATGTTTATCTGAAGTGCCCATGTTTCACAGAACGTATTCAGCCGGTTTATTTTCAAGTTGAAGCGTGAACAGATTTTCGGCTAATAGAACTAGATCATCTGAATAGAGAAGAACTTTAACAAGATTATCGGCGAAGACTATTCCTCGTGGAAGTACTTCAGATATGTCATCAATAAACAAGGAAAACATAATTGGGCTTAAGATGCAGCCCTGTGGAACACCCATTGTCGCACTGTGTTCTATTACATTATAAGGCGTTAATTATAAAAAAAAAAAAAAAACAAACCCATTAGAATGTGGCGATCCATTCCAAACCGCGGCGGTAGATGACTTCAAAAGCTCGGCGTATATTAATAATTTTTTTTTGAATATTCCTAAAGACGAGAGTTTGTACATCAAGGCCTGTCTATTTACTTTATCAAAAGCAGCTTTAAAGTCCACAAAACATGCATAAGTTTTTTTATTCTTATCAATGGACTTTCTTGAAATACTAGATAATGCGAAGATATGATCCTGCGTTGAAAAACCAGATCGAAAACCTGCTTGAAATTTACTTAGACTCTTGGTGTTTTCAATCCCTTTCGTTAGTCTCTCGTATAAAATTGAAGCAAAAATTTTCCTTAAGGAACTAAGGATTGAGATTCCTCTATAACTTTCAGAATTACTTGAGTTGCCTCTCTTGGGAATAGCAAAAATAACTGCTCTGTTTAATCTAGGTGGTACAAACGGTTCATTTAATAGCCTGTTGAAGTAAGGTAAAACATAGGTTTTTAAACCATCAGTACTATATTTGTAGAACTCAAACGGAGTACCATCTATTCCTGGAGATTTGTTGTTTGAAATTTTACTCAGACTATAGATTCCAGTTCATTCATTGAGATTGGGACATCCAATTCTTTAAAATGAACAGCAAGAGTCTCAACATCGAGAGCATTCAGATTCTCCATATTTTGGTTACGTCCTCCCAATTCACGTACATTGCTCCAGAAGTCCTTAGAATTCTTACAATTGATTAATTTTTTTGCAAAATTGTTAAGATGGTTGACTTTCTTGTTAATACAAAGAGTCTTATAATCCCTTTTTATTTGTAGGTATATATTTTTGAAAATCAGTGCGTTTGTTGACCTGAACAACTTTAAATATGCAAAAGATAGCTTCCGGAGTTTTTTACCGTCTTCATCGAACCATCCCTTCTTGGGGGTAAACGATGGATTGCGGAAATTTTGTGATGACGAAGCTGCTAATTTGATAGTTTTCATTATAAATTCATCGCACTGTTCCAATCTGCATTCAGGGTGAGGAGGGATAGAGTTAAACTCCTGGTTAAGACGCGCTCTAAAAAGACTGGCATTTCGTTCCTTCCATTTCAATCGTGCGAAGCTGTTTAATGGAGTTTGTGTAGGTATTGCTTTGAGCTAGTTTGAGGTCGATTACTATTGGTAAATGTGATGAAAAGTTCACTACAGGCCGCCTCCACCTGCAAGAATTTTGGTAATGTCGACTCGACTTAACATCAAATGTTACGTGGAGGCGGGTCATTTGAAGTTATGTCGCAATCTCTAACATCTCTGTCTTCGATTTTGTTTTGACAGAGCCAGCTTGCCATCAATTTTGACAGATGCCTGTTTTTTGTGCGTGTTAGTGGAAAATGTCATTTTTTCTCATAATTTTTCGTCTTTCATCAGTGTCGGTTCGTATCGATAGCTCATATTACAACCTAAATAAAGTTTTTCTCAATTTTTTTTTTCGAGTTTGCAATACAGTAATACAATTATGACTGATTGGAAAATTTCAAAATAAAAATAAAAAATTTCAATGTAAAAATTCTTGTTTTTGCTTTCATTCCGTTGTCAAAATTCTGCATCCACCATCCGTGCTGTTCGAGTACAAAATGAAATGTTATAATAAAATTTGCCCAGTCACGCTAACATTGATTTGTGTCTTTGATGTCAAGTCGAGTCGACATATCGAAAATTATTGCAAGTGGAGGCGGCCTGTTACTTCCACTTTAAAATCTGTGACAGAGCTCAACCAATCACTATAAATTGCTCCAAAATCGATTACGTATTGACCTTGACCGCTTATAAATGTAAATTCACCCGACACATCCCCTTTTGATGTGCCGTTCAGCACAAACATCCCCGTGTTTTCGAGGAATTCAATTAACAGCCTTCCATTTCGGTTGAGTATATGATCTTTGGAATTACGGTTAACACTAAAAGAGGTTTGGTGGTACAGCTGGCTCAGTGAAGTGTTTTGAAAAGTCCCAATTCGAGCATTTAAATCACCCAATATCATTAGATTGTCAGAATTGCAATCATTAAGCCTTGCGCAAACCAATGCGGTGAGTGCGTGCGATGCGGTGGACGATAAAATGAAACACATGTAACCTTATGGAGTAGCACACACCTATGCGTTCTTACGGATCCACTATTTTAAAATTAAGTTTCTGTGCGCTCACGCTGAGCTGCTAAACATTTTTAGCTATTTATTAATTTTTATTTTTGATTTCCATGGCAAAAAGGAAGAGATTTCAGCTGAGGAGTTGTCGACGAAAGAAAATTCAGCAGATGAAATTACCAAGAAAGAGGATTTAGTCTTAGAAGAAGAGGATTCTAAGAAAGAAGTGCTGTTGGGTTCCTCATGGCATCAGGCTAAGTTAAAAAAAGGATGAACCAGAAGTGACCAGTACGGTATCTGCCACCAAGTACGATCCTTATCATAGGGCTCCTGCATTTGCTGAAGCAGAGTACGCCTTGCAGGCAGAACTACTAGTCCTAATACATAGAGCATTATCATCCAACAGTGAAGGTATTTGCTGAGAGTATTCTTCAGAGTAAGTATAACAACATTTTAACTGATATGCCTGACTTTATTTTTTGTTTATTGTTTCCAGAGAAAAAAATTTAATATTATGGCGATCCACTTCGGGATTTCAGTCCTTCTAACTTCCTGGAGCAATTTGCTTTCAAAAACCAAAAAAAAAAAAAAAAATAGACTCAGACAAAGCCGAAACGCCAATAATTCATAGCAAGCAATATGTTCCGTACGGCACTCGTGGAAGACCAGTTTGAAGTCTCACTAAAGCCAACTGCACCGAAAACGAAATGTTTATCTTCAACTATTTAGAGAAGAAAAGAATAGAATGAATTGAAGCCACCCGAATCAAAGAAGGCAAAGCAACCTGTGCGGGAAATGAACTTCGCCAAAACTTTGAAGCACAGTGGTGGTGAGTTTGATAAAGGATTATTGTGTTCAATGAAATTAACAAAATAATTTGATTTTTTTAGACATGAGCTCGTTGTTTGCGGCGGCTGGCGATTTTGCGGAACTTCTCGAAGAGACAGGCAAGACAAAGGGGCAAGGTACATCAAGTGCTGTGTATAATAAGGATAAATCGTCAGAAAAACAAATGAAATGGGAAGAGAAAAGAAGATCGAATTCCAAAAATTACACTGGAAAGGGCAAGAAGTTTGGCGGCGGAGCACAAAAGTTTGGAAAAAAGAGAAAGAGTTAAAAAGTGATTTCGCTTGTTTTTATTAATAAATAAGAATTGTCAAACATTTGTGATGCTTTAGTTTTGGTTCTGAAATATCAGAGCTTTTCTAGACCGGTTACCTACAAATCTCAAATTGAAGATCGATACTGAACTTGTTACCTGTTGGCCTCTACATGCAAGAATGAGTAGAAAATAGTAAAGATGATTTTGACTTTCGAAAATGGTTCAAGTGCATAATTCCGAGTTGGCAGGGGTGAGAGCAAAGCAATGTCCCCTAAATTATAGAAGCTATTTTCACTGCAGAACCTAAAAGTGAAACAGACTCTGGAAGGACACTGTCATAATCAGAGATTAAAGAGCAAATAAAGTGCAAGTATCAATTTCGACACCACCACGAGCTAAGAAGGAAATATCTTTCTTTACTGATAAACCAGGTTAAGTAAAACGATTTCCGATTCTAGAATTCTTCCTGATGTCGCAAGACCTTCCTTGTGTAAGAAGCTGGCACTGTAATTCTTTTTTCTTTTCATAGTGGTAATGGAAGAAGAGTAGAAAATGAACCGCCATATGTGTCTTAAGGGTTTTCCGATTTTGACTTTTTGGAACTTAGATACATATATGTGAAATCTAAAATAAAAATGAAAAATTAATGAAAAAAACAATTTGACAGAATATCGCACGGTGCCAAATCGCGCTAGTTTGAACAGGAAACGGATCGCAACCGCATCACACGATACGTTCCACTTATCGCAATCGCATCGCACGCACTCACCGCATTGGTTTGCGCAAGGCTTTAACGAAGTTCACTAAATTATCAAAATCACTCAGCCAGTTATTACAATTTAGATATACCGGAATAATGAGTTTCTTTCTATCACCGACTGATATTTGGAATACTAATCTATTATGTATAGAGCAAAGCTTGACAAAGTACAAATTTTTTTTCACACCACATAAAATTCCACCACTAGCTTTTAGACTACTGGTACTGGCCCATGCTGTAAAAATTATGGATCATTTGAACCACCAGGTGACCTATCTAGAACGATATAAGAGCATAAAATAATAAGATTCAGCACTATGCCGTCATTTGTAAGCTGTTCAACTGAGTGCAGGTGAGAATTCGAAAGTACAGGTAGAGTGAGTACATTTTGGGCACATATTTTTGTACGGCATTCTTACCACCGATAGGTCCATGAAAAATAATAAGAAAACGCACAGTGCCGTAAAAAAATGGTGAGCCACAAAGTCGGATTTTTTTTTTATTTTCCGACAATCACCAGGGTAAATTTGGTCATTTGATTTTATACGGCATCTATGTCATACTATTTCAATACTGCTTCTAATCCATTATTCCGCAACGCCGTACAAAAATCATACGACAAGGGTAACAAATCGAGGGTTGCCACCCCCTCTCTTTCCGTGGTCCAGGGGGTGATTTGAAAAAGTACGGCTTAGGTTCCAAAACATTATCTAGCACTCAAAAGTACTTTTAAAAATAATGCCGTCAAAAAATGATTGTTCATTTGAATGTATATCAATAACTATCTTCATTTCATCGTATTCCTGATTTTTATAGCTGTAAAATCATTTGATCCTGTACGGAAACTTTTTTTTAACATTTTTTGTAAAATACAATTGTTACATAGTATTGCCGTTTAAAAGAAACCGTTCTAAAAAGAACTATAGAGAAATACAAAAACTGAAATTTTGCAAATTATTGTAAAAGTTTAAATATCATAGATTAATGAAATATAGCAGTTTTTTACGTTTTATCCCTTGTTTTAAATAGTATTAACATAGATAAATTAGGAAAAAATGATGCCGTACATTTTTATGCAGACCATATCTTTTAGGCTGATGAAAGTGACGCTACAATTTTAAGGGTACTTTATGGCCATCTGATACAGTACGGCATTAACATATTTTTGAAGAAAATAATTGATAATATGATAAAATCACTATGACGTCTAACTGAACTGAAACGGTGTGTATATTATGTCCAAGAATTGAAACTGTCAATCCCAGTATCAACAGTTTTATATACTTTTTGGTTTAATATATACTTCAAACATTATTGATACATACATATAATTGATTTGTTTCATGGTAATGATGTGAATAAATAAAACAATCATTTTTTAGAAAAATTCTATATATTTAATGATAATAATAAAAAAAAAATTCATTTTTTAGAAAAATTCGATAAATTTATTCAGTATCGGAATCAGTTGCTGAGTTGTCATCGGAATCAACGTCTTCATCGACGTCCGAATTATCTTCTCTATTATTTTCTGAAACATAAATATGTATTTGTCAAAATCAAAGTCTTACGTACAAATTAAAGATGTAAAGATTTATTTACCTATGACGTCATCATCTTCTTCGCCTGATTCCTCATCCGGTTCCGTTATGTCACAGACTTTATGGGAGCATTCCTCGCCGTGAAACCAATCGAAATCGTACCGACCGTCATTAACAACCCAACCATAGTTTATTGGAAACAAGATCGACGGTACTTGTTTGTAGGCATTACACCAAATCTGTGATATGTAGGTACTTCTCTTCAGATGTTGCTCCAACTCCCGGAAACAAGGGGGAAACGATGTTGCTTCCAATCTCATAGCTGTGTTTTTGAAAGCTTCATTACTACTTTTCGGCGTATAAGTCCTTTCAAATATGATACACCTTGCTTCGTATACAGTTTTTCTTGCTTTTACGTTGTATAAAACGCATACATATTCTTGCAGAACATTAAAAGTTTGTTCCATGAGTAGTGGATCTGCAACAAAAGTATTATGCCCCACCACGGTTTATTGTAATCAATTAAATGAAAAGGTAGATTTCAAACACACATCTACATAATTCAAAAAACTGTAAGCACAAATTCTTAAAATATTTTTTTTTCCACTTATTCATTTCTGAAATAAAAGCTCAAATTTTACAGGTGTCTGCTAACTTCAGTGTCATGAGTACTTCTCAAAAATATGTTGTATTTTAGAATTATCAGTGACAACATAACTATATTTTGGTATAAATCGATAGTATACAAACCCATATTTAACATAGTTTGTAACTAGGAACCTAGAATCACGAAAAGACTATGAAAATTAGTACAAATAAACTATTTAAATGCCGTATAAAAAAATTTCACCTTACATTTCGTTATATGAATTTTTTTTTTTTGATTTTTTCTTTTTTAGTTTTTTTTTCCCCTTTGGACCAACGAAAATGTACGGCATATGAAAAAATATTATCTATGCATAAAATACTTTCAAAATAAATTTATTTCATGTTGTGTCAAATCACTCCCTGGACCACGGAAAGAGAGGGGGTGGCAACCCTCGATTTGTTACCTTTGTCGCATGATTTTTGTACGGCGTTGCGGAATAATGGATTAGAAGCAGTATTGAAATAGTATGACATAGATGCCGTATAAAATCAAATGACCAAATTTACCCTGGTGATTGTTGGAAAATAAAAAAAAAAATCCGACTTTGTGGCTCACCATTTTTTTACGGCACTGTGCGTTTTCTTATTATTTTTCATGGACCTATCGGTGGTAAGAATGTCGTACAAAAATATGTGACCAAAATGTACTCACTCTACCTGTACTTTCGAATTCTCACCTGCACTCAGTTGAACAGCTTACAAGTGACGGCATGGTGCTGAATCTTATTATTTTATGCTCTTATATCGTTCTAGATAGGTCACCTGGTGGTTCAAATGACCCATAATTTTTACAGCATGGGCCAGTAGTCTATTTACCATACCGACTATTTCTAATTGCTGGTTCAAACATACTAGGTGCGTTTTTTTTATGCTAGTATATAGTACAGTAAAAATATCCCTTGGGGAACAACAACAAATCATTTTAGTGTCGTAATTTTCCACAGTAAAAACAGGGTTGGCATTGCTGTGGATTAATAGTTTCCAGCTTTGAAAATAAGATGGCACCACCATTGATTTCAGTTCATCAAAGCTTTTCGAAAGGACGTGTTAAAAAAAAATGTAGTATTTGCAAAGAAATTTTTCTCTCGATTAAAAATTAAAGAAATAAAAACTATATTCATATTGAATTTTCGCCGTTTTTCACCTGGTGGTGTTCTTAACACAGAATTTTGCACTAGTTCTATTTGCTGAAGCTAATAGCTTTCCTCATGGAATTATTTGTTTAAAAAATATAGCCCAATGCAAGCAAAATACAAATCAAACAAACAAACAAAGCAGTAGAAAATGATCGAAAGGGAAATATATATGTATGTATGACAATCAAACATTCTCCAATAGAAATTCATGTTTGAGACTAGCAGTACGTGTTTCAACTGAATATTTGGGTTGTGCTTATTTACGCGGCAATATTATGGTTCAATTTCATGGTTTTGTAAATATTTAGAATCAACTTATTTTCTTTCTTAATTTATCGAAAAGACTGGTCAATAGCGTAAAATTGCTTTACCACAGATTTGGATAAAAAACAAATTGATTCTGTTTGCCAATGGAAAATCTCATCAAAGATTAGTTTTTAAAATCTTTTTACATACTCCCCGAACATAACCGAAAGTTTTTTCAACAGAACAGCTGGCTTTGACATAGAGCTTTCTTCACTGCTGGACGATGCCTCTAAACTGTAAAATAGAGCTGTAAGAGAGAATCTGATGTATGGAAAATAAAATAAAAGCACAAACGCATACCTGGCTTTGTATCGGTATTCATTTGATAGAACAAATAACGAAACAAACCTGGTATGAGTTTGATTTTGTTTCATCTTAAATTTCACAGAGAGCTTTGGTAACAGCAAGCTTTGACGTTGAGCACCATCTTGTTGCTGAATATATAACTGAAAATACTGTGGTTAGATCGTTTTAACTGGAATGCTGTACTATATACTAGATTACTAGCATGAAAAAAAACTCACCTACTGTAGAAATTCTTAAAATACTTCATAAAATCAGTTTCATTATTTTGCTCTACAAAAGTTTCTAAAAGAATTATAATATCAAAACTATTTATGTAATTAAAGAAATCAGGTTGCAAAAGTTTATTTTTTAGACCTGAGATGTTATAAGCGCATATTTTAAAATTTTGAAAAACATTACTTGTAGGGTGGACGGCAGAGATTTCCCATTGTGTTGCCCATTGACATATTATATATGGACTGCTAGTTGGCTCCTTAAAAGTGAAGCCAGCGATAAGCGACAGTGCTGCATCTTGGTTCAACTGGTTGTCGAATCTAGAACTAAACTAACACTTGTGTTTTTCGAGTTGTCAAACTGGCAGATGTTGTCTTGTCTTTTTTTGTTATTCTCGTGAAAACATAAGTGTTTTTATTGTTGTTTGCACAGCAAACTTTTAGATGGCACCTAATTCTTGGGAAAAAATTGTAATGTTGCCGTAAATGGCGGACAGGGGAACCAAGAGGGCTAGTGTCGCCTGGCTTCAATATCTTTGCCAGTCTTATATGGAGATTACACTCAACTAGCAGTCCATATATAATATGTCAATGGTGTTGCCATTATTGGAGCATCTGGAAGATGACTCATAGATGGCGTTTGCATCGGTAGGGAGATAAGTTGTTGCGTTCCCACGTTGATGTCAAAAAACTCCAATGATCTATCACCAAACAGCTGATTGATGAATGTCAACTCCGCTTGAGATTTTACACATAGTCCTAATGCAAATTTGTAAATAAAAGTGTGAGATCCGATTTGTATTTTATCGCCTTAGAGTTTTGGTTTATAACGCTAAGCATTCGTTTGATTTCAATGACAGTTTGTCTCTTTTTACGGAAAAGAAGCGATTGCTCGCGGAAAATGCTTATCCCAGTGTTTTTAAGTTGAAGAGCCGAATAAATGATTTTGTTTGTTGTCTCTGTCGAAGAAAGTTCCATTATGACAGTTCCGCGTTTTGTGTTGTTGTTGCGAATTTCACGGGATTTCTTTACCTCGAAAAGATCACTTTCGTTTAGCCTGAGAAGCCCCTTGCAAGTATGTATCGCCACTTGAGTTGCACCGGTTTCTGCGTTTAAAGGGAGGTGAACTACTAGATATACTGCTCTCATTTTGCTTTCGTGAAATACTTTCTAGCTGACTTTCCAGAAGCTCATATCGCTCGGACATCAAATTAAATTGATGGTTCAGTTGATTGTTAGCGGTTTTCAGCGAGATCAGTTCAGCCCAAATTCCTTTCAGATCGTCCTTTGAGGCAAGGTTTTTTAACTTTTCGGATAAGATATCGTCGAGAATTTCTTTAAGTTCAGTAATAGAGACTAGTTTATCCATGCTTGGCACAAAAGATTTCTTACGGTTAATATCCAGTTCGGGAGATGTGTCTCTTAAATTGCGCTCGTTTTGGTTGCTTTGAATAAGGAATGAAAAAGTTTCTTTGTCTAACAGTTGGACAGAGCTTGTAACTTGGACACAACAATTAAGTGAAAATAAACTAAACCTTTAAAGCAACACTTATTTATGACTTTTCTTAAGATTTATTTGATTTTAGCTTATAATTTGATGAAAAAACTCGGGAGCTTAAAAATTTTAACACTTCACCTTTGACAGTTGAAATGTCAATCTTCCACTTTGAAATCATTCAAACATTCGAACCATTTTCCTCGAATAAGGCAATAATCTACAGTAGAACAAGACTTTCCTGTTATAAATGTAAAGTGCCCTTGTTTATCGCTTTCGGATCTACCGTTCAACATTGTAAGGCCAACTGTTTCACATATTTCAATGAATCTTTTCCCCTTACTATCTAAATGCAAGTCCGAAGCTGACCTGAGTGTTCCAAATGAAAACGTGGTAAAGTTTGATCCAATCTGTAGCAGCTGTGAAAAATAGCCGAGTTTCATTAGGCATTCATACTCACTTCAACAAAACATTGCAAAAATCGCTCATGGAAAAACAACAACTCAAAAGTGAACAACGTAAGTGGACAAAAATAACTCACTTGCAGAAGTGAACAACAGGGATAAAGTTGTATAAAGTTGTGTAAGTGAGTACAGCGTTTTATTCAGCACCTAAGTGGAATGAATATAAAAATTCTCAATAAAACTCGGCTAACAAAATTCACTGCATGTGAGTGCATGAGTGCGAATTCTATAAGTTCGGTGTAATCCGAACATAGTTTGCAACTTAGAAGGGTACGGCAACATCTAACTGATGAGCCCATTGCCGTACCTGTCCGAAACGTAAATAGGAATTGAGGTTGACCTACAGCTACACGATCCTTCAACATTTCTATTAACAAATTTCTTTCTTTTTAGAATTTATATTTCTAATCAAATTGTCAACTCCAGGACAAAAAAACACGACAATAACAAAAAATTTTTTGTTATTGTTTAAAATTAATCACGAGATCCGTTCGGAGAAATCCCCGAATGAAAAATCACGATACGAATCCCGGAAAAAAGCAATCACAAGATCAGAAGGGATTCTAAAAAAGCATTGCCTGATTGAAAAAATTAGTGTCCATTTTCGAAGTCAGCTGTCCTATGTCAAAATAAATACTCGAAGCAATAGAAACAAAAATCCATAAACTTAAAAATTACTTACTTACTTAGTTGGAAAGAGTTATTCTCCGTTTGATCTCCGCACTGATGTTGTCCGTGTCTATAGCGGATCCTAGGTAGACGAAGTCCTGTACTGTGAAATCATTATCGTTATCCGAGGCTGTTTGTTGTTTCGGAACTGGTTTTTTTTTTACGTGGTTGGGTAGTTAACCCTACGCGCAACCCCCAACCTGGAGGCCCAGGTCCTTTTGGATCCCTTCGGACATAAAGGGCTGGAATATCCAGTGTCAGTACCCTGCTGCAGGGGTGTGAGTGCTGCCGTTGGCTCACCAGGAGCTCATCCGCCACCATCTCTACTTCAATACCCTGTCCTAGTATTGAAAGACCCTGAAAGACCTTTAAGCCAAATATGTTGGAGTAGCTCCTTCAGGGTTTTCTGCTTTTTGACTGCTGAAGTCCACCGTTGATTCTGTCCTTCGAATTCATCCGCTGGGACATTTACACGAAAGCTCTCGTAGACCACTGAGATTCGTGCAGTCAGTCATTGTTCGCAGAGCAATTATAGTGTTGATCACAATTCTTTTGTTCCGCATTCCTTTGTCAACACTCGCACTTACTAGTTTAGCAGGTCAGCTCTGGACGGAGCATCCCAGGTTCCAGTGGATACCGCTTGGAGGTATAGTAAGAACAATTGACGTGTACTATAAGTTGCAGCATCTGGGCGCCGCCAAGTTGGCACCAGTCAGAGCTTACCCGAATAGTACAACGCCCATCCACCAAACTTAAAAATAAATCCCTTAACTTTTCCCAAACACATTTTTTAACCAATTTTTATTTTCTAGTAAAAATTCATTTATTTGCACTTTTTGTGATTAAAATAAGTTATAATAGATCTGTATCAATGATCAAATCTTAAATATTATATGAAATAAACAATTTTACTGTCGAATATAATCAAATATTTTCTTCATCAAGTTATAAACTCCCAAAAGAGGATTTTTGTTACGTGGTCCCAGAGTAGGTACTTTCCAGTCTGTCAAATACAAATTCATTCGTTTAACAAACCATAAAATAATTTGTGAAATCCCAGTTTTTTCACAGATAAAATTCAAGTGTTGTTTTGAGTGGTAACAGATAAAAAAGTAATCTAATAATCTTACGACTACTATTTAAACACTCCAAATATGTCAATTGCTTAAATTCGGAAACGGGCATAACGAAGACAGTCATTTGAAAAAATGTAAGTTCTTTTGGAAATAATTTTATTCATTGATATGTGTGTAGCTATGTAACCGATGTTAGGGTGAAAACAACAATCAAACAACAGGCTATATGAAATGTTATCCTGTAATCCAGACATAGCAAAAGGATACGCCAAACGTCCAAAAGAGGAAGTTATTTAAAAGTTACTGTTTCAATCACTATGGAAGACCTTATCCGTAACATTAGAACCATCGATGTTAATAAAGGTAGTGGTTTCGATGGCACTCCTCCTTTGTTTTTAAGAAAGACCGCTGAAACTATTTCGAAGCCCTAGCTTCAACTTTTCAACCAATCTTTGTCTAATGGGCTATTTCCTAATACGTGGCGTAACTCGTTTCTAACGCCAATATTTAAAAACGGATACAGATACAACATCAAAAATCATCGAGGTATTGCAATCCTGTCAGCTATTCCCAAATTATTTGAGAAACTGCTAACTGACAAGCTGAACGTGGAGCTGATTTCAGTCTTAACCGAGCATCAACATGGCTTTCTTAAAGGTAGATCTACAACTACCAATTTAGCAGATTATACTTCAGTCATTCTTTTAGAAATGGAAAAAAGGGAACCAGGTTGATGCTATAGTACTGACTTCAGCAAAGCTTTAGACAAAGTTGGTCAATCTGCTTATTTTTAAATTAAAAAAAAAGGCATTCATGACACCTTATTATTGTGGATCCAATCGTTAATGTCTTGTCACGTCAAATTAATGTAACTTGTGGTGTACCCCAAGGTAACCATCATGGCTCACTTTTATTTCTCCTTTTTATAAATGACTTGCTCTTACTGTTTAAGGGTTGTAGATTTCTGATATATGCCGACGATCTAAAGCTGTTTCATACGCAATTATTGCAGCAATGTTTAATCAACCTAGTTAAGTGGTGTAAAGCTAACAGAATGATGTTAAATGTGGAGAAATGCAATATAATTTCATTTTTAAGAAAACATTTGCAATAAATTTTGCCTACTCCACAGACGGACAAAAGTTAGTAAGAATTGACGTAGTAAAAGACTTAAGAGTTTTAATTGACAGAAAGCTAACTTTTAAACATCATATTGATAAATTTCATTCCAAGAGTATGGCTATGCTTGGTTTCGTTAAGCGAAGATCCCAGAAATTTAGTGATCCCTACATCACTAAAGCTATATATCTATTGTTCATTGGTCCGGGCACTGTTAGAGTACTGTAGTGTAATATGGTCTCCGTTGTATGTTGTTGATATAAAGAAACATGAATCTGTCCAAAAGCAATTTTTGTTGTTCGCCTTGAGAGGTATTGGATGGAACCCTGACAGTTTTGTATTACCTCGTTATTCACATCGATTAAATCTTATTAATGTGTGCAGCCTTGTAAATCGTAGAGAGTTGTCCAAAGCTTTATTTGCGTTCGATCTTTAAAATGGAAATATTAACTCACCATTTTTGTGTTCCAAAATATCTGTAAATCCTAACGTTCGTATTTTGAGGCAACTCAAGGACTAATTATGCTTCTCAAGAATGTCTCAATAGATGTTCAAAAACATTAAATAAATATTTTGACTTGTTCAATGTAAATATGAATAGAGAAAACTTTCGGAGAAAAATCCTAAATAGAATGATGTTTGAAGACTCTTCTTAACTTTCTTTTGCATATAAAATCTTTTATATAGCAAATCCGTTTTATTAATGAAAAAAAAATTGTTTTTATACTGTGCTGAAAAGGTAAAGGTAAAGGCTCTTAAGTCCATTTTAAAGTTTATCAGAAAACGAACTCTTAACTTTCAATCTCTATTTAAAAACATAGTTTAGCGCTTAGGCAATTTTAAATATGGTCATAACTTTCTTTTTTGTAAAGATAGGTCATTAGGAGTAAGATAAAAACTTAGGTTATGTTAACAGCAGTATTTATGAAATGAATGAAAAATAGCTAAAAACACTTAAGTCGACTTAAGAGCTTTTACCTTTACAATACGTAGTACAACAAATGTATTTTATTCTATTTTCTATGTAGTGCAATCATTGTTTTTTTGTAATTAATGTTGTCTTACTTTGGCAAAATAAACTAAACTAAACTAATGACCTCTTGGAGGTAATAAAAACAGAGTTGAATCTACAGATGCAGGAATTTAGAGAAAAGTTAGTTGGTAAACTAAAGTTATTTGAAGTTTCCATTGAATGAAAAGGTCGAAAAGCTTTTCAAATTACATACATTTTTTTCTTTAACTAGCTGAGCCACCCGGCGTTACTCGGGTCTGTATTTTTAAGGTACCCGTTATCGTTTTTCCGCTTAAGAGGGAACTTAAAAAATAAATAGGGTGGCGCTATAGAGTGAGGCGCCCCTGGGCCTAGCGCATTTCTCACAACCATCCCTTGTGAGGGAATGGAGGGAATGGTGGATAAGTGGGAACTTGGGGATGAAAAATAATCGTTTTTACTTTGGGATTATGTGACATCCCAATGACAAAAGAAATTTTGAAATCAGTCCAATAGTTTCTAAGTTTCCGTTCCGAACCCCGTTGCTGTGGGAATCTTTCGTTACCGTGGAAATTTGTGAAATATAAGTCTATGTCACTGAGGAATAATGTAACATCCTTGAGTTGAAAGAATTTTTGAAATCGGTCAAGTAACTTTATGGTTCTTGTTCTCGTTCCCGTTTCTGTTGCCGTGGGATTATAGGGATCAAACCTTGACAGGAACCATTCATAAGTCATTGTTACTGAGGGATGAATGTAACATCCAAGAGTTGAAAGAACTTTTGAAATCAGTCAAGTAACTTTAAGGTTTCGGTTCTAGTTCCCGTTTCTGTTCCCGTGGGATTATAGGGATGAAATATAATCTAAGTTACTTATGAGGGGAATAATGTAGCACCCCTAATGCTGGAATCGTTTTAGAAACCGGTCTAGTGGTTTCTAAGTTTCCGTTTCCAAACCCGTTCCTGTGGGAATATCCGCGCAATTTTTTAAATTTTTTATTTCATAAGAACCTTCTCCTCACAATAACAAACACAACAAAAAAAGAATTGGCCAAATTGGTCCAGGCGTTGTTGAGTTATGCGCTTACCAACACATTTTGCGATTCATTTTTATATATAAGATAAGATTAGCGAAATAATTTTTGTTTCTGTTGTTTTTTCTAAAGTAGAATTATATTGTGTAAATTTGTTTTATACAAATGTGTTTTTTTATATTTTAACAAATGGATGTTACCTCTACGCTCTACGAAAGAAGAAACTTGTCTACCTTGACAGCATATTTCAAGTTTTTCGGGGCTGGTGATACCAAATTCTACGAGTTTCCAATTTCGTAGCTGGTTTTTCCACTACGAAGGGAACTAGTAATAGATTTTTCGGGATTCGTAGACATTTTTCGATTACGATGGAATCTGTTATAGGGCTGAATAAGTAAGTATGTATGTGTCGATGGGAAGAATTTAGTAAAAACTCACCGCTAATTATCGATAGCATGCGAATAAAGTTTAGTAGATTTCAGTTTCAATTTTAAACAACACAAAACTAGTTAATTTTTGGGAGACTTTAAAAAGGTGGACTTGTTTGCACTCACACTCACTTTCTTTATTTTTTTGCTGAGTACCAGCAGAAGAAAAACAAAAAAAGTAAACAGGGTTATGAGAGCTCTCACCCAAAACTATCTCTCGTCAGAGCTGAGAACAAGAAAAATCGCAAAAATATTAATAATTTTATCAATATCACAAAAAAATGTTTTTCTTCGCGGGTATCGCCTTTCGAGAAGTATTGACTAGTCATCTGAGAGTTATTCCACATTGCCATGAAAAATGTCTTTTAGCTTAGCATTTTGTAATGGGCATACTGTTTCAGATTCTGCGGAAATGCGTTAGTCCGCGCTTTGTTGCCTTGCTGATACATCGTTTATTTATTTAAAATTTCGGAAATATTGCTTTTGACTAGACTTCAAAGCAACTCTTTTTTAAAATTTTTATTCGAAGCTATGTTCTCTCAATAAAATGTGTACATTTATTTACTGATGTGTCTACTAGAGGGTGGCTGTAAAAATTTGACTGTGTCGGGACGAAAGTGTCGACTCATGAAAGTATTGCTAGCAACGAAATCCGATATGATTGAATCTCTTTATGCAACAATGATCAAAATTTTCTTTGATACCTTCGTAAATTGCATCGTTTTATCTGGCAAAACTTTCTCCAACCAACCACCACACCAACCACATACTCGTACCGAGTCCGTAAACAATAAAATACTAATGCTTCATATCCCTCGAAATACTGTTTCACTATCACATCTTTCAGATAGTGCACTATCAGCCCATTCTTGCAAAGAAATGAATCTCTCTCAAAAAACTAAACCAAACTCTAATGTAAAAGTTTTTACGAAACGATTTTTTGTTCACGAAAAACTTCAATGGATGTTACTTTAGGGTTGAAAAATGCACGCAAGAGCGAAAGAAGGATGTGCCAACCTCTTGCACTCATAGCGTACGTCACAGGAAACCAAAGTGTGGGCGGCAAATGGAATGCAAAACCTGAGGAATATCCCTGCATAAGTTAGTTCGACGCCAAAGCGTTGCGTCTCCGCCGCCGCGCCATATTCGTTGTCGTCGTAGTCATAGTTGATTTCGCATTCTTGTTCGGAAGGAAAAGTTTTACAAATGAGAAAGGGTTGCTTTCACCATCTTTTGCGCTTTCCTTCTACTTTTATTTTGTTTTTGTTTTTTGATTTTGTGGGGTTTCTTTTTTCTAGATTTGGTAAACCGTTTAAGATTCAAACAGCACCTAGGAGGGTAAAGCACATTACAAGCTCGACAGGAACACAGGAGAAACTTTAAACATCGAACAAAGATATAAATTATAGTTTGTGTGATACCTTTGGCACTTTTTGTTTCTGGACGCATCAGGAAAAGATCATTGGCGCCAAACCCGGTGACTCCGGTGGTATTCTAATGGATTATATAATAACAATTTTAGTCTCCGAACTTTTATCCAACACGTAAAGGAGGGAGCTTTGAGAAGGAATCAGACGACGAAGGTAATAATTATGACGATGATGATAATGATGATGAGAACGATGCTGGTGGCGAGACCATATATTATCCGCTTGAAGATGGAAATTTCCATCATCAAAGAGAACATCGGATAACTGTCTGATTGGAACAAAACTCTGAATAGAGTTATTTTAAGAAGGAAACAACACAAGAACAACCTTAATACTCCTTTAGATTTAAGTTTTTTTTCCGAAATCAGTGATGTGCTATTTAATGATTGAACTTTCGCGCGATAAGAAAGAATTTTACATTACCAATTTATCTGCCTTCAAGAGGTTCGCAACCCTACTTTAGCCAAAACGGCCCTCAATAAATCGAATGATGGACTATAAACGAAATGTCAAATGAACGTTTTTATCTGCATCTAATCGGTCTTGTTTGTGAATTGATATTTCTGTGCCACAATTACGTGCAAACTATTTTCAAAACTCCAATCGACAAAACTGGTTGTTTAAGGAATAAAGTTGAATGGCTAGGCTTGTTTCGCTGGTTTAATGGTTATTTTGCTCCCAGATATTCATGAGCAATAAAGTTTTATTCCTGTTGGAGTGTTAAGGGGAGATTTTTTTGGTCCATCACAAGGGAAATTTAGCTCCTTATAGCCTTGTACACACATACAGTAAAAATTAAAACCCGAGTTGGATGATTGAGAAAATCACAGAATTTATTTCTTAAATATAATTATCTTATGTACAAAATTTTTATTCCTACAAACATACATATGTATGTACAAACATACATGTTTCTATGAACATAATCTCAAAATCTCGTGACACAGTGTACACGGGCACATAGAACTCATCGAATAGTCTCGACCTGTTTTAATGAAATTTTATTTGTATATTCGGTATAGGTATGAGAATATAAGGTGGTAAGGTATTTTTAACCCTGCTTCCCCTAGCTCCACTTTTTTTTTTGAAGATTTTAAAGGGTGTTTGTTTTGGAATATCAGCGTAGATGAATTGAAGTCACACCACCACTGGGTACCCCTAGGCTGCAGCAACAAGAAATAACACCGTTCAGCGAAGAAGATCTCAAAAGTGCACCAAACGCGCTGAAAAAAAGCGCCAGGCCAAATGGCACACCGGTGGAAGCATTGAAACAAATAGCGCAATGCTGTCCCCAACTACTTCTAAAAATGTACAACAGCTGTCTAGCTGAACGAATATTTCTTAAGTGTTGGAAAAAGCAACGTCTTGTACCTACCTAGCAGCAAAAATATGGGAAACCCGGACTCTCCATCCGCATACAGGCCTCTGGCCATGCTGGACACAGCAGGCAAACTCCTAGAAAAGCTATTGCAACCACGACTTATAGCCGCAATTCAAAGAATGAGAGACTTGTCTGAAATATAATTTGGCTTTAGGAAAGGGCGGCTCTACAATAGGAGCAATAAAAGAAGTAGTAAGGGCTGTCGAAAATGCTCAACAAGGGAGCCAAAGCACCAGACCCCTGGAACATCTCTTACGATGACATTCTCTGTATGGAAATGCCCGAAGGCTGCTTTCTACTTGGATATGCTGATGAGTTGCTGCGGTGATAACTGCAAGGGACACCGAAAGTGCACAGAGAAAATTGAACCAAGTGCTGCGAAGGGCAAATTTGATGGAGGAACATGGGCTGTCCCTGGCTACTGAGAAGACTGAAATAGTACTTCTAACAAAAAAAAAACGAATTCCCACGGCTATCGACTTCCAACTTAAGGCCTCAGCCCATAGAATCAGTTGCGTCCGTTCGCTGCCGGATTCACCTGACAGCTGTGAGTTTTGCCGGACACAACGGATTGGGGTGACCCATAGAATCCGTTGCGGTGTCTCAACTCAACAAGACCACTCATGTTAGCAGAAGAGAAAATTTCAAATTGGTTCTTAATGCGCATGTCATCAAAGAGAAAATTTCAAATTGGTTCTTACTGCGCATGTCTCTCTTCTGCCGGACGCAAAAAGTTAAAAGTTGGGCTACTTTTTGCGTTGCGTCCGTTGCATCCGATGCTTATGGGTCACCTCTCATAAGATCGTGTGTATTTAATCGAGCTGTCAGTTGAATCCGAGAGCGAACGGACGCAACGGATTCTATGGGCTGAGGCCTTTATAAAAAGCAAATTCGTAGTAAAATACCTGGGAATAAGGCTCGACACAAAAGTGAGCTTTTGGGGCCAGATACGGACGGCTGCTGAACGCGCATCCAAGGTTACAAGCCACCTGTCTAGGTTGATGGCAAATGTAGGTGGACCGTCCGCGGGCAAACGGAGACTTCTTCTGGCAACAACACACATTCAATTCTGCTGTACGGAAGCGAGACTTGGGCTGAAGCAGGAAGCACTAAAACAGGAAAAGCACAGGAATATCATCGATACAGAGGCGCGGTGCCTTGTGAATAGCGAGGGCGTACCGCGCTATGTCTGAGTAGTTGCAAATGTCGTACCAATTGACCTCCTCGCAACACAAAGAAGATACATTCATGAAAAGACAGCGGAAATTACCGTGCAAGTGGAAAACACGGAAGCGAAAGCGATCACACCGCAGAAGTGGCAAGAACTCTGGGAGTCGGAAAGCAGAGAGTGATCGACTGCTAGGCTGATCGGACACCTAAGCAAATGGAGTAACCGGAAACACGGCGAAGTGAACTACCACATCACCCAGTTCCTCACCGAACACGAGTAATTGTCCATTGCCATTTGCAACGGAGAAACGATGCAAAAATACCATCTTGGAGCAGCCACAGTCTATACATATATATACAGTGCCGATCAGCTATCAATCGCGACAACACGCGCTGCGAAAGTGTCCGACTAAATTTACCTATACTCTTTTCCCTACATAAAAAAAAAAAAAAAAAAAAAAAAAACAATAGAAATAAACATTAAAACATACCATCCAAGCCATCAAAATCAATACTCAAAAAATTTCCCTGCCGCGCCGAATAATAAAATTACTTCTGTGCTGTGTAATAAATTTATTCAGTGCTGTGTGCCACCCAATAATAAAACAAAAAAACAAAAAAAAAAATCAATAATAGACTTAACACTGAGTGCATTACCTTCATCATCTCCTTATCATCTCCTCTCCCACACCACTCGCATAGTGTCGTTGGCTGCACACATTTCTTCTGTTCGATCTTATCGTATCGAGGCAGTGTGTGCAGGCAATGAGGCTGTGAGTTTGTCAGATGAATAGTCAATCAACGGTGTTGATCCCGTTGGTGAATTAAAATCAGGTTGCTGGCTGGGCATAACACCGCTAGTAACTTGTTTTTGGTTTTCCAATTAGATCTCCACTTGTTGATTGAACTTAGATTTAGCGTCTGCGATTGATACTTTGTTTTGTGTTTTTTTGTGAATGGTAATGTCGGGTAAATTTCGGGTCGATTTTAGCAACATAAGGGGGCTAAGATCGAATTTCTTTGCTGTGTACGCTCACACTGCAAAATGCAGGCCAGCTGTTTTGGCACTAAGTGAAACACAGGTGGGTGTTGGTTCTGATCCCTCAGAATTCAACCTGCCTGGATATAGCTTAGTGCCACTATTCTTTTCCTCCCATGGCCTCGCCGTATATGTTAGACATGATATTGTTTACCAACTTCTACCACAATACGGCCTCTGTTCTAATACGAACTTTAATTTCATGTGGTTAAAATTCACCGTCCGTAAGCAAATCATTCATTATTGTTTCATTTATAGAAGCCCCAATTTAGATAGCAATTCAACCTCTAACGAGTTTGATGCGCTATCTGAGTCCATAATAAGAATTGTCTCCCTGTATCCTCACACTGAAATCGCAATTGCGGGTGATTTCAATGTACACAATTCTGGTTGGCTTCGACATTCTGGCCAGACAACACCCGGAGGAAAATATGTTGAGATTTTCGCTGAGTTTAACGAACTAACTCAACTTGTTGATGAGCCCACTCGGGTTCCAGATATTGAAGGCCAAGCGGCCAACACTCTTGACCTATTTCTCACTTCTCATCCCGAAAAATACAGGGTTGTAGTATCATCTCCTTTAGGCAAATCGGACCATTGTGTCATATCGGTAGATTTTTCATTTTCCGTCACGGTAAAAAAAGATAAAGTCCCCAAAAGAACTGTGTGGCAATACGAGAAAGCCAATTGGGACGGCCTGAATAATTTCTTTCGAAATTTCAATTGGTCATTGTGCTTTCTCGACGGAAACGTTGATGCATCAGCTGATATGATATCTAACGTAACTCTCAACGGCATGAGAAATTTTGTTCCTCACAGAACATAAAGTATCATCCCCAAAGAAAACTCGTGGTTTGATTCAAGCTGTAAAGAGGCGATTAGGGATAGAGAAAGAAGTTTTCGAACATTTAAAGATAACCCAACTGTATAAAACCGAAATTTGTTCAAACGGGCCAGAAATATCTGTAATGCTCAAATACAAAAGGCTAAGTTTTTACATGACCAAAAGGTAAGGCAAAAAATACTGTTGTGTCCAAAAGGAAGTAAAAACTTTTGGTCTTTTGTCAAGAACATTAAGAACTCGACCACGTCATCGGTCCCAACGCTCGTCTTCAATGACTCTCCGTATGTCAGCTCCATCGACAAAGCCAATTTGCTGGCAGCTCAATTTGCTACCAATTCGACACTTCCTCATAGCATATTGGCTCCACCTGAGCTCGAGTCTGCAAATTCTTTGATGAAGCAGATATTTTTTCGAACTCGCTCGGTTGCGAGAGTCCTTAAAGATCTCAACATACATAAATCCGCTGGTCCAGATGGTATCCCCGTCGTTATTCTGAAGAGGTGTTCTTCTACGCTGGCAAAACCACTGCGTAAACTTTTCCATCTTTCCTATTCTGCTGGGATTTTTCCGAGCAGATGGAAAACTGCATTTGTCCAGCCGGTCCCTAAAAAAGGCGAATCTTCCTCCCCTTCCAATTACCGTCCAATTGCACTAACGTCCCTTCTTTCCAAGGTCATGGAAACGTTGATAAACCGTCAACTTATGAAATATCTTGAAGAGCGAAAGCTTCTTAATGACCGTCAGTACGGCTTTCGTAGCAAACGGTCCACTGGTGATTTGATGGCTTATCTCACCGAAAAGTGGAACCAATCTTTACATTGTTTTGGAGAAAGTAAGATTATTGCGCTTGGTATTTCTAAAGCATTTGATAGAGTTTGGCATCAGGCTCTTTTATCGAAAATGCGTGCTTTTGGTATCGATGAGTCTCTTCTTCGTTGGATTGGAAATTACCTTTCCGACCGTTCAATACAAGTTGTGTTGGATGGCTTCAAGTCTGATACCCACTTCATAAATGCTGGTGTGCCCCAGGGCTCCGTTTTGTCTCCGACTCTCTTCCTCATTTTCATTAATGATCTCTTGTCTGAAACTTCTAATCCTCTTAACTGTTTTGCTGACGACTCGACCCTCAGCTTTTCATATTCGTTTCCAAATTCACGTCCCTGCTCTTCGGATGTGGAATTGGAACGGTTGCGTATGATAAGCTCATTGAATTCTGACCTTGACAGCATTGTTGCATGGGGTCTTATGAACCGAGTAGAATTCAATGCTTCGAAAACTCAATGCTGTCTCTTGTCGTTGAAGCTTAACATTCCCCCATTGCCATTATCCATGAATGGTACCTGCATCGAAGAAACCGAAAAGCTGTCAGTACTTGGTATGTGTGTAAACGATGATCTTCGTTGGAATGACCACATATTTGAAGTCGCCAAAAACGCTGCTAAATGCTTAGGTTTCTTGAGACGATGCAGGAAGTTCTTCACCCCTTCTGATCTGGCTACAATTTATAAGGCCTTCATCCGCCCAAAACTGGAGTATAACTGCCATATCTGGTCAGGTGCTGCTCAAACATCTTTGCACCTGCTTGATAGGGTACAAAATAGAGCGTTAAAATTGATAGGTGATAGTTCAATCGTAGAATCGATTGATTCTCTTGAACATCGTCGAAAAGTCACCTGTCTCTCTCTCTTTTATCGCTTTTTTTACAAACAGTGCTCTAGTGAAATAGCCAGTTGCATTCCTCCCCTGAAACAATTTAGCCGCAACACCCGACTTGCTAGGAATGCTCATCAGTTTTACCTTGAGCCCAACTTCGGACGTACAGTCAAGTATAGAGATTCGTATTTCAGTCGCACCACCCGAATGTGGAATGCATTACGATTCACAAAGATTCAAAAGCAACGTGCATCGGTGTCTCCTATTAAACCCTCTCCTACTTTCCTAAATGCTCGCACTGTGTTATATAACATTATAAGGGTAGTCATAACCCCTTGATGTGCGCGCTAATTATAAAAAAAAAAAAAAAAAAAAATATATGCTTTATATATTTATAAATTTTTTTTTTTTGAGTTGGTTTTGTTTGTATTTTTTCTTTTTTTTTTTTTGATTTTCGATGCAACATTAATTTTTATAGTTTTTTTGGGATTATTAATATTTAATTTTTTTTTTTTTGATTTTTAAGTTTTTTACTTTTTGGTTGCCACTGTGCCCACCCCCTATACCCTAAGACTTACACTCTAAACCTTTGCAAGCCCGTCATTGGTGACTTGCTATCAATATCGTTTGCAATTTGTTGCTCCGACAACCACTAGAAATGTTTTGGCGTTTTAATATTGTCCCGTCTATCGCGATCTGAAACCGTACTACTGTACCGGAGGAGCTCTTCAACGTCTCCTTCTACTGCGGCGACGTCTTGGTTGTAAGGGAGCCATCGTTCCACGGACTAATGGCAGACGTGGTTGATTAGCGGTACCGCCAATCTGTCCTGCCTGAATCAAACCTATCATGTCAAAATATATGAAAGCCTCCGGTGAGACAAATCCACTGAAACGTGTTCTCTCCATATATTCTATGTTGGGGTAGTAAGCCCCAAATATCAGGCCATTGTTTGAAGACATCGCTCTTGCAGTGTGACCATACGAGTCGGTTTTATCATGAAGTTCTCGATTCTGTTTATTTGAACCCCGTTACAAAGGACCCCATTATAGGATAGTATTTTCTGTACTCCGACTCTGGTGTTTTGTGCAATCCAAAACAGGTACGTATACACTGTCTCTCAAACACCCGAATCTTTTCCAATGGAGACGCTGTAACGTTGAACCACACAGGGCACCCATAGACAATCATTGGCCTTTTGAGGGCCATGTAGCAAATCACTTTCACACTGCTATCAAGTTGTCTTCTGTGAAACAGTCGCCTTGTCAGAGCAAAAGCTCCTCTAGCCCTGGCCAGAGCCGCATCCATATGTTTGTTAAAATATAAGTAGATACTGAGCTAGCCAGAGGCCGAGGTACTTGACTACTAATTTGCTTGGCAGTGTGTGGCCATGTAGATCAACGATCACCAGCTTTCGCCAGTTCTTTCTTGTATCCCATAAGGCCCGATCCAACGGGGTTCTAAACACAATTGTTTCCGATTTCTGAAAGTTGATTTTCAACTTCCAGTCATCGCAATATTGCTGAATCTAATCGAAGTCACACTACAAGATACTTCTTATGTCTTCGATCTTTGGACCTGTTCTTTACGCAATGAGGTCGTTAGCGTATGCTATAGCTTGGTAAAGAGAACCAATTAAATCGCCGGTGAAAATGCTAAACATAGCAGGCGAATTCACCCTGTTCCAGATCGTTCTGTATTTTAAAAGTTCTGGAAGAAGTTATATTGCAACTTTTGACAACAAACGTTCTACCATGAATGATTTCATTCAGAATATATAGCAGTGGTTTACTCATGCCATATGTGATCAACTTATAGAAAGACCGTCTAACCAAACGGTATCGAATGCCTTCTCCAAGTCAACCAGACATGCACGCGCACACTGCTTTTTAGATTTGTTCCAATGAATATCAGATACTAGTTTAGACGCGGCATAGAAACGTCTAGAATTTCTACTAGGATGTCAGCCCTCTAAAAACTAGATTTAGGTCGTGCCCTACAACCTAACACAACCCCTACCGTGAGTAGAACTTGAATATACTTTTGGGTAACAGTTCACACACCACACATCGATTAGAATACCTGTAAAATCTCTGGGCATTTACATCCATCCACCTTTTATGCTTTTACTTCAACTATGATAACCTCTGGTCGTAAACGTTACGGTTCTCGACTAAAATTACATTTCTACCGGTCACTTAAACGAATTTAACTCAAAACTACTCCAAACCATACAAAATTTTTAGTTAATAGATAATGAAACCCACTCGAAACCAACTGACAAATTTCGTGCTGAACTCACTATTTCCAATATTTTAGTGAATTTGTCGGTTTGAAGAGTAAAAAAGGAGTAGATCGCAAACAATTTAGAGCAGCTAAAGCGTTATTAATAGAAAATCAAAAATTTGCCTCAGAAGCTTGAAAAGTTGTGGTTGCTATGACTTCCTCTTTTTGTGTGTTTTCGACTAAAGTGGTCATAGAATCCGTTGCGTCCGTTTGCTGCCTTATTCAACTGACAGCTCGATGAAATACACACGTTCTTATGACAGGTGACCCATGAGCACCGAATGCAATGAACGCAACGGGACGAGTAGACCAACTTTCAATTTTTGCGTCGAGCGGTACACAAGCTGATGTCAAAACCGCCGATTACAACAATGTTGGAGAATTCAGACCTGATGCAGATGGTCATTATACGCTCATTTACTTGGTTTTGGCTGATAACCTTATCCCTGAGTTTACCTACAACGACAAACTCGCACCCAACTAACCGTTGTTTCTGTTGTTTATACAGGGTGTCCCGTAATTCGTTTTACATACTTTGGGATATGATTCTTGGTCATATTCTAAGAAAAGAATTGTTCTACAGTAAAGTCCGTTTCTCAAGTTTGACATCACTTTTTGACAATTTAAAAAAAGGCTAACTTTGGTGTACCCTGACCTTTGTTAAATTCGATATCTCTGTCGAAACTGATGATAGGAACCTAATCTTAGACTCAATTTTTTGTAGAAATAACAATCTTTAAGACTGTATTTAAGTTGAGCTTCCATAGGTTTAGGGTTGCCAGATTTTTAATTTTAAGTGGTGTTCAAATTTTCTTCCCAAAACAAAGTTTTGACTTTGAAGTCATTTTTTTGGAGAAAAGGCCTGATAAACATAGAGTTTCTTTATTTTTTACAGATGAACAAAACAATAATAAAGAAAAAACTCAGCATTAAGTTAGCTCAAAAACCCATACATTTTATGATACTAAGAAAAATACGAAATGGGAAAAATAAAAAAAAGTTCTTGCTTTGAGGTTTGTTTGAATAAAACAATAATATGATCACTTTTAGTAGTTTTTTTTATGTATTTAATACAAATACAATTATAACAAGTGCTCAAAGCCCCATCCATCGTTTTGAATCCATGCCAGAGCCCGTTTTTGGATTTCATTGTGGGTGTTTGCTGTCGATAACTCTTGTCTTACTTGTAGTCTTGTAATCTTTGAAACTGTATTTAAATTTGACTCCTATAGGCTAAGGGTTGCCAGATTTTCAGTTAGTATAAAGTTCCTGGTATCCTTTGTTGTGCTTTTCTTCAATTTCCATTTAAAAACTCATATAAGAAAAAAAATGTCTGCGTATTCTTCTCTCGTAAGTGAAAGCATTTCAAAAAACTCTCTGATCAAACTGCAATCGTGACTTAATTTGACAAACTAATGAACAAATTTGTTTTCTTATTCTTTTATACGACTTATTTACCTATTGAACATTCATACCCCAAATTTAAAGCAAACATCCACAATGAAATCCAAAAACGGGCTCTGGCATGGATTCAAAACGATGAAGGGCGCTTTGAGCACTTGTTATAATTGTATTTGTATTAAATACATAAAAAAACTACTAAAAGTGATCATATTATTGTTTTATTCAAACAAACCTCAAAACAAGAACTTTTTTTTATTTTTTTTTTTTTATTTTTCCAATTTCGTATTTTTCTTAGTATCATAAAATGTATGGGTTTTTGAGCTAACTTAATGCTGAGTTTTTTCTTTATTATTGTTTTGTTCATCTGTAAAAAATAAAGAAACCTTATGTTTATCAGGCCTTTTCTCCGAAAAAATGACCTCAAAGTCAAAATTTTGTTTTGGGAAGAAAATTTGAACACCACTTAAAATTGAAAATCTGGCAACCCTAAACCTATGGAAGCTCAACTTAAATACAGTCTTAAAGATTGTTATTTCTACAAAAAATTGAGTCTAAGATTAGGTTCCTATCATCAGTTTCGACAGAGATATCGAATTTAACAAAGGTCAGGGTACACCAAAGTTAGCCTTTTTTTAAATTGTCAAAAAGTGATGTCAAACTTGAGAAACGGACTTTACTGTATAACAATTTTTTTCTTAGAATATGACCAAGAATCATATCCCAAAGTATATAAAACGAATTACGGGACACCCTGTATAGTAGTCATCATAATAGCCCAGTCATATTAGGGGTTTCACCTCGGAATGAAAGATAATAAGCTGAAAAATTGGCATAAGACTTTGTTTTTTCGTTCTAATAGCGATTTTCATTGGAATTCGACAGATTTACTCTCAAAACGAGAACCACTCCTTTCAATGAAACATGTTTTTAAGTTTTTTCCTAGTATTGCGGGGTAAATTGATGTTCACATATAGGAATTCATATTTTCACATTTTGTAATTTGGTTTTTTCCAGCAAATTACTGATTTCTAACTTATTTACTCGCTTGTTCATAAATTTCAGCAATTTTTTGAACCTAACGCTAACACAACAAATTTGAAATTATCAAATTATTTTCCATTTAACGTTTGACAGAACAAATGTTTTTGCATGTGTACGTAAATTCAGAGTAGATCTCCCAACCAAATGGGAGTAGATCTGTGGCGTTTAGAATTACTCCGGATCTACTCTATTTTTCAATGAAACATGAAAAATACAAAAAGAGTAAATCTTTTCACAAAAGGAGTAACTCCTTTCGTCAATGAAAAACGATATAAATGTTGTCTCAAAAGTCACAAGTTCTATCGTGTCCGCGTCTTAAGATATTGAAACAGGGCTACCTTGGATTTTGTGGAGAGGATTATATTTCTCAATTGCCTTCTTAGCCCAAAGAAGCAAAGTTTGGCAAGAGTTATTCTCCGTTTGATCTCCGCACTGATGTTGGTATCCGTGTCTGTAGCGGATCCTAGGTAGACGAAGTCCTGCACTACATCGAACTTATGTTTGCTTATTGTGACGTTTTGTACAATTGGGCGATGTTCTGCGTCCTTGTTTGATGACAACATATACTTCGTTTTACCCTCATTAAACATCAAACCCATTTTCGCCGCTTTTGTTTCAATGCTCGCAAAAGCATACGATTCCTTATTCTCATTACGTCAATATTGTCTGAGAAAGCGAGTAATTGTACAGACTTTTGAAAAATTGTTCTTCTATGGTGTTGACGTTTGAGTTTTGTACAATCTTTTCCAGTATGATGTTAAAGAAGTCGCCTCATCATCGCTCTTCTTGACGGACCTTGACGGAGCAGTGTGAATTCTCCAAAGTCATTCTGGATACAGTGGCGTAGCGAGGGGGGGGCGGGGGGGGGGGGGGCGGTCCGCCCCGGGCAGCAGTGTTTAGGGGGCGGCAAAATTTAACAATAAGTAATAAAAATATTTTGCAAATACTTGAACTATTTTATATTTTTATCGCAACTACAAATTCGGACCGATTGAAAAGAGCACGGCACGGAGTTTTCAATTACTTATTTTGTGACGAATTCGAAACACAATTGTTGCCTCAACATTATTAGCGTTTGGCTACAGCAACTACAGACAAAAGCTTAAAAAGGGTTCAAGACACGCGGTGGAGTGCAAGAGCCGATGCTGCAAATGTGACATGGCATCATTACAAAGATGTTCTCGTCGCTTTGGAAAAACTGACAGAGGCAGGTGAAAGTTTAAACAGCAGAACAGATTCAGGTGCTTTAACAGATTTGATGCAGTCATTTTCCTTCCTTTGTTTTTTGGGCCT
Organism: Melanostoma scalare; assembly: GCA_949752695.1. Lineage (NCBI taxonomy): Eukaryota > Metazoa > Arthropoda > Insecta > Diptera > Syrphidae > Melanostoma > Melanostoma scalare. The sequence continues at coordinate 165,318,042 of OX456985.1, read as the reverse complement.
GTGGCAACCTGTGCTACATGAAGTGAATGATGCACAAAAATATTTACAAACAAAAGGACTTGACATAAAATTGTGCGCTCAGAAAATAAATGCTTTGCAGATGATATTGACAGAGAAAAGATAGGAATGGGCAAATGGTGCAGTAGGTTATGCAAAAAATATGTGTGAAGAACTTGGATATTCCATAAAACCACGGAGGCGCATAACAAGAAAGCATATTTTCGATGACGGAACTAGAGATGCTAACTTGTCTGGTGAAAATGAGTTGGGACGAAAGCTGTTTTCTTCGTTAGATAAAGTGAGCGTTTTCAACAGCTAAAGAATTTAACGGATAAGTTTGCATATCTAACGCCGGCTATATTATTAGATCCAGACAACACTGAATGCAATTTAGACTACGCATCTGACGAAATTGACGAACAGGATTTCAAGCTGGAAAGACTTTGACTGCGGACTTTCGTTGCTGCTACAGGTAACGAAAATAAATTGATTAATGCAGACTCACTTGAGTTATTTAAATTTATTGTTAAATCCAAGCTGGAAGATACTCTGCCCAATATTTTAATAATGTTCCGAATATTTTTCACAGTTGCCATAAGCAATGCCAGCTGTGAGAGAAGTTTTTCAAAATTGAAATTGATTAAAAATTATTTAAGATCGACAATGAGTTGTCTAAGACTAATTAACTTGGCTATTTTGTCTATTGAGCAAGAGGTGTGTGATGCGATAGACATTGACCGGGCAATAGAAGACTTTGCTCTTAAAAAAAGTAGACGCGTAAATTTTTAATTTAATAAATTTTAATTCAATTCTAACAAATACTCATATTAAATAAAAATAAAAATATAACATTTTAGTATACTTCTTGTTCTAATCAAAAAATTATTTTATTTAATCTTGTCGATCCGATTTACCTAAGTTTTAAGTTATATCAATTAGTGGTTAAAGTAAAAGAACTTTGAATTAATAAACGTGATTGTAAAACTTAGATAAACTTTTTTATTTAAAATCTTATCTGTATACAGCGCTCCTGCGAAAAGTATTTCTTAGGTTTTGCTATCTTTTATGTGTAATTAACCGGGAAAGTTAGTTATTGAAACCCGGTTACGTGCCTGATAAAAGGACCCGCTTTAATACCTTAAAAGCGTTCGTAACCGAGGAAGTATGTAGTATTGTTTGTGTTTTTGTTGGACATTGATGACATTTCAATTGCTGTGAAGTCAGTTGTGCTCCTGTGCTGATTTTGAAACAAAACAAGGAAAATTTTATTACTTGCGATTATAGGTACTATAAGGCAAGTCTTGCAATCGTGCAGAAAAAAAATTTTGAGATAACAATTAAACATAACATTACGATGATAGAGAATACGAAAAAAGTGGGTCCTGCAATTCTGTCTGTCTGTCTGTGTGTCTGTCTGTCTGTCTGTCTGTCTGTCTGTCTGTGTGTCTGTGTGTCTGTGTGTCTGTCTGTATATGGATCTACAGCCTGAACCGCTTGACCGATTTTCTTCAAAATTTGCAGTTAGGGTTTGTTTGGCATCCTACAGAGGGGTTTTTGGAATTGGGTCTCTAGGTCTTGAAATAACGGTACCTGCCATACAACCGATATGATAATACTTATTTTTCTCGAAAACGGCTCCAACGATTTCGATAAAATTTTGTGTGAAGGACTAATTTAGGATTGTTTTTCTAATGATGCAAAAAAAATTTTTGAAAAAGGCCTAAAAACGGTACCTCCCATAGTATCGTTTTTTTTTAAAACCGACTTTCTCGTTAATGGCTGACACGATCTTGACGAAATTTTGGATTTAAGAAGTCGCAAGCTGTTAAAGAAAGACTGCATATCAATATTTAAAAAGATTTAGTTTTGGAAATTTTTATAAATTTTTTTAAAAAATTTTGATTTTTGAAAGTAACTTCGAAACTATAACTTTGATTTTTTTTAAATTTTTTGTCAAAATAACTCCTGTTAAGATCTAGAACTTTGCATACTTGACTTTTAAAAAACAGTTTAAAAAAAAAAGTGAAAAATAAAAAACCGTTTTTTGGAAAAACTGCTCCAACGATTTTGATTAAATTTTCATCATTCATGTGTATTAGCGTTTGCAAAAGAATGGCGTTTTTAGATTTTTGCTTGAATCCTTTGGAATATTTAATTTAATTTTTTCATTATTTTGCGTGATTTAATTCAATTTCCATAATTAATGTGTAGTTGGCAACCCTATACCACAAAATATATTATGAAGAGCTAATACCAAAACCTTTAACTCAGCCTTTAGATTTTGATATCGTATTTAGAACACAATCGCAAGTTCGTGCGACCCAGTCGTGCCCATTTTTTTTATTTTGTGTAAGTAAGGTAGTTATCTGAAAAAAATGCTTACTTATTAGATAAACGTGTTGATAAATAGAGGGCGTTAAGCGGGTTGGGTAAATATCCAATATGTATTTAACAGGGTTAATTTGTGAGCAATATCAAACAAAATAACAAGCGTAGAAGAAGATTGCTTACATAAACGGGTTGTGCATCATAGCGGGGAGGTAAATAAACTGGAACTACTGTAATGCAAAATAATGATGACTGCTCTCACCGAAAAGTTCTCTATAATTAATGTATGTAATGTATAGTATACATATACATTAAATACTAATACCTAAATAAAAGGGCGGCAAAATTGTCTTCCGCCCCGGGCGGCAGAGACTCACGCTACGCCACTGTCTGGATAGTCGTACGAGTTTTGCAGGGAAGCCGAAACTAGACATGGCTCTCTGTCTGGTTACTGGGAAGTGAATTGTTGAACTGTCGTGAGTAACTGCATGTAATTTGACCAAGCAGGTGAGGCGGGTTTAGCAAATTGTTACATGTCGGGCATATTTGTGGATTTTCTCTTCTTAGAATGTGCTGGCGAATGGTTACCGTGTGTCCTAATCTTAGGCGAGTAAAAGTGGTGTTGATTGTTTGGATTGGCCGAGAAGCAATGGCTTGAGTTGTTATTCCATTCATCCAGAATCCAGTCGCTTTTTTTTATTAAAGAGTCAATGAGTTCTTGAAGGTCTGCTTAGGAGTAGGCATTAATTAACCTGACAGGGGATCTGTTAGCGAGTTTTGCTCCTTGGTAGGCAAATTCGTTGCCTTGTATCCCATTAAGAGTAATAATTAACTTTACGCAATGTACTGATAACTGTAACTCACGCTTGACCTTGCATTAGGCCATATATAACTGTAAGTGGCGTACTCTTCACGGTCTTCAGCAAAAACGGTTAATCGTATGAAAAAACAATTAAGTTAAAAGTTGTAGGTAATTTTATACTCTACAACTTTTATAAAGATGCAAATGTCATTTAAGCAATAAAAAACGAGATACTTACGATAAACCGATTTTTGTGACCTTTGACCTTCAATATCTTAAGACGCAGACACGATAGAACTTATGTGACTTTTGAGAATTCCAAAACACCCCTATTTTTACCTAATATGACAGCGGTAATAGTAGATGTCGCAGTTTCCTTTTTCTTTATGCCCGGCCTACTTCAATATCCTGTTCTAGCTTCGAAAGACCCTGAAAGACCATTAAATCAAATATGTCGGAGGTTCCTGCTATTTTGACTGCTGAAGTGCACCGTTGATTTTGTAAGTCAAGTTCATCCGCGGAGACATTCCCTAAAAGCTCTGGTGGCCTCCCAGGCCTAGAGACCTACAGCCTGAACAGCTTTACCGATTTTCTTCAAAATTTTCAGTTAGGGTCTGTGGGGCAGCTTACAGAGGGATTTTTGGAATTGAGTCTCTAGGTCTTGAAATAACGGCAACTGCCATACATAATATGATAATACTTATTTTTCTCGAAAACGGCTCCAACGATCTCGAAAAAATGTTAGATGAAGAACAAGTTTTAGATTGTTTTTCTTATGATGTAAAAAAAAAAATTTGGAAACAGTCTAAAAACGGTACCTCCCAAAGAACCGTTTTTTCAAAACCGAGTTCCTCGTATTTTTGCACGATATTTTTAATTTTAATTTGTGAAATTTTTTGAAATAACTTCAAAATATGATTTTTTTCAAATTTTTTGTCGAAACAACTTCTGCCAAGATCTTAAACTTTGCATACTTGATTTAAAAAAAAGTGCAAAATAAAAAACCGTTTTACTGAATAAACTGGTCCAACGATATTGATTATTTTTTCAGCGTTTATATGTAAACCTTTGGAGTTTTTAATTTAATTTTTTTTTCAATATTTTGTGAGATTTACTTAAATATTCTTAATAAAGGTATAGGTCGCAACCCTGTACCACCAAATATATTATGAAGAGTGAATACTAAATTCTATTAATTCGCCTTGAGATTTTGATATCGTATTTTGCACACAATCGCAAGTTCTTGCGACCCAGTAGTGCCCCTTTTTTGTTATAATTTTCCAGATGTCCGTAGAAAAACCTAAAGGTGCTGCTATGGCAAGGACCCTAGTAACCAGCTCTCACCATGTCTGCGCCGAGTATCTGCAACCTCATCCGAGGAAAAGCAGGACAGGGAGCCTGGATTTATATTTAGTAAACACAGTTAACGTCTACTATAAGTTGCAACATCTGGCGTCGCAAAGTTGAATAGTACACGCAGACTGAACCTTCAAAAAATATCTACATATGTTTTTTGGTTTATTCAATGGTTTGTATTTTCAAAAATATCCTACTTTTTTTTTTAATGGCCGTGTCTAACTACAAATGCGTTTTTCTCAAAACGATATTTGTCATAACTGCTAACATCAATACAATCCCCTACGATATTTTTGATTGGTTTAAAACTGTCAGTTCGGTATTAAGAAACGACATTTTTTGTTTACCCCAAAAAACTAAATTTTTTCACAATTACGCCACTCTGCTAACTTTTTATATACATACCATCAACTTCGTTACTTTTTAATATTTTTGTAAAAAAAACTCTTAAAATGTATCTGAAAATAAATTTCAATATGTCCACACAAAACTTTCTTTAAAAAAAAAATTACCGAAAATCGACTAGTTTTTCATGGATTACACAGGTATAGCCCCTTTAATTATTCTGATACTGAAAAAAATGCACACCAAAATAAAAAAATATTATAAACGGCTATATTAATCACTCTTTAAATTTAAACCCAAGAGAACCAATCTAAGGTGACAGATTTTAAAACCAGGTGTAAATAAACCTTGTTACCAAAGTGAGAATCGTGAGGATGTCTTCAACCCTAACCTCTCCGGATACGATTCTACAATGCTTTTTTCAATGGTAATTTGATCGACGAAGTTGATAGGAAACAAGGACTATTGATGTGCACATAAAGAAATCCGTAATGCGATTTTAAGTTTTCAAAGTTTTTTTTATTGAATGTGAAAATGCTGCTTACCACTTCTCCATGATCCTTATCTTTCAATAACATTGCTAGACCTAGTTTTATCAAAACTGTGCATGGTTTTTGTACTCAATTTAAGTTTAAGCTGGGAGAATCTTTGTGGGCATTCCAACGAGTGCTTCAAACAATTGCCAACGTAGTGATGACCTCTGCTCCCGCCGATATTATCCAACACGAACAGACTAAGTACATCATGCATAGCATAACCCAATAAAAAAAGGACGATTGATCCTTCCGTTCGAGGTGGTCTTCTGCGATACGCTCCTAATTGATGTGTTTCTTCAGTCTCTTAAAGAAAATCACCTCCAATATCAGAAGTATGATCGTCTGGAAGTAAAGACTGGTAGGTAGTTTTTTTTTTGCTTGGTTACAGAAAGAGCTGGCGCCTCTGCAAACCATCATCAGCATCATTGTCAAGATTCTTACTTTAGTCTTTTAGTCGCACCACCCGTATGCGGAATGCTTTACCTGGCTCTATATTTCCCCTGCGTTACGATTCACAAAGGTTCAAAAGCAATTTGCATCGGTGTCTCCAATTAAATCCTCTCCTATTTTCCTAAATGCTCGCACTGTGTGAACATTGGATTCTTAGACGAAAAAAGAGAGCATGAGAAGCGCGCGATCGAAGATATAGAAGGGTGCCACAGCATAAATGATGTTCGGAAGTTTTACAAAAAGGTAAAAACAACAGCCTATCGGGTTATAAGCACCGAGCCGAAGCCTGCAAAGACGATCAAGGGAACATCGTGGTGGAACCGCAGTCAATGCTGAGGATATGATATGGAAAGACGACTTCTCCCAGCTCTAAAACGGCGATGATGAACCCAATTCCGCTGTTAGAGAGATAGAACCATCCGATTTAGGCGACGTAGACCAACAATTCCGCCAACCCGACCTGAACGAAGTGAAGACAGTAGTATCCAAGCTAAAGTCCAACAAAGCTGCTGGAGCTGATGGCCTCACTGCCGAATTGTTTAAAGCTTATTTCTTCGGTCCTCAAGAAGGGAGACCCTGTGAACTGCTCTAACTAAAGAGGCATCTGTCTTCTTAACATCGCATACAAAATCCTCTCTGCCGTATTGTGTGAGCGTCTGAAGCCATTCGTCAACAACCTGATAGGTCCTTATCAGTGCGGCTTTAGGCCAGTAAAGTCCACCATAGACCAAATCCTCACACTACGGCAGATCTTGGAAAACACCCAGTAATTTCAAATCGATACCTACCACCTTTTTATCGATTTTAAGGTTGCGTATGACAGCATCTATAGAGAGGAGTTATATAGAGCCATGTCTAGTTTTGGCATCCCTACCAAACTTGTCTGATTGTTTAGGATGACGATGGAGAACGCACGCTGCTCCATCAGGGTCGGAAAAGATCTCACCGATACATTCGATGTCAAAAAAGGTTTTACGCAAGGCGATGTACTGTCATGCGACTTCTACAACATTGTTCTGGAAGGAATAGTGCAAAACTCCCACGTCAACACAAGAGGCACAATCTTTCAAAGATCGGTCCAATTACTCGGATATGCCGACGATATTGACATAATTGGAAGAATGCAGCGTGATGTCAATGGTGCGTTTATGAGCATTGAGACGGAAGCGAAGAAGATGGGCTTAGTGGTCAATGAGGGCAAGACCAAGTATATACGGGCTGTACAGCGACACTGACGTGGTCAAACGAGTCAAGGTCCAGCGGCTTAGATGGCTGGGTCATGTAGAGCAAATGGACACCAAAGCTCGGCCCCGGAAAGTCTTCGAATCCAATCCCGAGGGACGGCGCAGTAGAGGAAGACCGTGACTCAGGTGGCGCACACAAGTAGGAGAGGACCTCAACCAACTTGGCATGCAAAACTGGAAGCAGCTAGCTAGGGAGCTGGCTGGAGAAGCATGTTGGTTGAGGCCCTCGTCGAAGAAGAAGAATTACTAAAAATGTTCGCTTGCGACAAAACATTCTCAAAAAATCACAAAACCCCTTCATAATAGTTCTCTAAAAGCAGTCTCACTCTCACCGTTAAGAGAATTTTTTCCGTTGTGGGTCACATCCTCACATCAGACTATTTCTGAGATTCGCTTTGTTTTAAGAAGATCCAAACCAGAGTATATCTAATAATGAGTATTTGCACGGTGCCCAAGCGTATATTCGTCAAGAATGTGCTGTAGCTCTTTATGTACATTGTAGTGCACACTCTCTCAACCTTGCTATATCTGACTCGTGTTCACAAGTAAATGTGCGAAAGTGCGTTGGGATCGTGCAGTCTGTTGGTTCCTACTTTATGCTATGTCCGCACCTGAGAGTTAAACTTGTTTAACTCAAAACAATCCCAAACCAACATGATAACCAAGTGGTTTGCCATACAAAATGAAACCTTTTTAGTCACTGGGTTTCGAGATAACCTACTCGAAACCAAAGGCGCTGAATGCACTATTTCCAATATTCCATTGAATTTGACATTTAAGAGAGTGGAAGTAAGTGGAGAGAGAATGAATTCTCTCATACGTCGTTGACGTTCTGCTCACACTTGTATGTCTGTCTCTTTTTAACTTAAGACAAAAAGATAAACTCAAAACTTTTCTGCACATGCGGACACTACTTGGTTAACTCAAACCATACTGGAACGAAACCCAGGTTATGCTATGTCCGCACCTGAGAGTTAAACTTGTTTAACTCAAAACAATCCCAAACCAACATGATAACCAAGTGGTTTGCCATACAAAATGAAACCTTTTTAGTCACTGGGTTTCGAGATAACCTACTCGAAACCAAAGGCGCTGAATGCACTATTTCCAATATTCCATTGAATTTGACATTTAAGAGAGTGGAAGTGAGTGGAGAGAGAATGAATTCTCTCATACGTCGTTGACGTTCTGCTCACACTTGTATGTCTGTCTCTTTTTAACTTAAGACAAAAAGATAAACTCAAAACTTTTCTGCATATGCGGACACTACTTGGTTAACTCAAACCATACTGGAACGAAACCCAGGTTAACTTCAGGTGCGGACATAGCATTAACTTCAGGTGCGGACATAGCATTAGACATTGTGCTCAACGCACTGCTGTTTAAATGGTAATTCGGGAGCTATTACCGGCTGGAAAAAAAACCCTGTGTGAAACACGGTGGGTTCACAAGCATGAAGCCGCTATGAGATGTAATGAAATTTATCCAGCTATTGTCAGTGCAATCGAAGAACTCCAAACTAGCCACAGTAAAGAAACATCGAAGCAAGCTGTTCAAAAGCTTAACACACTTCGATCTTCGGATTTTGTTATGTACCTAGTGATTCTTCAAAAAGTCATGAGCTTGACATTTCCGCTATCAAAACAATTGCAAACAGTTAACACCGAGCTCATAACAGTAACAGCATTCAATCACATGGATAATGTTATTAATGCTTTGCTACTTTTGAGAAATAAAGTTGACAAAGAGTACGGTCATCTACATGAAGAAGCAAAAGTGATGCTCAAAGAAAATGGTGGTATACTGCAAATGCCACCTATCGTTGGAAGGCAACTTAATCGCTCTAACACTCCTGCGTCGGATTGTACACATATGGCAAAATAAATCTATTCATCCCATTTCTAGAGCACACAATTCACCAATTAACCGAGAGGTTTGCGAAACACCGTTAAGTAGCATTGGCATTATCTGGTGTGCTACCTTAAAATTTTGCAGTCAGTTCTGAAATTGAAGACGCAATTTTTATGTATTTGGCAGTGCTACCCGAAAGAAGTACATCCGTCGTCCAAGCAGAATTTTAAGTGTGGAAAGCAGCTATATGATACTATCTCCTACCCTAGTCCAAAATCTGCTTTGAAATGCTCGGATAAGTGCGATAAAAAATTATATGCAAATATTTACACGTTGCTACAGATATTGGCTACCGTACCTGTTTCCACTGCAACACCAGAAAGGACTTTTTAAAGCCTACGGAGACTTAACAACTACTTGCGGAACACAACGAGTGAAAACAGACTGAAGGGCTTGGCTCTTATGAATATTCACTATGGGATAGATATTGACGTAGGTAGATGAAGTAGTGACTGATGTAGCATGTAGTGCACTAATTTAAAAAAAAAAAAACTGTACGAAGATGACGAAAATTGCTATCAACATAAGGCTAAACTACTAACACATCCATACATTATCATACATACCTTGGAGCAGAATTTGAGCTAACTCAAATAAAATATGAACACAGTGAATCAAAAGAAGACACGTCGGTGTGGCTTATAATTTGATTTGTCTGTTTTTGTTTTGGGAACTAGCCTTAGTGCCCTAGATAGTGTCCGAATGAATCACTAAAATGGATTGTAACCTTTTTTCTGTGGTAATTTCAGTTTTGAGTTCTATGTTGGGCGGTATTCTAAGAGTATCTTGTTAAATGCGATCTAAATTTCTTTAATTTTTTTCAGTTGTAGCTGCTTTTCAAGCTACGGTCTCAGTCCTTGTGCAAAAGAATTTGTTGGCTTCCTCTTGTTAATGGGACGAACGAATAAATGAAAGTTGTTTAAAAAAAAAAAAAAATTATGATCATTTGGATGGTGTTTTGGTTTGTCTATTGTCTCCTGCATCTTCTGATGCCTTCTACTTCTCCGGCCCAGGACTAATGGAACTAACGGAAGTGAACATTATGGATATACGTCTAACGTTTGGGCTAATGCTACCTTACACCAGGATGTAAATTTAAATCCGTGTATTAAGAGTGGATAATATGACCGTAAAAAGACAATAGTAGACTTTCTATCGGCTGTTCTCTAGGATTAAAAGGTAAAACAAAAATTCTCAGATACCTTCACAGAAAGAATTCCAAGATAAGATCAAGAAAAATCAGTTATAAATCACGACCAATGAATCCAGTTTAAGACCATGGATCAGATATTAGCAAATTGCGACTTTTTGTTTGCAATTTAAAAAAAAGGGCGAAACGATGAAATTGACACTCAACAATCGTATTTCAGAATTTTTAAGTATCAGTTAATATTTTGGAACAAAAAAATATTGTGACTTGCGAATCGCAATTTGAAAACAATTTGGTGGAAAAGCAAAAATCTATTAACAAGAACAACCCCTTTTTCAAATTGTAGGCCAGTTGTAGGTTAGGTATAGTTGTTATAGGGCGATATGGGACTGGTGAATTGTTTTGTTGTGATTCAGTGTCGGAGTGCATATGAGAAAGAAAACAATGCTGTTAGGCACTGTTTGGATTTGAACCAGACGTCTTGAGGTTTTGAGTTGGCGATGATAAAGTTGAGCTGCGAAGGTACCTAAATTATGATCGCTTAAAATGTGAACATAAACAGACAGTTAAAAAGGAGGCAGTGTTTTAGAGATACAAAAAATGCGACCCATCATTTGTAATTTGCTGTACAGTATTTTCGTAGATTAGTTTGTCTGGGGTCAATACCTATATCTTCCTTTAAATTGCCTGATTTGAGCATTTCGAGAAAGAAAATTGCCATACCTACTTATTTTGTAAACTACGATGAATAAATTGTAAAACGAAGCTGTGCTCCGAAAGTAGTAGTAGTAGTAGTTTTGTGATTTGAGACGACAATAAGAGTGAATTACTATTTTTCGATCGATTTATAATTAATGTAGTTTACAAAAAAAGAGGGGTTTTGCAGATTACAGAGATTTTTCAATTCTTTCCGTGTTCGCACAGCTTATTGTATTGCTCTAAAAAATGAGAACTACATTAAACCAATATACATATGCTACTTTTAACTGTATATCTCAGCCTTAAAATATTAGAAGCTAACTAAATTTCTCAACAACTAAAAACATGACCGTATACTATATGTGTACCTCTCGATGAGATCGGTAATTGTTCTATTAAGGTGTCCAAATATAGTTTGCTTAGTATTCAAATATATTATAATCACTATTCGATGATATTAAATCAAATATGTTCCTTTTTCGTCTCATTTCATGATTCGAAAATTAATTCAGTGATCTCTGGAGCAACATGCACCATTGGCTTTCAATAGAGAACTGAGACTGACCGGGAAGCCGTGTATAACCACTTCCCTATACCAAACAAGTAAGCTCCTATTTTAAATACAACGAAATAATAAAAAAAAAGAGCCTATAAACAAAATCACCTATTGTAATAAAATCTCAGCGCAGAATCCTGCATTCCCGATTGTCAACTCCCACAATGCACGAGAGTGACGACGACAACGACGTCAGTATAATCTTAGCCTACAATTTTCCAAGACCAAAAAGATACATAGGTTGGTAGGTAGGTAGGTGCTGCTTTCTTTACAAACGCAAAGACAACCGTCTAAGGAAAATTGTCCTTTGAGAAATTAGCTTTCATCTCGTTCACTCTAAACCGACAAAAGCAAAAACAAATAAAACCCATCCGTCCTTGCCCCAAAACGTACCACGAAACCATTTCCACCCTTTCAAGAAAGCAACAGCATGGAAAATAATTGTCATGCGCATGTGTCACCTACATTTGCACAATATAGCTTTGATACTATCTGGTCTAACCCACCCGTTTCAGTTTCCACATAGATAAATCAACAAGAATCAGCTACCGAACCCAACCACGTGGTACAAATTTTTTCATAGATACCATCCACAATAACAGAGTTTATGTTTATAAGCTTTGTGGAGACTTTTAGAACTTTGAATTTAGAATATGTAGGTATGCAACTATATGTATCTCTGTGTAGTATTTTGTTTTCGATACTGCGCATTTCATTTGAGTGGGTTCAAGAATTTATGAATGGTTTAGATTCAGATGCAGTTAATATGCTCCCCTTGAAGGTAGGTACTCGGTGAGTTAAGATAGGTTCAATATAATGCAATAGCTTAAATTGTTAAAAATATAAATGTAAACTGTTTTTAACTCTTTTTTTTTTAGTATAATTGTTAATTTTATTAATTCTGAGATTTAATTCAAATTGATAGCATAATCTACCTAAGTACTATAAAAGATTTAATCTTACTGTACGTACCTCTTTTGTAAGGCAATAAACTTAAACTTAAACATATTGTTGCCAATTGAAGCACGTTTAAGAATACGACGGACAGTTTAATTGACATGATGTAGTGCAAAAATGTTCCACTTTTATGTAGTAAATTTTCCCTTAAGTTAGTTCCCTGCTATAAGCTACATTTCGACCGTAAAATAGAACTCTCATAAAAGACTCAAATCATTTTGGCACCCAATTACAAATTTAACATTTCTAATGCTTAAATGAAATGCAAAGAAAACAAATTGATTTGGTTTTAAGAATTTGGTTAGATATTCCTAACTTAACTAAATACGCAAAATTAAAATTAGACTAATTATAGGTACAGGGTGTTTTGCATAATATGCGACAAAAGCTCTTAACGGATAAGTTGCGTCAACACAGGAAAAAATGGACACGATGGGGTCGCACGAACTTGCGATTGTGTTCTAATTACGATATAAAAATCCTAAGGCTGAGTAAAAGGTTTTAGTATTAGCTTTTCATAATATATTGGGTGATAGAGTGTTGCCAACTCTCCATTAATTATTAAATTTGAATTAGATCACGCAAAATATTGAAAAAATAAATAAAAAAATATTCCATCGTTGGACCAGTTTCAAAAAAAACTGTTTTTTATTTTACAAATTTTTTAAAAAAGAGTTTTGCAAAATTCAAGTACGCAAAGCTTAAGATCTTGACAGAACCTAATTTGACAAAAAGTTTGAAAAAATCAAAGTTATAGATTTGAAATAGTTTCGAAAAATCAATATTTTTTAAAATTTTTTTTTAAAATTTCAAAAATTTAAATTTTTTAAATGTTGGCATGCAATCTTTCTTAAACAATCTACGACTTCTAAAAAACAAAATTTCTTCGAAATCATACCAGCCATTAACGAGGAAGTCGGTTTTGAAAAAAAAAACGGTACTATGGGAGGTACCGTTATTTCAAGACCTAGAGACCCTATTCCAAAACCCCCTCTGTAAGCTGCCCCACAGACCCCACCTGCAAGAAAATCGGTCAAGCGGTTCAGGCTGTAGATCCATATACAAACAGACAGACACACAGACAGACAGATTTGCAGGACCCACTTTTTTCGTATTCTCTATCATCGTTATGTCATGTTTAATTGTTATCTCAAAAATTTTTTCTGCGCGATTGCAAAACTTGCCTTATAGTACCTATGTACCTATAATCGCAAGTAAAATTGAATGGGAGGGGTTGTCTTTCTCGCTTCATTAAGGCTTCCGCCGCAGTTTTGTGAGGAATAAAAAATTAAAAATCAATTCTTCAAATATTAAGGCCCATTTTCCCAATAATCAATGTTCTCATTAGTTTTGAGCCAAACACTGGAAACCAATCGAGAACATCTTTTAATTTGTTGAAAATAGAGATTGTACAATGAGCGAACCTACCCTCCTTTTTTGACAAGGTAGGTGAAAACAGGGAAGCGGAGGAAGTTTGGGTACTTACTTACTTACTTAGGTGGACATTACAGTTCGGGGTGAACCTAGGCCTCAACCAACATCTTTCTGTAACGACTTCGATTTCGGGCGAGCTCTCACCAGTTTTGCACTGCACTCTAAGTCGGTTGAGGTCTTCATCCACTTGATTGCGTCATCTAAGACGAGGTCTTCCCCTTCCGCGATTTCCCTACAATATGCTTTCGAAAACCCGTCGAGCCGGAGCGTTTGGGTCCATCCGCTCTACATGAACCAGCCATCGTAGCCTTGCAATGCGTACTCTTCTGGCCATGCCCATGTCGCGGTATAGCTCACACAGCTCGTGTCGATGTATCTTCTTCTCCACTCATTGTCTTCGCATACTGGACCCAAGATCATTCGAAGAACTTTTCTTTCGAAACGACGATGGGTTTCCTCATCCGCTTTCGATGAGGTCCATGCTTCACGGCGCAAAGCAGGACTGGGATGATTAAGGTCTTATACAGGGTTACCTTGGTTTTTCTGGAGATGGGTTTGTTTCTCAAGTTTCAACGGTTGGCAAGAGATATTCTTCGTTTGATCTTCGAACTGATGTTGTTTTCCGTGTCTATAGCAGATAATAGGTGGACGAAGTCCTGTACTACCTCTAAGTTGTGTCTGTCTATTGTGACGTTTTGTCCAATTCGTCAATGTTCTGTGTCCTTGTTTGATGACAGCATATACTTCGTTTTGCCTTCATTAACCATCAAACTCATTTTTGCTGCTTCTCTCTTAATACTCCCAAAAGCACCTATGACATCACGCTTCCTTCTCCATATTACGTCAATATCGTCTGCGTAGGCGAGTAATTGTACAGACTTTTGAAAGATTGTTCCTCTGGTGTTGACGTTTGAGTTTCTTACAATCTGTTCAAGTATGATGTTGAAGAAATCGCATGACAGTTTGTCCCCTTATCGAAAGCCATCATCATAGGTCTCGGTGAGTTCTTAACCGACCTCTAAGGAGCAACGTATATTCTCCAAAGTCATCCTGCATAGTCGTACGAGTTTTGCAGTGATGCCGAAACTATATATGGCTCTGTACAGCTCGACTCTGTAAATACTGTCATACGCGGCCTTGAAATCGATAAAAAGATGTTGTATATTATATTCCCTGGTTGTTTCCAAGACCTGCCGTGCAAATTTGATCGATTGTGGACTTTTCTGGTCTAAATCCACATTTATAGGGACCTATAAAATTGTTGACGTAGGGTTTCAGACGTTCACATATTACAGCAGACAAGACTATATAAGCGACATTCAGGAGGCTTATTCCTCTCTATAATTGGCGCAATTGTGATGGCTCTCTCTCTTTTTTATAATCCTTTCCAACTAATCTCAATTGTTTGTCATCGTACAAGTTGACTGAGGCATTCTACCTGGCAGCGAAATTTTTGTCTTCATCTCTGCTAAGCAGTCTGCAGAAGTGATCTTTCCAGATCCTCATTAGCAACTGTGACTCTGTTGCTATGTTTCCTTGCTGGTCTTTACAAGCTTGATCTCGGGGGTTGTCACCCTGGCAGGTTGTCACCCTGGCTTTTTAGTTTTTGGTGAAACTTCTGAATCTCGTTCCTGTCATTTCACCTCTCAATTTCCTCTAACGAGCGTTCTCATGTTGCTTTTTTTTCTTTTGAGAATTCGGTGTTTTTTCCTTTTCTCCTTGTAAATCTCGTTATACTGATCGTAATTCGTAAGTTCAATTTTGCATCAACATTTGTCGTGCTTTTTGTTTGGCTGCATTTGCCTGCCTTCATTCTTCATCGCACCATGGGAGACCGAGTGAAAACAGAACCTAAGAGGCAGCGGTTCTGATGGCTTGGTTGCATTGTTGCCACTGGATTTCAATGCATGATGCTGACGGCATACGATTCAAGGATAGCTGGAAGGACACTCGATTGGGGAAGGCAATGGCAATCTCCTGCGATTGTAGCTTTCCGACGTCATATCTCTTCACAGCATTGCCTCGCACGAGTCGTGAACATGATATCCTCATACGTACCTTGGCTACAACAGGGTAGTGGTGCGAGTCAAAATTGGCTCCTCGGAAAGATCGGACATCTAACACACTGGAAGAGTGCCTTGCGTCAAACGGGGATCGCCATGTAGCATGTACCTTTATGAATTTTGAGATGCGGGAAGCGTGCTCTACTTACAACAAGATTAAGCCCCGCAGCAAAATCAATTAGCCTGAGTCTGTTTTCGGATGTTTTGTCATGCAAGGAATGCTTACCGATTGTATTTTTCTAGATGTCCGCGTCCCTAGTTTTGCGTTAAAATCGCCGAGAACGATTTTCATATCATGTCTAGGGCATATGTTTTTTCGAAGAGCTCTCTTCTGATGGGTGGGGGTGTGGGCGCATATTTGCGTAATGTTGGCGAATTTAGCCCTGATGCGGATAGCCATTATATGCTTATTAACTGGATTATGGCAGATAATCATATCCCTGAGTCTACCTCTAACGACAAATCCGAACCCAAATAAACTTTGTTTCTGTTGTCTGTAGCAGTCGCCCATTTTTTTACTGCTAAAGTCCACTGTTGATTCTGTAAGTCGATTTCATCCGCTGATGCATGCCTAAAAAGCTCTGGTAGGCGACTGAAGTTCGGGCAGTCAGTCATTACTCGCAGAGCATTATACAAATAGTGTTGATCTATTTCTTCTTCGGCCCCTTGTCAACACTCGCACTTACTAGTTTAGCAGTCCTCTCCGGACGGAGTATCCCAGTTCCCAGTGGTTACCGCGCGGAGGTATAGTAAGAACAATTGAAGTGTTCTATAAGTTGCAACTTGCAACATCTAGGCGCCGTCTAAACAAAACAAAAAAAATGCGTGCTTTTTAAGAAGAAATAATACGCATATAATATAATATTATGGCCAAGAACTTAGCTTAACTATTAAGAGAAGGGTGGGCTGCCGCGACTGGCTCGAATAAATTCCAGCCGAGAGGCCCAATTTTCTACCACTTTTTGCAGCATTTGAGGGCGTTTGTTCGTACTAAGAGGCCGAATATTCTCTTTCAAGGCATCAATCGTCTCAAGCTTATCTGCTTGTAGACAAGTCATTTAACATAACCCAAAAAAAAAGCAGTCCAGTGGTGTTGAATCGCCCTATATTGGAAGTAGCTCACAGGTTTAAAATATAAAATTGTGTTAAAATAGGAGTCAACAGCGATTTCGTTTCGATACAACAACTTATTGAACGCATACGCAGTGCTTAGTGGACGTGTGCCTTCAATTCTTCCACGGTGAAATGCCAACCGAGAGCCGATACTAATCACAATTCAAACGAAAACTATCAAAAAACCCAGTTCTGAAAAAAGCATTGCCAGACTGAAAGTTACACACCTGAAAAAACTCCCTTTACATAAAGAAGTTCGAGTACTCTGGTCTTACTTATTTAAAGTAAATTCAATTCTCGTTTGCAAAGATTAAAAAAAGAGAAAGTTAGAGCTTATAGCGCTGCTGTTTTTAGTAGCACAATTGGTCAAGATATAAATCTATTCGTAATAGCTATAAGAGTAAAATAAAAATTGCTAAGAGTAGTTACATAACATCCCAGATTTTGTCGAAATCTGGAAATCATATTGAGATGTGGAAGACTCTTAAAAAAATAGTGCTGAAGAATGTAAAAACGAATGTAATTGGAAGTGTTAAATTCGGGGATGAGACGTCAACTCGGGCAAATAAAATTGCTGAAAATTCAATGTATATTTTGTAAATAGTATTAGAGAAATAAATCAATCTATTGAGAACGTAAGATTTGTGCTATCGGAAATAAGTGTCAGTTCTATTTTTACTTTTGATTTTTGTAATGAAAGATTGCTATATACCTTGATTTAAGATTTGAATAATAAGAGTGACGTGTGTAGACTGAATAGGGATATAATTTTGCAATCTATTGAATTAATTGGTCCAGTACTTTTGAAGCTTATTAACAAATCATTAGAAACGGAAAAATTTCATGCAATATGGAAGGAATCTGTTGTTATTCCCGTTGAAAAAGTAGATAATACAAATAAATGTGAACAATTTAGGCCAGTGAATATGTTGCCTACTTGTGAGAAAATATCGGAAAAGTTCGTTGTTAAACAATTTCAAAATTATTTAGAGTCCAATAATTTATTGATTGATGAGCAGTCTGGTTTTAGAAGAGAGCATTCATGTGAAACTGCTATTAGTTGTGTTGTGTAAAAGTGGAAAAGACAAATTGATTGTGGAAATTCGGTGATAGCGGTTTTCTTGGATCTGAAAAGTGCGTTTGAGACTATCGACACACATGTATTATTGAAAAAGTTGTGTTAATATGGTGTGCGGGGTCGTGAGTTGGAATGGTTTAAATCTTATTTAGAGAATAGAAGCCAAAGTACTAGAGTGAATGATGAAATATCTAGTGCAATAATCAATGATCTAGGAGTTCCACAAGGTTCAGTGTTGGGGGTATTCCTCTTTCTTTTATTTATGAATGATTTTAAAAGATGTTTGAAGTATTGTAGTGTTAAACTTTTTGCGGACAGTAGTCTGATCTACATTTGTGGGAAAAATAGTGAAGCAATGTGTGAGAAATTAAATGAAGACTTGATGAGAATTGATGAGTGGTTGAAAATGAACAAATTGAAGGTGAATATCAATAAGACTAAATGTATGAAATTTCGAGCGAGTGAAGAAATTAATATATATATGGACGAAGTATCAATAAACTGTGTTCAAAGTATAAAAAACTTGGGTGTCATAATAGATGAAAACTTTAATTTTAAGGAACATTCGAATCACATGTGTTCAAAAATTTCAAAGAAAATCTATTTTTTGAGCAGAATAAGAAAGCAATTGACATTTGAATCTTCTATTCTTCTGTATAATGAAGATGTCAATTTAAGACTCCAAAGGCTTCAGAATAAGGGTATGAGAGTAATATTGAGGCTGAACATTTACACTCCGATTCGGTTCATGCTAGACTGCTTAAATTGGATGAGTGTTAAACAGAGACCGATATATGATGCGATGATTTTATTTTTAAAATGCGTAACGGTAAGCTGCCGGAATATTTATTGGATGGGATATCGGAAGTATCTCAAATCCAACCGCATAGATTAAGAAATAATAGTGATTTAAGACCAGAACGATGTCGTCTCGTTTGAGCAGAACTCAGAACTCTATTTTATATGATGGAATCAACTATTATAATAGTCTGCGTATCTAAAAAGTGAAAACAGTATAAATATATTTAAAAAAAAACTCAGTCCGTATATTAAAACTAGTGTCGTGTAGCCAAAAGTAAAATATAAAAAAAATTATTTATATTAATTAATATAGTGTGACACTAATATCTTCGTGTATTCAAAAGTTTTTAACTAATAACTCTATGTTTCCTTAACCATTCTTTTTCTAGGCGCTAATATAGAGCCCAATCTTGACGTTAAGATGGGTACTCTTGGCCCCGGGCAAGATGGTATGCAGAAACTCTATTAAAAAAAAAGATGCAAAAACTCTATTAAAAATTAAAGCGTTGTTCACAAAAAAATTGCCAAAATATTAATTATAGGTAATCAGGAACACTCACTGGGTTAAACTGAAAATTGCTTTTGGAAGTTCCTAGTTTCCGTTCCCGTACCCGTTTGATAAAGTGATGAAATACCTATCCTCTAAGTTAGGGATAATGAAGCATTTTAGTGTTGGAAGAATTGCTGATATCTGTTCAGTATCTTTTGAGTTCCCGTTCGTTCCCACTTCTGTTTGCGTCTTCTGGAAATAAAGGCAATGTTCCTAAAAACAAACAAAAGCTGATTTTTAATAACGGTCAAGCAGGCTCTAGGGTTCCGTTGCTGTGGCAGTATGGTGATGAAACATAGTCACCTGAGGGTTAATGCAGAATTCTTCTGCTGAAAAAATTTTTTGAAATAGGTTCACTATTTTCTTGTGTTCGCGTTCTGATTCCTTGAAAATATAGCTGTGAAATGTATTCTAAAGTGCTTGAGCCTAGCCTAGCATCCTAATGTTGAATACATTTCTTAAATCCGTTCAGTAGTTTTTGAATTAATAGAAAAAAAGATAAAACACGTTAACGCTAACATAAGTGTTGCCTAATTTCGAACACCTCCTATATTCGAACGCTTTTTTTGGTAAACAACAGAAACTGTTATATTTCATAAACAAAAACGCATAAAAAACGGCAGTACGTGAAGTGACCTCAGATGGGACAGTTGTTTTGTGATTCAGTAGATTTTGGAAACTGTTGTTGTGAGGTGGGAAACTACTTGTAAATTGCTTCAACTTGATGTGAGTACATTCTTTTAATGTTTTTTAAATAGATAGTAGATATATTTTAGTATTTAACCCAAAAAAGTAGCCCAAAACATAAAAATGTTTAGATATTTTCGCTGTTCGAACATTAGGGAACTAGTTTTCATGGAGTTGCCTAAGTTCGAACAGCGTTCGAATATAGGCAACTTTCTTCAAATTGTTTTCTTTCGTTAGTGCAACAAATTTTTTTTATATGCTTAAAGTTTTTACGTTTTTGTATCAATAATATAAAGGAAAACCTTCGGTCCGATGTTCGAACGCCTTTTTCTTAAGTGTTCGAAATTAGGAAACTCCTAGTTTTTGTAGTCCTATTTGTGAACAGTCTAACATTTTCATCTTGGGTGAAGTAAAATTTGCACCTAATTTTATAGGTCTGTTACCTATTTCAGAAAAAATGAAAAGAAGGTATCAAGCATATAGTGAGGCTTCATTAGCAATTCGTGAGGGAGCTATGAGCTTTCGCTCAGCGAGTAAGGAGTTCAATGTTTCTATGACTACTTTACACGATAGGATTCAAGGGGAAAAAAAGGACGGGCTTCAACGAATGGGTGCTCCTACAGTACTTACAGATAGTGAAGAACATCGTATCGTCGATTGGCTTTTGAATATAGCTAAATGCGGGTTCCCATGAAAGGCAGACGAGCTATTAGATGTAGTTCAACAAATCGTTAAGGACGAAAACCGTCAAACGCCTTTCGTGAATGGTAAACCTGGCAAGAAATGGTATTACAGATTTTTGAATAGGCATAAGGAACTGTCTTTGAGGGAGCCCGAGTCCTTATGTAAAGCCAGAGCCGTTATAACAGAAGAGTTCATCCGAAAATGGTTCCGAGACTTGGAAAAGGAAAACTATTTGGTAGATACGAATGCTCGAGATATTTTGGATGATCCTTCACGGATTTTTAATGGTGACGAAACTTCGTTTAGCTTGGCTCCCAAAACAGGAAAGGTTATCGGTCCTACAGGACACAAAAATGTATATAACGTGCTTTTTTGTACTTTTGGTTTTCAGTGCTAATGGAGTGACATTACCCCCCGAAATTGTATTTCCCTATCTCCGCAATCCACCAGCAAAGCTTGTGGAAAGTGTGCCAACAGATTGGATAGTTGGTCGTTCTGAAACTGGATGGATGAGGGCGGAAACATTCTACGAGTATATAGCCAATGAATTTAACGAATGGCTTGATAAAAATAATATAAAACGACCGGTCCTCTTACTTGTCGATGGACATAAATCACACCTGCCATTGGCCACAAGTGAATTTTGTTTAAATAATCAAATAATACTATATTCGCTCCCCCCAAATACTACACACATCATGCAGCCCGCAGATGCAGGAGCGTTTAGAGGTATCAAAAGTGACCATAAAGCTTCAATAAGGGAATGGCAGAAGTTGCCCCAAAATACTGAAAAGTCTGTTACGAAAATGAATTTCGCCGAAGTATTGAAATTGACTCTCGACAAAACTGACCGCTCTCAAATTATTCGAAATGCTTTTCGAAAATGTGGCATCTACCCTTTCGATCCCAATGCAGTAGACTACACCAAATGTGTACAAAATGTATTAGAAAATATTGAACACATAACAGGAGATACTTTGGAGACGGTTACTGTTGAAAAGCTGGATACAACAGTTGAAGTATTATCCTTACTAAAGCACGAGCTAATTGAAAATGCCTTCGATTTTGAACTCTTGATGAAAATTGTCTCAGATGCTAAGAAAAAAGTTGATCCAGCAAAAGCAACCGAAACATTCGAATCAACGGAATCATTTCAGGACATAGTAACACTCGACATTTCGGTTGATAACAATTTTGAATCCACAAACACAATAGAATTTATTTAAACCAACAACGAACCCGAACATCCACAATCATATCTCCAAATAGAACCATTTGAAAACGTACTTATCACTGACTCTCTACAAACTATAGAACCTGTTCAACCAAACAACAAAACCGAGTCTTCAGAATCAAATCTGCTACTAGAACCATTTCAAAATCCAGAAATCTTTACTTTAATCCACGCTCCTTTACATGAATCAAGTGTAGATTTAGACGAGCTTCAAGATGTTATGAACAAAATTTTATTCGAAGATGGTTCGTATACCAACTTACATATTATTTTTGCACAGGTTAGGTGAATCTTACTTATATTTTTAACTTTAGGTGAAGTAATGCCTGGTGCTTTAAATGAAAATCCCTTGAAACCACATGTTTCGTCTCTAAATTCAGCTGTTGAGAACGTAGGTGGTCTTTCAAATAATTTGATGGGTTCTCCAAGTTCAAGTAAAGCAAATACCGCTTCGCCAAGTTCCAGTTTTGACAAATATCTGAAGTACCCAGGAGCCAGGACCCATAAAAACAAAAAAGGAAGAAAATTGCTACCGGCAAATAGATCACTCATGTCGATTTCATCAGCTAAATGGTCGGAGTTTTATAAAAATCAAGAGACCATAAGACAAAAGAAAAAAAGTGATATTGATGCCAGAAAAAAGCTAAGAGTCGAACGAAAAAATCTGAAAATTACAGAAAAGAAAAAAAGTAGAGCAAGATGCTCTAAACTTACCTCCAAAAAAAGCCAGACGTAAGCAATCTTGCGGAAGAAGATGGCTTGAAAAATATAGGCTGTGATACCTGTAACAAGTGGTACCATTTAGCTTATACCGAGCTTTGTAGAATGACCTTCAATGAAGCCCAAAATCAAGACTTTGTTTGCTACTTTTGCAAACCACCTAAAGACTGAATACCTACCTACCTGTACCTTTAATTATTTTACTTAAAGATACTTTTTATGTATTTATTATTTTGTTTATTTACTGAAGTTTAGTTTTTTATTTTATGTTTTCAATAAAATTGAATTAAAATGCGATCGTTAAAACAGATTCAAAATTGTTTTTTAAATTTAAAATCTATAAGAAATCTTATGTTCGAAGTTAGGAAACTTTGTGTTCGGGCTTAGGAAACTAGTGTTCGAATATAGGGGAAAAAGGCTTTTTTCGGCTTTTTATTTTTTAATAAAAAAACCGTTAAAGTTGGAAGATTAACTTCAACATCATTAACAACATTTTGAGTTTAACCTTTTAGATATTTTTACCTCAACCCTATATGTTCAACGGTTCCTTCACAGTTAACGATTCATTTCCGGAACCCAACAAAGTGTTCGAACTTAGGGATCACTACCTATAGTAGGTACCTACCTACTTGGGAAAAATCTTCTCTGTGAACGAAAAACTTTCTGATTTAAGCTATGTAAACTAGTTTCTTTGACTTCGTAAAATTACAAATTAATACCCAACAGTGTTCCTCTTCTACTTTATTCGAAATGATACCAACCGATAAAACTCAACACTTCACTGCAAATGTAACTGACCGTTTAAATGATTACAAACAGCATGTAATTTACTCTTCAATTACACTAAGCATATCATTTCTACTGAGTGGATGAAAATCTACTTGATCTTTTTCAATTTCTTGAATCCATCCCTTCTTTCTTATAATTCAAATCCGCACACATCCGCTCATGAGTGCAGAGAAATCGAGCAAACTTTCACTCAAACGGCTCGAGTGGATTCTCCAATTGTGGATTGTAGATTCAACAGATACAATCCAATAAATAGACGTTGGTTGGGCTAAGGCATCCACCCCATATGGCTACAGACTACACACACCCTGTCATGTCTAAGTCGCATTCCCATCACATTGTAGCATACAATAGGCCTCCTACTATAAACGACGGACGATGGAGACTTCAAAGAACACAAAAAACAACCACCACCAGCGAATTCAACACAAACTGCGAAAGCTAATCCCATATTCAATGCCTCCACTTTAGTTGTCAGTTCGCATCCAACTAGATAACAGGTTACGAGTCCGTGCTAGAGTCTCTCTAGAACCGAGCCACGAGGTCGTCGTTTTGCACGTAATCAAAATATTTATTTATGAAATTGTTTGCAACTATTTGTCTCCCGGTTTTTTCCTATTTAAAAAAATTAAACCACTTACATTTACATTTCCAAGCCGTGATTTTGTTTGATTGAAAAAAAAATTAAGTAAATACCTACATAAATTTCAAAAAATAAGCTCAGCGAAATTCAATAAAAAATAAGAACATTTTTTGAATAAGAACTTTTTATATTTCCGTGCTTTGTGGTTGTTCTTGTTGTTGTGCGTTTTTAATTAGTATATTTGAACTGATGACGTGACGAATATAAAAACGTAGTTTAAATTTCAGCAAACCACATATTCTCGACACGATACCCGCTCACAAATGTTGTAGTAAAGTTGTTCTGTGTGCGGATTATATGCGGAACACTTACAAAGTATATTAATTATACCTGTAACCTCGTTTGACGGGTTTTTTGTCTGTTCAGTCATATTTTTTGCTTCCTCTTTCAACTTATACCTACCTACGTCTCACCGACAAGAAACACTCACAAAAACGGAGTACCTATAAAGTTAACCTTTGTAAATTAATTAATTTCTTCGTTCATTATTTGCTTCTCTAAGAAAAAATAAAAATAAAAATAAAAAATAATAATAATAAATCCCAATCAATTCGACAAAAAAGCTTTTATTTGAATCGAATGATACGACTACTGCCAAGAGTAATCAAAAGTAAATAATAACCGAGAAACTATTTACACTTACGTAACAAGTGTCATTTGTGAATATTTTTCGTCTTTTTTGTTTCGTTTTCGCTATTCGTACTTTTCGTTAGTTTGCTGTGGTCTTCTGATTCCGACGAAGCCCTCTTGTGTCTTGTCCCCCCACAGCACACACGCCTAAACGGCAAAAGGGGAGGAATTGTGGTGTGGACTGTGGTGTGGACGTGGAGTGCTTGCTGATCAAACGACGAACACAACGACGAGAAAAAAGCTGAAAGACGACTTTGAAAACTGTCTCCCTCTTTTATTCTCGTGACTAATCTGGCAGTGTATGTGTGAGATACTGAGTGGTTTTGAAAACTTGAATAGATCGATGAAATGATCGTTGCCATTGAGATCGTGATTTGTGAGTTGGAAAATTTAACTCGAGGCGTTGAGTTGATGCCGCGTAGCTCTCGCTCACCACGGGACCACCAGCCATGATGATTGTTGGAAAATGAGTTTGTAACTAAAATTGCCTTTTTATAATAACGTAAACGTACCAATCTATTAATTGATATTATAAAATAATTCAGTCTGGCAAGTGGCAAGTGGCACCGATCTTTTCAAAGCAACCTCTGTTAACTTATTTTCTTAAATAAGTTCATATTTCGATCGAATATGTGTGAGTTGTTATTGGTTTTTGATGTTCTGTTTTTGTTTTAATGCGCGACAGTAAGAATGAACGTTGATAAGCCGGTACAAAACTCTGATTTTATCGAACGTTTTCATTGATCTTTCGTCGTACGCAAATTTTTTTTTCTTATTAAGTTGCACAAATGTCCCTTTCTTTAATATTTTGCTGACAAATCGGATCAAAGTTCGCGTTTTCTTCTTCCACGAGAAGCTCGTAAAAAATTAATTTTTTTTTTAGAGCAGAAAAGGAAATCACAAGAAAATAAATACGAAAGCAAAAAATAAAAAAACAGACCGAAAAGTTATCAAGAAGTTAAATGAAAAAAAGAGTATAAAAAAATTCAAATCAGAGAAGTGATCGTGAGTGTTGGTGAATACATATACACATATAGTTTTTACGAACCCCGTACATCTGTGTGTGTGGAGTGATAAATTTTAAGAAAAGTGTGCGTGATTTTGATATGGAATATAAGTATTGCGAAATAATACTCACTTTTGAAATTCAAGCTAAATAAAAAAATTATTTCCCTCAGAGAACACAGCACACACATTAAATTGTGCAAGAGATTGGTGATTTTTTTTTAACTCAGACACTCAGAGTGTGCATTTTGTCCATTATACTTTAATTGTAAACAGTGATCGTGTGTGATAATGCATTATCACTGAATGAGAGAAACAGATACACTTACAATACCTAGCTAACAAATTTATCAGGAGTTCCAGTCTTGGAAGAAAAAAGAAACGCGCATTCAAGAAGTAAGCAGATTTTCTTTCTTTCAATTCTTATATTTATTCAGTGTTTTCATTTGAGTTGTGAATGTATGTATGTGAAGAATTTTTGACTCAATGATCAAAAGTACTTTCAGATAAGTATAAATAATTTGTTGATAATTTCCATAAAAAAAAATGAGTCGAATGATAAATGTGTGGATAGATTTCTCTTGGAAAAGAGGCGGGAAATGTAAAACAAGTTTCAAAACTATATTTCAAAACTATAAAAGTAGGAACAAGCTTTTTTTGATTTCGGAACAAGATTTTTAAGACTTTAATAATTTTGACCAAACTTTTTTTTTATCTTATTTTGCTCAAATTTATTGGGATACCTACCTAACTACAATATTTTATAATGAATTTTTTTTTTTTTTTTTTTTTTTTGTCAGGAGTAAATCTTCAAAAGACACTTAGTAGTATTCGATACCAAGTAGTGTGGGATTCTTACCCACTAAAAACTCCTCATAATCAGAACCAATCTATAACGATCGACAACAGATTTTTCTTTCTCAATAATATTATCTCTTTAAGGGAAGCTTAAACTTTTAATGCTTCCCATGACTTTTAGGCCATTAGCTCGTGTGGCTTGGTTCTTCTTAATCTCCGAACATTGCCTCTCGTATTTAATACGGACTCCATTTCAGAGTTGATATGACTATGCAGTCGCTGATTATGTGATACAGCATGTTTTCTTACAACTTCTGTAACCGTTTCTATTTGTAGGTCACGATGTAAATCGCTATTTCTTATATACCATGGTGCATTTACTATTCCACGAAGGACTTTGTTTTGGAACTTTTGGATGATTTCAGTATTTGTTTTCTTTGAACAGCCCCATAATTGGATTCCATAGGTCCAAACAGGTCTAAGTACTTGTTTATAAAGCATTATTTTATTTTCGACAGATAAGTCCGAATTTCTACCGAGTAACCAGTACATTTTTCTATATTTCAAGTTGAGCTCTTCCCTTTTCTTTTTGATATGCTCTTTCCATTTTAGCTTTGCATCCAAATTCATCCCAAGGTATTTGGCCGTATTGGCGTAGGGTACAGCTTGATTGTTGATGAATATTTGAACGTAGCTTAACTTTTTATTTGTAAAGTTTATATGTGCAGATTTAGCTTCATTGAGCTTGATACGCCATTTTTTGGTCCAATCACTAACGGTGTCGACGGCATTTTGCAATTTCTCAGCAGCCTTGACGACGCACTTACTGGATGCCAAAATTGCGGTATCATCCGCAAAAGTAGCCATAATGGTGTTGTTATCCACTGGAATATCCCTTGTATATAGCAAATACAGGGTAGGTCCTAGGACGCTTCCTTGTGGAACACCGCCTTGTATATTACATAGCTTTGAATATTCTTGATCATACCGTACTCTGAAGAGCCGGTTTGAGATATAAGATTTTAGTATTTCGTAGTACTGCCTGGGTAGGTCCCTTTGCAGTTTGTACGCTAGCCCCTCATGCCATACCTTGTCGAATGCTTGAGCAACATCTAAAAATATAGCCGAACATACTTGTTTTTCTTCTAATGCTTTTTCAACTGTATCCGTTATTCTATGAACTTGGTCTATCGTGGAATGTTTATTTCTAAATCCAAACTGATGATTTGGGATTAGATTTCTTTCTTCTATGACTTTGCTCAGTCTTTTCAGTAGCAATTTTTCAAAGACTTTTGCCATTATTGGTATAAGCGATATTGGTCTGTAAGACGTCACTTCTGTTGGTGGCTTACCTTGCTTTGGTATAACAATTACTTCAGCAATTTTCCAATGATGTGGGACATATTGGGTCTTTAGGCATGCATTTATTATGAATTGGAGTTTTATGAAGGCTTTTGATGGTATTTCTTTCATAACCTGAGCAGTTATTAGATCGTACCCAGGTGATTTTTTGTTCGATAGTTGATTTCGACACACACTTTTTATTTCTTTGAGTGTGACAATTGGTATGTCAACTTCATCGACTTTATCAATAAACTGTAAGCTGATTTCAGATGTATTTGCCGGGAATGGTTTAAAAACATTCGCAAGATGTTCTGCAAACAGGTTAGCTTTTTCTTTCGGATTTCCGATCCAATTCCCGTTTAGAGATTTAATTGGCGGGTTTTGTAACTGCGGTCTTTTCAGGCGCTTAGCTGCTTTCCAGAGCGAATAATCAGTTGAAGCATCAGTCGTTAAATTTTTCAGGAATCTACTTAATGAATCATTTTTGAATTCGTAGATTTGTTTTTTCAGTTCGTTGCTTAGCCGGTTAAACGCTGTTTTGTCGTCTGGAAATCTAGTATTTTGCCATTTTCTTCGAGCTCTTCTCTTCTCCAATATCAACTCTCTTATCTCGGCAGGGTATTTTGTTTCAGTTTGCTTCCTACTCGAGCAAGTTGGTGTACTTTCTTCTGCAGCTCGTTGAACATCGGCAATGAATTGTTCTACTTCAAGGTCGATTTGCTCTTTTGTTTCCATAGGGGATCTGAGATTTATATAGCTTTCAAGCTTTTCTCTGAATTTACTCCAGTTTGTTTTATTGTTTACTAGCTTAGGATTACTTTTTTCCATTATCTCCGATTCATTAAGTGATAAAATCACCGGTGTATGATCTGATGATAAGTCATAATTACCTTCGACTCTTATATGGTTTCGTTTGATACCTTTAACTATGAAAAAGTCAACAAGGTCTGGTATTTTACTTGAATCCGATGGCCAGTATGTTGGTGAATAAAACTCACAATTGTATTTGAGGCATGCTTTGTAAAGCCTTCTGCCTTTTGTTGTTATAAGTCTGGATCCCCAATGGGTGTGCTTAGCATTAAAGTCACCACCAACAAGGAAGTTATGTCCTAGTACATTCAGCAGTTCTGTATAATCATCTTCAGTCGGGGAACGCCTCGGCGGGCAGTATATTGATGCCAACTTGAAGTCTTTCTTTTTCATACCAATACTAATTATTGTTACTTGCATATTCTCGTTTGTAAACATAACTTCTTCATGGTGTTTTAAGCTCTTTTTTATGAGGATTGCCGATCCACCTCTAGCCTTATCAGCTGGATGAGGAGCGTGGTAGCAAATATAGTTTGATATTAAATCATCAAGAACCAGCCCACTTGAGAAATGAGTTTCGGACACCAGACAAATATCTATGTGTTCGATGTCTAAGAAGATTTTTAATTCTGATAAATGGTGTAAAAGACCGTTTGCATTCCATGTTCCAATTTTTAGTGTTCTGTCCATCATTGTTTTTTAAGAGTGACTTCTTCACTTAGCCGTTTGATGTTCAAATCCTGATTGTCAATTCTTTTAAGAATAAGTTCAAGGATTTCTTTAATGGAAGTTTCTTCATTCTTCCGCACGTTTTTAACAATCTGTGAATAGGATTTTTTTTCGTCGCTTTTGCTTTTAACAGCTTCCTTCGGAAGTTCTTTCTTACTTTTATCTTCAGCTTCAGGAGTTCTTTTTGTGTTTGCTGGATTGCTGGGCTTTATTTCACCGGATGTCGTTTTGCTTTTGGATTTTTGAAATCTTTTAGCAACTGGACAGCCTCTGTAGCTTGCAGGGTGATTACCTTGACAGTTTACACATTTTGCTTTCTGTTCTTTGCTTGATGGACAGTCTTTAGTTGCATGTTTTCCTTCACACTTAACACAAGCAAACTCGCGGTTGCAATATTTTTGGGTGTGGCCGAATGCTTGGCATCGTTTACATTGCGGAACAATTTTTGATTTTCGCAGTGGTTCAATTTTGACTTTTATGCCCAAGATTGATCGAATATTATAGACATTTTCAAGACTTTGTTTGCTGTCGAAAGATAGCGTGAATAAAGGCAGTGATCTCTTCATTATTATTGGTTCCCCAGCAGAGTTCTTAGTAGTCTCATTCTTAATAAGATTGACTGCATCAAGGGCTTGGAAGCCGGCTTGAACAAGGTCTTCTACTAATTCTTTTGGAGAACATGAGGAATGTAGACCTCTGGCTACTACCTTTATTGGTCTTGTGGATTTGTTTTCAAAGGAGTGCCACTGGATTTTATGTTTGCTTAGTTCCTCAGTGACCAGTCTATAGTCATCATCTTCCTCGACATTGACTTTCCAATTGTCTTTGTTATACGATGTATATTTGCAAGCTTTTTTAGTACATTTCTCAATCATTTTCTTAAGATCTCCAAAATTTGGGAATCCTGTGATCATAATTGGTGGTGGTACAGTTTTTCTGTTGCCTTTAGACAAAGACTTCTGTTTAGCATTGGCTAGCACATTATTTGCATTATTCTTTGTAGTACCCAAGTCTTTTTTATTTTCATTTTTCGAGGTTTGCTGGTTCTTAGTATGCAATTCGGGGCTACCTTCCGCTTTTCGTTTTTTAGCAGTGCGCTTATTTCTTTTTCTTTCAGTTTCAAATAAAAGTTCTTCTTCGTCAGTTTGATACACAGTAACAGTATCTTGTTGACTTGTCTGAACCGTAGACTTGTGTTCCTTGTCAAATAGGGACACCTTTTCTTCGAGTCTTTTTACTTGATCCTGAAGACTTTGAACTAAGGTTTCAAGTTTCTTTCTTGCTGCTATTTCCTTTTGCCATTCATCATAGTAATCTTTTGATTTGGTTTGGCAGTTTTCTTTGATTTCTTTGAAACTCTGTTGTCCTGCAGTGTCGATCATTTCAGAGACATTGGTTTCTTTTTGGCTAATGACTTTTACGTCATTTGTCTTAGTTGGGGTTTTCGATGGTGTAACCCTTTGGGAGTAGTTTTTTGGTGGAGTTCTCTGTATTTTCGTACTCCGTTTTCCAAAATTTTTAAGCAATAAGTGGTCCTCCCCAGAATCCGTAGGACCGATCTCTTTAGAGAGTGGATTTTCCAGTTTTGCTGGACTGCCACCTGGGGTAATAAATCTGTTTGTTTTGTTCATTGCCATAAATTTTTTTTTAACTTTTTTTTTATGATACAAATAGGTCAGTTACTTCTATTCGCATTTTAAATTCAGCCGTCCCACTAGGATCAGACGCTGACCAGTGTGCCGCACAATATGTGTCAGACGCTCTTGGATTTATTGTTGAGCTGGTACATTCAGAGTGATATTTTTCTTTCTTTGCTCCTAGTTCCTGAAAAGATAACTCAGGTGACACAGCTCGTGGATCAATTGATCCAACGCTCGTCGTTAGTTGGATATCCAGCGGGCACCACTTGGAGGTGACGATGCGATTTTGCTCCGCCATTATAATGAATAGATATTTTTTTTTGTTTTGGGGTTTCAATTATTTTATGATACCTACACTTAAAGTTCAAAGAAATTGTAAACATGGTCAATAAGTTGGACAGACATTGGTTTGAACGACCAATGTTGGATAATGTGAACCCTCTAACCACGACCGCTTCTCCAACTTGTTAAATGGTTTCGAAATACATATTTTTGAAAACTTTGAAGTTGGACGGAGCAGAGGAATACATGACATAATGTTGGACGACAAATCTGATAAGTCTGAACGCAAATTACATCCGACCATTCAACATCCATCAAACGATATCTGTCCAACTAATTGCACAGTATAAACTCCGCTTTTTACTTCTGACAGGTGAAAAAAGGGGTAACCGAAAATAACGTCGCAAAGAGCGAGGTTTTGTATGTTTTTTGAATAAAGTACAGGGTGGGCCAAAAGGTTATTCACAATTTCAAACGCCTCGTAATAATCAACCAACTGGGTAAGCGTGACAATTCCAACGCCATCTGTTGCATAAAATTATGTCATTTAATGGAAAAATATTCGGTTAGTTACTATGGCACCGTGGACGCGACAGCAACGTTCTATCGCTATGTAGTGCTATTTAAAAAACTTGGAGAGTGCTACCCACCGCGCTCCGCGCTTTCAAAAAACAGTTTAATTTAAAACGTCACGAAAACCCCCCGAGTCGTCATTTTATCGAAAAACTTCCGCGAATCGGGTAATGTCATTAACATGAACATCAAGGACGCCGCAAACAATAAAAACTGTCAACGACGCCTTGAGCAAAAGTCCTGTGCCGTCATTCTGCCTCCTTGAAAATTCCTCGAACGACGGTAAAAATAATTTTACGAGAGGATTTGAATATGCACCCATACTACTGATGTTTTGACCTTGTTGAGAAAAAAATTCGCTTGACCGTTTCGCAGCCCGGATCTGACGCCGCCGCATTTTTACATGTGGGGTTTCCTGAAGAGCAGGGTGTGTGAAGGCAAGCCTCCAGACACCGAAGCATTAAAATTAGCTATCCGAACTTGACCAGAGTTCGGGAAAATTTTGAGAAAAGAGTGCGCTATTGTTTCCACCGCCATGTCGACTACTTACTGGATGTGTTATATAAAAAATAAATTTTTTTATTAAATGGCATTTCTCTTAGCTTAATTTTCATTTTGGTTTCATAGTTTTAGCTCTCACCGTTTTTTTTTTACGAAGCGTTTGAAATTGTGAATAACCTTTCGGCACGCCCTGTATTTGATTTTTTATATGGCATGAAAGGCATGAAAATAAAAAAATTGTTCAAAATAGGCCGTTTTCCCCCTTGAAACCCATTAATCTAATAAAATATTCTATGGACCACTTTTCTTTGGGATATCGAGTTGGTTAGTAAAAATTTTATTTGTGTGATTAAAAACTGTTATTATTTTAACTTTGAAATTCAATGATGGGGCGGAGTTAGGAAAAAAAATGGCTTCAAAAGCTACTATTAGTAGCTTAAAATTCACGTGAATTCTAGACTATTATTAATTTAGAGTTTGTGGTTGAGAAATGATAAAATACTTTCATTTTCCAATCATCTTACGAATGAAGGGTATAGAAACAAAGGACTATCTCCATGTTTTACCGGATTGTAACTTACTTTACTTACTTAGGTGGGCATAACAGTTCGGGGTGAACCTGGGCCTCAACCAACATCCTTCTATAACGATTTCGATTTCGGGCGAGCTCTCTCCAGTTTCGCACTCCAAGTCGGTTGAGGTCTTCATCAACTTGATTGCGCCACCTAAGACGAGGTCTTCCCCTTCCGCGATTTCCCTGCAATGCTTTCGCTTTCGAAAACCCGACGAGCCGGAGCGTTTGGGTCCATCCGCTCTACATGTCCCAACCACCGTAGCCTCGCGATGCGTACTCTTCTGGCTATGCCCATGTCGCGGTACAGCTCATACAGCTCGTTGTTGTATCTTCTTCTCCACACATTGTCTTCGCATACGGGACCAAAGATCATTCGGAGAATTTTTCTTTCGAAACGACCAAGAGTTTCCTCATCCGCTTTCGATAAGGTCCATGCTTCCGCGCCGTACAGCAGGACTGGGATGATTAAGGTCTTATACAAGGTTACCTTGGTTTTTCTGGAGAGGGTTTTGTTTCTCAATTGCCTTCTTAACCCAAAGAAGCAACGGTTGGCAAGAGTTATTCTCCGTTTGATCTCCGCACTGATGCTGTTGTCCGTGTCTACAGCGGATCCTAGGTAGACGAAGTCCTGTACTACCTCGAAGTTATGTCTGTCTATTGTGACGTTTTGTCCAATTCGTCGATGTTCTGTGTCCTTGTTTGATGACAGCATATACTTCGTTTTGCCCTCATTAACCATCAAACCCATTTTTGCCGCTTCTGTTTCAATACTCGCAAAAGCACCTTTGACATCACGCTTTTTTCTTCCCATTACGTCAATATCGTCTGCATAGGCGAGTAATTGTACAGACTTTTGAAAGATTGTTCCTCTGGTGTTGACGTTTGAGTTTCTTACAATCTGTTCAAGTATGATGTTGAAGAAATCGCATGACAGTTTGTCGCCTTGCCTAAAGCCTTTTCCGACATCAAAGGTCTCGGTGAGTTCTTTACCGACCTTGACGGAGCAGCGTGAATTTTCCAAAGTCATCCTGCATAGTCGTACGAGTTTTGCAGGGATGCCGAAACTAGACATGGCTCTGTACAGCTCGTCTCTGTAGATACTGTCATACGCGGCCTTGAAATCAATAAAAAGATGGTGAATATCGATATTATATTCTGGGGTTTTTTCCAAGATCTGCCGTAATGTGAAAATTTGGTCTATTGTGGACTTCTCTGGTCTAAAACCACATTGATAAGGACCTATCAAGTTGTTAACGTGGGGTTTCAGACGCTCACATATTACAGCAAACAAGATCTTATAAGCGACGTTAAGGAGGCTTATCCCTCTGTAATTGGCGCAATTGTGAGGGTCTCCCTTCTTTAGGATCGGGCGTACGATACTGAGGTTCCATTCATCGGGCATGCTTTCTTCCGACCATATCATGCAGATCAGCTGGTGCATGCTCCTTTCCAACTGATCTCCAGCTGCCTTGAAAAGTTCGGCATCAAGGCCATCTGCACCTGCAGTCTTATTTGATTTAAGTTTGCATATGGCAAGCTTAACCTCTTCTAGGTCGGGAGGACGGCATTCTTGATCATCGTCCAAGCTGAATGGGGCAATCTGCCTGACAGCGAAATTTGTGTCCTCATCGCCGTTAAGCAGTCTGCAGAAATGATCTTTCCAGATCCTCAGTAGCGACTGTGACTCTATAACTATGTTTCCCTGCTTGTCTTTAACAGGCTTGAGTTCGGGGCTTGCCACCCTGGCAGGATCTTTTTACCTTTTCGTAAAACTTCCGAATCTCGTTCCTGTCATGGCACCTCTCAATTTCCTCAAACGAGCGCTTCTCATGCTGCTTCTTTTTCTTTTTGAGAAATCAGTGTTCTTCCCTTCTTTTCTCCTTGTAGATCTCGTTATACTGATCGTAAGCAGCCCTTGTTCGTTGTTGCATCAGCATTTGACGTCTTTTTTGTTTGGCTGTATTTGCCTGCCTGCATTCTTCATCAAACCATGGGTTTCGTTTTGGTGGCCGAGTGAAACCCAGAACCTCAGAAGCAGCGGTTCTGATGGCTTCTTGGCATTGCTGCCACTGGTCTTCAATGCTTAATGCTGGCGGCATGGGATGCAAGGATAATTGAAGGGACACTCGATTGGAAAAGGCACTGGCAATCTCTTGCGATTGTAGCTCTCCGACGTCATATCTCTTCACAGCGTTAGTTCGTGCTGGTCGTGAACAAGATATCCTCATTCGTACCTTGGCTACAACAAGGTAGTGGTCCGAGTCAAAGTTGGCCCCTCGGAAAGTTCGGACATCTAGCACACTGGAAGAGTGCCTTGCGTCGATCGCAACATGGTCAATTTGGTTGACGGTTAATTGATCTGGTGATCGCCATGTACCTTTATGAATTTTGAGATGCGGGAAGCGTGTACTACTTACAACAAGATTTAGCCCCGCAGCAAAATCGATTAGCCTCAGTCCGTTTTCGGAGGTTTTGTCTCGGAGGCTATGCTTACCGATTGTGTTTCCAAAGATGTCCTCCTTCCCTAGCTTTGCGTTAAAATCGTCAAGAACGATTTTCACGTCGTGTCTAGGACACTGTTCATACGTTTCTTCGAGGAGCTCGTAGAAACAGTCTTTGGAATCGTCGTTTTTCTCTTCTGTGGGGGCGTGGGCGCATATAAGGCTAATGTTGGCGAATTTAGCCCTGATGCGGATGGTCATTATACGCTCATTGACTGGATTTTGGCTAATCACCTTATCCCTGAGTTTTCCTCTAACGACAAGTCCGCTCCCAAATAAGCGCTGTTTCTGTTGTCTGTAGCAGTCGCCATAGTAGATGTCACAGTTTTTCATCTTCTTGATGCCCGGTCCACTCCATCGCACTTCTTGGATGGCGGTTATGTCTGCTTTGCAGCAGTCCAGGGCGTCCGCTGATTCTCCAGCTGCACGTAATCCATTAAGTGATATAACGTTCCACGTGCAGATCCGGAGGTCATTGTCCTTTATTCGTTTGCTTGGGTCGTCAACTTTAAAATCATTATCGTTATCCGAGGCTATTTGTTGTTTCGGAACTGTCCTTTTTTAACGTGGTTGGGTAGTTAACCCGTGCGTAGGGTTGTTAACCCCCAACCTGGAGGGCCAGGTCCTTTTGGATCCCTTCGGACACAAAGGGCTGGAATATCCAGAGTCAGTACCCTGCTGCAGGGGTGTGAGTGCTGCCGTTGACTCACCAGGAGCTCGTCCGCCACCATCTCTGCTTCAATACCCTGTCCTAGTATTGAAAGCCCCCGAAAGACCTTTAAACCAAATATGTTGGAGTAGCTCCTTCTAATAACTTGGATTGTAACTAATAACGCCATATAGTTGTTAGGGTTCGAAGCAATCCATCTGTGAAATTGTCACTTTCAAACACGTCTATAATCCAATAGAAATTTGTGTTTAAGAATAATTGATCAAAACAAACTTGTCTATGTCCATTGGAGATTGTTTTGTTTTGACACATAAAGGTTTTTCACGTTTCAGTAAAAGTGGAGATCGCCAACTGTGATTCTATAGATACCCTTCAAATGATCTCGAGGCGAATTCTAAATAAAAGACAATTTTTTTTTTCATTTTTGAAAATCTTTGTACCAAAAATGAGCATATGGCCATTCGTCATCAGGTCCAATTTTAACGAAACAAAAAATTTGACCATATTCCAACATAGGCCATTTGTCGTTTTGCAAAAGTGTCAATTAACCATTACGGCCAAATGTCACTTTCAAATATTTTTAGTTTAAATTCGTGCAAATTTTTCGTTTTCACATTCTATTTTTATTCTCTAGTGGGTAATATTTTTAGGGTTTAGGTACAAATTTCCGCTCTTCGTTGTTCTTACCATTGTTTTGAGTTATTTTTTCTGAAAGGGCAATTGTGGCACCTAGAGGTATGTCACTTATTTGGCGTTCTTCATAAATGTATTGTGACAGAATATTATTAATAACAAGTTTTTAGTTTACAAACACTTCGTCGAAGAGGACGAAATGTTGAAAAACTACTATAGATTAACTTATCACTTACAACCTTCTACAATTTTGTTGCACGTTGTGCTGAAATTATCATGGACAAGCTTATCATTGTTTAAATCTCTTTAGCTACTATCGCTACTACTAAACTTTGGTTGAGATTTAGTGAAAAAGAAAAAAACTTTCAAGTTAAATGGAATTTTACAAATTAAAAAATTCAAAAAATTTTGTTAATTAGTTTTCTTTGGTGAAATGGAAATTCACAAAAGTAGTTTTATTTTAAAAGTTTGTTACTTGTAAATGGTTGCTTTAAATTTGTATCGGTGAAACAACATACACATTGTAAGATACTTCAAGATTGTAAATAACAACGTTTGGCCAAGCAACATGAACAAGAAACTTCACAAACTTTGTTAAAAAAACGCTTGTAATTACAAATTCGCAAGTTGGAGAAAACAAGCCACATATCTAATGATCGGCACAGTGGCAATCAACCAAATGATTGGTACTTTTTCGTGGCAGGAAGCCATAGATTGGCTACTTTTTTGTGATTGATTGATACTTTTTTCCAGAAATCCATTTTTGTGGGTTTTCCCCTGTTTTTTATTTTGTTGTGATGTGTACTTTTTTTTCTTTATTTAGCTTGTTGACACAATGAAAGCAGTCAACGAGGTTGATTATCTGTATTACCAACTCGGTGACCTACGTGATCTGAAAAGTCTATTCGCTAGCCATCTAGTCCGACTATGCAGGATGACTTTGGAGAATTCACGATGCTTCTTAAAGGTCGGTAAAGAGCTCACCGTCACACGTCAATACCAGAGGAACCATTTTTCAAAAGTCTGTACAATTACTCGCTCTCGCAGACGATATTGAAGTAATGGGAAGAAGGAAGCGCGATGTCATGTATGATTTTGCAAGCATTGAAACAGAAGCGGGAAAAATGGGTTTGATAGTTAATGAGGGAAAAACGTTGAAGTATATCTATGTATGTTGTCATCAAACAAGGACACCGAACATCGACGTATTGGACAAAAAGCCACAATAGACAAACATAAGTTCGATGTAGTGCAGGACCTCGTCTTCCTAGGATCCGCTATAGGCACGGAAAACAACATCAGTGCGGATATCAAACGGAGAAAGCAAATTGAGAAACAAAACCCTCTCTAGAAAAACCAAGGTAACCATGTATAAGACCTCAATCATGCCAGTACAGTTTTCTTTGAAAAGGCTTATTTAAGCAAGGGTTTTGCCAACTTATTGTTTCTTTCACATTTGTAGGTTATTTTGACATTTTGATTTATTTAACCGCTGCTTCTCGGTATTAACTTATGACATAAAGTCAGTATCATACCTCCACGGAACAAAATAATTCGCTCTACGGTTGAAAAAAGTTGGTAAATGTTGAGCACTTATTTCCATAGTTAGTGCTATGTGTGCCCAAATGGTGCGTTTTTTGAAAGAAGTTCTGTCCGAAGTGAAGCAGCCAGCGCATTTGTGGCGTTGAGTAGGTTTGTTTAAAAAGTGATGCGAGGGTACAATTCCTTAGGTCCCCGCCCATCGTCGTACGGTCTGCAAAGACTGGAATGTGGCTACGGTAGCCGAGAGTTTAAGACTCAATACACGAACATCGGTGGGCCTTACAGATGTTAATGGACTTGTTTTTAATGAAATTGAAGACATGGACTTAGAGGACTTCCGGTTGGTTCAGGATGGCGTGTCATGCCACACAGTCTATGCCGCAATCAGTCGTCAATCAGCAATCACTACAAATTGTCAAATAGTGTTGTCAGTCATCCGCGGAGCTGCAATTTGCCCTCTTTCTAAATTTTTTTTTCGTGGGGTGTTAAATCGATAATTCAGAAACTATTCAAGCACGTATTAACTTTCGCAAGGAATTGATAGGCCAAGAGAATTACATTATGCCATCTCACTTAACCGTTCGGATTTGGCATGAAATTGTAAATTCTTGAAATTCGTTTGGCTCCAAACCAGCCGCGGCGCCGTCGCCCACTTGCCCGAAATCATTTGTTAAACATAATAGCAACCCCTATCTTTGTAATAAAGTTGAATTCTTCACCATAAAATTAATTTATATTCGTTTTATTTCTTCATGCAAACCTCCCGTCTAAAAAAAACTTTATCTTAAAACTTTCTCCATTTTTATATAACTGCAATGCAAAAAAAAAAAACGCCGAATCAAATTTCCGATATGAAAATTCCTTTCAATTCCCACTTAGCCCATTCGTTTTGTAGTTTTTTGTTTACGAGCTTAAATATATCGCTTCGATTTTAAAATAGAACGGTTTGTTAGTTAAAAATATGTGATGAGTGGTAGAAACCGAATTTTTGATTTGTATTCTAACTCATTCTCTTGCAGAGTATTTCTTTTTATTTTTATTTTTTTTTTTTTGTGTCGCTTTTTCGTTTCATCGAATTTTCAAATCACACGGTGGTAAGGAAGCTCCACTTCAATGAGACTGAAAACACACCTGATCTAACAATACATTTTTCTTTCAACATCTTTCAATACCCAAAAGTGCATTTTTTATTTGAGCACTAATCAAGAGAAACAGAATGCAACAAAAAAAACTATCTTCTTTTTTATTCTTTTGAATTAAAACAGATATAAAGCGCTAAAATGCAATGGAAAAAGAAAATAAAAACATTGGAATTAAATCTTGTGTGCAAAAAACATGGGAACGACACATTCTTTTCTTGTTTGCTTTGGTTTTTATGTTTCGTTTTATTTGGTGTTTATATAGTGCTTTCGACAATCAACTCCAAAATGCTTTGAGACAAAAATGTGGTTTGCTTAACGAATCAAAATTCAAAAAAATACGTTTTGCTTTATGAAGTATGTTTTCGGTTTGATGCGACACGCTTGCTAGCAGTTGCAAGCACATGTATTAAACACGAACAATTTTCTATCTTTTTTTATAAATCAGGAGTCGGAATAGTTTGAGATAGTAAATATGTAGTAGTCTTATTTCCAGGTTGGACCGTATATATGGATATATCCATAGTCCATGCATACATATAGACGGTGCGTAGTAGACTACAGTTAGGAGGCACGAAGCATCACAGAAAGAGGAAACCGGAATTACAAATGCAAAGTGCATGTATTCTATCTCATCCTCCCACCGACTTAGTCCTATACATTTATGTATTTGTTTTTTTTCCTTATCGTAACGCATTTTCGAGTTTTTCCACACGTCGAATTTTCAAGACGCTATATTGACGGTATTTGTATTCAGATGTTGTGCCTG
This sequence comes from Melanostoma scalare, assembly GCA_949752695.1. Taxonomy (NCBI): domain Eukaryota; kingdom Metazoa; phylum Arthropoda; class Insecta; order Diptera; family Syrphidae; genus Melanostoma; species Melanostoma scalare. Next base: position 165,277,772 of record OX456985.1, on the reverse strand, counting down.
CGTGTTGCTGTGACTAGTGAAGTTCATGTTTTTCATTAAAATTTTTTTTTTAGAATGCTAAAAATATATGTAGGTATATGTTTTCATATTTATGTGGGAAAGTGCAGCTAGCTTCATATATTACAAGCAACCTACACATTTTTCGACAAAGTGCATGTGCGTAATTCAAACACGGAAGAAGTGGAACTTCAGAAAAAACAAGGTAATCGCCTTGAAAGCCCAATGAAAGAGTAAATTTAAAAATTACAATATAAGTAAAATTACAGGAAATATGTATTTATATTTTGTCGGAACCAATCCTTTTGTGTTCATAACTTTTGTTTTTTGTGTCGCTTTTTAGAGAAGTTTCAATTGCTTTCTATCAAAGCTTTGTATGAGTAATATGCATGTATTAAACACAGACGACAGGGGCATACTGACAATGCTTAGTAGACGACAAATCGAAGCATCACACAAAGAGGAAACCGAGAATATAGAACAATGTGTAATGAATTCTATCTCACGCTGAATTCTATCGTGACGCATTTTCGTTTCATCGAATAGGTTCCCCTCCTCCCCTCTCAATTACTCACAAGTTAAGTGGAATGTGCTATTTGTCTTAAGACACATGACTATTTTTCAGTTGGCAAACTTACATGTAAAAGACCGACAGAGGAACATAATGATCACAGAAAAATAACCTGTTATTTAAATGCCAACTTTAACTTCATTTCGAAGTGAATATTTTTTTTTTGTCCTTTAAAGACAAACTGCATTTTTACATCTAACGTTACGTCACGCTCATACCTAAAAGCTACCTAGATTTTATTCCGTGTTACGGTGTAACAGTCTTTCTATCAGAAAGATCAGAGTAAGACTCGTCATACAAGATTCAAGAAGAAAAGAAAATGCTCGCTGACTCCAACGCATGTACACTGTACACACGTAGCCTTGTCTTTATTGAGCAGTTCTGCTTTGATAAGATGTATTTGCTTATGAGTTCACTGCATTGAAAGACAATGACTTTTGACAGACTTGCCAACCAACCACTGATAAGGAGCGGTTTTCATCCCAAATCCGACGAGAAAGAAATTACAGTACTAATTTTTATATTATGTACAGGGTGTTTTGCAAATGCTAATATTACAAAACATCAGGGTGTAACTACACTTACCTACCGTTTTGATTTGGAAAAGAAAACATCGTACATCGTGATGTACCTTGGTTATTTCCAAAAGTAACTTAAAGCATTGTAGTATATAGAAACTATAGTTAGTTCAAAACCCGATTTATCAATGTTATGGACCATAGGAACGTGGTGGCGATGGCTCAGCATTCGCTTTTCTACACACAATGGTGAAACCAATAGCTTTTAACGGAGACTGCTAAGTTGAACCGGAGAAAATAGGTTCGCCACCAGTCCAAAAGTCTACATAATAATATATAGTTTCTATATAATATGTACGATGCTTAAGGTTCATAATATTCATCATTCATCAAAGTGCAATAAAAGGATTTCGCAAAATACCATATAATAACAAACGTAAAATATTCAGTCGATTCGAAAAAAACTAAAAAGGTTTGAATTTCAAATCCTGTTCCGGAACTGGGAGGTCCCAAAATTTGTTGGGTTTTTTTTTCTTAATCCCGAAGTACATGTCTTGCAAGTTTTTGATTGTTGTAGTGATGAGGATGACCAATTGAAAACATTCTTGTTTATGTGAATTACTCTAAAGCTCCGTAATCACTTTAAGCGAGTGATATGCTTGCTTTGGCACTCTGTCTTAAAGCGTAAATTTAAATGGTAACTAAAAAATGCAGCGAAAAGGCTTGCTATTCTGTTTGACTTATCGCTCATGGCAGCGGCGGATCCAGGATTTGGGCAAGGGGGGGTCTAAAATTAATAAAATCAATAGGGTGGCGCAACAGAGCGAGGAGCCCCTGGGGCCTGGGCCTAGCGCATTTCCCACAACAATGCCTTTTGACGGAATGGAGGGGACCTACAATTTTCTGCCGGTTCCCAACGGCTCATTGAGAAAGCGCTTTTCATGGCAATGAATTTACTAACGGAGGACTTGCCAGTTCCTCGCGAAAGTCGATACCCGTGGAAAAACATTTTTGCCTCTGCTGGGATTCGAACCTCGAACCTCTGGTTTAGCGGGTGGACATGCTAACCATCAGGCCACAGGTACCACGGGGTCTATTACTAAAAATTTTATTTACAATATAATATATCGAGCAAAATTTGAAGGTGTAGCAAAGAGGTGAAGAAGGTTCGAAACTTTACTTCTTCTATAAATCAATTCGAGTTGATTTAACTTAATCATCAGCATATCTTACTCATACATAGTATATCCGAGTGGTTACCGGCATACATAACATTCATCACAAATGCAACAAGTTCAATTTTTCAAATACCGCGCCAAAAAGGATCCACTTTCAGCACTGTCAGAGATTTCTCAAACTTTTCCTCTATTACCACGTTTCCACTTAGGATCGGGTAATCGAATCGGATTATGATTATGATTTCGATGCAGGTATCTACTTACCTCACTAAATCGAGTAATCGAATGCAAATGGAATCGAAGTGTGTACACATATGCATGTAAGTGTGTGTGTGTGTGCAATTTCCACTGGTTCACTTAAACCTAAAAAAAACCACACACCAACACACTCAATTAACCGATTACTCGATCTACGTATACACACACTCTTTCTGAAATGTAATAATAAATCAATAAAGTTCTTGAATTTTTAAAATAATAATATTACTTCTCCTTTATTTTTTTGTCTTGCTCATGCTATATTTTTTCGTCCCGTAACGAAATTTGAAAATTAAGAACCTATAAATGTTACAAATAACACCTTTTATTTTCCCGGTTGGGAGGGGGGGTCCGGAATGCGTGATGATGATAACGAGATATTGGCTGGCAAACGTCAACGAAAATGTTTCTATTCAAACAACTTTTAGGTCTGTCTTTCCGAAATATAAGGCATTTAAAAAAAAAAAAGTATTTTATATGAAATCAAAGATATTTTTATGATCTTTCATATGATACCTAAATCATTGTCTTACGTGCTATACTTTTCGAGATATACGTAATTATTTGCAGAAATTTCAGATTTTTCCCATTTCCGGCGCTCAACTTCAAGTCTAATTATCTCAAAATCACCAAGACCGAATTCAAAAATATTTGACAGACTGATTGGGCTGAACGTAAGCTTTCATTTGGTACTAGTCTCATAGGTGTACGCTCTGGGCCCAAGTATGCACCACCTCCTTTATAAGTTTGTATGACGAGGAGAAAAAAATATGTATATGGGGCATTCCACGCCAAATCGGACAACGTTTTGCCTTTGCATCTCCGATTTTTTTAAACAATTTTTGTGTTATAGTACCCATTGAAAAAGACCTCCATGATTTTTAAAAATTTTTTTTGAAGAGCTGTTTTTGAGATATCAATTTTTGAAAAAAATCGCTCTTTTTTCAAATATCTGTAACTTTGCGAAAAATGGGCCAATCGGGAAGTTATTTTCTTAAATTTTCGTTTTTAAACACACATTTACGAGTAAAAAAAAAGAATCAACAACGATAAAAAACGAGAACGTTTTATTTTTTTCAACTTTAATCGCGAATAACTTCTGAAGGAAGCACTTTGTGAAAAAATGTAAGAAGACCTCTTTCTTAGAAAATTAAATTTTCATTCTTCAATTTTAATTGAAGAATCTATACAACAAAAGAGTAAACCCTGCCCAAAAAAACCTTTACCAAAATTGAATACAGTTACTAGAAAATGTACCAGCGAAATAAAAGCAGAGAAGTAGAAAAGGAGGTCGTATATGAAATAAAGCGTCTATTTTTCCAGTACCTACCTGTTCGCCTTTTGAAACACTGCAATGGCAATAAGAAAAAAAGAGTTCATTATTTCGAAATTCTACTGTGATTTGACAGCAAAATTCGTCCCTGCCGCAATATAAAGTCACTTTGGTTTGGAAAAATAACAATATTAACAGGGTGGCGGCTGTAAAACCGCCTAACGCATTTCAAGGATCTACAGCAGTGGCGGATCCAGGATTTGGGCATGGGGGGTCCATTACTCAAAATTTTATTTATATATACGAGGTTTAGCAGATTCAATCAGAAATTATTTACATGCTGTTGGCGTCGATTGCTCATACATATAATATGTATGGCCAAGGATTCGACAAAGCTCCGGCAAAGAGTGTCCAATTCATTGGTGCACAGGCACATCTGAGATCGTATTTTCCCCTGGCAAATTATGTACATTGCGCTGCACATAGCTTTAGTTTGGCAGTCAATGCAGCATGCGAAGTATCAGGAATTAAAAATGCGAACTATCGGAGCGATTGAAGACGTTCTACACCAAGAAATTTCAAAAATGACAATCAAAGTGAGAAAAAAACAAAAGTTGAAGTCTGTTTGTCCTACCAAGTGGGCTCAGTCTCATGAAGCAGTTGGAACGTACGTTGAATTGCAACCGGCTGCCATTGAATCTTTGGAAGAAGATGGAGATACTTCGCAAAATGCATTGCATCTTTTGATATCGATTTCGACGGTTGAATTCCAAATCGCCATTATGGAATCAGTTAATTCGATTGTTTTGCCTTTGAGTCGGGAATTGCAATCTAAAAACCAAGATCTGGGTGAGGCTACTAAGCTGGCAGATGACGCTTTGAATGAATTTACGTACAAACGCGAAAACGCAGATTCTACTTTCCACGTTATTTATGAGCATGTTGCTAGAATTTGTTCTGAATACGAAATCACAATGAAATTGCCACGCCGCAGACGCCGCCGCCGCCGTTGCAATCAGCAATAAAATCGTTGCAACGTTCAAGCACAAAGTATTGAAGACTACTACGTTCATTTCTCAACTCAAAAGTCAGATCTCGGAAAACAAATCCATTTTCCAAAGTTTCAAGCAACTGTTTTTTAAACAAGAATTTAACGAAAAGAAATGCGCTTTTACGAAGATATATCGGATTGTTCGAAAGAAAATTTTCTGTTAGAAATCAAGATGTGGAGACAACTAATCCGCCTATGTTCTACAGTATTATGTCGCTTCCAAACGGCTTAGAGGGAAACCGCTTTTCTTGGCAGTGTAATTACCTTCTGGAATTTGCCAATTCTTCGCGAAAAAACGATAGGATTTGAAAAACTTTTTTCTGGGATATGGACCGGGCAAAGGAGAGAGAGCCTTTACCATTCATTACTTGCAACACTTATTTGAAAAAACAGGCAATCGGTAAGTTTTGGGTTATGATTTTACTTTGAAACATCGTCGTGAAGGAAAATTAAAATATATAGAGACTCAATTAGCAATTACAAACAACACTCATATCTTTTGTAATTATCCAAATTTTTAAATAACTTCGTTTACAAATTCTAACTTGACAGATATTTAGAAATATCAAATGATGTTCTTTGTTTAATGATCTTCTCCACCTTCAAATATGCAATACCACCATATTAGCACTTCATAAAAAATAACGAGTTGTTATGTTTCTCAAAGAAACAAAGTTCACCAATTGTCTGCTGCTTTTAGTTTGTATTTTTATGCTATGAATGTATTCATTAAGTCATAGTCCGAGTGTATAATCAAACGGAATCCAAGTCTGTGCCTGGCTAGCTGTAGAATTAGAGGAGACTGAAGAGTGAGTTGTGAGTTAAAAAGAAAGCAAAAAATGTCTTTTTTCCGCGCATCTCCTCGTTGAAATTCGAATTCCCTTGTTTTCTTTAAAGCTTTTCGCTTGAGTTAAATTCTTTGAGATAATTTTTGTAAAGTTCGTTTGATGAACAGAGCCAATATCAGGTAGAGTGCATTCAAGTAGGTAGAGGTACCTACATAAATGTTTAAGATATCACACTACTTCGAGCTCGTACTAACACACTTGAAAATGAAATCAAGAAATGACCGAATTCTACCTCATTGCCACTATGAATATATTTTATGCAAATTGTATTGAGCGATGAATGTTTATTGTTGTTTTTTTTTTGCGATCGGCGGAATGTTTTTTTTCATCGAATTTTTGATGAGTGAACAACTTTGGGCGCCATTGGTTTGGATTTTATTTTTGAACGATCAGTAAAACATTATTTTGGTTTTTCAAGGTTAGGTGCAAATACTTGTAGGTAGATTGAAGAAGCTTTTGTGACAAACGCTATGTTTAATAAATGGTAGGTAGGTACAAATGATAATGATTTCCTTGAGTTTTATTGAGGTTGAGCTATTGATTACTTGTTGTAATTGTTTTTTCAAAATGTATTGGCAACTAGACCGTAAAATAAAATCATTTCGCTGCCGTTTTAAAAAAAATGTGCGTTAATACAATTACAACTTTCAGTGCTTTTGGAAAAAAGTTAAGTAAGTAGTACGTAAGTCTTCTTTCTTCGAGGCAAAATTCCGCGGTTTCTTTAAGCCCTTCCGCCGGTATTTTAGCAGGTCCAGGGGCTTTTCCTTTTTCAAGGGTAACCTGGGCCTGACTTAGCTCTTCGATGTTATTTTTTTTTATATTCTGTTGTAGGCTCAATACGTTGTCTAAGGAAGTGATACGACGTTTCGGAAAAGGCGTAACTATACGATTGAGTCTATTTTTTCTTCGTTTAGGGAAAGAGGAGTATTCTGAGCTCCTAGCTTACGCGTTACAATTTTGTAGCCTAGTTCAAGGGATCGTTGTTGACATCTCGGTAGTGGTTTTCCCACTTCTGTACCTACAAAACTTTGGTGACCGTGCCGTAATGGTTAGCATGTCTGTCTGCAGTGGCGTAACTTTACCATCTGAGGCCCTGAATAATTTTTCGGATGGGTTCCTGCAGCGTGCGTCCCAGTAAAAAGTCACATAAGAATTTAGTAATACATACCTAAGTGTTAATATTTCGAAAATGATCATCACTAGCTGAAGTCACAGGAATTTTTATAAATAACATTATTGCAGTACATATTTCAGGAAAGCTGCACGAAATAAATTGATAACTCATCTGTTTGTTTGTCTCGAATAGGCTCCGAAACTACTGCACCGATTTGAGCACGGAGGTACGGGATCACGAAATAATCATGCCGCGCGGTTCACTCGCGCGGTCGGTTCCCTACTGAATGGTCGTGTGCGGAATTAAAAAAAAATTGTCAACATGAGAACCCCTCGAAGATGCGCGCAAAAGTCCAGTATTCAGCAGTCGCAACGGCTCGCTGAACAAAATGTGAGAACTTCTCGAGTCCGCGTGCGAAAGTCGAGTACTGAGCGTTTGCAGCGGCTTGAAGGCAACCCTAAACCTATGGAAGCTCAACTTAAATACAGTCTTAATTGTTGTTACAAAAAATTAAGTCTAAGATTAGTTCTCTATCATCAGTATTGACAGAGATATCGAATTTAACACAGGTCAGGGTACACCAAAGTGATGTCAAAGTTGAGAAACGGACTTTACTGTCGAGCAATTTTTTTCTTAGAATATGACCAAGAATCACATCCCAAAGTATGTAACACGAATTACCGGACACCCTGTATATACGAAGCTTTGAACAAAATATTGAAAGCAACACTTCGGATAATTTAAAGCTAATTATTCATTCCGACCTCCCACCGCAGACTGGTCACCCGGGTAGATACAATTCTCCAGCTGTAAACGAGGTAGCTGTTCTCTTGGTTGACGAAGAAAAAGGCGTCTGTGTCCGAGTTACACCGATCGTATGATCCACTACAGTATCCCCTAATGTTCGTTAAAGGAGATGACGGTTTTTATTTAACCATTCCACAGGAAGGAACAAAAACTGTGACATGCATGCAATTTTATGCATTCAGGTTGAAGGTTAGAGCAAACAGTTTTAATCCATTACATTATTACAGGGACTTATTTAGTCAATATACAGGGTGTCCCGTAATTCGTTTTACATACTTTGGGATATGATTCTTGGTCATATTCTAACAAAAAAATTGTTCTACAGTAAAGTCCGTTTCTCAAGTTTGACATCACTTTTTGACAATTTAAAAAAAAGCTAACTTTGGTGTACCCTGACATTTGTTAAATTGAATATTTCTGTCGAAACTGATGATAGGAACCTAATCTTAGACTAAATTTTTTGTAGAAATAACAACCTTTAAAACTGTATTTAAATTAGGCTTCCATAGGTTTTCAGTTAGTATAAAGTTCCTGGTATCCTTTGTTGTGCTTTTCTTCAATTTCCATTTAAAAACTCATATAAGAAAAAAAATGTCTGCGTATTCTTCTCTCGTAAATGAAAGCATTTCAAAAAACTCTCTGATCAAACTGCAATCGTGACTTAATTTGACAAACTAATGAACAAATTTGTTTTCTTATTCTTTTATACGACTTATTTACCTATTGAACATTCATACCCCAAATTTAAAGCAAACACCCACAATGAAATCCAAAAACAGGCTCTGGCATGGATTCAAAACGAAGGATGGGGCTTTGAGCACTTGTTATAATTGTATTTGTATTAAATACATAAAAAAACTACTAAAAGTGATCATATTATTGTTTTATTCAAACAAACCTCAAAGCAAAAACTTTTTTTTATTTTGGTAAATATTTAGAAGTGGGGCTCCAGCCCAAATCGGTCCAAAAAAATTTTCTAACAATTCTGGATTATTTTATAGTATAAAAATAGATGTTTTGAAGTGGGGGAAGACATTTTGCTTACAGAAAACAATTGCTATTTCCATATTTAGCATGAGCAGCTTAACCCTGCGGAAAAAGGGTTTAAATAATGAGCCCCGCGAAGCGGGCCATGCGAAAAGCTGTTGCATACGGAAATTAAATCGGTCCAAAAAAATAAAAATAATAATAATTTCCGTATGCAACAGCTTTCCGCATGGCCCGCTTCGCGGGGCTCATTATTTGAACCATGTTTCCGCAGGGTTAGGCTGCTCATGCTAAATATGAAAATAGCAAATAATTTCCGTATGCAACAGCCTTCCGCATGGCCCGCTTCGCGGGGCTCATTATTTGAACCCTGTTTCCGCAGAATTAGGCTGCTCATGCTAAATATGGAAATAGCACTTGTTTTCTGTAAGCAAAATGTCTTCCCCCACTTCAAAACATCTATTTTTATACTATAAAATAATCCAGAATTGTTAGAAAATTTTTTTGGACCGATTTGGGCTGGAGCCCCACTTCTAAATATTTACCTTTATTTTTTTTTAAATTTTTCCCATTTTGTATTTTTCCAAGTATCATAAAATGTATGGGTTTTTGAGCTAACTTAATGCTGAGTTTTTTCTTTATTATTGTTTTGTTCATCTGTAAAAAATAAAATAAAAAACTACTAAAAGTGATCATATTATTGTTTTATTCAAACAAACCTCAAAGCAAAAACTTTTTTTTATTTTTTTTTAAATTTTTCCCATTTTGTATTTTTCCAAGTATCATAAAATGTATGGGTTTTTGAGTTAACTTAATGCTGAGTTTTTTCTTTATTATTGTTTTGTTCATCTGTAAAAAATAAAGAAACTCTATGTTTATCAGGCCTTTTCTCCAAAAAAATGACCTCAAAGTCAAAACTTTGTTTTGGGAAGAAAATTTGAACACCACTTAAAATCTGGCAACCCTAAACCTATGGAAGCCTAATTTAAATACAGTCTTAAAGGTTGTTATTTCTACAAAAAATTGAGTCTAAGATTAGGTCTCTATCATCAGTATTGACAGAGATATCGAATTTAACACAGGTCAGGGTACACCAAAGTTAGCCTTTTTTTAAATTGTCAAAAAGTGATGTCAAACTTGAGAAACGGACTTTACTGTATAACAATTTTTTTCTTAGAATATGACCAAGAATCATATCCCAAAGTATGTAAAACGAATTACGGGACACCCTGTATTGTCGATATGATGGCAAAAATGATATCGGAACGATTGAATTACATATGTCGTAACCAACAGAGACTAAGGGCTGAAGAATACATTCATCTTAGAGACGCTTTAAATCAAGACGGAAATGTTGACCCATCAAATATCGGTCGGCGCGTATTCTTACCATCATCATTTCCAGGTTCTCCGCGTTACCTGCATGAAAAACCCAAGGCGCGATGACGTATGTCCGAAACTACGGGAGACCAAACTTATTTGTCACGTTTACATGCAATACTAAATGGCCTGAAATTAAAGCGGAACTACTACCTGTTCCATTCCCTCACAAGGCATGGTTTTGAGAAACGCGCTAGGCCCTGGGGCTCCTCGCTCTGTTTCGCTACCCTATTTATTTATTTTTTATCTTGATTACCACTTCAGCGATCTTTCAATCGTCATGACATCATTTCAAGGGTGTTCCACTTCAGCGATCTTTCAATCGTCATGACATCATTTCAAGGGTGTTTCACTTAAAAATGAAGAAATTCATAACATCTATATATACAAAATAGGATGTATGTATGTATGTATGTATGTATGTCCGGTATAGACTCCTGAATCACCCAACGGATTTTTATGAAATTTTCAGGGTAGGCATACTTTAGTCCAGAAATGGTTCCTGTCATGGTTTGATCCCCAAGTTCTCACAGGAACGGGGTTGGGAACGGAAACTTAGAAACTACTGGACAGATTTCAAAAATTCTTTCAGCATTAGGGGTGCTAAATTTACCCCCTCCATCAGTAAGTTATGCATTATTTCATGCCTATAATCCGACGGGAACAGAAACAGGAACGAGAACGGGAACATTTAAGGTACTTGACCGATTTCAAAAATTCTTTCAACTTTAGGATGCGACATTTTCCCTCAGTGACAGTGAATGGAAACGGAAAATTCGCACATGAACGATGTTGGAAACGGAGACTAAGAAACTACTGGACAGATTTCAAAAATTATTTCATTACTGGGATGCCCTTGTAGTCCCTCAGTAACTAAGCGTATATTTTATCCCTATAATCCCAAGGGAACAGAAACAGAAACGATAACGGGAAAATTACTTTACCGATTTCAAAAATTCTTTCAACTCTAGGATGTTGCTTCTTGCATCATTATTCAGTGACCTAAAATTATATTTCATTCACATATTTTCATGGGAACAGAAGATTCCCACAGGAAGGGGGTTGGAAATGAAAACTTAGAAACTACTGGATAGATTTCAAAAATTCTTTTAACATTAGGGGTGCTCCATTATCCCCTTTTACCCTTTATCAGTAACTTAGGCTATATTTCATCCCTATAATCCGACAGGATCAGAAACAGGGACGAGAACGGGAACATTAAAGTTACTTGGCCGATTCCAAAAATTCTTTCAACGAAGGATGTAACATTATCCCTCAGTGACATAGATTTATATTTCATTCACATATTTCCACGGGAACGGAAGATTCCAACAGGAATTTGTTAGGAACGGAAACTTAGAAACTACTGGACAAAGTTCAAAAATTCTTTCTACATTAGGATGCCACATAGTCCCACAGTAAGAAAGATTATATTTCATCCCCACGGAAGAGGAAGAATGAGAACGGGAACCTTAAAACTAAAGACCCGAGCAAAGCCGGGCGGCTCAGCTAGTTATTCAATTAAAGATGAAATATTTGGCAAAGTGAAATGTTATACATAGCGAGTGACTGAACAATTGGCCCAAAATCCACGTAAAACAACTTTGCTGACTTTTTTTGAACTATGTAATGAAGATGAATTCGCAAAAAACACTTCTATACCACAAAGTCACGCAATACTATACATGGGCCAATAGTAGTTGGCCATCCAGGCATAAAAAAGGATGCAGCTTTAGGTATATGGAGTCTACGGTGTCCATCCTTCTCAATCCGAGTGTTTCTATCTTAGGATGTTGCTACATCACGTATACAGGGCCCAATCTCATTCCAGTACTTGAAAACCGTTGACGGAGTTTTTAAAGAAACATATCAAGCTACTTGCCGTGCTAGAGGTTTGCTAGAAAACGATGACCATTGGGAAAATACTCTCAGAGAAGCTTTGCTTTCTCAATGTTCACAACAACTGAGAGAATTGTTTGAAGTCATACTTTTATTTTGTCAGCCATCGGAACCATTAAAATTATGGGACATTTTCAAAGACGATTTTTGTGAAGATATTAGACACAGAATCAGACAGCAAAATCAAAACATCACCTTACCATACAATGCGGAAATTTACAACCATGGTGTGATACAAATAGAAAATAAACTGATGCAATTAAATGACAAAAGCCTAAGTGACTTTGGATTACCATGTTCAATTCGTACAGAAAATAATGGAGCAGAGTCCACGGGTATCGTCTTTCAAGTAGTCCGAGATCGAACAGAGCAAATTAAGTAAAATGGTTTCCAAGTTTCCATTCCAGTGGGATAATTGGGATAATAATTGGAGTCTATGTTACTCAGGGGCAATGAAGTACACTAACGTTGACAGAATTTTTGGAATCGCTCCAATATTTTTCACGTTCCCGATTATGTAGCAGTTCCCGTTCCGTTCACGTAGGAATATGGTAATCAAATATAGTCTATTTAATTTTTTATTAATTTTTGGAATCACTACTTTACAGGTTCCCGTTCCTGTTTCTCTTTGAAACGGAATATGTAAAAGAAATATAGTCTATGTCATTTCTTAGGATCTAAACAATTTTTTTTTTCAAAATTCATTCAAGTCGGCTCACTATTTAGTAGGTATATGTACCTATCTCTTGGATCACTCTATCTATTAAAACTAAAACATTAAAATCCGTTGAGTAGTTTAAAAGATCTAAGTATACAGACAGACAACGGAAAGCCACATTGTTTTATATTATCTAATGGTTTATAGTCAATTTATTTTAAATATTTAATCGGTAACTTTGATTAAATTTTTTTTTTTTTTTTTTTTTTTTTTTTTTTTTTCAAAACAAGGTCGCACTTACTTTAAAAAAAGGTTTTTATATAGAGATTGTTTTAAGAAACTTGTTTTGATAAAAATTGAAAAATGGCTTAAAACACTTATCGAATGATTTTGATCAAATTTTCAGCTTTCATGTGTGAAAGTTTTATTGAAAACAATGGCTTTACTTCATATTCGCTAGAAACTTTGGGTTTAACATACCACATGTTTATTTTAATATTTTATTTGGTTTCATTCAATTTTCATGATTAATGCACAGTTGGCGGTCTTGTATCAAAAAATATATGTTTTACAAAAGAAAATTCCTCCTGGAAATACTTCATTGAAAGAAAGCGTGAGTTAAGTCCACTTGAAAGGTTAGGTGGAACAGTCTTCAAAATAAGAAGAAAACACAAGTAAACTTTAAAATGATACTTAGAAAAACAAAAACCCTTAAACTAAGTGTACACTGTACACTTCTGATAACGTATGAAACTGAGCTGACAATGAGGGTGAAAATTGAATTTGTGTGTACACGGTTTGCAGAAATCTACAAAAGTCTGCAAATCTATTGCCAGCTATGACAATGTTGACAAACTGATTTGGACAAATAGCTGGCAATAGATTTGCTGCTTACGATCAGTATAACGAGATTTACAAGGAGAAAAGAAGGGAGGAACACCGAATTCTTAAAAAGAAAAAGAAGCAGCATGAGAAGCGCTCGTTTGAGGAAATCGAGAGGTGCCATGATAGGAACTAGATTCGGTAGTTTTACCAAAAGGTAAAAAGATCCTGCCAGGGTGGCAAACCCCGAACTCAAGCCTGTAAAGACCAGCAGGGAACATAGTTGTAGAGTCACAGTCGCTACTCGAGGATCTGGAAAGATCACTTCTGCAGACTGCTTAACGGCGATGCGGACACAAATTCCGCTGCCAGGCAGATTGCCCCATTCAGCTTGGACGATGATCAAGAATGCCGTCCTCCCGACCTAGAAGAAGTTGAGCTTGCCATATGCAAGGCGACAAACTGTCATGCGATTTCTTCAACATCATACTTGAAAAGATTGTAAGAAACTCAAACGCCAACACCAGAGGAACAATCTTTCAAAAGTCTGGACAATTACTCGCCTACGCAGACGATATTGACGTAATAAGAAGAAAAAAGCGTGATGTCATATGTGCTTTTGCGAGTATTGAGACAAAAGCGGCAAAAATGGGTTTGATGGTTAATGAGGGCAAAACGAAGTATATGTTGTCATCAAACAAGGACACAGAACATCGCCCAATTGTACAAAACGTCACAATAGACAGACAAAACTTTGAGGTAGTACAGGACTTCGTCTACCTAGGATCCGCTGTAGACACGGACAACAACATCATTGCGGAGATCAAACGGAGAATAACTCTTGCCAACCGTTGCTTCTTTGGGTTAAGAAGGCAATTGAGAAACAAAACCCTCTTTAGAAAAACCAAAGTGACCTTGTATAAGACCTTGATCATCCCAGTCCTGCTTTACGTCGCGGAAGCATGGACTTTATCGAAAGTGGATGAGGAAACCCTAGGTCGTTTCGAAAGAAAAATTCTCCGAATGATCTTGGGTCCCGTATGCGAAAACAATGTGTGGAGAAGAAGATACAACAACGAGCTGTATGAGCTGTACCGCGACATGGGCATAGCCAGAAGAGTACGCATCGCGAGGCTACAATGGTTGGGCCATGTTGAGAGGATGGACCCAAACGCTCCGGCTCGACGGGTTTTTGAAAGCATATTGCAGGGAAATCGCGGAAGGGGAAGACCTCGTCTTAGGTGGTGCAATCAAGTGGATGAAGACCTCAACCGACTTAGAGTGCAAAACTGGAGAGAGCTCACCCAAAATCGAAGTCGTTATACAAGGATGTTGATTGAGGCCCAGTTTCACACGGAACTGTAATGCACACCGAAGTAAGTAAATAAGATTTGAACATTTGTAGATTTCTGCAAACCGTGTACACACAAATTCAATTTTGGATCTGCAAATTAATTCTCAGCTCATTGTCTCATATTGCATTTGTAAAAAAAATTTTAAAGCTTAAAAATTTCTTATCCACAAACAAATTAACCAACTTTGAAAATTAAATAAATTTAAAAAATCTTCTTTCAAAAATGTGTTTTATTGCCAAAGTAAATGCAAAAATAATACGGCACTGGCATTTTTAATACAGTCAAACTTCCTTATAACGAACCTTCAAGGGAACAAAAAATTGCTTCGTTATAAAGAAGTTTTGTAAAAAAATTCGTTGTATAGAAAATTAATTTTTTTAACACTGCAAGTATTCTTTTATATTAAAAAAAACAGTGGTACAAGAAAGAACTCATTCTAAGGAAATTTATTAATTTTTATTTTTTAGTTAAAAACATATTAATTTTCAATTGAACATGAACAGTTTTGGTTTTTGTTTTATCAAAAAAATCTTCCAAATCAGAAAGATGAAAATATGCATTGAATTGAACACTGCTTTATCCACATCACCGTATTAAATTTAAAAAAAATTTTTTTTTGGCTTCTGTTTGAACTAGCTTCGGCAAACTTTAAAATTTTTAATTCATTCCTTAAAGTTGTTTATAGTGTACTAAACAACACACTAAATTTTTCAACCATATCTTTTTTCTTTTCTCTACTTTTAACTTTTTCAATAACACTCAATTTCTCTGAAAGTGAAATAGCCTTGCGCTTCGACATTTTTGTATAAGTGATTCGCGAACTTAAAATGTAAACTTAAACGATTCACCTGTCTATATGCGTTAAACTTCTACAACACATGTACCCTTTTTCATGCACCCATACATACATTCATTACATACATTAACTTTTAGAAAATTCTTGCCAAAACGGGGAGTTCCCTATTAAATCGGGGAATAAAAATCTTAGTAAGATTGTTTTCAAAATTTGAAAATTGACATTTCGTTATAAAGAAACAAATTTGCTTTTGGGTGAAAAAAATTAGTTCCTTATAAGGAGAATTTCGTTATAGGGAACTTCGTTATAAGGAACCTAATTCGTATGGGATATTTTTTAAGGGGAAGGGGAACGAAATGAAACTCGCAATAGAGAATTACGTTATAAAGAAGTTCGTTATAAAGAAGTTTGACTGTATAAGCATCCATATCTAAAAATTCGAAAATAAATCTTCTCGCATTTCCATATTTTCTTGAAAATACAAAAATCACATTAAAATGTGCCTTGTAATCTTTGCCAAACTTGTCTGTCAATGAATAAATTTGCAACTTGACATTTGCAGAAACGTCAGAAAATGAACAAAATTTGCGTACACACGATTGCAACATCAGCAAATTAATTTGTCTTCAAAATTATTGATGAACAAATTTTTCTGCAAATTAATTTGAAGTTTTGACGATTGCCAGATATCTGCAAATTAATTGGCAAATATTTGTCTACAAACTAGCAGCCAAATAGTTTTTCTGCAAATTAATTTGGTGTGTACACGATTGTCAGCCAAAGATTGTCAGTCGAGACAAATTTTTCACTGACAGATCCGGCAATTTTTGCAGACCAGGCAATCGTGTACACGTAGCTTTAGTTCCAACCTTACGATTTTGATATTGTACTTAGCACGCACACAAGTACGTGCAACACAGCGGTGCATCTTATACATATGTTTTAACGACTCACAAAATGTAAACTTTCTTTTGAGGCAACCTGTTGTAGAATACTTCACTGCCAGCGTCCTCAGTGAGGGCTTCAATCAACGATTGGATCTGTGAAGAGCACAACCGTAGATGGCATGCCTCCATTGGATGCAGACAGACCAAGCGTATGCTCCCCAACGTTAGTAAGAAGACTGCAACATTTTTGCTAGATCGTAGCAGAAAAGACTGTAGGAAGCTTATTGGCGTTGCCAGCGGGCACTTCTCTTTTGCCAAGCATTTAAAAGTGTTAGGCTTAAGTGATACCATACTCTGTGAATCTTGTGGAGAGGATGAGGACACCGCAGAGCACTTCCTCTGTGAATGTCCTGCTTTTTCTCGCATGAGGTTACAGATACTCGGCGCAGACATGGTGAGAGCTGGTAACTTAGGCTCCTTATCATGGCAGCGTCTTTTGGCTTTTCTCCGAACATCTGGAAAGCTATAACAAATAGAAGGTTGCTATCTGGTAGTACAATGGACCGGTATTTAGGTCTGAGTGCTCCAGCTGGTATTTTAAAAACCTCCAACAAAAAAAAAAAAAAAAGAATACTTCACCATTTTGTATCATGCTTTAGTTTCATTCAAACGTGGGCTCTGACAAATTCAGATCAAGGGTGAAATAAGTAATTCTATTAGACGATTGTGTTTTAAAAATTAACAACTCTCATTAAATAACTCATGTTGAATAAAGTATTAAAAGTTATAACCAGCACTTAGGGGCAGAACGAGCTTGTAACTCTAGAATCTCACCCAAGTCGATTCTGATAAACCATATCGCAAAATACTCACACTTCACACATTCAAAAATTGCACTTGTTGGAATACTTCCCATTCGACCCCCTCGCAGAGATGATATTTGCACTGCCAATTAAACGAATATATGTATATTATTAGCAAAAGCAATTAATACAAAAAGCGCTTGAGTCTAAGGTTAACAATGTTATCACATGATTGTAAGTAACGTGTTGTAATCTAAGTCCGTTTTTGTTCAAAGGCAGGGAGAGTGGAATTTTTCCACTGACTTAGACACACCAACCCTTAGAGCAAGCAAGTCATCTCGCAACTTATTTTTAATCGATCATCATTTTAAAACTTGGCATCCCCATCTTTTCTTAGACAAACATCCATATGTTGTATTTCATTTTTTTTTGTTCTCGTTTCTAAAAATATACGTCTTCTTTTAAAATAAACGCAAACACATATTATAGGAACCTGTGTCAAAGTAAGAAGTCGTCCAGATCAGCATCAGTATCAGTATCAGAGTCGGTTTTTTTTTCTTTGCTCGTGTTTTATAGAATAAACAAAAGAACAATTTTGTTTACATTAGTAGGCACACACTCATTTCTGCAATTATCTCGAAATATTCATTTAATCAAACGAACACATGAAAAAAAAAAAACAGGTATATTGGCAGAATTAAAATGTTCGAATTCCTTTTCCTTCGAAAAGCCCACATTGTATTCTTCTACGTTTTAGCTTCAAGTTATTGCAACGAAATTGTAGCTACGGCAAACTACGTTCTAAGCAATAACTATTTTTACGATTAGCATAGAAATTACGTTTGATTACGTCTTCTTATCAAATAAACGTGTGACGTTTGGAATAATAAGCGATTGCAATAAAAGTTCTGAATTTTTATTCAGTTCGCTCGCACATATAGATATGAAAGTTTTTTTTTTTTAGATTAGAATAATCTTGTTGCTTTCATATTGATATATGGGACTGGTTTTGTTGGTTGTGGCTATACGATGATTCGAGTCTAGAAGGCGTTCACTGAACCAGAATGTGCGACCAAATTTCAATTCAAAAATCAAACGCAAGAATATGAGAATGAAACGTTATTCTCTCAATCTGCAACCTGTTGGGGTGTGGCAATACACAAGGTTTTTTCAAAATACTTTTAAATTTCTTATAACGACTGTCTGCAAATGGTTTGAATTTCAATAATCAGCTTTCTTCATACACGGTTCAAGGACTTGCTTTTTAGAAATCAATGTTCGTTAAAATTTAAATAGAACTCGACGTTGGGAAAGGTGTAGATAGCTGGGATCGAAGATCAGTTCGCAAAGCAACTTGTGATGACGACATCAATAAATGAGTTAACGTTTGGTGGATAAAGTGATGAGATCTCTCTCATGATGAGACTCTGCCATCTTCTGTGATAGATAAAATTTTCCTAAAGTTGTCCTTTACTCCCGACGCCCCCGCAGCGCCTTTGTGCGTCCAGGATTCATTTACGGTTTACAATGTTGGTTGACGGCAGCAGAGATGAAGATACTTCGTAATTACAGCAGGTGCCACAAAGCATGATCAAATAATAAGTACAAACCTTCTCGTCAAAAGTTTCCTTTTGCAAAGAATAGAACACGACCGGCTCATTTGGTATTGTTGCGAAGAAAGAAAAGAAATTCAGACCATAACACTACTGGCACTAAGAAATGCAGCATTTGGTTGGCTTCAGACATAAAATAATTCCAAACCGAGAGGGTTTTCGATGCTTTTAGAGGTAAAACCAAGGTACTCATTAGTGTGATCACTAGAACTGAGCAGAAACAGAGAAACAACTATAGCACCGCTTTACCCTAAACACACAAATTTTTTTTTATTCTCCGTGAAGAAAAAGCTGCTGCATTTTCTTGAAACCGAAGTTGCATTTTCTTGATTCTAAGGCTAGGAAATCACTGAACGCAGAAGCAAAGCGGAGAAAGAAGTAGAATGAGTTGAAATGTTATAAACGTCGGTTTGCATCGACATCATCGAGGCGTGTTAGGTTTAGAGAAAGAGCAAAATTAATTAGATAATGCAGCAAAGTTATGCAAATCTCGGGACTTAAAATCTTACGCCGATTTCGAACGGCTCAGAGGGAAAGCTCGTTTCTATCAATTCTACGCGAATGGCAATACTCGAGGAAAAACAGAGAAATGTCTTTATAATCAAGGACTTTTTTCATATATGTAGTCATCTTTTTTGGGTTCACCAAAAACCAAAATTTCTGCAGGAAGGGCCGTGCAGACCCCTCTTTACCTCTGGGCCCAGCCCAAGTTAATGTAGGCGTTGCATTTGTGTAGAGAGTGTCCCCACTCGTAATTACGTATACTCTGGGATGAACGGCACTTAATTTTTTAAGATTTCAAAGATGGAGTGTGTTGACTGCTCATTTAAGTTCAAAAAAAGTTGTAAAAAGTCTCTCTCAACCAAGATGGTGAGCGCGAGCTGATGAACTAAGCGCCTTACATAATGATCATCAAGAAATTGAAGAAGCTTCGATGCCTATAGTTACCGATTTACGACAGGCTCGAGAGGCCGGATTCCGAGTACAAGAACCTTTCTGAAAGGACTAGGCGTAGAACAGACCCTCAGTAATTTTGAATAGGAATGAAAGGTTCGAAATTGCAACCTTTCTTCCCATTGTTGACCCTCTAAGCGTTGATTTGAAACAGCGTCTAGGTTCGTATACGAATATTTGCCAACGTTTTGACTTTTTTTCGATTAAAAAACCTGAATTCAGAAGACTTAAAAGAAAACTGCAAATCGTTTGCTAAATTTTACACTGAAGATATAAACGGAGATGAACTACATGCTGAATCCCTGAATTTAAAAGAATACTGGAAAACTATTAGACACGGAAATGAAAAAAACTGGCAATATTCTAGAACTTTATAATTTTTTAAAAATAGAGTTGAAAATGAATTTCCAAGTGTTGAAATTGTACTTAGAATTTTCTTAAGTATGATGGTGACCAATTGCAGTGGTGAACGTTCCTTCTCTAAGTTTAAAAGAATAAAAAAAGAACTCAGAACTACAATGGTTCAAGAAAAATTGACAAGTTTGTCGCTGATGTCAATCGAAAGCGACATGATCAGAGGTATCGATTTTGTAGATATAATTAAAGATTTTGCTAATCTTAAATAAAGAAAAAGACTCCTTCAATAAACATTCCTCATTCCATCTTTTTGCATATGAGTGTTTTGTTCCTTAAATTACATTCCTTAAACTACATTCTGAACATAATTTTTTATTATTTAAATTTTGTTTATTTTTGAATTCTTTTATGAAATATGTATTATTTTGTTTTTATTTTTACATTGTTTATAATTATGTTGATGTTTATGTTAAAACAAACATGCTGCAATAATTATTTACCTCTACAATGAATTGAAAAAAATATAAATTATTTGAAAAAATAAAAGAATGAATATAATTCAGTTATGTGATTTTTTCTGCATACCTTTATTGCACAGCATAACATTTTTATAGAATCATACAGTGGCCCCATTTTCAAAAAGTGCCCAGGCCCCTAAGAGGGTAAAGGCCCATGTTAGGGGTTCCTTTCTAAAATTTAGGCTGTCGGCAAACTGACACTCCCTTACTGCAGTCTACTCTCTGCATTATCTTTCCTGTGGCCGAGATCCGTTGTTAAAGACTAACAAAATTTTTAATTTATTTTTAAATGTTTTTTTTTTCAACTGTTAAATTTAATTTTTTCTCAAAGAAGGGCACATCTAAGAGCCATTTTGCGAAATTTTCCTAGATTTTTTGTTTTTTGTGTTATTGACAGGACTTATTTTGATCTCGTTTTTAAAAAGGGCCAGAGCTGTTCCACTTGTCTAAATTCACACTAGTGACCTGCCCACCTCTGTGGATATTCACACTGACATCAGTAAGGATCAACAGTTTTACATTGCTCCGTGTTTGCAGCCATCTACTTGCTGTTGTCGTTGTGGAGTCTAATCCATAAAACTATGAATTTGAACCGAAAGCATATTATAATGCCGATCTTCTCGGAATTTTCATAATTGCACATATCCTCTATGAGTGTGAATTGATCATATGTACTTATTTAAACTTCGAAGTTCGAGCCACCCAACATCCTAATATAAGAAACGAAAAATGGCACGCATTTTCATTCAATTGTAAAAGTCAAAAATATTTACACTTGAATTGCTGCGCGTTCAAAAAAGCTTTTGCACCAAAAATAAGCTTAAAATAATTCCCTTGAAAAGTAACCAAACCATCTGGCAACGATCCGTGTAGTTAATATTGTATAGTCAATCACAATCACTTACGCATACACGTAAATTGAAATACACAACGAAACGACACACCCATTGAAATATTAAAAGAGCGGGAGAGTTTAACAAATTAACAGCCACGTGCGCAGTGCCAATAATAATAATGGCTTGTCTTTACCCATAATGTTACCAATACTTTGAGTTTGTTTTTGTTTTCGTATTGTCATTTGTCAATGTAAGTCACATAAGACTAGAGTCCCACTCAATTGGAAAATGTTGAGTCAGACTCAACGTCGGGTTATGCAAAAAAAGTCATTGTTAAATGCGGGGATAGTTATAGAGTTTTATTAAAAATCGCCACTGGGCTAGAACTATATAATGTGAAATTCTGCCTCTTTGCATATTTATAATTCATATAAAAATATACGTAGTGGTATAACGTATAAGTATTTGAGTTTTGAATTTAATGCTCCTTAACCAATTGCGCTCTATTTGAAACCTCTGAGTTTTTTTTTTTCTTAGAATGATCACTCTTGATCACTTAAAGCTTACCAGCCAACGCAGCGAGAGGAAATCAGTGTTGACGATGACACTCATATATTTGACACACATGGTGATGGTGGGACAGGGATGGAAAATGAACATTTTCAATTGTACTTAAAACTGATTAAAAATTGTACTGAAATGGGGTCAATTGTATCGAAAACTAGCTAGAAAACTTTTTCTTTCATTGCCAAGGCAATAATTAAAGCAGCACATCCAAACTTGCTCATTGCTCCGTAGGTCTGATTGATATGAAAAACGTCAAGCAACTAATATCTCTCAAACATGTTTGTGTAGTGTGTGGCGAAACTATGTTTGCACAAACGTGTTTGGGTAGTGTAGGGGCCCTATAATTCATCTACACTTGCAGTCTCGTTTGATATATTTTTAGTTAAAAAATTGCTTGTTAAACATGAAAACGATTTCGATTTCATTTGGAAATAAAAACAAATTTCAAAATGGAATTAAATGATCCAGAAACTGCGGCTTCTGGAATAAAATATTCCAAAGAACTTAAAAAATCGTTATCGATGTCGATTTTATTTTTGATGTGTTCCAAAAAGTTTATATAAAATTTTTTGGCATTTTCCTTAAACTCTATTAAGTCTTCATTGTTTATGCTATTTTCAATGTAAAAAGATTCTACCAACACCGCAGAATACGTTTTCAAGAGGTAAATGATTTTCATTTAAATTAGCTCTATAAATATCTTTGCGATCTATTACATTTTTTGACATAAAATTTCTACAAAATTGCTTGAACAAATGCTTGACTCGAGGGACTATGACATGAATTCTAACATCTTCTGCTTGCATCTCTAAATTAAGTTTATTAATCATACCTACAGCATAAGATAAGAAGTAAAAGTAAAATTTTGTTGCGTTGTTGAGATAAGTTGAAATGAAATTTAGTTTTTCTTATGAACTGTGGGTTTCAAAATCTGCCAAACTGTAATAATACTTTAAAGCACTCCAGTGTTCAATCATTCGATCAATCGCAGCCTGTTAAAAATGCCAATAAAGGATTGGTAGGATCATTGAAAATAAGTTATGAATATTGATTATCTGACGGGAAAGCTATCGCGTTGCATTATAGCTCATGATAAAATGAAGTTCTGTTCCGAAATGTTCTTGGAAATTTTTGAAATCTTGTCTTCTTAAGGCGCTGTTACAAAAATGATGTCAAATTGCCCTTATTAAAGTGTCGATATTGCTTGGTAATTCAGCAGACGCAGCTTTTGAAGACAAGTTCAAGTTATGACAGATGCAGCCGTTAAACGTTAACTATTACATTTGGAACAACTTCTTTTTTTTCATTTGCACACAAATTCAAAAATGGTTATAATGAAGAGCTAGATGAGTGCACATCTGCACATCGGAGATTTACTGATTGGTATAAAATGGGATGCGTTTAAAGTGTGGTAATCCCGAAGCAATTATGAATATCGTTTTGAATCAGTTCAGTTTCTTGTTTTGATATTTTTTTTCGTGAAATACATATAAGATGCCAATTCGCAAATTGTACTGAATTCTGTCCAATTGTACTTTTGTACTCGAACAAACTCAATTGTATCGAATTCGGTACAATTGTATCAAATTTTCCAACCCTGTGGTGGGACCGTGGGACCTCTAATAATCTAAGACGTAATAAGATCGTAGGTATCTAGTACATGTTTGATTTTTGCAGTTGTAGGACAACTTGAGTATTTCGACAAGTCAGAGTTGAGGAATAAGTTTATAATATTTGTTAGCAGCTTTATTAATTTAATTTAATATTATACATACTTTACTTATATTGGCACTATAATATATAGGAAGGTAGGTAATAGTTATTTCCTTTTTGTTTTTATAAAACAAAAACTGTTGTCATGTAGGTACCAACCTATCTTAGTAGGTACCTATGTTTTGAAACAATTGCTTGAAAAGTCATAAGTGTGACTCAAAGGATCCCACTTGAAGAGAAAGTATGTACCTACGTAGTAACTTCTATATTGATTGATAGGTACTCATGGACTCAGCTACTCATGTCATTTTGTAACTAAAAAGATCTTAATTAACTGACCTTGTGTAACATGACTATAAGAACTTTGAGAACCTGTTATAAATATAAAACTTAATTTGATTTTTGGTTGAATATTCTTGTGTATATATCTAGATATTTTTACGACACCTTAAGCATTTCGCCTTCATAGACCTATGTATGTAGCTAAGAAATTCACCCTATGGAAGCCTATATTGATGCCCACCATTAAACACTTATGCGTATCTATGAAAAGTTCTGATTAAATACCTACAACATATTTTAGCTTATAGGCGCCTACTCATTTTATGACAGAAGAGGGCAAGTGTTTCATATTCACACGTGTGCGAAAATCAGTAGGTACCTCGCATGGTGCTTGAGAGAGGTAGGCGTTCTCACATTGTTATCGTTGTTTCATATGATAATCTGAATTCGGCAAAACTAGATATTCTAACGTTCATTTATCTGCTTCTATATGTTTGTAGTCACACTATGATTGTGATATGCTTTAGTGTGACTAAGAAGTTGGTATTTTTAAAGTGTATTTTAATAAATATATTGTTTGCAGTGCTAGAGCGCGCTCAATTAAAACCTCTATAAACTGAAGGTTGTTAAAATAAAAAAAGCTACAGTAACAATAAAATAAAGTCAGTTACCAGTAACATGTAGCGTAGAATTTTTGGCCAAAATGCATAAATACTTATTAAGGGCTAAAAGCATTTGACACAGTATGGCATGAAGGTTCGATTCATAAGCTTATGGTTGTCGATTACCCAATGCCTATTGTTAAATTGATTTCTTCGTTTTTGTCTGATAGGGTTTTCAAAGTCATTGTAAATACATAACTGTTTTTCTAATCTGCGTCTAATCGTAACTTTTTTTTTTTTTTGAAAATGCTATATAAAAAAAACTACTGAATATTTTCTGAAATTTCTTTTTTTATTTAAAAGTACCTACAATCCTTCCGGTAAATAATGGGAAATAATTTTATTCAAATGGCTGCCTCGGCTGGCCATGCAGGTAGCCTACACGACCGGTCCAATTTTTAAGCACATTATCGATTGTGTGCAGCTGTAATTCACAAATGGCTTCACGAATATTGTCCTTAGCGTTAATTGTCTCTGGCTTGTCGACGTAACACTTATCTTTTACGGCACTCCACAAATAATAGTCCAACGGTGTCAAATCGTAGCTTCGAGTTAGCCAAACGACATCAGCTCTGCGGCTGATAGTTCGATTTTCAAAAACAGGGCGCAAAACATCGAGTGGTAGCACCGTCCTGTTGAAACCAAATATTGCCAATATCTTCCTCTTCAATTTTTGTGAACAAAAATTCGTTCAACATGGCTCGATAACAATCGCCATTGACTGTAACGGCCACTCCTTGCTCATTTTCGAAGAATAGGTCTGGACCAAAATCCGCACCAAACAGTGACTCGTTTTGGGTGTATCGGCTATTCAATATATGCGTGCGGGATTTCTGTGCCCCAAATGCGACAATTTTGCTTGTTTACATAACCGCCAAGATCAAAATGAGCTTCATCTGAAAAGATGATTTTTTTGGCGAAATCGGCATCTTCTCTAATTCGATCGCAAGCCCACTTAGCGAAGCGAAAACGCATTGGATGGTCAGTTGGCTTAAACTCCTGAACAAATTCATCTCAATTATGTCTCCGAAATGTTCAATTGTTGAGAACGACGGTGAATTGATGTTGATGGCGCTTCACGCACACTTTCTGCCACAGCAGCAATATTCTCGGGTGTACGCACTGTTTCACGCTTTCTTTGGTTTATCGATGAGGATGCCAGTTTCTTTCACTTTTTTCACAAGATAACGAACATACGGAGCTGACGGTGCTTCACTTCTCTTCCAAAATCGGTAGGCAATTTTCGCACACATTCTGCTTTCTGCAACATTACCATGATTTTCAAAGTAATTTCGAAATATTTCCCAGCGTTGTTCAAGCGTATCTATACACAACCATATTCGTTCAGCGGAAGGATACAACTAATTATCTGTCAAATCAGACATGAGCTAAGTGTTACCATTAACGAAATAAGCACTAGTTGAAAAAAAGTTAGATGGGGGACCCTTTAGTAAGGTACAAATGTTGATAATTTGAGTTACAATAAGAACAATATCAATATCTTATTAAGGGTTTTTTCCATGGGTATTACCTTTCGCGAGGAATTGGGACGCCCTCCGTTAGTAAATTCATTGCCAAGAAAAGCGCTTTCTCGTTTAGACGTTGGGCAGAAAATTATAGGTCCCCTCCATTTCTCACAAGGCATGGTTGTGTGAATAGCGCTAGTCCACGGGGATTTCTGCTCTGTTGCACCACGCTACAAATATGTTCCATCAATACATCCGATGACACCAGGAAATTGAAAAAGGAAAGCTTTGTTTCAGATTTCGGAATCGAATTCTTTTAGGGCAAATATGTGCTTTGATGACGTTGATGATTTGTTTTAAAAACTTATTAACTGTTAGTTGTGATAACCCCAAATTGAAGTCGTTCCCGGCACTGTGTTTGTAACTCCCCTCAGGTAAAATTGATTTATGATTTGAATAAATCGTTTGCATTTCAATTTAATTTACACAACTATATTCTCTTAACTGCAAGTCACACTAAACTCGTTTCTAGAACGTACGACTGATTTAAATGAGAATAACTATTAAATGCTACTGGTTATACATATATGTACATGTACATACCTGAACACACATATGCTAGGTTATAACCTTTAAACAATGATTACAAATTGTGTAAATTGATTGAGAGTTATGTAATCAGCTTTGATCATTTTAAATTTATAGTTAATAGTTCTAATAAAAAAAAGGAAACGCAGTTAATTTATCCAAGGATTCGATTTTGTTTGATTGTTCGGTAGCATTCTCTCCTCTTGGTTGGTGTTGGACTATTTTTTCAAATTCTATAAAACCCTATTTTGGCCATAACATAAAGTTATATGCGATTGCGTTATATGTTTGGAAACCTAAATGTCAAAAAGAATGCTTCGATTGAGCTAGTTGGTAAGAAAGCAATGTTGTTATCCTTCTCAATTGTCTGTTTTGTCGGGACTCGGAATGATCGTGTAGATTTTTTCCCCAATTCATATTTTATTTGCTTTCAAGCATTGTCTACGCTTTTCTTAAGTGTCATATGTCGATAAGCCTGGCGTTGGGTTGCGTCACGGCTACACCGACCTAGATTTCCACATCTCAACGTTGCCATTAAAAAAAAAATACACAAAAACACACAAAACTTAATTTGCAAAATCGGTCAAATCGTTCCCAAGTGGTACGCAGATAGCTGTTGAAAATGATATGAATTGAATTTTCTAGACTGCGACACAAATAACAGCTTAGACTAATTTATTTATATTTTTGAAAAAAGTTGTCATACCGCAGTACTGTTTTTTTCTTCTTTTTTTTTTTGGGAAAGCTCTCCAGGTTTTTTTCAATCAAACCTCTTGTGACTCTTCTTAAAAAAAGAAGAAAAAAATTACCGAAGTAAGGTACTCTCGTCTTTTGGCTTTTCTCAGAACATCTGCAAAACTATAACAAAAGGGGGTTGTTATCTGGAAGTGCAAGGAACCGTTATTTAGGTCTGAGTGCTCCAGTTAGTATTTTAAAAACCGCCGATAAAAAAGCCTTGGTTTTGCAGTTGCGTCAGCGACAGAAACACTGTTGTCATAATTTTTGCCTTGGTAGCACAACAACTATCTTTCAAGCAGATTTAATAGCTATTTTGAATTCTGTGTTAAAGAATGCATTAGAAGAAACCTCCGAAGACCACGCTTTCTAATTTGCTCTGACAGTCAGCCCTAAAGGCCCTGTCCTCAACCAAAATCGAATCCATACTAGTTTGGAACTATAAGACTTGTGTATCTCAACTAGCCACTCTTTCTTGGATGCCTGGACATGAAGGCGTACAGGTTAACGAAGAGGCTGACAAGAGACTCTCAACCTTAATTCAAACTCCCGGAACCCTCCTGTGGTCTCCCAATCACTAGCATTAGACATGAACTGGTTAAATGGGAACGGCAGAACATGATCCACACCTGGAACAACTCTATAGGCCACCGCCAGTCTAAACTATTCATCGACTTATCTAAAAGACGTTTGAAAGAAATTATTGGCATGAGCAAAAGTGACGCAAAGTTACTTTCGGACTTCTTTCACTGGTCACTGCTCTCTCAAATATTACCTTAAAAACATGTGCATCATTTTATCATTTTATATGAATGCCTTGCCACAGCCAGATCTCGGCTTAAACGTTTGTAAAAAGGATTCACTAGTCCCCTTGACATCAGAAACACAATTTAGGTTCTTACACGACCTCAACTTCGAATAAACAACCTTACCTTACGTGTTTAAACTTAAGGTAAAAGCACAAGAAACTGTCGAGTCGACGTTACCTCCAAAGGCCCTAATGCTGTAATATTTTGGCAATGCAATTCAATCATCTGTTCAAGAATGCCAACCTTTTTGTGCTACCACTGATACCCCACTTTTGGAGGGAGCTCTCAGTCAATAAATCAAATTTTCAGATTTCAAATTTTTTTGCGCATCGTTCTACTATTTTTCATTTCAATGAACTCCTTTCTTCACTTGCAACAGGAAGTGGATTTGAAAACAAAATTCTGTTAAACGTTTAGCTTAGGATAGGCTCACGAATTTGACAAGTCATAGGTCTACGGATTTCATATGCAGAAGACAATTTTATTTTTTTTAGTTTTTCATTTGCATTTTGACTGTTGACCCCATATGTTTCAACAACGAGTGCTTTGAAATCTAAAACAATAGTTTTTCAAATATGTATTGCAATATAAAAACGCTTTAACATCTTTTTCTTTTCAATTCCAGACAGAATCGAAAATTTGTTTTGGATTCAAAAAACATATTTTGTGTGGGCATAAAAAAAGTCAAAGTCAGCGATATGGATTCGTTTAGTAATCATTGGTCGACACCTCCAAGACCAACTGATGATAGCCTACAAATGGATTTAGTTGCAGATTTGCACGATGGTGGCTTCGAGCCACAGACTAGAGCCAGATCAAACACTTGGCCATGCCCAAGACCGGAAAATTTTGTAGAGCCGATAGATGATTCGGATAGCACTAAAGCAAGTAATCAGCAATTATCCGGTGGTGAGTTATGGAATATTTTACTCTTTAAATACAAATCTACATCTGTAAATCACATCTACATATGTATGTACATGTACAATGTACATTAATTTTGACCATATCCGTTTTCAACTATACCATTATTATTTTTAAATAACAATTGGTAGAGTTAAATAAGAGATCCCGATAGTTATGAATTCTGACATTTGGAATATTTTTATTTTTAAAGCTTCACAAGATAAAAACTAATTTGTTGTTAGTTTAAAAGTTATTTTATATTATTTTATATACCGCACTCGTTAAATGTAATGTAAAAATGCAGTAAATGGCTAAATTATGTGAGTTTGGCGTTACCACTATTGTGGTATTGAGCAGTGTGGTGCAACCTGCTGATTTGGTGTGATTCCCAATCAAAAGTAAAATGCTACTAACTCACTCGATCAATGAAGCGGTATTTCGGGCCCAGGTATCTTCTTACTTCTCACAGTAATTGCTTGTGCAGTTTTCTAAAAAAAAAGTTGGATTACAGAGGTATAGGATTATTTATTACAGGTTTTCAAAGTTTAACTATCTAAGAATGTGTCTACAAGACGAATTTTCAAAATCAAAACTATTTTCGGAAATAAAGGTCTTCTGTTGAAGCACATCCTAGCTGGCTCGGCTTTATAACGAAAGTTTAAACGGGTTTTCTCGAAACTTTTTTTTTTTAACTATGGCCACGATTTATCGATTTCTAGTGAACTGAACTACTTGAATTTTTTTTGAGAATCTTTTTTATGAACTACGCTCATCCCAAAATTTCATTAATTTTTATTTTTGAAAAATTCGAAAAAGTTCAAAAGAGTAGTAAAAAAATGTTATTTTTCAGAGAGTCGCCATTTTGTGAAATTTTTTTTTTTTTCAACTTTTCCGTAGTTTCGACCATAGCGATATTATTTAAGATCAATAGTCTTTTTTGTTTCAGTTGTTATTCTTTTTATTCTTAGCTTTTTACCTTTTTTGTATTCTTTTAGTATTAATTAATAGCTTTTAACAAAACGAAAAAATAATGATTGCTTTTTTTCGACACTTCAAAAATCACCTGAAATTCAAGCCTCTAGTCCAGTATAACCCCTTCATTTTTGAACTTTGAGACTTACAACTATAGGCTTATGATTATGTCCTAAAAAGCTGGATTGAGACGTTAGAGTTGTTTTTATTGCAGGAGTCGTTTATATAAAAGAGTGGGTCGCGTAGAAAAGAAACAACTGAATGCTAATAAATGAGAGAGTGGAGATTTCAGATAGGGGCGAAAGTATCCGCTTATGTCTTATACATGGTGTCCCGTAATTCGTGTTACATACCTTGGGATGTGATTCTTGGTCATATTCTAAGAAAAAAATAGTTATACGTAAAGTCCGTTTATCAACTTTGACATCACTTTTTGACAATTTAAAGAAAGGCTAACTTTGGTGTACCCTGACCTGTGATAGATAGGTAGATAGATAGATTGATAGATAATGCGATTTATTTATTGTATCTATTATTACAAAATTTTTCAAAAAGACAAAACAATAGTCAAAGCGTGGCTATGCGCCGTCTGCCCGATTAACAACATTTAGATATGTATGTAGATAAATATTGTGCTTTCAAAAATCTACTTGGAAGTGTTTATTTATTTGTTCTTGTTTATTTTTCTTTTTTGTATTTTTTGTATATTTTTTTCATTCTTAAAATGTTTACCATTGTTAGTTTCCATGTATGTCTTCACAGATTTATAAGATTTATTCTTAATGTGTAAGAAATGTATATTGAATAAATACTAAATACTAAATATTTGTAGTTAATTCAATTTTATTATTAAAAGGCTTCATTAATTATTTTGTTTCTGTATAACATTGCAATTTTATAGAATTTGTACAATTGGTTGTTATTTCTTTCGCAGCTAAGAACGGCTAAGACTTCTTGTTCTGGTATGTAGTTGGTGTTAAAGATATCTCGTCTGATTTCACACAGAATAGGACATTTTCCTAAAAAGTGCAAAACATTCTCACGTTCATTCAGATTACAAAGACTGCATTAAATTGGTAAATCCTCCCTATGAGGTCTGAAGTGAAGACGAATCAGCTCACCTCTCATTTTAAAGATGGTTGAAATTGTCGGAAATAATTTGCATTACAAAGACTATGGTTGAGCCGACTGTAGGTTTGTCTAAAGATAGAAGATGAAGATTCGTTTATGAACTCAGATCTCAGCTGCTCATTCGTCATGGAAATCATTTCAAGAAGCTGTTTTCTATTTTGATTTTCGTTTCCATCTAATAATCTCATACCTAAGTGGCATCTGTTTGCAAGCTCCTCCCACTTCTTATACCAATGATTTCGTTTTCGAATTGTTTCAAGTGCCAACATTTTTGGATACCTTTCCTCTGGCATATTCAGAACCCTTACGATGTATTCGGCATGCAAAGTTAGTGTTTTTATGAAAAGTGGTGGCAATCCTGCTTCAATTGGAATCATGTAGTTCGGTGTTGTTTTAGGCAGTCGGAAACATCTTTTAATAAAATTCCGCAATGGTTTTTCAACTGTTTCGTATTTTACGAAACCCCAAGCTTGAGCTGCATAGTTAGTTAGTTAGTTAGTTAAATGACTTTATTTCATTTTCAATTTCAAAGATTTCACATGATTTTTATATACTTAAGTCTAAAATGGTTTTTAGGACGTCTACCAGACTGACAATTTTGTTGTTACCGCTTTACGTTATAAAAAATTCCATTATTGAAGAAAATTTTTAAAATATTAATTATAATTTCAACTTATCATACATATAGAGATCATTTTTGCTTTTTATTCAGATATATTTATTTTCAAGCAAAAATGATCTCTATATGTATGATAAGTTGAAATTATAATTAATATTTTAAAAATTTTCTTCAATAATGGAATTTTTTATAACGTAAAGCGGTAACAACATTACTATTTAGTACATCCCATACTTTCTCTCCGTTTAATACGTTAATCAGCTCTTCATCATTAAGGCTTACTTACTTACTTAGGTGGGCATTACAGTTCGGGGTGAACCTGGGCCTCAACCAACATCCTTCTATAACGATTTCGATCTCGGGCGAGCTCTCTCCAGTTTCGCACTCCAAGTCGGTTGAGGTCTTCATCCACTTGATTGCGCCACCTAAGACGAGGTCTTCCCCTTCCGCGATTTCCCTGCAATGTGCTTTCGAAAACCCGACGAGCCGGAGCGTTTGGGTCCATCCGCTCTACATGGCCCAACCATCGTAGCCTCGCGATGCGTACTCTTCTGGCTATGCCCATGTCGCGGTACAGCTCATACAGCTCGTTGTTGTATCTTCTTCTCCACACATTGTCTTCGCATACGGGACCAAAGATCATTCGGAGAATTTTTCTTTCGAAACGACCAAGAGTTTCCTCATCCGCTTTCGATAAGGCCCATGCTTCCGCGCCGTACAGCAGGACTGGGATGATTAAGGTCTTATACAAGGTCACCTTGGTTTTTCTAGAGAGGGTTTTGTTTCTCAATTGCCTTCTTAACCCAAAGAAGCAACGGTTGGCAAGAGTTATTCTCCGTTTGATCTCCGCACTGATGTTGTTTTCCGTGTCTACAGCGGATCCTAGGTAGACGAAGTCCTGTACTACCTCGAAGTTATGTCTGTCTATTGTGACGTTTTGTCCAATTCGTCGATGTTCTGTGTCCTTGTTTGATGACAGCATATACTTCGTTTTACCCTCATTAACCATCAAACCCATTTTTGCCGCTTCTGTTTCAATACTCGCGAAAGCACCTATGACATCACGCTTTTTTCTTCCCATTACGTCAATATCGTCTGCATAGGCGAGTAATTGTACAGACTTTTGAAAGATTGTTCCTCTGGTGTTGACGTTTGAGTTTCTTACAATCTGTTCAAGTATGATGTTGAAGAAATCGCATGACAGTTTGTCGCCTTGCCTAAAGCCTTTTTCGACATCAAAGGTATCGGTGAGTTCTTTTCCGACCTTGACGGAGCAGCGTGAATTCTCCAAAGTCATCCTGCATAGTCGTACGAGCTTTGCAGGGATGCCGAAACTAGACATGGCTCTGTACAGCTCGTCTCTGTAAATACTGTCATACGCGGCCTTAAAATCGATAAAGAGGTGGTGAATATCGATATTATGTTCTCGGGTTTTTTCCAAGATCTGCCGTAATGTGAAAATTTGGTCTATTGTGGACTTCTCTGGTCTAAAACCACATTGATAAGGACTTATCAAGTTGTTGACGTGGGGTTTCAGACGTTCACATATTACAGCAGACAAGATCTTATAAGCGACGTTAAGGAGGCTTATCCCTCTGTAATTGGCGCAATTGTGAGGGTCTCCTTTCTTTAGGATCGGGCATACGATACTGAGGTTCCATTCATCGGGCATGCTTTCTTTCGACCATATCATGCAGATCAGCTGGTGCATGCTCCTTTCCAACTGGTCTCCAGCTGCCTTGAAAAGTTCGGCATCAAGGCCATCTGCACCTGCAGTCTTATTTGATTTAAGTTTGCATATGGCAAGCTTAACCTCTTCTAGGTCGGGAGGACGGCATTCTTGATCATCGTCCAAGCTGAATGGGGCAATCTGCCTGACAGCGGAATTTGTGTCTTCATCGCCGTTAAGCAGTCTGCAGAAATGATCTTTCCAAATCCTCAGTAGCGACTGTGACTCTACAATTATGTTTCCCTGCTGGTCTTTACAGGCTTGAGTTCGGGGTTTGCCACCCTGGCAGGATCTTTTTACCTTTTGGTAAAACTTCCGAATCTCGTTCCTGTCATGGCACCTCTCTATTTCCTCAAAAGAGCGCTTCTCATGCTGCTTCTTTTTCTTTTTGAGAAGTCGGTGTTCTTCCCTTCTTCTCTCCTTGTAAATCTCGTTATACTGATCGTAAGCAGCCCTTGTTCGTGTTTGCATAAGCATTTGTCGTGCTCTTTGTTTGGCTGCATTTGCCTGCCTGCATTCTTCATCGAACCATGGGTTTCGTTTTGGTGGCCGAGTGAAACCCAGAACCTCAGAGGCAGCGGTTCTGATGGCTTCTTGGCATTGCTGCCACTGGTCTTCAATGTTTAATACTGGCGGCATGGGATTCAAGGATAATTGAAGGGACACTCGATTGGAAAAGGCATTGACAATCTCTTGCGATTGTAGCTTTCCGACGTCATATCTCTTCACAGCGTTAGTTCGCGCTGGTCGTGAACAAGATATCCTCATTCGTACCTTGGCTACAACAAGGTAGTGGTCCGAGTCAAAGTTGGCCCCTCGGAAAGTTCGGACATCTAGCACACTGGAAGAGTGCCTTGCGTCGATCGCAACATGGTCAATTTGGTTGACGGTTAATTGATCTGGTGATCGCCATGTACCTTTATGAATTTTGAGATGCGGGAAGCGCGTACTACTTACAACAAGATTCAGCCACGCAGCAAAATCGATTAGCCTCAGTCCGTTTTCGGAGGTTTTGTCATGGAGGCTATGCTTACCGATTGTGTTTCCAAAGATGTCCTCCTTCCCTAGCTTTGCGTTAAAATCGCCAAGAACGATTTTCACGTCGTGACTAGGGCACTGCTCATACGTTTCTTCCAGGAGCTCGTAGAAACAGTCTTTGGAATCGTCGTCTTTCTCTTCTGTGGGGGCGTGGGCGCATATAAGGCTAATGTTGGCGAATTTAGCCCTGATGCGGATGGTCATTATACGCTCATTGACTGGATTTTGGCTAATCACCTTATCCCTGAGTCTTCCTCTAACGACAAATCCGCACCCAAATAAGCGTTGTTTCTTTTGTCTGTAGCAGTCGCCATAATAGATGTCACAGTTTCTCATCTTCTTTATGCCCGGTCCACTCCATCGCACTTCTTGGATGGCGGTTATGTCTGCTTTGCAGCAGTCCGGGGCGTCCGCTAATTCTCCAGCTGCACCTAGTCCGTAAAGAGACCTAACGTTCCACGTGCAGATCCGGAGGTCATTGTCCTTTTTTCGTTTGCTTGGGTCATCATTAAGGCAGTTCTTCTTAAAATACCTAATCCGAAACTCTTTCAACACAGGACATATTGCAATGAAATGATATGTATCTTCTCGCGTTTTCATGTTACAAAGGCTGCAAAGTATAGGAAGATCGGATCGGTGCGGCTTGAAGTTCAAATCCAATAATTCGCCTCTTGTTTTGAAAACTATGTTTATTTTATTGATTTGATTGCTGTTCAGTAGGTACGTGTTATTTCCCAGGTTATATTCAAGACGACTATATATTTTTCTGAACAACGAGGATTTGGCTTCAGCTACATTTCTATCATACAGGAAACTTCCGAGACTCTTGAGCATGGTGTTGAACTTAGTTCTCAGTGAAGACGTTTGTTCATTTGGCTCAAACGCCAAATCAGTACCACATTCGGTCGAAAGACTCTACCACTCTATCACCATTGATCCTCTCGTACGAATCATGTTGTTAAGAATGATCTTAGGTATCCTGTCATCTTTCATCTCCATAACTTTAGCGATATAGTTGAAGTGTATGATCAAAGTCTCCATTATCATAGGAGGTGTCCCAGTCTCTAAGTAAAGCATGTAGTTTGGCGTGTT
Organism: Melanostoma scalare; assembly: GCA_949752695.1. NCBI lineage: Eukaryota > Metazoa > Arthropoda > Insecta > Diptera > Syrphidae > Melanostoma > Melanostoma scalare. The sequence goes on along the minus strand of OX456985.1, from coordinate 165,241,983 downwards.
TTTCGGCAGATGAAAAATCCTTTTAAGAAAGTATCGCAAAAATTTCTCTACTTCTTCAAAAGAACGATATCCCGATACTTGTGCTCCATATAAGAGAATCGCCATTACCGTAGAGCGGAATAACTTAACCTTTGCACTACGTTCGATGCAGTTGCTGCTCATGCAGCGCTGCCATACCGCAGAAATAGCTCTTTTTGATTCGGATATAGTTTTCCCTTCAAGTGCCTCTTTATGTTTAGGTTTGCAGTTATAAGAACTCCAAGGTATTTGTACTCCCGCACAGTTTCAACAGCTTCCCCATTAAATGTCCATTTTTCGCTTCTCGCGAGTCTACCCCCGCCATCTCTGAACACCATCATTTTTGATTTTTGTATATTGACTACCTGATTCCAGAGCTTACAGTAATTTCCTAATCTGTTCATCATTAATTGCATTCCATTGATGGAGTCGGCGAAGAACTCTATATCATCTGCATACATTAGACCAGGAATCATGACTCCTCCAATTTTTATTCCACCTTTGACTGCATCCGTTATGTCATTTATGAATAGAATGAAAAGCAAAGCACTAAGAATACAGCCTTGTTTCAACCCCATTGTTGTTGGAAAATCTTCTGATAGAGCAACTCCATCCCACACGCATGCTGTGTTTCTATCGTACAACGCCCTCAGTACATTAATGATTTTAGTGGACACGCCTATCACTAACAATTTGTAGTGCATCACGCACAATGGAGTCAAAGGCTCCACGAAAGTCCTCAAAGAACGCATACAACAGTGAGAAGATATGGTCCGCTGTTGAGTAACTTTTTCGGAATCCTGCCTGCAATTCTGACAAAATTTTCCTCTCATCGACCCATTGTGTAAGCCTACGGTGTATTAGCCTAGCGAATAGTTTAGAACTAGTATTAAGGAAAGAAATTCCTCTGTAGTTCGATGGATCATCAAAATTTCCTTTTTTGTGAAGAAGAAATATAATTGATTTTTTTGAAGCTATCTGGAATCGCTGCATGTTCAAAAATTCGATTGAAAATTGAGCTGCATATAACATTATAGATTCTGCTACTGTGACAAAAACCTTGTATTTCACAGTGTGACTAATAGCTTTGTTCGAAAAACATTTATTCCAAGTGGCATTGATTGCACTCTTGGCTTTCATCAGCTTATCCTTTAGATGGGTTTCCGTGTTGAGATCACTGGTAATAATCACTCCGAGATATTTGTAGGACTTCACGATTTCGATCTCTTCTCCATCGAAGTGCCATTTTTCATCCCTCGCGTTTCGACCTGAACCTTTTCTAAAGATCATCACCTTAGATTTTTCCAGATTGACTCTTAAATTCCACAATTTGCAGTACGTTTCAAGTCTGTTGATCATTAGTTGGAGCGATTGGGGTGTATACGCAAATAACGCCACGTCGCGTCCTCTGCAAACAGGAGAGCTTTGATGACTATTCTCGATACCTCTATTCCGCAGGGAAGAAATTCGATAAGGTCGTTAATAAACAACGCAAAGAGACTCGGACTCAGTGTGCAGCCTTGTTTTACACCCATTTTACATTCAAACCAGTCTGAGATTTCTGTCCCATTCCACACCGCAGACATATTCCTGCTATAGATATTTTCAAGGACCTTACCGGATTTGGCTGACATTCCGAATCTGTATAGTTTGAAAAACAGGGCTTCACGATCAATTGTGTCAAACGCAGCTTTGAAGTCTACAAAAAGAACGTATAAATTTTTTCTTTGATCGATAAAGTCGTTGGCTATACTTTGAAGGACAAAGATGTTGTCGATAGTCGAATAGCCATTGCCAGGGGCGAACGCAGGGGGGGGGGTTTGGGGGTTGAACTTTCTTTTGCTTTTCTTTTGTAGAACATGTAGGGTTCGTATATGCGTTCGAGAGGTTATGTTCACTGAATTTCAAGGAATAATGCAAAAGTTTTTTTTATACTATAAAACTCACTTGTTATTTACGAGTAACTGGTGGGTTATGTATAAACGCAAGTTCATATGTGTTTTAAAACTTTGATTTTCGACCAAATATAATAAAAAAGACTTTAAAACTTTGGAGCCTAATATCACAACAACTTTTCCAATTCAGTTGACAGATGGTGCTCAATCCTAAACCTATAGGAGTCTAATTTAAATACAGTTTTAAAGACTATCATTTCGCCAAAAAATTATGTGTAAAATTAGGTCTCTACCATCAGTATTGACAGAGAAATCGAATCTAACATTGGTCAGGGTACACCAAAGTTAGCTTTTTTTAAATTGTCAAAAAGTGATGTCAAAGTTGGGAAACGAACTTTACTGTATACTAACTTTTTTCTTAGAATATGACCAAGAATCACATCCCAAAGTATGTAAAACGAATTACCGGACACCCTGTATATTAATCGGCCGGCGATGCAATGAACTGGCTTGTATTTTTTTCAATAAATAGCGCTATGGAAAACAATTTGAGTAAGTTTTGACACCAAGTCTTGTAGGAGTTTTTATGCATTAGACATTAAAAAACTGCCTTATGCTGGGTTTCCACATGTCACTAAAATGACATAGTTTGACAGATCAAAATCTTGTCAGTAATTGATACAATTGCCAGTTCATTTCCACTTGTGTCATTTACTGTCAAAAAATTGGTTGTCATTTCATTGATAAAGAAATTTTGACAAAATGTTTTATCAACTCAATGAGCGCTATTTCCACTTGTGTTGTAATTTCTGAACTGCTAGTGGATTGTCACTGAAAATTATTTGCCTCCTTGCTTCATCGAATTTTTGTTTTGTGTTGCAAGGTTTTCATCTTTTTTAATTAATAAATTGAATAATGTGTGAAATGAAACTAAAATGAAAATTAATTTGAGTTATGCCTGCTGTGGTTATAAGACAAAGAAAACCTTTCAGGAGGAGGGACGGGGTGTTTATATACTTTGAAGATAATGCCGGGGTGAACAGTCAACAATAAAGGTGAAATAAAAGGTTCAGCTATCACTGGTCCTGTTGCAAAAGAGTGTGCTGATTTGTATCGCATCAAGCGCAAGCTCGATTAGAGAGTTCCATCTCAAGATGGCTTCAGCATTTGGAACTTCAACAGGCAGAGAAATGCTGTGAGAAATAAGTGAGATGTAGTGCAAATAAGGAGAGCATCTAATGTTTTTTTCTTTTCGACAAAAAACTAGGTCATTCATCATTTAAAAAATGGCAAGTGGAAACCTAGCATTAGACAGGTTTACAGCAGCCATTTTATACAAGACAAACTTATATTTGGTCGACTAACAAGTCTTATAGACAATTTTTTTAATAACTTCGAGTGCTAAGCTTTGCTTACTTACTTTGGCAGGAGTAAGTACGAGTAGTTTCCTAATTACTGGAATGAAGTTATTTGTGAAAAGTTATGTGAAAAAGTGTTTTACAACCCTAAATAAGCCTTGTAGCAGGACTATTGAAATTATAGATCATCAAATTTCAACAATCGAACTTTTTACAAGTAAAATTGTAAGTTTAAAATTATTGACTATGTCTAAGTAACCGTTTTGTCCGTTTAGCTGTATAGTAATTTTTAGTAGGTGCCAACAGCAGATGATGAATGGATCAATAAAACTGTACCCAACCGAAAGCAATTGATCACAGCCAGAAGTACTTATCAGTGCGAACATAGTCATAATTATTGACTATTGAAAGCAGTTCTTAGTGTTATATGTAGAAGTTAGGAAGTTCAACGATTGATTTTAAAGCTCCCTTATTGTTGGCTTTGCAGCTTGACTGTTTTGTGCCCTTAAACTATTACTGCCCTAAAAAGTTGAAAGGTTGACAAAATTATTTTTAATGTTCAAAACTTGTATAGTAGACGAAACAGAAATTTGTATCACTGCGTTAATTTATTTTTTTATTGGTAAAAAAAATAAAGAAATGTATATAGGTATACTAAACTGACTAAATTCTTCAATTTTATATCAAATTCCAAAGAAACAATTAAACTCTTCCAGTCTTCCTTTTTTTTATTTTATTCAATCCCACCATTTTTACTGATTTCAGATATTTTTTTAGATTCCCAACAGGCGGTTTCTCAAAATGTTGGAGCATCAAAAAAGAATTCATCAAGGCGTAATGCTTGGGGCAATTTATCATATGCTGATCTAATAACTCACGCAATTGGTTCGGCTACAGACAAACGGTTGACACTAAGTCAGATTTACGAATGGATGGTTCAGAATGTGCCATATTTCAAAGATAAAGGAGATTCAAACAGCAGTGCTGGGTGGAAGGTAAGGACCAATGAAACATAAAAGCTTATACTTTCATATTATTTGCTATATTTGTGTGCAAAAGAAAAGTAATCGTTTTTTTTAAGGCAAAATAAAAACAAATATCATACAACAAGTTCATCTTTATGGTGAAATCATCATACGTCACATTCATTGCATACTTTCAGATTGAATTGATCGAGAAATCGACCGAATCCATTTATACATATGGACATATCCTGACTTCCAAAGAACCTTCAAATTCGAGTCTTCAGAGCGTTATACTTGTTTATGTTATTTCGACACAAGAATTGCTCTTTGACATTATTGACAACAAAGCTGGAGCCTTGATCATTGAATTTTTAATGAAAACGTTGCTTTATTTAGCTAATGTTGTACGAAATAGGTCTACAAAAAGCATTTACGTTCCAACACATAAATACAAACCAACAATCACGGAAAACAAACCTCAGAATGTGTAAATATGTGATAACACCGAGCATATCTATACATATAACTGCCACACTTTGTTTAATGAAAAAGTGCATTTTCAAAAGACACAAAGTAGTATAAACTGTACAGATTATGTGTGGGTGTGTGTGTGTATGTTTATGCATATCCAGCTCAGTGAATGAAAGAAGAAAAACATCATCTATTCAGCATCAACAAGCTAAAAAATGCAGTAAACTCGCTTACTACAACAAACCATCTTATAAATGAGACTCCTTTAAACCATAAATTGATGGCTTTATGCGACTCCATATTGAAGTTGCATCGTATCAATGAAAAACCGCCAATTCCATCTAAAACCAGTTCACACTTTCACAATGTGTATCTAACACCAAATCTAACTTTCGATGAACGAGATGGAGATGTACCCGTTCGTATCGCGTGTCCCCTCAACGTTGCCTTTAGCTGGCTGGTGATGGGAGGGGCGGTCTCGACGGAAGCATAACAAAAAAAAAAAAATATTTTAGTGTCGACATAGTTTTCCGCGTATTTGTTTACATTCTGCAGTCAAGTTCATGGCCGGTTATGTATTCGTTTTCATTTCTTTTGCGCTGTGCCGTTGCGTTGTTTTTTTTTGTTGTTGTTGCAGAAACTGTCTTTGAGTTTTGTTTATGATCAGTTTGGTGCGCTATTTTCAACTAATTACTATCTTTGGCGCAAGAGTTAGTAAATTTTTCAAAATAACCTTTGGCTCTGTAATGTGTTGGCGTGTAATGAGGTATTTAAATCTGTAATCTTTTCGGTATAAAATATTTAAATTTGCGTTGATACCTCAACTGTCATTTTTTTACATCTTAATATTTCTTTTATATACTTCATACTCATTCAGCCTTAAGATTGGCTTTTCAGGGTGATAGCTAAAGATCATATGGTGCCCGTGGCTAATAGTTAGCATGTCTACGTGTTACGTGGGAGCTCGAATCCTATAAACATCCAATTGCTTTTTTTCGCAATAAATCGGCTGATTCTTCGAGAGTAATAATATTGGCATAAATAGCTTTTTTTCTTTGTTTTTGGCACGGTCATGTACTGAACGGCAGAGTGACAAATTAGAACAAAATTGAAAGCTTAGCAGCAGAATGATGGTACTTTGGAGCTCGGTGCGTCTCTACTTTGTTGAACATGACAACCAACTGTGCCAAGATGGTATTTTTGACTTAAAGGCTTCCATGGGTGGTAGTACTTTTAATACGATCACGTTTTGGTACTCCTGCTGTCATAAGGAGCATCTTAATGTCAGTTCAGTGGTCAACGGGAAACTGCTTTTGAAGTGTTATTTTCTTCTTTGGCTACGCAAGTTGTTGTTCTATTTGAAACTGTTGTTGTTGCTGGGTAGAAGATTGGGAGCAAACAGTGCTTGAGTGCACTCAAGCACTGTTTGTTTTTCCCACATAAGAAGACCCGCTGCTGCAAGGGACTGCATAGACGCCCGGAATTTTCAATGGAAATTGATCCTTTGGTGATCGAAGAAAGTCTTCCACCTTTTTTGGTAGTAAAAAGATGGACTCTACACCGTACCTCTTCAACACTTTCCCAACTCTGTCCGTTACTCCTTTTACGTAATGAAGAAAAGCTTTCTTCTCTACTTCATCCCTTTCCCGTGGCAAACCTGGCTTCATTGTTCTTTGCCTATTGGAATACCCATTCGTTTTAAGGATATTGTCCACGAACGTAAGTTCGGCGGCGAGGTGGCCATTATCACGTATTCTATGTGCTCGCTGAACTAATGTAGACACAACAGATCTAAACTCACAGGTTTAAAACTCGAAATTATGTAAAAAAAAATCGACGTCAAGAGCTATTTCGAAAACCGCACATCTAATAAAAACATCCTTTATGTCTTTTTGATTTTAAGCTCGTTGGATATTATTGATTAACGCAGTCTTAGCCGCAATGTACCCACACTCCGTCTCACTTGATTACACACATGATGTTTTTGATTTTACATTTGCGAAATTTGTTTGTCAATCCTTCTGCGTTAATCTGAGAAAAATAAGATGAACCATGAAAAGGATATAATGCAGTTTAAAAACAAAATTGGAATTTAAATGCTCAGTGCACATTTTATGACACAATTCCTAAATTTCCTATAAAATCTGCCTGATTTTTGTTTCTAGTTAGAGGACTAAGATATTGCAAATCTCAAAAAATTTTGGCTAGAAATAAACGCTATCTTAATCAAATACTCGCAGTAGTTATATCTCGGTGAATCATTTAAAGTAGCCTGCTGTTGTGTATAGATTCATAGAGTATAAAAAAAATTATAAATACACAAATAGGGTGGCATTCTATATGGATTCGGAACGTCTAAGTTAGAACTCTCTTTTTATGGCAATTTCTTAATTTACTCTTGGAGGACCTGCTTATTCTTCGCGAAAGGCGATACTTGCAGAAAAACGGTTTTTAATGTTTGTGGGGCTCGAGCCACGAACCTCCTACGTAACAGGCAGACATGCTAACTCACACACCACGGGCTACACAAGATTCATAGGGTGCTGTAAAATAATGCAGCGAGTCATACAGTTTAGTTCTGATTACAGTCTTTTGTTTTCCGTGCGGTATGTATCGGTGCTTAGGTTAAGTTAGGTGGAATTGGCTGTCAGCCAATGAGTAATGCCTGCGTACATAGCCTGACTCACTTAGGCCGCAAAGGCCCATCACAGAGATCAGCAAGGTAATCACCTACTGATCTCAGAAACCCAAAGTAAGATTAACGAGTTGATCACTTATTAATCTTCCATTACGGGACTAGCCGGTTAATCACCCGCTAGTCGAACCACGCGGAACTTTTAATGTATTTTGAAACACTTTTAGGGTCTATATGTAAGCTAAGTCGTTAGTATCATCGAAGAAGAACTCACCGAGATGAGTTTTCCTCCTATGAGGTAGTGCAGGGCATGAGCAAAGAAGGTTTTGAACGGTTTCTTCCTCTTCTTCGTCCATGCATCTTCTACAGAAATCATTGGAAAACACATCAAGTCTTTTGGTGTGTCTTCCTATTAGACAGTGTCCCGTAAGAACATCTATGGTAGAACCTAGGATACAGGCGGTTCAGGGCTAACAAAATCTTCGAGCGTCTCTTAAGTCTACACAATTTTGGACCGTGATAGATTTTGTAGAGACAGAAGAAAGAGATTTAAGGGCAGCTTGGCTGTTCGAGAAGATTCGAATATCCGTGGAGGATATGACGTTTTCATTGGGCCAAGACAACACCTCCTTAATCGCCAGAATTTCTGCTTGGAACACACTACAATGATCGGGTAGGCGGAAGAAAAGGCTGAGGTGTTTTTCTGAACAGATTCCACTTCCTACACCTTCGCTGGTTTTTGAATCATCGGTGTAAAAATGTATTGCTTCATTTTTCAAGAGAGTGCCATTTTCCCAAGCTTCTCTTGAAGGTATGGTTACTTGGAAATTATTTTATCAAACACCAACTTAGGGGTGGTGTCGGATCGATTCGGTAGGAATCTAAAGTTATCTAGAATGGTAGTGTGGCCGATTTGATTATTGGTCCACTGTGATGTAACTCTGAGTCGAGTAGCTGAGCTAGCTGCCACTTGTTTGCTGAAGATGTCTAGGGGTGTGATATCTAGTAGTAAATTGAGGGCGTCCGATGGGGTTGTCCTCAGTGCGCCACTAATACACAGACTAGCCGTTCTTTGAACTTTGGCCAACTCGTTGTAGTTGATCATCTTGTATAGTGCGGTCCACCAGACAATCACCCCGTATGTGATTATCGGTCTAATTACCGAGGTAAACAGCCAATGGGTGATTTGGGGGGAGAAACCCCATTTCCCACCAATGGTATTTTTACAAGAGAAGACTGCCACGTTGGCTTTATTTACTCTTTCGTAAATATTGGTTTTCCAGGTCAGTTTGTTGTCAAAAATGTGTTGGGGGTCTGAAGTTCGGAATTTTGTATTTCCTCGTAAGGAGAACTATTTCCGTTTTGTGGGGATTGATGTTCAGACCACAATCTACAGCCCAATTTTTAAGTTTGTTAGGTGCTGTTTGTAGCAGCTCCGCTAGAGTTTGTGGGTGCTTGCCTGAAACGGCAATTACTATATCATCGGCATAGGCTATGGTTTTGAAGTCTTTGTACTCTAAGTCGATTAGCAATTTGTTAACGACCAGGTTCCACAGTAGAGGAGATAGAACTCCTCCTTGCGGGGTTCCTCCATTGGCCATTCTGCTTGTTTTGTAGTTCCCCATTTCGGAACTAATGATTCTGCTGCTGAGCATTGTTGTTATCATGTTCTTGATGTGGTCTTCTATGTGCAGCGCATCAAGAGCATTAGTGATTGCTGTATTGTTAACATTGTTAAATACACCCTCTATGTGACGAGATGAGTATATATGACGAGAGAGTATTTTTTGTAGTGCAGGGATTTTTCAATGGTGCAAACCAGAGAGTGGAGTGCAGTTTCCACTGATTTACCTTTTGTATAGGCATGTTGCGCCGTTGAGATCTAGGTTGAATTTCTTGTTTTAAGTGTATGTCAATCATTCTTTCCAGTCTTAAATCTATTGGATTTTCATGAGAGCTTTGTCAAGTTGGATTGTTTAGCACTCTCCACTTAATATCGCAGATTTCTTCATTATTCAAATCATGGAAATAGCAGCTGCATACATCAGGTTCGTCCAAACTCATTTTTTTGTGTGATTCTAATCTTGCTGACTTTGAAAGGAATGAATTTTCCTTGTTTCCTGTGAGCTGGATTTTGCCCCATTTCGTCCTAGGCTAGCTGATTACTTTACCCATAGTTGTTGAAATTGTCTCGTGAACCTAGCTACTTGAAGTAGCCTTTTATTAGCTTGTAAAAATTTTTTTAAGCTTCTGCTCGTAATCAAGTGAGACGAAGAAAAAAAGCTGGTCTATATGACTTCTTTGTGAAAAGAGTCATAAAATTTGCATTTATCAACTTACATATTCCCAATTTTGTTTTCAAAACATAAACACAATATATCCTTTTTATTGTCCAGTATTTTTAGACTGTCAAAAGGGTGTGGAAAATGTCGTTGATTTAAAACAAAAATGTACATGACGTAGTCAAGGGAGACGGAGGGTATATGTGCACGCACTGTAATCGAAAGTTATACAACATATTAGACCGACCGCTTCGCTACTATCTAATTTTTCATGTCGGCAAGAGTTCAACGGCCATGCTGTACGGAAATAGCATTTAGCAGTGTATATAGTAAAGGATTTGAGAGTGTATTTGAGGTTCTGTAATTACTCCATTATGCCAGAGATACTCGTAAAAATAATTGTCTACCTATACCTACTAAATCTCACAGAAAAGAATTGTATTCATAGCCAGATAGTGAATTATAAAGCTTGTTTGATATTCGACTTCTATGTCCGATTGATAGTGTACTTATGACAGGAAACTGCCTTGCAATTCTAAAAATACTTAAACAAGCTCATGGCCTCAACGTTAACTGTTCCCCCTCTACGCTTAAGACAATATTGAAAAGTAGGTACATCACCATTGACTTTTGATTTATTTGATTGAACGTGCCTAAAGACTTGGATTCTTTCATTGAAGGTAGGTATACCTTAACACACAACTTCTTTTTTATAATTGTTACAATGTATTATCAAATCATGGTGACCATACTAGTGGGTTATACGGGATGGAATGAATTGTTGTTCGAAAATACTGTTATAGCATTATTTTGCGTTTATAAAAATGTAAAATTTGTTAAGGAAAAGAAGAGTTGAGTGGAAAGTTAATCTCAATTGATGTAGTGCGAGTATTATGATGTACTTATATCTATTTTATCTCACAACATCACATGCTTCGTGAAGCAGATTATCATACTTAATCTTTTATTTTAATTATCCGATGGAAGTTTTTAAAAGAACATCGGTAATAATCGGTACAGAGTAGTGTGGGATTTTTACCGCACCAAAAACTACCGCATAATCAGGACTAACCCATGAAAGATAGGCAAATGAATTTTCTTTTTTAATTTATGATTCCATTCAGGGGAAGTTTTTAGTTATAACAGTTTACAACAGCTGTTAGACCATCAGCTTATAAGGTTATGTTGTTCTAAATTCTCGCCCATTGTTTAGGACATTTAAAGGCCCCGGCCCATAGAACGCGGTGCGTGCGTGCGGCACCGCTTTCAACTGACAGCTCGATTAAATACACACGTTCTTATGAGATGTGACCCATTAGCACCGCGAGCAACGCGCCGCACGCGCCGAGTAGCCAAACTTCTATTTTGTCGCGGCTCTCACGCGGTGGCAGAACCAATTTGAAATTTTTTCTCTGATGACATGCGCAGTAAGAACCAATTTGAAATTTTCTCTTCTGTTAACATGAGTGGCCTTGTTGAGTTGAGACACCGCAACGGATTCTATGGGTCACCCCTATCAGTTGCGTGCGGCAAAACCCACCGCATCAGTAGCCCCGCCGCTCCTACCGCGCGCAACGCGTTCTATGGGCCGGGGCCTTAAGATTGTCTCAATTGCGAATATCATATGGCTTTGCAGTCGCTGATCGTGTGATACAGCGTGTTTTTTTAACCATTTCAATTTGAAAGTTGCATCAGGGCCATCAATTATACCTCGAACGACTTTGCTTTGGAACTTCTGGATGGGTGCAGCATTTGTGCAGCCCCCACAGATGGATGCCATATTTCCAAGCGGGTTTCAGTAGTTTCTTATATAGCATTAGTTTGTTGTGAGCAGCGTTGCCACAATGATACAAGTGTAACAAAAGTGTTACACTTTTCAATTATTTTATAGTTTTGTTACAATGTTACTTTTTTTTCCGTTTCGTTACACTTTTCCCGTAAAAATTTTTTGTTTTTTTTTTCGTTAAAAAATATTGAAAAGTTTAACTGGCAGCACTTTTCTCTTTCGAACCATTTGTATGTGAATTCTATAGACTGCTTTTACATTGAGGCGTTCTTAGCTCGACGCTTTTCGAAAATACGTGAGATCAAAGAGTGAAAGCCTCTTTTTCAATCTATGTTTCTGTTTTACCCTACAGCATTTTCGAATTGCGTCGAGCTAAGAAGGTCTCCATGTAAAAGCAGACATAGTATTTTAGAGGCAACGTACTTAGTTACGCGCCGTTCGGGCAGCAGATGGCGAAGTAGGTCTTTCTATTAATGAAAAAAAAAAATGTATAAAAACAAAAATGAAATTATTTTATACAGAAATATGTCAGATTAAAAAGAGGTTCGATTTTACTAATGAAAAATTAAAAAATATTGCCCTTCTAGATCCTGGAAAAATTGTTTCTGAAAGCAATTGTATCTTGCCACTATCAAATAATTTCCCGAATTTGTATGATCCCGAAAAAAAAGAAAAAAATATGCACTGAGTTTAGAAAGTTACAGTTACAACAAAACTTAAAATATATTGACGACATTGAGTTAATTTGGGGCCTTGTTAAATCTTTACAAAATCCTCAAAAAGAGAAATGTTTGAAAATATTGTACAATTTTCCAAAAAAAAATATTAAGCTTATTTCACAGTTCCGCTACTGCGAAACGTGTTTTTTCTGAAACTTCATTAAATAAAAAATAATAAGGCGAACAAATATGATTTAAAAACAATTGAGGCAATAATATTTGCAAAGCAAATCAAAGACTTGTACTTGTAAGACTAATAAGAAAAAATTAATTTATTACATTTTCTTAGTATGTATGTATGTACATATATAAAAACGAAATGTGATAAGGTGTTCCTAATAAAGTTTTTTTTTTTCTTTTTTTTTTTTAGTTAAGAAAACATGTTTTCATTATTATTGTAGTTTTTTTTCAGTTTGTTACATTTTCTTTCCATTTGTTACACTTTTTGAAAAAAATTGTTACACTTTCCAAAAGACCTGCGGCAACATTGGTTGTGAGCAGAGAGGTCAGTTTCTTAAACGCTCTTTTCATTTAATCTTTGAATCTAACCTCATTTCATGGTGTTTGGCAGATGTAGTAGTAGTGGTATAGTAGTAGTAGTAGAAGTAGTAGTAGTAGTTGTAGTAGTAGTAGTTGTAGTAGTAGTTATAGTAGTAGTAGTTGTAGTAGCAGTATAGGAGTAGTAATATAGAAGCAGTAGTATAGGAGTAGTAGTATAGTAGTAGTGGCATAGTAGTAGTAGTAGAAGTAGTAGCAGTAGTTCTAGTATTAGTTGAAGTATTAGTTGTAGTTGTAGTAGTAGTAGTTTAGTAGTAACACCATTTTATTTACGGATTTCAAAACCAGTTTGAAATCCGAAAATAAAGTGGTGTTAGTAAATTCACTGACACAACTTTATATTCAGCTGAATACGTGTATCACGAAAGATCTTGTATTACAAAAGCAACACGTAAACAAATGGAAGTTGCGGGCAAGAGAAGTAATGGTTTTCCCTCTTGTTCTTTATTCCTCTAAGATTGACCTCAAGCAGGATTGTTCAGTTTCAGAGAGAGGTATTGGCACTATTGGCAATCTTTCCAACTGAGGTTTCCAATAGCTTTTCTATTGGGTAATGGCTCTATGATCAATTCCGTTTGCTGTAGTTTGGAGATGTACTTATTTTTTTCCAATGATGGTCATTTTATTTTTGCTTGACCTGCTTATCGACCCACTTCTGCGTTTTGCGAGACACTAGAGATCTCGGTTGGGGATTACTTAATGCCTGATGCCAAGCGATGTCATGTCGTAGCAGTTGTTTGGTCTCCCTTTCTTGTTCTTTGTTCGCGATCGTGTTCGAAAGTTGTTTTACAGTGCCGGCCGTTTTCTATTTCTTGCGATCGTTTCATATCCAAGATCAATCATCTTTTTCCAAAACTCATATATGGTATCTTGTCTTACCCAGAACATTTGCCTCTTTTTAAGACCTGAATTCTGAACTACCTCACTAACCTTTCGACTGTCATGTCAGATACTTCCATTGAGAAAATTTCAGCTTGTGGGAGGCTCCAAGAACGAAGTCCATCAAAACATTGTTGCATCGTTAATAAACTTTTACGAACGAATCAGCTGACCATTTCTCTTTTTTTGAGAGCCGAACGATTACCGATCGAATCGAACATGGTTGCCTTCTTTCTTATTCAAGTTGTTTGAATTTGAAGTTTTGTTGAATTTCTTGAGTGACTAGGTTTGAATTAGCAGCCGTGGCAGATATATCATCCAGTTCCCGATACATCCGTAGCTTTTTTTTTTGCGAAATTTTTCTTAGCTTTTTTTTGTGGTTTTTGTATTCTACTTCGGAGGGAAGAAGGGATCTACCACACATCCTCGAAAACTGTGCAGTTTTAAGACCTATAATTCTCAACATATCTAAAACACCAATATTTACGATGTACTTAAAAAATCCAAATGCTATAAATATAGAAAAAATCAACCATTTTCTTTCATTAACTAACATTAGCATATAGATATATCCTTTTTTTCGAGCTAATAGTCTCTGCAGCTAAGCTCATTAATTTTAAATATGTATTACCATGTAATTTTAATTATATGTGAATAAAATGTAATAATAATAATAATAATACTTCGGAGGCGGTCATTTCGTCTCTTACCATTTGAGCCGCGCTTTTCTTATTTATCACTGCTTTAACTTCATCATTCCACCACCATGCTTCTTTTGCTTGTTTTAAATGTCCCTCTTAAACCCCACAAATTCTAACATGATGTAAGATGGTAGTCTCTTTGGCAAAATCGTCCCAAAAAAACTCGATTCATTTAGTACAGGTAGGTACTTCTTATCTTTAGTTAGTCTTTTTTCTCCGTGTAGCTACTCAAGGAACCCAAATCAGTAGTACCTATTCGTACGTAAGTAATTTTACATTTTCATTACACATGTAAAGTGTTGAAATCCAGGGAGGATAGATATGTACTTGTCATACCGGACTTTAGAATCTGTGATTATACATATTGCTAATCTACCAATGCGCATTTTCAACTGCGCATTCAAGTGCAAGCAAACTGAATAGAGCTTATGTATTGCGCCGGTTGTCTTACACCACCTTTCGAAATGTTCTAGCCGATGACCTTAATTAAGAACCTAGTTTAATAAAATATTCTTGTTTTATAACATAACTTATAAGATATAAAAAAATTCTTACCAAGTACATGGTATTTGGCGCCAATAGCAAAGTATAGCCATAGCCAGTGATCAGTGTATTCAAACAGAAAAATGTTTCGTATACTTGTACTTGCTCTCATGATGCCAGATATTCGCATAATCTAGCTAACCTTGTGTTAATTATTACACACGGAAGCAGACAGCTGAGACACAGCAAGGCAGTGTGTTCTGTGTTGTCTGTTTTATTTTGCTTAAAAGATCGTTGCCACAACTACTTTGCCAGTCGCTTCACTTTGTGGGTGTGGTTGTTGGAGTTATTTTTAAATTGCCTATTGATAGCGTTAGTGAAAACGTTCTTATGGGCGTGTTGAGTTGGCTACTTGTGGCATTTTTCCTACGATCAAAAGTAATTAAAATTATCAGTACCAAGCGGATGATTTAAATGGGGACAAAATGCAATTTTTATTTAAGTTTATTGCATTAAGTTAGGATAAACATGAAAAATTATAAAAAAGTTACTTTGTGAATTACATTTGATAACTTTCAAGACAACTTGCATGTTACGTACAAAAAGCCTGATTGCTCCACAATTCATCGATTTAAGGAAAACAAAACCGGTGGCTAAACTCTCGGCATTCTTTCTGACCTCCTATTAGCTAATTTCAAACTAGAAAAAAAATCAACCTTCTTTCCCTCTCGAGTTGTTAATGCCATAGAATTGATAGACGTTTCTTTTCGCGCATATTGAACCAGTCCCACCGAGAATAGATTGAAAATATATTACCTGTAAGTACCTACAGAAATAAGGTTAAAAGTGAAACAGAATTTTAAAAATAGAACATAAAAAGTTTGAAAATATTCAGTGCAATAAGGATCTTTGGAAAATAAGTGGTATTCGCTGTAGGAATAAAGGAAACGACTGTGGAAATTTTGATTTATCGATTTTCAATTCCTACTTTTCTCAAAATCAGAGCAGTGTTGAGTGTTGGTGTTGGAAGTGGTTTTGAATATTTATATCTGCAGTAGAAAATACATTTTCTTTTTGATGTGTTTCTCTGGAAGAGTTCTTCAACGCCTTATTTTCTATTCTTAATGAAATGAAAAATTGATTTCTTAATTGTAAAAACTTGTTGATTTTGTTGATAACCAATCTGGCTTACGGTTCACAGCACAACAGTTATTCTAATTGACCTAGTAAAAATTAACATGGATTGGATCGCAAGTAGGTTTGCAAAATCGAAGAAAAGGCGTATGCTAAACTTCGTAAATTGACGCGCGGAACATGCAGGACAAGTACTCTCTCCTGTCATTTAAAAAAAAAAAAAAAAAAACGGATTTTCTGAAAATTATTTGTTACTTAAAGTTTTCCACGCTTAATTTAAGCGCAAGGGGAATTTGAAATAACTAATTTTTGAGGTTAAACTATAAAAAAAAAACAAAATAGTGCGTGGAGGCCTTCTGCGCAGAAGAAGTGAAACTTCACGTCAAAAACTAGGTATTGAAAGAAAAAATTTCTATTATTTCAATTAAGGAGAGAAAAGAAAACACAACACTTCTTTCAATGAAGCAATCGAAATTAATTTTGCAAGCACATACACGATTTTCACGCACACGGCACAAATTGAAAAACTATTTAGAAGAATTTAATGAGATCTTGAGATTTAAGAAATGAATTAGAAATATGTATATTAAACGCATTAAAAAGAACAAAGAACTAGTTTTAATTTTATTTTCTCCGAAAATAATACAATCTTCCACCGAAGAACACATTTCACTACAGTTAAATCGTCTGGCTGAATGACGAATTGCGAGCAGTACCGAAAAGTATGCAATCGATAAATCCGCGTTAAACGTGTTACGCATCCATGTTTGCAAGTCGCATAAGAAGTTCACTTCGAAAAAACTATCACGAAATATTCCTACATACCTACACACAAATCATTTTTCAAACTTTTGAATTTTAGCAAGGTGTTTGATTGCGTTAACCATATTTAACTTTGTTTCAAAATTAAAAGATATTTTAAGTTCTCTAATAGTGCTTGTATTCTCATGTTTTTATATACTGGGTGCGACAAAAGTATGGAAACCCCTGGAAATATGGCAGAATATGCGTTAAAAAAAATCCGACGTATTTTTCGACAAGGAATCCGATGGTGACCTTGAATTTGACCTTGGACGTAACCTTGAAGCCCCAGCGACCCAAAAATCGATTTTCTTTGCAGATTTGGAAAGAGCGCAAAATTTTACGAAGAAACATGTATTTTATTTTTTTAATGATATTATTAGAGGTGCAGCGCTTGAAATAAAAAATACGTGAAAAATGAAAACATTGGTCTGAAACCCTTGGAAATATCGCTGAATATTCGTTAAAAAAATCAAAAACCCCTTATCCGACGTATTTTTCGACGAGGAAACCGATGGTAACCTTGAATTTGACCTTGGACCCTGCCATATTTCCAGGGGTTTCCGTACTTTTGTCGCAACCTGTATAGCTCTCACAATATGTTTGTGTCAAGGCAAATAAGTCTGATTTCATTGAAACTATTTCCGGAGTACCCCAAGGATCCATATTGGGACCGATAATGTTTTCGATATTTTTAAGCGTTTCCCACATACAGCATCTTTCTCAACGGTTCATCTTTTTGCTGTTAATGTTCACTTACTTCAGTTTGTGTTTTCAATTTCAATTTTTTCAATTTCATTTTATTGAGAAGCAATGTACAAATAAGACGTAGTCTTTTATAGTAGGTATGTACTAAAAAATACGGACTATGACGATAAGTAAACATTATCGATAGATAAACTTATTATGCTAAACTTCGTAAATTGACGCGCGGAACATGCAGGACAAGTACTCTCTCCTGTCATTTAAAAAAAAAAAAAAAAAAAAATACGGATTTTCTGAAAATTATTTGTTACTTAAAGTTTTCCACGCTTAATTTAAGCGCAAGAGGAATTTGAAATAACTAATTTTTGAGGTTAAACTATAAAAAAAAAAACAAAATAGTGCGTGGAGGCCTTCTGCGCAGAAGAAGTGAAACTTCACGTCAAAAACTAGGTATTGAAAGAAAAAATTTCTATTATTTCAATTAAGGAGAGAAAAGAAAACACAACACTTCTTTCAATGAAGCAATCGAAATTAATTTTGCAAGCACATACACGATTTTCACGCACACGGCACAAATTGAAAAACTATTTAGAAGAATTTAATGAGATCTTGAGATTTAAGAAATGAATTAGAAATATGTATATTAAACGCATTAAAAAGAACAAAGAACTAGTTTTAATTTTATTTTCTCCGAAAATAATACAATCTTCCACCGAAGAACACATTTCACTACAGTTAAATCGTCTGGCTGAATGACGAATTGCGAGCAGTACCGAAAAGTATGCAATCGATAAATCCGCGTTAAACGTGTTACGCATCCATGTTTGCAAGTCGCATAAGAAGTTCACTTCGAAAAAACTATCACGAAATATTCCTACATACCTACACACAAATCATTTTTCAAACTTTTGAATTTTAGCAAGGTGTTTGATTGCGTTAACCATATCTAACTTTGTTTCAAAATTAAAAGATATTTTAAGTTCTCTAATAGTGCTTGTATTCTCATGTTTTTATATACTGGGTGCGACAAAAGTATGGAAACCCCTGGAAATATGGCAGAATATGCGTTAAAAAAAATCCGACGTATTTTTCGACAAGGAATCCGATGGTGACCTTGAATTTGACCTTGGACGTAACCTTGAAGCCCCAGCGACCCAAAAATCGATTTTCTTTGCAGATTTGGAAAGAGCGCAAAATTTTACGAAGAAACATGTATTTTATTTTTTTAATGATATTATTAGAGGTGCAGCGCTTGAAATAAAAAATACGTGAAAAATGAAAACATTGGTCTGAAACCCTTGGAAATATCGCTGAATATTCGTTAAAAAAATCAAAAACCCCTTATCCGACGTATTTTTCGACGAGGAAACCGATGGTAACCTTGAATTTGACCTTGGACCCTGCCATATTTCCAGGGGTTTCCGTACTTTTGTCGCAACCTGTATAGCTCTCACAATATGTTTGTGTCAAGGCAAATAAGTCTGATTTCATTGAAACTATTTCCGGAGTACCCCAAGGATCCATATTGGGACCGATAATGTTTTCGATATTTTTAAGCGTTTCCCACATACAGCATCTTTCTCAACGGTTCATCTTTTTGCTGTTAATGTTCACTTACTTCAGTTTGTGTTTTCAATTTCAATTTTTTCAATTTCATTTTATTGAGAAGCAATGTACAAATAAGACGTAGTCTTTTATAGTAGGTATGTACTAAAAAATACGGACTATGACGATAAGTAAACATTATCGATAGATAAACTTATTAAAAATACAAATGTAATATAATAGATTAACTTATTATAAATATAAATTTAAATAAATTTTAACAATAATAAACAATTTTTTTTTTAAATTCATTATTTGTTTCAATTAATTTTATTGTACATTTTAACCTGTTTAAATTTTGTTTTTCTTTCATTAGTCCTCAGCGAAAATGAGCAGTGATTGAATTTTTAAAGTTTGTTATTCCAATTATTCTTTTAATGGTAATCGGTAGAGAGTTCCCAAGCTTAGTCGCATACACAATAAAAAGCCGTGAAGAGTTCAAGTAGTTGTAAGTATGTAGGTACTAAAAAACTCGTAGTTCTTACAGATTGGGCAAATTGTAGTTTATTATAAATGTACAGAGGTGCCATTTTGTGTAAAAATATACAACGTCTGGCATCCAGAAATTGATGCAACGAACATCCAAGAACAAGTTGGTGGTAATGAGAGATGTGTTGGTGTCTCCGGAGACCATATACGTATCTTTACATGTCATTAAAAAACACAAGCAATTTATGTTGAGAGTGAGAATCGGGTTTGCAATAGACTACACTTGCGTAGTCGATTAATGGCACGAGCAACGTTTTTATAAGCCTTAGGCTAAAGTCTATATAGTCCAGAGTATATTCTTGCAACTGTATGATTAATATGATTTTCAGTAGAACATTTTCTTTTAATTTTGAAACCTAAACTTGTAACAGTGTCCGAAGAAGACAGCTGGAATGAATTCAGAAAAACAGGAGGTAAAAGTGATGTATCAACAAGCTTTTTGGATATTGCAATAAGCTGAGACTTTTCTGGATTCAGACAAAGACCATTGTTAACTGACCATTTAAAAATTACCATTAGATCTTCGTTAATTCTGCATTTTAAATCCTCTTGTAGACCAAGAGGACGCGATAAGTATATTTGTACATCATCTGCATTCAGATGTACCAAAACATTTGAACATACGTTTGGCAGGCCATTTATAAATATGCAAAATATTAACGGTCCCAAAACAGAGCCTTGTGGTACACCCATACGCAGATTCAGAGATCCTAATTGATTTTGAGCAATACAAACTTTTTGGCGGCGATTGTGCAGTTAACATTTAATTAAGTGTACTGCTCTGTCATTAAACCCAAAATCACGCTTGAGTTTCTTGCAGAGTATATCATGGTTGACTCTGTCAAAAGCCTTTGAAAAATCAAGCAACACTTTTTATATTGCCATCAGAAACCTCCAATATCAGAAACTCTACACCACTGTTTACTGATTTTGCAGAACTTTACAACTAAGGGATAAATTGGAATATATTGCCACCCCACCTCCTACTGTGTCTGTTACTCTATCATTTCGAAGTAGAAAGTAGTTTTGAATTTCATACATACTACTTGGAGTATCTGGTCTAAACCATGTCTCCGTAATGCAGATTAAATCTACCCCAGATTTCGTGTCTGATAACAAATGTTTCATACTTTCTTTCCTTGATCAATACCGATTTATATTCTGTTCATACATGGACCTAAGATACTGACTGAGCAAAATTTATAATCTCAATGGCTTTTGCCTTTCTTTATTAAAATTAAATTTGATATGGCTCTTCTCGTTCAGGTACGTTATAGGCCTGGTAGATTTATTTACTGAATAGGAGAGATTTTTGTTTGTTTGTTTGTTGGCCTTAATGCCGAAATTTTCGAGGCAGCTGAAAACCAGTTGGAAAGAAGCATGTACCGGCTGATCTGCATTATACGGTCAGAAGAAAGCATGTCGAATGGATGGTACCACAGTTACCAATTACCCCAATTACATGGGAATAAACCTCCTTAGCGAACTTAAGGAACGGTTATGCATTATTTTGAAGAGTTAAAAAAGAAATATGAATAAGCTTAGACATTCTTGAAGATTCCTTATGTGGTGAATTCAAGTCCAGTCAGAGGATCGCCCTACAACGCAAGGTTTCCAAAGAATAAAGTTTGATGTCTTGAACTTACTCTCAAAAGTACCTATTTTTTTTCGTTCAGTTTCTTGTGTTTGACTCAGAACTAATAAGAGCATTGATTATTTCAAAAAGTGACCCTAATTAGAGCAGAAGTTTGTAAAAATATTTTGACGTTGGGACTTGATTACTCAATAACCGTTTACTTAATTAACTTGAAATAAAATGTTAGCAATAAAGTTAATATTTGCTTTCAGGAGCAGTATAGTATGTGGTAGTAAGTGGGTTAGTTGATTTTCAATCATTTTTTTTTAGAAAAGTAAATCATTTTTTGTAAAATTGCTTCTCCCGCCTAATAGGAGTGAGTGATTGAGCTTTAAGCTAGTCCTAAACGACGAACATGCTCGCTGAGCATGCTCGTTTGCATTATCCCCTAAACGACGAACACATTTGCCGAGCATTCATTTCATGTTGATTACTCACAGCGTAAACGTGTGTATTCTTCTATTAAATTGTGGCTGTCTGTTGCCTTTTTACTTTATCCGCGATATGCACACGACGACGTCCACAGCAGAAATGAGGTTTGCTTCATAGTAAAAAAACGGTTTGCTAGCGAGCATGGCCCTACATGGCAAACAACGAAGCCAACGAACATGACAAAATCGAAAATTTTCGCCAACAGCTAGCGGCTCGCCAACTGCTCGCCAACCAACCCTTAGACGATGAAAATACGGCGAGCACGAGCATGCTCGGCGAGCATGTTCGTCGTTTAGGACTAGCTTAAGCCCCCCCGTGGGGCGGCCGTGGTGCAGTGGTAGAGTGTTCAGTATATAGGCCGGACGCGTGGGTTCGAATCCCGCTCTGGGCATCTACTATTCTTTCAGCCTTCCAGTTTCATATGGACGCGCGCCGCCCTTGAGGTTATATGTGAAATTACTAACACCTTATTTCCAACTACTGCAACACAAAATAAGGGAAGGCCGCTACCCTGGTAGGTCTGAGTTCTCCAGATAAGCATATAAGCCTCCTCTTTTAAAAAAAAGCCCCCCCCCCCATCCTATTCGATTTTTTTTTTCTTCTTCTTCTTTCGTTTCCGGCGTTACGAGTAGTGATCTTGAAGCGATCACAACTCTCCCACTTTTCTGCTTCACACTAGTGATCCGCCTGTGGGGTACGCCGCGTTGACCTCAGAAAGCGTCGGTAAGCCTCCCGGTTTTGTATTGTTCCATGTCTGAGGCCAACCAAATGCTGCTGTTTTTGCATTTGCTTGTACCAGGAGTGTTTTGGCCTGCCTTTTCTTTTTCGTCGCGAATTTGTTGAAACGTTGTACGATATTGCCTTTTGGACGGGGTTCTGCGGATCTCTCCTTTGAACATGACAATACCAACTGAGCCGGTCGTGCTGAATTTTGTCCAAGATGGTACTTTTGACATGAAGGCTTCCACGGATCTTAGTACTTCTAATTGGATCAAGCTTTGTTACTCCTGCTGTCATCCGAAGCATCTTCATTTCGGCTGCCGTCAATTTGCTCTCATACTTTTTGTACATTGTCCAACATTGCGAACCGTATGTCAGAGCTGGACGGACAACTGCTGTGTAGAGTCTTCCATTCAGCTTAGGGGGCATTTTTCGATCACAGAAGATAGCGGAGTTTTCTCGCCACTTCATCCACCCTACGCTTACTCGATGATTGATGTCGTCATCACAAGTTGCTTCACTATTGATCATAGATCCCAGATATTTAAACTTTTCACACTTCGGAAGCACATTTCCATTCAAATAAATGTCTGGAATAGGCTTGTCTGGATCAGAAAAAGGGCAGCACAGGTATTCAGTCTTTTAAGCGCTAATACGGTACTCATTTCCTTCCAGAACATCAATCCAAACGTTAAGTGCTCGTTGCAGGGATGTACGATTTTTTTTTCTTGTTTTGATTTAAACTATTCGTTTTGAGCTTTTGTCTCATTTTTTGCCAAACACCTTGGATACAGTGTATTCTCAAATATATGTATCTAATTAAAACAAGGATTTTGCAATGGCCGAGATTGTTGCAATATGAAGAATTGCCATTACCGCGTCAACAAAGATATAAATTCAGTTCTTTGCTGCTGTGGAAATCGGGAACGTTCTGTATAAAAAAAGGAGGATGCTAATAATACTCTGGGAACTCTCAGATTAACTGTGCTACCAGGAAAGCTATACTCCTTTTTTTGTGGTGCAGTAGATGGTTGTAATTTTACATAAATCCTCAAAGGCAGCGCGCGTCCAGATGAAACTGGAAGTCTAAAAGTAAAGAAAATGCTCGGAGCTAGATTCGAACCCACGGGTCCGGCCTATTTACTGAACACTCTACCACTGCTAAACGGTCCCCGAATATCGGAAACATTTAATTTGTTTTCGAGTGGAGTCGCCTTTCGGCAGGAATTGTCGGCAAATCCAAATTTAATCAAATAGACATTACTTTATGCTTATACCTTTGTTTCGCATAACAACAAAGCCTAAGTGTTTCAATTGTTTCTTGCTAGTTTATAAGTTAAGAGTTTCTATTGTTTTGTGACAGAGAAAAAAATCGCTTATCATATAGGTATACACCTTTTCTCTCGCACAGGTTTGCCCCTGTTTATCTTAACAAAAATCAGTTAGAAGTTAAATAATGAATTATCTTTATAATTTAAATTTAATCAAAATATCTAACTGAATTGTTTAATCTACGAAACCGTTAACAGTTGAGGACAATCTGTCAATTAAGGAAAAATGTGCTAGTGATCGATGAAATAATACACTGACTTGACACCCACTCGAAGCATCATACGATTATTATCCGTTTCTACGGATCGATGATATGTGGGTTACCCTGTGAGTGTAGAGTATTTCATTATTAATTAAGTCAAACTTTTCTCACAACGTACTCCACGGATTATCCAAGACAAATTGTAATATTTTCCAAGTTCTACATGATAAATATTTATCCCGCTGTCTGGAAGGATTATCTAGTAAGACAAACACCAGTGCAACCGAACTGTTTGTACCCACTCAAGCATTGTATGTATGTGTACATTCACCTACTTGTATACAATGTCACTCGCCCTTTAA
Source organism: Melanostoma scalare (assembly GCA_949752695.1). Classification (NCBI taxonomy): domain Eukaryota; kingdom Metazoa; phylum Arthropoda; class Insecta; order Diptera; family Syrphidae; genus Melanostoma; species Melanostoma scalare. The sequence continues at coordinate 165,217,815 of OX456985.1, read as the reverse complement.
GTCGAAACGACAAAGCTATTACGACAATCACACTTTTGTTCATTACATTTCTTTCATAGAATCATAGAAAGACCAGACTGTCTGTTCCTGCTTTCGGAATGTCGTTGTCGTCTATCAGTACTTAAGAAGTTGTCCAATAATTGCCGATTATCTTCAAGGACTCAATACGTATGTTCTGCACTTTTTCAGCAACTTTGACTGAATCAAAGTCATACAGTCCACATTCCTGCAAAGCGAAGGCAGAAAGGATGGAAAAAAGACGAAATTTGAAATCCATCGGAAACAGTAAAAAACTTTTACATAAAAAAAAACACAAATGTATATGTTTATATTATGTAGTACGTATGTATAAAGCTCATATATTTAAATATTATATAAGAATTGTGTGTGCAGACACTAAATGCGTCATAAGAACATTTGTGTAATTGGTAAAAGTATTTCTTGATTATCCTTATTATCAGAGTGAGGGGTGGCCGTTGCTGAGAGCCAAGTCATTTGGAAACGGGGTTGACTGTTACAAGATGGGGTGGGTATGTTTGAAATAGTTTTACAAGGGGGGATATGCAGAAAGTTTTAGTTCGTATGCCAAAATGTTTCTGCCGCCCTATAAAGCAAATCCAAATAGGTATCAGAATTGTCTCATCTAAGGCAATCTTCTGAATGTATCTGAAACTCGCGATATAATTTCAGTTATGTTCTCCTTTTTTTTTGTAGAAATGCTACCGAAGAATCGAAAAGAATTGGCGGATGGTACAATCGATTAATCGGAATTATAACGTCTAGGTGGCGCCCGAAAAGTATTGTGTTCAGAAAAGATACCAGTTAGGGAGTCTATACAGTAGTGCTAGTATTTGTGATTCGTGTGTGTTTATGATGACAGTGCACAAGGAAGTGAAATGCCATCTCGAAAGGTATACAATTACTTAAAATGGGTTGGGGAGGGGGAGGAGCACGTTCTAAATAAAACAAAGTGAGGCCATTCTTTAAGGATGTTATAAGATCCTTAAAAATTTGTGGGTATCATTGGAAGCAAAATGGTTTGCTTGCCTTGTGAAATTATTTTAAAAGATCGTTTACATTCAAAGTTTTAAGGACTAATTTTGTTTTGTATTGAAGCTTCTATAGAATTGTTTGACGTGCACTTGTGTCTTGGAATGTCTGTTAGTCCAAGAAATATTTAACCAGAAATCCTCAGCTATAGACGAAACTCTTTTTAGTAGTTTCGGATATTTGCCACCACCTGGAAAGGTGGAGTTTTTGCAGAATATTCTGAATAACCATTCTTTTATTATTATTTAACCTTCAGCAAAAGTTTGCTTACGTTTTGGAACATTCAAATTCAGACCAAAAATTTACACACAATTCCTGTAATTCATCGAAGCCGCTATGGTACATCTGAACGGCACAAGAACGTATTCTCACGTTGACACTGCTCTTTTTTTATATGTATATAGGTTCATTCATACATGCATATGTAAATATACAGGGTGTCCCGTAATTCATGTTACATTCTTTATGATGTGATTCCTGGTCGTATTCTAAGAAAAAAATTGTTGTACAGTAAAGTCAGTTTCTCAACTTTGACATCACTTTTTGACAATTTAAAAAAGGCTAATTTTGGTGTACCCTGACCTGTGTTAAATTCGACTTCTTTGTTAATACTGATGGTAGAGACCTCATTTTAGACTTATTTTTTTGTAGAAATAACAACCTTTAAGACTGTGTTTAAGTTGAGATTCCATAGGTTCAGGGTTGCCAGAATTTTAATTTTAAAAGGTGTTCAAATTTTCTTCCCGAGGCAAAGTTTTGACTTTGATTTAATTTTTTTTCTCAGAAAATGCCTGTTGAACATAGTTTCTTTATCATATAACAGATGAGCAAAACAATAATAAAAAAAAAACTCATTAATAAGTGCACTCAAAAACCCAAGAAACGGACTTTATTGTAAAACAATTTTTTTCTTAGAATATTACCAAGAATCACATCCCAAAGTATGTAACACGAATTACGGAACACCCCGTATATGGTATTTCTTTGTAAATTAAGAAAATATTCGATGAAAAAAAAAATACAGTCGACTCCCTCTAAGTCGAACTCCCTCTAAGTCGAAATTCCCTCTAACTCGAACTTTTTCTCCATATTTTTGCATTCCCGTCAATTTTCCATACAAAAACCATCCTCTAAGTCGAACTCCCTCTAAGTCGAAATTCCCTCTAACTCGAACAAGTTCTATAGATTCTTGGACTATTTTCAATCCCTCTAAGTCGAATTTTCCTTTGCAGAAACGAACATTTTTAAGAATTAGTCTCGCGCAGTTCGCATTGTTTTGTTGTTCATACTGCTGAAGATTTCGGCGTTCCCAAAAGTACTCTTTCTTCGATATGGGCTGAATTAGAAAAATTAAGAACTCGACATGGTTGTGCTGTTAATAGTCACCTTAAGCAGAACAAAGTTTGTGAGTATGAAAGTGTTGACAAAGCTGTTTTGGTTCGAGTAAATGCGTGGCAATAGTTTACATGTAAGCGGTCCAATCTTAAAAAAGAAAGCGCTGGAATTCGCAGCCATCTTAGGATTTTCTAATTTCAAGGCAAGTGATGGTTGGCTTACCAGATTTAAAACCAGGCATAGTATCCCTAGCAAAGTTTTGTCTGGTGAAAGTGCTTCTGTTGATAATAACAAAGCCAATGAATGGAAACATCAGATTTCAGAAATTGTTCGAGGATTTAAACCGGACGACATTTTTAATGTCGATGAAACGGGATTTTTTAACAAATGTTTACCGACACGTATCTTGGCTTTGAAAGGGGAAAAATGTTTTGGAGGGAAGCACAGTAAAGAAAGAGTAACATGCCTTGTGGTGAAGTCCAACATGACAGGCTAAAAATAGCTTAAACTCTTATTCATCGGGAAAAGATAAAACCCTCGCTTTTTTAATAAAATAAAATCTTTGCCTATTCTTGGATGACAGAAGAGCTTTTTACTAGTTGGCTTTTAAAGCTCGACGCAAAGTTTGGGCGAAAAAAGCGCAAGGTATTATTCTTAAACGACAACTGTCCTGCCCACCCAAAACAAGTCAAGGAATAATTAAAGTTTATAAAGCTTGAGTATTTCCCCCTCAACATATACTAACCTAGATCTCAAGCGCTTGGGAAACCAAAAAGAGTTGTACACTTCAGGTCTCAAAGGCATGGGTATGGGTACAGGATGTAACTCCTTTGACAATTGAAAATTGTTTAAAAAGGCCGGGTTCAAGGACGAGACTTGGGACGATGAAGATCATATTCCGCTTAACCAACTAATATGTGAAACCGACGCCGACGACACCAATGAAATCGAGAGGATCTGGAACCGGCCGACTGAAACTGATTACAACATTACGAGTGCTAATTGAAGGGATTATGTTGAAGTCGATAACGGTATTGTTGCCACAGAAATACTAGATAGTGAGACAATTTTGGAAGAAATAGTACATGCTGATAATGCTAACTATGACGACAGTGAAGCTGATGAAGAAGCCGAAATAATAAACATCGAAATGCCAGAAAAGAATGCAATCGAAAATGCAATTGAAATATTGTAAACAGCGATTGAATTGACAGAAGATATACCAGATGAGGTTCAAAACAACCTTTTTAAAATAGAGTCAATTTTTAAAAAAGTAAATACTCCAGCCAATTTGATATATCAGTCAAAAATTACTAATTTTTTTAAATAATTTTGTTGAGACAATGATAAATGACAGTAATGAATTAACGAGCCATAGAAGTAAGAAGCTTTTGTTTATTTATTTTATTTAAAAAAAAAAATAATCTCTCTAACTCGAATTTTTTAAAAACTCCCTCTAACTCGAACTTATTAAAACATCCCGTGAAAGTTCGACTTAGAGGGAGTCGACTGTATAAAAATTTATTTTTTTATATGTCAGTAGGACGGACACACACAAATCCATAAAAAAAACTTGCTTCTTTTTAATGTCCGAAATACCCAAAACAAATTCGAATTTAGTAGTGACTGCAGTCGACTGCATATAGTTTAAAGGAAATCTACATTAATTAGATTAAGTAGGTAACTTATCTGCTTAAACTTCTTCAGGTCTGATTTCCCTAAGGAATTTTAAGATAAGGAAATAAGTTGCCCTATACGATTTTGTGGTAATTAATATGGAATGGCCATTACATTCAAATTTGATAATCTACAAAGCAGCCTAAGTACTGATGAATTTTGTTGAAATTCAAATAAATAAGCTCTGTGGCGTATTGACGAATTTCAGCAATGGCAACACTATTCTAAATGCAGATAGACAAAGCAAATGGTATTTTTTCTAGACTTGTCGTTTTTAAGAAGAAATACAATATGCAATTTAATCTTGTGGCGAAAAACTTGGCTTTATTAGAAAGTTAAGGGTTTGCCATTATTTTTTAAAAAATAGCTTGGGACAAGTGGCCGCTGCGGCTGCCACCAATAAATTATATAAATCCCACTTGTGAGGATGATTTTTGTCGAAGGCTGAGGTAAGCTTGTCGGTTCCAAGGTTTACTAAGGAAACAACAAAATTTTAATTTATTGAAGTTAATTTTATTCCAAGGGTTTTAAAAAAGGTTCAACAATCTCTCTCATATAATAGTTCAATAAACATATAATATAATTCAGGTTATAAATCCATAGTAGAGGGTAGGTCTGGTAGGGTAGTGATAGTTCTTGGTTAATAATTGTGGTTCTTTGAATCAGCTGGGATGAAAACAAGCCCAGAGGCCAATTGTCGACCACTTTTTGCAGCATTTTCCGTTTGTCAGCAATACGAATCTTCCAAGGCGTCAATCATCTCGGGCTTATCTGCATCAAAGACAAGTGACTTCACCTAACCCGACAAAAAAAAATAGTCTAACGCTTGATGGTCGTTCGGCTGTGATTCTTGCCCGAGTTGGATACTGTAAGGCAGGAACCAAGTTCATTCAACAAAATCTTCCATAAAGTAAATGAACACAGCTACAATAGCGCCTTCGCTGTGCACTGTATGGTCTTTCTGAGGGTGTGCATTATTCACTAAAGAAAACGTGGTGCGAAACCGATCCATGGCTGCTCGAATTACCACCACTGGCACTGCTAGGCGATTACGTTAACCGAAATTTGGACTCAGCGCGATAGTATCGGCGCGCGAGTATCGGCACGTTATTACCCAGAGAAAGCTCTTATGAATAAATATATAAGGTGGTGCAACCCCGGTCGCACTTCTCTCAACCATACCTTGTTAGGGTATTTAAGAGACCTACAATTTTTTGCTGCTTCAAAATCGAAAAGCGCTGACATGAAACAACTATCGGAGGAGTTGGACATTCCTCGGGAAAGTCGTTGATGTTTCTGAGATTCGATCCTCGAACCTCTATTTTTATATAAACTGCAAGTGATTTTAATGACATATGTATTGTAGTGTAGCAAATGAAGTTCCAGTTGTTTGGTTTCACAGTTTACGTTGAACAAAGATTGCATAGTTCGATTGTTTACAGAGCCTTTAAAGATGTTTAGTAAAAATTAAATAAATGAAAAAGTTAGTAAAAATTTTAACAGTTAAAGTGTTTTAACTAATCTTTTCATTTACTAGATAGAAAAACACGTCGGTTATCTCAACTACAAAACTCATTAAAAATTAAACTAAAAAAAAAAAAAACAACGAGGCAATATGGACCCAACAGTAGCTGACACGAGTCGTTTGTAAGGCGGATGGTCCGTTCGTTTAGTACGAACTTTTTGAATAATTTTAGGTGATAAAATAATTGTCGTGTAAGTCGTGTCGGTTTATTTAAAACGAAACCACTTTGCCATCTCCGATGAAAACACTAATTGTGTTTATTATTTGTCAATCTTAAGCGAGCTTTTTAAGGACGTTTGATTTGTAAACCTCATGGAGTTGTCGGAATTCGCGAATTTTAATTGTTATTAGTTTTGCTACTGATATTTTCAACGACTGCAATAAGCTCATTTCAGATTGCCCAATAGAAAACTTTTTCATCAGAAATGCCTGAGTAATTTCGTTTTAAACGAACCTAGTCAAAGCTTCTTTTACAAAGGCTGGGTGTCCAGGGTCTACCTAAGGAAGCTTCGTAAGGCTTGGGGTACGGCGGTACAACTTCTCAAAATAATATGCGGAACGACAGGTTAAATTTTAATTAACTCTAAATTTATTTATTTACAATATTTTCCTCAGGATTTTACGTTTCACAATTTAACAATTTCGGGTGCGGGCTTACAGTACGGTTGGTATCGACCTTCTGTGGTGTACTGACGGTAGTTGCTCTTGGTATGCTGTTGCGGTTGTAAACTGCAGGCAGCTGCGTCTTCTGTCGTTGGCGGTGAACTTCCACTTGGATCTGCGTTAGGCTTTAGGCAGGGCGCTCTATCGGCAGCTGCGGATTTCGTAGAAAGTGCCTGCGTTGAACGTTGCTTAAAAGGCCGAGCAATTTATCGGCGGCGGCGGACTTCGTGGAAAGTGCCTGCGTTAACTGGGGGCAGAACACTCTTTCCGCTAAATACTAAATACTAAATACTAAATACAAAGCCTGAAAAGACCAAACAAGAAAAATCCAAACGCCCGGTTGAAACAAACCCCAACGATTAAACTGCCTGTACAGACTTTACGGCGACGACACAGTGTCTAAAAAGACTAACTAAAGGCCCCGACCCATAGAAATCGTTCGCTACCGGGTTCAACTGACAGCTCGATTAAATACACACGATCTTATGAGAGGTGACCCATAAGCATCGGATGCAACGGACGCAACGGAAAAAGTAGCCCAACTTTTAACTTTTGCGTCCGGCAGATCTGATGACATGCGCAGTCAAAACCAATTTGAAGTTTTCTCTTCACACCGCAACGGATACTATGGGTCACCCCAATCCGTTGTGTCCGGTAAAACTCACTGCTGTCAGTTGAATCCGGCAGCGAACGGACGCAACGGATTCTATGGGTCGGGGCCTTAAGGAGAATTTCCGGTTGAAGCATGCCCCAAAAATAAAATTTCCTTTACGGAGAGTGAGAAAAAGTGAACAGACAGGAAAATTCTAATTGCCCGGCTGAAACAAGCCCCAACTATTAGAATCCTAGATGCTTTTTTTCCTTTTTCTGGTTATTTTGCCTCTAGTCACTACACTAACTTTATTGCCAAAACAAAATGTGAGTTACAAACGGTCTATGACAAATTTGTATTAAAACTGGCAGTGGATGAGTAAAGTACCGCCAATGTATTTCCCATTGAGAAATGTGTATAAGGAATGCACTAGGAGTGTTTAGACACTATACGGGTATTTGTGGTGCGCATGTGCGGCCGGCGGGCGTGCAAAAGGGAATTAAACAATGTTTGGCCTTCATAGCCAAATATAAAATGCAATCTAAATTAAAAATACTGGAATGTTTTGGTGTGGCTTTTTGAGATGAAGTAGGGAAAGGAAATTGTGACACTTCGTCACAGGTTGTCATAAACAACCAAACAGTAGCCACACCGTGGGTGCATTCAAACTCTTTCGTAAAAAACATTGTTATCAAATAATTAAATTCGATATTTCTAATTGAACTGATTTAACATGAATGCTCAAATCGATCACGAACGTCTGGGTCAAGGATACCGCTCATATATATTTTAAGGAGCTTGTTGAAAAAACTTTAAGAACTATACCTATAATTCTTTTCTTCTGTGAAAGGGTGGATCCATATAAGGTGATGCGGATTGTCATAATGCGCTCTCTAATCGCCTTATGTCTGGTGACTTAACCCCACTGAGTTTGCCACTCAAACAACTTATCTGCACCCAAATAACCGTTCTTTCTGTTGTTTGTAAAAAAAGGTAGGTAATAAATATCGCAGTTTCTATAAAGAGGAACTTCCATAGAATTGTTGTGGCGAAAAGTCGGCTGTGAAGTTTTTGTAAATAATACGACCGCTAAGATTACTCTTAACATAGTTTCCTCCTTTTTTATGGAGGGATGCAAGGGGGATGGTCAAACAATTGATCGAAATTCACAATGGCACATTAAAAGTCCATCCATATTGCAAGGCCATAATATACCATTTCAATGCTTTATTTGTGTTTAAAGCTATACCCTGGCTGGTTTTATATTTCATAGAGAAACACTTTTGCGGAAGGGTATGGACTCCTTAACACTGTATTTTAATCTAAAACTCAACTAAGCACTCAAGACAAATTTGCCAAGAAGCTATAGATTTTTATTGCTTCAACAAATTACTAACAATAAATACAAACAAACTTGACAAAGTAATATCAACTTCTCAACTGTCATACATATGTGTGATAAAGTCGTAAAATAAAACTTAAAAAAAAAAAAAAAAAACAACGACAGAGGATACTTCATCAAGTTGTAAACTTAAGCGATCAACAATTCACCTCCTTGAAAACTGTCAGCGGTGGTGTTATAATAAAAATAAATTTGGCCAAAAGCAGCTCTTCGTCGAACTTCCTAGCTATGTCTATACATATGAACATATGTATGTATGTAACTTGGTCAATGTTATGTGTGCATTCGAAAATAAACTTAAAAACTCCTTAAGTATACAGTCATCTCATTTTATACCATTTGAGGAGAAAAGGGTGTAGTCAAAGTTCAAACCATGAGTTGTAGTGACCACTGGCTAGGCGTTCGAAAGTATAAACTTATTTGAAAGAGATAAAATGAATAACCGAACAAAAGTCCTTAAAGGACACAATAAAAGTATGACGGGGGACATTCTTACTTCATCGCTTTGAAAACAAGTTTTTTTTTATCATTAGTTTCGTCTGAAGATTGAGCGGATGTGAGTATATAATAATTCAAGTGAATAGCGATAATAAAAGCATCAATGGTCATTGAATATCTAATTTTTTTTCTTTCTATTCATCTTGTAATATATTAAGAAGATACACGAGCAAACTTGAGAGATAATAGAAAATTGGTAGGAGGAAGTGGCACTGGTATATCCTTTTTTTTTGTCAGTGGAAGGACTGTACATTTATTTCCTATTTTGCGTTTATAGTCGATTATAGTGAGAGAGAATGAAAGCCAAAAGGACTTCATATATTACTCACCAGGAAAGCTTAAAGGACTTTCTACTAGAACGAGCATAAGATTTTTGTTGCGGACATTTCGTAGGCATAATTTCCATTGAATGTAATTTTAAAACATTCAAGCCTAATTTAATAAAGAAAATTGGAATCTGGAATTTGGTGACGACTGACGAGAGATACAGCCGTTTGCTTTGAAAAAATTTATCGATTTTAATTGATTCATGTTTTATCTGTGTTGTGTAGATTGGCCAGTTGAAGTGTTGAATAGATTGTTTTGATATTTATCAATAACCAAAATCTTTAAGTAGCATTTTGATTTTTTTCATGAAAGCAATACTAGGCATTTAGATTGTTGAATGGGGAAGCACATAATCAATGTTATCTCTTAGCACTTAGCAGCACTTGTATTGGAGGCTAACACAACTTTATTATCTCACTCGTGGCTGATTGTTAACGTTTTCTTATCATTGCTTAGCAAATATTGTTTGATTTGACGTTTAAATGTAAATAAGGTCAATCCTTGACGTGATATAGATGAAAATAGTTTTTCCCTTAACCCACAATGTTTAATAATTGTGGACGCAATCAAAAGCGTCAACCGCTGTTGGCGCTATTTGTGATGTCATTTCATGTGCTTTATTTATTATTTAATTTATTATTTTTGAGAACTGTGATCATATCCCGTCCCAACTCACAACTTCTTGTAATTCAAATTTTTTTTTCTGAATAAACTATCATTCATTCCTTTTTAAATAAAGATTGTTTTCATTTAACATGTTTGATGGTATATCAGCATTAAAGTAGTATGTAGCGAATAGAATAGAATAAAAGAATATCTAGAATTGTGCAATGATAAACTTATGTGAGTAGAGTTTACCAATTTGAATGATTTTGTGTCAGTTAACTTTTCAGGGCTTCTCAATGATTCAATTTATTTGTTGGTATGTTGCTACATTAAACGCAGCTAAACGGAACATCGTGTAGATTGAAAGGAAGTAAGCACTAATTTCTAAAAAAGTTGTTGAAAAACAGTTATTAAAACCGTTGTTTTGCATAATATGTGACAAAAACCGAAGAAGTAGATATAGGTTGCGCCGAGACAAGAAAAAAAAATCGTATAGACCCCCTTCCCTCAGCTAATTATTTTCTTTTTGGGGAAGGAGAAATTTAAAAGAAGAATCATTCAAAATCAACTTAATCACCTACCACCACGTGCTATAGTGCTGGGCTTAAAGGGGAAAGCCATTGTGATAGGTCAAAAAAAGAAAATCAAATTTGTTTTAAATCAAAGTTTATATGTTCAAAAATATTTGTACAAAATTGCAAGTCAAAATTCCCAAAATGACTAAGTTACAATGATTAAAATACATGATTTCATTACAAGAGATATGGACTAAAATCTTTGAACGCATTTTCTTTCTTTTTCTCGTAACGACTTTTTTTTGAATTGGTCGCATCAATAACTCGAACAATTAATTATTAACGATGTCTAATTTTTTTGTTTTGTTTTGTTCGTGTTAGTAGTGGTTAATGTTAAGCGTAGCCGATTTAAAAAATTTTGTTTTTTACTATTTCATAAACTGTCTGAAAACCAAAAAAAAGGTCGAAAAAAAACAAAATATTGTCAATCAGTAGCCATTTTGTGAAAAATCAAAATAAAAAAAAACGGCTACGTACAACGAAAAGTACATTCATACAGATTACAATAATTTTTTTTTTTAAGAGTACCGGTTTTTGAAAAATCGATGCGACCATGGAGGGGGAATTTTTTTTTAAGGTGCTACGGCATCGTTTATATTGTTAAAGCTATTTAATATTTTTTATTAAAAATCATTCGATGTGTACTTAATAAAATAAAAAAAACTTGATCCCAAAATTCCACAACTTACTCGTTCAAAATTTTTTTTTTTAAATAACAAATCTTTCTGCCGTTACAGAAAGTCTGCGTTTAAAAAGAGTGTTTTTTAAGATCAATGGTTTTAAAGAAGAAATAAAACGCATATAATTTAATATTATGGCCAAGAATTTAGCTTCGTTATAAAGGTAAGGGTTTGCCATTATGTCATAAAAATAATTTCTGCCACGGCAGGCTCGAATAAATTCCAACTGAGAGTCCTTGTTTTCGAACACTTTTCCACTCGGGGTCGAATATCAGCAGTAAAGTGATGAATATTCGCCTCCTAGGCCTTAATCGTCTCGGGCTTATTTGCGTTAACAAGCAACTTCACATAATCTCACAAAAATTAGTCCAGCTCACGGGCTCAAAACTCGAAATTATGTAAAAATAGGAGTCAATAACGATTTCGTTTCGAGAAAATCTACCAAACGTATACGCAGTGCCCAGTGATCGTGCGGCTTCAATACTTGCTCAATGAAATGGCAAAAAGAGCAACTCCGAAAATGTGTTGCCAGATTGAAAACCAAAAGTCTATAAAAAACATCCTTTATTTCTTTGAATCTTAATATCTATAGATTAGATTTAGATTAGATTAGATTTAGATTTATTGTTTGCTTCCTTGTTTTAAATACAGACTTAAGTTAGAAAAATCTTTAAGCATGGCTTTGCCGTCTGCCTGATTGACAAGTCATTTGATAACAAGTTTGTTTTAATGTACATACACATACATTATATTCAATTCTTGAATTTAAAAATATTTACAAAGTTAAAAGCTTTCAGTAATAATTTTACTACGGTAGTTAATATCTAATAGAATTTAATAGAAGTAGAAAAGTTGTTTAATTTCGCTTTCGCAGTTTAAATAGGCTATAACTTCTTCTTTAGATTTTGTGTCGGTTCTTAGAAAATATCTTATTTCTTTAAGGATGGGGCATCTTCCGATGAAATGTATAACATCTTCTCTCTCAGATAAATTGCAAAGACTACAATAAATTGGTAGATCGGGACGATGTGGGTTATAATTTAGGCGATTTGCTCGCCTCTAATTTTAAAAACGACCGAAATTAGTTCCTTGCTGTTGTCATTGCGGAAATAATTTTTTTCACACAGATTGTGATTTAAAATGCTGTATGTAGCTCGGTGTATCGACGATGAAGCCATATTTAAGTAATCCGCTCTGTATTGATCATCTAATTTGGCACAAGCACATCCTTACGGTATCTTTCGTTTTCAAAAGCCAAATTGCCCTCTAATCCGCAGTACGTTGCTTGCTCTTCGAGTTTCTTATACCAGAGCGTATACCTTTCAACTATCTATTATATTTTTGCACTCTCTACCAGCTCCCTTCTTAAAAATAATAATTTTTGATTTTGTAAGGTTAACCGTAAGATTTCATAATCGGCAGTACGAATCAAGACGGTTAATCATTAGTTGTAAGGACTCTGGTGAATAGGCAAATAGAACTACATCGTCTGCAAATAAAAGTGCTTTTATTAAATGTCCTGCAGTCTGTTTTCCTCCAGGTAAAAAGTCGATGAGGTCATCGATGTACAAAGCAAAGAGATATGGGCTTAGTGTATATTCCTGTCTTACTCCCATATTTGTTTCAAACCATTCTGATGCTTCGGTTCCGCTCCACAAACTCGATTGATTATCCTCGTATATGTTTTCGATAACTCTCCCAAACTTTTGGCTCATTCCAGAGTTATAAAGTTTGAATATTAAAGTTTTTCGATCGACATTATCGAAGGCTGCCTTGAAATCAACGAAAAAGGCGAATCATTTTTTTTTTATCGAGGAATGTTCCAGCAATGTTTTGCAGTACGAAAATGTTGTCTACGGTTGAATAACCATTCCGAAAACCTGCTTGGAATTCTTTGATCCAAATTGACATACATACGCTCCAATAAAAGTTTTGTGAAAATTTTGTAAGATGTGAGTTAAGGAATGATATTCCACGATAGTTTGCGGGATCATCTGCATTAGCTTTTTTGTGGATCGGATACCTATATTATGGCTTGTTTGAACTGTGGCGGTATGTTGGCTGTTTCCAGCATTCCATTGAAAATCTCCGCTATTTTGACAATAAAATTGCTTGTCGCATACTTAAAAAATTCAATTGGTATCCGATCGGCTCCAGGTACCTTCCCATCTTGATGTTTTTTCAAAACAATACATATTTCTTCCTCCGTAATAGGTGCATCTAATATTTCATTTTGAATTAATGGCTTTGCGTAGTGAAACGGCAGTATACAACTTTGTGGGTTTAATATTGATTGAAAGTGGTTCCCAAGTGTCAGCTGAGTGCTAATTTGTGGTGCCCTACAGTTGAATTTTTTAATCGCACACCAGAACTCCTTTGTATTTTTGCAGTTTACCAATTTTTGAGCTTCGTTTTCGAAAAAAAACTTTTTTTCTTCTTCATACATATGTATTTGATTAAAAGCTGTGTTCTTTTTGTAGTACATTCTTTTGAAGAACTGATCTTCAAACTTTCGAAAAACTTTAAGCTACCCAAAAGATATTTTTCTCGCTGCTTCACATTCACACTCAGTGTCAAACCCTTTTTTCTTTGAAAACGTATCTGTTTTGGTATTTTTGGAAGGTAAGAAATTTGTATTAAATTGTCGATATCTAATATATCACATTGAACAATTGTATGTAATCAGAAAAAGGATCAAGAGATCCAGTGACCTTACTCCATAAAAAATTTGGCGTTTCGCCCAGGTACGACAGTGGACTCATCAGGTAGATGCTGTCGTACCCTTCTAAGACGCAAATTTGTTTTGGATTACACCAAAACACTTATTAAATTCACAGCACTCACTTGGAGTAAGGTCACTGGATCTCTTGATCCTCATTCTGATTTCAGTTTTCAACTCCAAAATATAAAAATAATAACAAAAATCTTTTTTGTTATTGTAATATTCTAAATTGTATGTAAGTTTTCGTCAAGTTTCCGTTGATACTCAGATGCATTTGATTCTTTCCACATCAGCTTATGGGGTAGTTGCATCGTTCTTGTATCTCCCCTTTCTGTGAGGTACTGAACTCTGCAACAATAGGCATATGGTCTGAGAACTGCTGCGTCAAAACTTCAAAATCACTTACTAATGATGTCCATGAACCTCGTACCAAGCAGTAATCTATGACTGAACATCCTTGTTGTCCGATGAACGTATACTTTCCACTGGAATCTGAACTACTTGTGTCACTAAGTATATGAAATCCATGCGAATCACATAATTTAACTCGTTTTGCATTTGTGTTTCATCCTCTGATTTTCTCGCTTTACCTGCGAATATATTTTCTCTTCCCTCATCTTTTTCTAATATCTATAGCGCAAATTTATATTCATTTAAAATCGCTTAAAATGAGCCCTAGTTCACCAGCTTAGAGTCATTCTAATTTTAAAATCGGGCAACCTCCAATTTTAAATACTTAAAATTTTGCTGTAACTCATTTAACGTTTCTCATTTCCTCGACATTTTGTGTGATTTATTTCCGAACTAATATTTTTTCTGAATAAAATATGTCGTTTTAGACAAAAACTTAACTTTCATTTCAAGTTTTATTTTTAATTTATTTTCTCTTTGGTTTTTAGTTCTGTTACTTCACTTCATTTGCCTGAACTGTCAAAAATTTGGTACTGTTCACATCTATTTTAACTAAGTCCATTTTAAAGTTGTCAATAGTTCGTGAGGTGTTTGTAAATAGTTTGTATTTAATGACCCCATTTTGAAGTTAGAGTGATGTTAACTAGAGCCGGCACCTTGTTTTGAAAACGCGCTGACTATAAATTTGCGCTTAGAATTTCGTCTTACGCAATTCCTAAAACTTCGTATCATCTCCTTTCTGCCTGTTGAGCTTCAACGTTTTTATTATTAATTCTGATTTCACAAGTCACCATAACGAGGTGTAAGTTCATACAATTTGTTGCAAATGAAACATTGAAAATGTACCACGTTTTGATGTTCTTAATAAACAGTTCCTTTAAAGATACCATCCCCACCCCAACCGCATATAAATTTAAACCCAAAAGAAAAGCTAAACTGCTAGTACCCTTCCTTCCACCATCAGTAGCAATGCTCAGGTGGTGAGTGTTCCACGCGATTGGTATCAGACAATAAAATCACAAAGGACAGCAAACTCTTTGAGTGCGATTCTTCTGCAGCTTCGAGTCTTGTGAACTAAACCAGATGTTATTGAAGAAAAAAAAATCAAGCACACTAACACTAAATCTTAATCGCGTTCGAGTATTCAACATATACACTTGTTTAGCACAAAATAGACACATGGTAGTAATCAATTCGTATGGATATATGTATGTGTATGTAGGTATATTAAAAAAAACTATTTCATTTTTTTAGATAGCATTGTGCGATAGCACAAGGATGTCATTAACTGCGGTTGTCAAATTGACTAGAGTGATTAAAACTTTAGCTCCTTTCTTTTTGCTGGTTTGTCGTTTTTCTATTGCGAGGTTAAAATTTATGATTTGCGTTTTGAGATAGGAATCTTCATTATTTTTTTTACGAATAGATAAATAATGATTGGTTTAGTTAGGTGAATTTGCATTTATACACGTGAAAGAGCTTTTTAAAAAGTGAATCAATTGCAGGAGCGTAGCTGTAGGGTGGCAGGGCTGGTAAAATGCGAAGGGCCCCCGACCCAAAAAGGCCTTAAATTTTAATTTTCTTAAGTAGGTACATGAAATTAATTAAATTGGGGCACAAGTAAAGACTATATAAAGGGTCCGCCAAATAACTTTTTTTTTAAAGTGCTATAAAAAAAAACTACTGAATATTTTCTCAAATTTCTTTTTTTATTTGAGAGTAAAATCCTTCCGGTTAATAATGGAGAATAATTTCATTCAAATGACTGCCTCAGCTGGCCATGCAGTAGCCTACACGATCGGTCCAATTTATAAGCACATTATCTCAATTGTGTGCAGCTGTATTTCACCAATGGCTTCACCAATATTGTCCTTTAAAGCTTCCCACAAATAATAGTCCAACGGTGTCAATTCGCAGCTCCGAGGTGGCCAAACGACATCAGCTCTGCGGCTGATAATGCGATCTTCAAAAACAGGGCGCAAAACATCGAGTGTACGTCATACCAAGGTCTTTATGCAAAATTCGTCTCAATGATGTCTCCGAAATGTTCAATTGTTGAGAACGACGGTGAATTGATGTTGATGGAGCTTCACGCACACTTTCTGCCAATATTCTAGCAATATTCTCGGGTGTACCCACTATTTTTGGCTTTTCACGCTTTGGTTTATCGATGAGTATGCCAGTTTCTTTCACTTTTTTCACAAGATAACGAACTTACGGAGCTGACGGTGCTTCTCTTCAGGCCCCGACCCATAGGATCCGTTGCGTCCGTTCGCTGCCGGATTCAACTGACAGCAGTGAGTTTTACCAGACACAACGGATTGGGGTGACCCATAGAATCCGTTGCGGTGTGAAGAGAAAATTTCAAATTGGTTTTGACTGCGCTTGTCATCAGTTCTGCCGGACGCAAAAATTAAACGTTGGGCTAATTTTTGCGTTGCGTCCGTTTTTTTTTTTTTTTTGCATCTCAGAGACTTAAGTGGCACTGAACTTAGAGCAAGCTCATTTGTACACACTTATCTACGCTCTTCATCATTAATGCAAGTGTTAGTGGTTAGTAAATAACGCCAACACAAGCACAAAGGGAACGTATACGAGGAAAAATAAAAAAAAAACATTACAACATTTACAAAGTAAAACTTAAATTATATTAAAATTAACATTAATAGAACAAACTAAACTAGTGAAACAATACTAAACAAGGTTTATAAATAAAAAATTAAATTAAACTACTGTAATAAAAAAACTACTAAACATGAATCATGCTGATGGTAAACTGGTTCTTAATATTAATTTTAAACTATTTTTACTGATGTTGAAATCGGCAATAAAAGGATTGGAGTTTAATAACCTACTCATGCGAGCTAATGGCTCATGCATGCCATAGTTAGTTCGGTGGTGGGAGCGATGTATAAACTCTAAATTGCGTAGTTGGTGAGTTCCTCCGCGATAGTTGAATCCTACGTGGGAGAGCAAGTCGGGAGCATCAATAATACCGGTTATTAATTGATGAAAAAACACTAAATCATTGTTGATTCTTCTCTGTGAGAGGGTTTGAAGATTTAATAAGCGGATACGATTTTCATAGGGAGGAAGATTGAAAGGATCTTCCCAAGGAAGACCTTTGAGAGCGAAGCGTATGAATCTGTGCTGTATTGCTTCGATTCGAGATTTATGAATATCATAAAATGGTGACCACACCTGAGAAGCATACTCTAGATGGGGACGAACATAACAGTTGTATAAAGAGAGGGTAACATAAGGGTCATTAAATTCCTTAGCCCATCGCTTAATAAAGCCAAGCATTGAATTTGCTTTGTTAATAATGAGGTTGATGTGTTCATTAAATTCGAGGTTGGTACTAAAAAGAACACCGAGGTCCCGGAATCTAGAAACTTGAGATAGGGATTGATGCGATATTGAATATTCTCCAATGCTAGGAGATCTTTTACGGGAAAAGGTCATACTTTGGCACTTGGAAGTATTTAAAATTAGTCCGTTCATTGAACACCATACAACAAAACTATCAATATCTTTTTGTAAGAAGTCGCGATCTGAAGCATTTTCGATGATTTTAAAAATTTTCATATCATCAGCAAAGATTAAAATGTCGCTATAGGAGATGCAAGAAATTACATCATTTATTGCAATAATGAAAAGCAAGGGGCCGAGATGACTACCTTGTGGCACGCCAGACATAGCATTGAAAGGTTTTGACAAAACGTTACGAAATTTGACTTCATAAGACCTATTTTTTAAGTAGGAACTTATCCAAGCAATAAATACTGAGGGAAATCCAAAGGCTTTTAGTTTATAAAGTATGACATTATGAGACAGTTGGTCAAACGCCTTAGAGAAGTCAGTGTAAATGCAATCAAGCTCGTTCCCACATTCAAGAGCATTGGAACACTTATGATGAAAGGATAGAAGGTTGGTAGCCGTCGATCTTCTTTGCATAAATCCGTGCTGCTGGTGGCAGACAACATTCCTTGAAAAAAAGGATACGCTTTCGCAGACTACTTGTTCAAATACCTTAGGTATGCATGAGAGCTTTGAAATAGGTCTGTAGTTTTTTATATCGGTTTTTACACCCTTTTTGAAAACAGGTGTGATAAAAGATTTTTTCCAAAGAGTGGGGAATATTCCAGATTTTAATGAAAGCTTGAAAAGATGTTCGAGTGGATAGCATAAACGTGAGGAACACTTCTTTAAAACGATTGGCGGAATCATGTCCGGACCAGAAGAAACGTCATCATTGAGAGAAGAGAGGTAGTAAGTAATTCTGTCTCTTTGAATAGGGATATTATTAAAATTCACTTGCGAGCAGTGAGTTAAATATTCAAAATATTTTTCATCAATTTCTAGATTTGTATTACAAAAAGAGCCATTAAAATGGTCCGCAAAGGCATTGCAAATGTCGGGAGTATTTTTTAAAGAAATGGCATTATAAATAAAGTTGGCTGGATAGCCGTCAGATTTTTTTTTAGAATTTACAAAGGACCAAAAGCTTTTTGGATCGTTTTTCAGAGAACAGCCCATTTGGGTGACGTAGCTAGAGTACAGATTCTGAGAAAGCATTTTGAAGTCTTCAAAAAAACTTATAAATATTTGGTGGTCAGTTGGAGAAAGAGTAATTAAATAGGTCTTCCAAGCCTTGTTTCTTTTATTCCTCAGAGCCTTTAGTTCCTTGGTAAACCACGGTTGACAAAAAATAGCATTTCTGAGCGTCTTTTGAGGAATGGTTTTTTTCATGCAATTTTTTAAAATGGAGTAAAAGCAAGCGACTGCTTCGTCAATATTTGTAAAGGTTGATATATTTTCAATACCAGCCCTGCTTAATTCATTCGAAAGCAAATCGAAATTCGCCTTTCGAAAGTCAAAAGTATATAAACAGTCATTTGAATTATTAATAACGTGAGATGCGTTGCTTAGTTCAACAAGAATATCTAAGGGGGGATGAAGATCATCAATTCTAGTAATGCCTGAATTAGATTGAACAACAACCGTGTTAATAGCTTCGGAAGAGAAAACAAGGTCTAACATACGATTTTGGAAATTTCTAATACAGCTTACTTGCTGTAAGTCAGTATAGATATAACATTATCTAAACAAGAAAGCTCACGCTGCGGTGAAGTTAGAGAGGGTTTTTGGAATGATCCATCGTCAGAGGGTAACCATTGGACATATGGTAAATTAAAGTCACATAGTAACAGAATTTGGCTTTCTAGGTCCGACAATTCAAAAATATGATCCAAAATTAGCGACAGTTCAGCATAAGCAGAGGCTGAACTTTTTGGAACAATGTAAACGTTAACGATAAAAATATTTTTAGACAGTGTACAGACTTTCACACAAACAACATCAATAGACAGTTCAAACGGAAAGAGTATACGAGACGACATATTTATGTGTTCCTGACCGAAATCAAAACACCACCACCGACCTCATCTGGCCTGTCTATGTGCCGATCTTTACGGTAGACCGAGAACTCAGGGCTCAAGATCTCGGAATTCAAGAAACTTGGACTTAGCCAAGTTTCAGTCAAAGCAAACACGTCATGTTTGAAAACGTGGGAGTTAACATATAAATCAGCAGTTTTACTGCGAAGATCTCTTACGTTTTGATAAAAGAGGGAAAATCTAATTAGTTTTTTGGAGTTTTTTGGAGCAGTATTGGTAACCAATTTGTTCTTAACTCTCCTGTTGATGGAAAATTCTTTAACAAGAGCACCACCAGGCCAAGAGTTAGTGTCACAAATAGATTCGAAAGACGAGGGCGGGACAAGCAATTTGAACGAAGACACAAAGCTATCAGTTTTGCTTATCTTACTGCATTTAATAAAATTTTCATCAGAAATCAATTTCTTAGAAACGAGATAATGCAAAACATCGTTTGCATTAAGATCTGGCCTAAGTCGAGACACAAAAATTAATTTCGGTTTTGGAACCGTCTCTATTGGTGTGAAAGATGCACCAGACTCTGGTTCAGAACTGGGATTAGTTGATAATGATCTATTTTCGAGATCAACTACTTCAACCACTAGTTCTTTCGGGACAGACGGACTTTTAACTTTGACGGAGTTGCTTCTCAATGTCTTTCGCTTTGAAGGAGAGCTCAAGTTTTTGCTAGCTACTGTTCCTTCACGGTTTCTTTTAGTGCCCGTATTTGGAAGCGTGACAGAGCTTTTAGTTCCCGATGGCGAAGGCTGAGCATTAAGATCCTTCAAGTCAAGAGTTTTTTTGGAAATTGGAATTTCTAAGTCCTCCGTAGATGTAGACATGTCAACAGAGCTACAGGGAGAGGAAAATGATGCTAAGTTCAAAACGGAGTTATTAAAAACTTTGAAAAGTTGGTCAAAACCTTTCGACAGCTTTTCAATATCTAGTTTGAACGTAGACATTTTAATTGCTAAGTGGGAGAGAGATATTTTTTTACACTCTTCACAATACCAACAAGCACTTTTAAAAGCACTTATTTTATCTAAAAGGGCATTGTTCGCCCCAATACATTTTGCATGAAATGCTTTGCCACATACACCATAGCATGCGAAAACAGGTGAGTTGGAACTATCCAAACACTTAACTGCTGCACAATCCATGGTTAGCAAATAAAAAAGTATTTGAGAGCAGAACAGGAAAAAAAAAAACAAAAACTAAAAATATTGGGCAAAAAAAAAAAAAATATTTTTTTGGGATGGACTGGGAGTTGAACCTAGAATGGCTTACTAAGTGTGTATTCCAAAAATAAATCTACGCTTTTCAGTTTCAGTTTTAAATTCATTTTTATTAATTCTTTCTTAAAACTACTTATTTGCTAACAAAAATGTTTAAACTAGCTTATTTAATAACTAAATTAACTTACTGACCCTAGGCGGGTACTCTAAATTATACAATAACTTATTTCTAATGCCTTTCGGCCTAAAGATACCATATATCTATTTCACACTAGAACTAATTAATAACTAAGAAAATTTAAAAAAAACTTAGTTTCATGGATCATTTCATTTTTTATGTTTTTCTTAAAATTACTTACAACTAATTAAAACTACTTAAAACAAATTAAAACTACTTAAAACTAGAGCAGCCATAGTAGCTTTTTATATGTATTTTTTTTTTTTTTTTGTTTTTTGTGTTTTATAATTTTTTTTTTGGGATTTTGTATTTTTTCTTTTTTTTTTGGATTTTGGGACGCACAGTGTTTTTACATTTTTTTTGATTTTAATTTTTTACAATTTTTTTTTTTTTTTTTGGTTTTTATAATTTTTTTGGTTGCCACTATGTCTACCCCCTATACCCTAAGTCTTACACACTAAGCCTGTGCAAGCCAGCCATTGGCGACTCGCTACCAATATCATTTTCTGTCTGTTGTTCAGACAACCACCAGAACTGTTCTGACGTTTTCAAAACGTCCCGTCGATCGCGATCTGATACCGCCCTACTGAACCGGAGGAGCTCTTCAGCTTCTCCGCCTACTGCGGCGACGTCCCGGCCATAAAGGAGCCGTCGTTCCACGGACTTACGGCAGACGTGGTAGATCAACGGAACCGCCAATCTGTCCTGTATCAAACCTATCATGTCAAAATAGAGGAAAGCCTCCGGTGGGACAAATCCACTGAAACGTGTTCTCTCCATATATTCTAAGTTGGGGTAGTAAGCCCCAAATATCAGGCCATTGTTCGAAGACATCGACCTTGCAGTGTGACCCCGAGTCAGTTTTATCATGAAGTTGTCGATTCTGTTTATTTGAGCCCCGTTGTAAAGGACCTCATTAGAATAATATTTTCTGTACTCCGACTCTGGTGTTCTGTGCAATCCAAGACAGGTACGCAGACACTGTCTCTCAAACACCCGAATCTTTTCCATTTGAGACGCTGTAACATTGAACCATACAGGGCACCCATAGACAATCATTGGCCTTATGAGGGCCATGTAGCAAATCACCTTCACTCTGCTATCAAGTTGACTGCTGTGAAACAGTCGCCTTGTCAGACCAAAAACTCCTCTAGCCCTGGCCAGAGCAGCATCCATATGTTTGTTAAAATATAGATACTGATCTAGCCAGATGCCCAGGTACTTGACTACTACTTTGCTTGGCAGTGGGTGGCCATATAGATCAACGATCACCAGCTTTCGCCAGTTCTTTCTCGTATCCCTTGAGGCCCGAGCCAACGAGGTTCTAAACACAATTGTTTCCGATTTCTGGAAGTTGATTTTCAACTTCCAGTCATCGCAATATTGCTGAATCTTATCGAAGTCACGCTGCAAGAGTATTCTGATGACCTCGATCTTTGGACCTGTTCTGTACGCTATTAGGTCATCGGCGTACGCTATGGCATGGTGAAGGGAACCAATTAGATCGCCGGTGAAAATGCTAAACAAAATAGGCGAATTCACCGCTCCTTGTTGCAGACCATTCTGTATTTTAAAAGTTCTGGTAGAAGTTTTATTGCAACTTTTCACAACAAACGTTCTACCATGAAGCATGTCATTCAGAATATATAGCAGTGGTTTACTCATGCCATATCTGATCAACTTATAGAAAAGACCGTCTAACCAAACGGTATCGAAAGCCTTCTCCAAGTCAACCAGACATGCACCCGTACACTGATTTTTAGCTTTGTTCCATTGAATATCTGATACTAGTTTAGACGCGGCATGTGTGGTATCATGGCCCGCCTTAAAACCGAACTGATTTTCAGGAATAATATGTTTGTCCTCAGCCCATGTGGACAGAGCTCTATTGAGAACTTTCTCGAATACTTTGCTGATACTCGGAAGAAGACTAATTGACCGGAGATTTGCTGGATTGGAACCATCCTTTCCTTTCTTAAGGAGAGGATGGACCACTGCCGTCTTCCAACGCACTGGATAATATGCATTATTCAGCGCATTGTTGAACAGCGTGGTGTATATGTCCACCGCTTCCGAAGGGAGGTTTCGCAGCACAACATTGGGTATGCCGTCTGTTTTGTCGCCAGGACAATTAGCATAAAAAAAAAATAAATAATGTTTCTTTTCTTTCCGTGGGCAAAGTACATATATTGCCGCGAAAAGTAAGTCTGTCTTTTCACTTTAAAAACAACACAAATTGCTTTATTTCGCCAAGATCGAAAGTCTTAATAGCGCCAGAACAAGAGAGAATAAAAAATACCAAAAGTTTGCTTAATTCAATTTATTTTAATTTCTTTGACTTGGTTACCCAGTTATTATCGCAAGAGTGATTAACATTTTGAATCCACCTCCTAATAACACCTCGGTATTTGGTTCCAGCTGGGCCATCCGTTAGTACCTCTATAAGGCATTGACTTGTTGCGGATTTTGTTTTTTGCATAGGCAAGTCGATCGTCAACCAGCAGCTTCCCCCTTTCCTTGCATTTAAGTTTTCTTCTCTTCTGTGATCTCATCATCGAAAGGGAAATGAAAAAACATCGCATTGTGGGAGGTCCCAATGTTTGGGTGATGGCAACTCCCACTTTCGCTCTTTGAGTGAAATTACCAATTTTGGTAATTGATGGTATGTTTTGCCGTCGGTTGTTTAGCGATGGCATTGCAAGTGCCGTCGGCACTTGTATTTAATGAATTTGGGCTATCCAAGCCAATTATGCATTTTGCTGCATGTTGCGTTGCAACACCGTCGACTCCTGCTGACTTCTTTTTCTTTATTTTGTGAAAGATGTCCAAGAGGTCCATCTTAGAAACGAACAGGGTGTTATCCCCGTTTCGCTGGGCGATGACTGCATTTGCAAGTCGGTCGTCATTGAACCTAGTGAAACCAGGATTCTCGGATCGCCAATGCGAGATCTCGTCTCTAAGATAGAAGTGTCCAACGAAGGCTCTATTCTCAAGGTCGTAACTCGGGCGAATGCACTCATTCACCTTATATACTCGCTCGAAAACAGCACCCACCGTCTCTACCTTCTCCTGAGCATCTTCCACTATAAAGTGGTCATCATCCAAGATGGCCTCATCCGGATCTATCCCTATTGTCATAAGTAAGTTTCTGTTCTCTGGCGTCCTTTGGAGTTTAATACCCTGAAGGTCATTTTGATCTTTTCTCCTAAAAATTTTATTTATTTCCGGAAACATACTCGGGTTGTTGGATTGTACAGCCCGAATTTTGTTGTTCCAGAAAAGCGATATAGAGATTCTGTAATTTTCTTTAATTAACTGTTGGAGATTTTTGATCTGTGACTTCAGAGTTCTAATCTCCAAATCGTGTCGGTCAGTAAACCTCCTGTGCAAGAGTTTTAGTCTTGACAGGAGTCTACTTTTTTGTTTGTAAAGTGCGTCGATTGTCGCGTTTCTGTACATGTTCGTAGAGTCATGTTGCCTATATTTAGGAATTGTCCTGTCCATTGTACTACGGATTGCATCCTCCATACGTTGCAGGTACCCATCGATCTCAACGTTCGACAGATTCCTGTTGCATGGTGGCGCAATACCGTTTGAACGAAGTTCCCTTGAGACGGCACCGGAAAAGCGCGGCCAACGTGTCTTACCGTAGTTGTAAGAGTGCGTTGGCACGTACTCCTCCAGTTCCACAAGGTCGTTCGGAAGCAGTATGACGGCGGCAAGTCCACAGTGGTCACTGTCGTACTCAACCGTCGTCAAACAATTTTTCGTTCGTCGAAGAATGTCGTCGGTCAGTTTCAGTCTTGAGTCTAAAAGCAATAGATCCAAATAGGAGCCACTTCGAGGATATGAAGGCCTGTCAGTAGCTAGCAGATCGACTTTACACTCAATGCTGTGGAGCCCCAGCCAATTGAATAGCTGGGTCCCCCTTGGATTGGCTAATTGATTTCCCCAATCTTGGTGTTTAGCATTGTAATCACCGGCCAAAAGGAAATAGTTTTCATACGAGTTTAGATTCAGACATCGAAACAGCGTTTCGAGCTCTGTTATAAAACATGAGGTTTGAGAAGCTTCCGGCGGTGCATAGAGCGAGACCACATACAATCGCCTCCCCTGTTGGAGAGGGATGCATATGATACACGTTTCCAGCAACCGGAATCGACGTACTTCACCGCTATATATTACCTTTTGAGCAATGCCCTTACGTAAGAAGATCGCAACCCCACCCGCGAGAGTCGAGTTGGGTCGGTCCCTCCTTATGATAATGTAATTGTTATCCGTCAGTTTGTGATGCTGATTTAGCCTAGTTTCGCTAACCATACATACATCAGGACGTTGGTCTTTTAACAACTCAAGGAAGTTGGTTCGTCGTTCTATCCTAACTAGCGAATTCACATTCACGGCTAGGATCTTAAAAGGCCTCTCCGGCAGCGCGCCCGTTAACCTAAAAATTGCGCAAGCGACGGCACTGCATGGTAGATCAAGTCTACCCTACGCGCCTGCTCACTTATTTGCCGTGATAGTTCACTCATTTGTGCCTGAATGACACGCAGAGCGACCATCACCTCTGACTCCCCAGTAGCTGCCTTTGACACAGATGGCTGTGCGGCCTCTTTCTGGGGAGGTTGTACCGTTTTCCCAGCTCCACCCGCCATTTGGGCGTAGGAAACTTGGGGAACGACGGCCCTTGGAGTCGGTCTGGCTGTATGCCTTCCCTCATCCTTGGTTACTGTTGGAGCAGCTTTTAATGATTTTTTAATCACTTGGTATCGAGGACATCCCCGATAGTTAGCAGGGTGTCCATCTCCACCACAGAGAACACATTTCAATTGGGTCTTATCTTCGACCCTTTCCTCACCGAGCTTGCACTCTTTTTCTTTGTGGTTCTCTCCACACTTTACGCACCTCGACTGCATTTGGCAGTTGAATGCGGCGTGCCCGAACCGTTGGCAACGAAGACATTGTAAAATGTCTCCGTGCCTGTTTATTTTTTCCCATCTTACCATCTGGTAGTCCAGGACGGAGATTTTCCTTAGACTCTCCAGACGGCTACTGGGTGATAGGGTGACGAGGAACATCGGCAATAGCCGCCTCTCCCGTCTAGCCTTAGCCGTGGTGAACGACTTGACCCCGATAAACTCGAGATCGTCGCTCGCCAACCTGCGGAGTTCCGCTAAGAGCTCCTCTGGGTCAGAGGTAGGCTCTACCCCTTTCAAAAGCATACTTTTTGGCTTCTCCTCTTTGGGAGTATAACTATAATGTTCGGTGGCTGTCACTTTCAACAACTCCCGAATGATCTTGTGGTCACCAATGTTTTCACATTGGATCGCATGTCGATCCTGTCCAAAACGTTTAATAACAAATTTATCGCCTATGGCGGACTTACACAGGCTTTTTGTTGCTTGAAAATCTATCTTGTGGGTGTTTATAGGGGGCACCCTGCTTTTAGCTGCTGTTTTCCTTGGCTGCTGCTGTTGTTGTGCTGGCTGTTGATGTTTTTCCTGCTGCTTCGGCTCTGGTGCCTGCTTCCTGCTGGTGGTCGTTGGCGCGGCTTTTTTAGCTGCGGTCCCCCGTGGCTGCTCCTTTGTAGCAGTTTTTTTAACCTCGACAGCTATTTTATTAGCTGTCGTCCCTCGTTGCTGCACGGGCGCAGTTTTAACATTTGCAGCCTTTGTTGTTGTAGGCTGCTGTGGTTTATTGTCATCTTTTCGTGCCGCTGGCAATCGTTGTTGCTTAGCCTCGCATTCGGCTTGCCTGCGGGCCATTTGCCTTGTTTTTATTGCCTGAATTTCGGCAGACAGCTTCTCCACGATTTTTGTTATCTCGTGGAGTCGCTTGTCCTCCTCATTATCTCCTATAACGTCATTGTCATCGTCACCGTTCTCCGCTAACGCAGCGAAAGAATTGTTGCTGCCGGTGTAACGGCCCTCCCCACCGTTCGACTCGTAGTCGTATGTCGAATTTAAACTACCGACACTCTCCGAACTGGTCGACATACCATCGTCGTCGGCCTCCTTATCAGTTGCCTTTGCTTTCTGATTGCGGGATACCAAATTTGGCTTGACTTTAATCCGCCTCCTCTTAGCTGCAGTTGTTGTCGCTGCTGTTGTTTCGGTTGTTACCGCAATTTGCATTGCGGTTGATGCCGCTGCTTTACTTCTTGTTGTTGTTGTTGTTGTTGTTGTAGGATTTTGCTCCAACATTTTATTCGATGTTGATGGACCAGATTGGTCCATCACACACACCTCTGCTACTTTCTTTAAGCTCCGTAACCTAATTTTCTCTTTAATTTTGGCTATTTTCTTAAATTAAAGAAAAAAGTGGAGATGCCCCGGCTGGGAGTTGAACCCACGTTCCTCCGCACTAGGTACCTGCTGCGCTATACGTTAGGCTACTGCCTTGATGAAAATTCACTGACTTTAAACACTACTTGTTAAAATCACTTGAAAATATACCACAGCTAAAGTCGTCAACACGTCTACACTCGATAGCTGTTGCTGAACGACTGGCCAAAATCTACGCTTTTACCAACTGCACCAAGCAGACGATAATAAAGAGCTTACAAAGTTATATATTTCAAAAGTGGTTAAGGAAGGAAATTATAGTTTGAGGAGAAAGGATAGATTAGGAATTCAAAGAAGTTAAAGGGAGAGACAGATATAAAAAAGAAAACAACTCAAATTGCACTCAATTAATAGGAAACGGGTAAAAAAAACTTTTTCTTACCAATCACTACACAATTAAGCTAAGCAAGAAAACTTGTAAATACACAGAATTTAGATTATTGTACAAGACAAAATAACACTTTAAACAAAGATACGAACTTTAAACACTTATTTGACTTGCAGTTTATAATTAAAATTACCAAACTACACAAACTAAACACACAAGAACCAGTGTTACCAGAACCGTTGCATCCGATGCTTGTTATGGGTCACCTCTCATAACATGTGTATTTCATCGAGCTGTCAGTTGAATCCGGCAGCGAACGGACGCAACGGATTCTATGGGTCGAGGCCTTTCTTCCAAAATCCGTATTCGCAATTTACGCACACATTATGCAATATTACCATGATTTTCAAAGTAATGTCGCAATATTTCCCAGCGTTGTTCAAGCGTATACACAACCATATTCGTTCAGCGGAAGGATAAAACTAATTATCTGTCAAATCAGATATGAGCTAAGTGTTACCATTCACGAAATAAGCACTAGTTGAAAAAAAAAAACGTTAGATGGCGGACCCTTTAGTTATCTGATTAAATATAATTTTTTGAACAATGCCATTAGCTCGTTGTAATAGTGTTTTTAGATTGCTATGACGATTATATAACATTGCTTTTTCAATCCACTCTAGCATCTATCTTAACCAGTATTTCAGTTAACAGTAGAGTTTTTTCTTAGCCAACATTCATTTCAGTATAAGGTGCGTTTTTGTCCCAACTCAGCAATCCTATAATTGTCTCAGCAATGCACTTTACCACTTATTATAAAAATAGTCAATATTGAGATATTGAGATAAATGTGCTCACCACTAAACAAAGCAATACTCAGTGTAGCACATTTATCTCAGTATTGACTTGTTTTTGTGATCAGTGGTAAAGTGCATTGACGTGCTCATTATTGATTTGTTTTTGTGTTCAGTAGGAAAATCAGTTTGTGAGCTCATTATAAGATTGCTGAGTCGTGACAAAAACGCACAAATTCAGCAATGCACCTTATTACTGCTTAGCTGCAAATACTCACATTTTATTACGCATTGCCAGCGTTTTGCGTAAAAATAAACTTTGTTTTGTTTTATAGCACCCAATGTGAATTATTTGTGTGCCTTTCATCCCATATACAAAAGAAAACTTTTCGGAAAAAATCCTGTATATGCTACTCGCTGTATGTGACCAGTGGCCATATTCAAACTAAATACCTACTCTAATTTGTAATTTGAACATTTTATTCACGAAATCAATGTAACATTTGAGAATTTGACACAAGCTCATTGCTTAATTTGAGAAACTTTTCTAGCTCCGACTTTTAAAATCATTATTTGACAAAAATTCAAAGAAATCTTTTATATTCAACGAGCACAATCAACGAAACCGTAAACTTTTACGTCAAAAGAATTAAAATTTAAATTTATTCACTCGATTGAACAGTTGCCGCTGAGATGAGTTCCTTTGGGTGAAAATGGAAAAGTTTTTCTATTTGCTGCTAAGCAGTAAAGGTTTCTTTTTTCGAATTTTATTTCTTTTCTTTTTCTGTTGGCGCCAGAAATATTGAAAAAGTTTTATCGAATACAGATTAATTAATTGTTCGTGGCGAATCAATTCTTTACAATGGCAAAATATTGCATCTTCGCAGTAGTTTCTTACAACAATAAAAACTAAATAAGGTATTATGGTATAGATGCATGAATTTCAGGTAAATATTGAAGTGTTAGAAACACAATCATTTTTTTTGTATACATTTTTTGGTAAGATAAAGGGTTTTTCAATAGGTATGATATGATTTTGCAGTGGCGTTTCGGCCATTTGTAGTATGTCATGATCTCTCATTTGTTTTTTATTTCATTCAGATGTGTTTACAATTTCACTTTCTTTCTGATTGCCTTGGAACAACTTGAAATCGATAACGATTTTTTTAAGAAAATCATCTTTTCCGAAGAGGCTTACTTTTATTTGACTAGTGCGTTAAATAAACAAAACTGGCGAGGAAAATCCACAAAATATTCATGAAAAACCATTACATTCACGGACGTGTCTAAATACACCCACGGTGTAGTTCGTTTAGGTGGTGTTACACCGCACTTTTGAATAACCACTACACCGCATTTTAAATAATGAGTGGAAATAAATGGAGTAGGTTGGTGTTACACCGCATTTTTTTAGAAATCTCTCAAGTCATTTGACAGAAGCGAATGCTTTTTAGTAGCTTTTCAAGTATGAAAACAGAATGAGTGAAAAAATATGCGGTGTTACACCGCATTTAAAAAAAAAAAATTTAAACTTTCTCCTTGTTTCGTTCTTTCTGTTTCAAAAGCGTTATTGCTGTTTGTCCTATTCTGTAGACTTATTAGAAAGTTATTTTACTTAAACGACAATAGTGGCAACAGGAGCTTTATCATTTTAATGGTGTTTTAATAAAACGTTTACTGTAGTAAGGGTGATTTACTTACGTTGCAGACAAATCCTCCTCATTATCTGCGTCGCTGTGTTATCTCGGATCAACTGATAATCTAGACACGCATTTAGACACGTCCTACATTCACCTAAATTGACAGTTTGGTGTGGTTTTTGGGCTGGTGGAATCATCGGTCCGTACTTCTTTCAAAATGAAGCTGGTAACACCATTACAGTCAATGGAGAGCGGTATAAATCGATGATAACCAACTTTTTATAGGTGAAATTGGAAGAAATTGATTTTGACAACATTTGGTTTCAACAAGACGGGGCTACGTGTCACACAGCAAATGCAACAATTGAAAAATTTAGAGATTCGATTATTAAAAGAAATGGTGATATGGAATGGCCTCCAAGAAGCCGTGATTTAACACCATTGACTATTTCGTTTAGGGTTATTTGAAGTCATTGGTCTTTTAAATTAAACCAGATTTTCTTCAAGCTTTACAAGTCAGTATTGAACGTGCCATTCATGATATACGACTTGATTTAGTGGAAAAGTGCTCGAAAATTGGGTTCATCTAATTTGTTGTTGCAGAAGAAGTCGTGGTAGCAATTTGAATGACGTTTTACTTAAAACTTAATTGTATTGATTGAACTGCACATTAAATAAAAAATATTTGAATTTCCTTAACAACGTGTGTTTTTTTTTTCAAAAAAGAAATCATATCACTCTTATTGGAAAACCCTTTATTAATTAACATTATTTAAAGAACACAGATAAAAGTATAAAAATGAAAAAAATGAGTAGCTGATTCTCTTCATCAGCTACTCATTTTTTTGAGTGTCAAATAATTGGCACGTGACCACACCCGCGAGTCAAACCGTTCCAGCAATCTGAAAAAAAAAAAACAAAAAACATTTTTAGTCTAGATTCTAGAATAATGTCGCTAACATGGATCTATGGAAAATTTGAAAATTGAATTCACAAAACTGACTGCCTGTAAAAAAAATGGGCACGACTGGGTCGCACACGAACTTGCGATTGTGTTCTAAATACGATATCAAAATCTAAAGGCTGAGTTAAAGGCTTTGGTATTCGCTCTTCATAATATATTTTGTGGTACAGGGTTGCCAACTACACATTAATTATGGAAATTGAATTAAATCACGCAAAATAATGAAAAAATTAAATTAAATATTCCAAAGGTTTCAAGCAAAAATCTAAAAACGCCATTCTTTCGCAATCGCTAATACAAATTAATGATGAAAATTTAATCAAAATCGTTGGAGCGGTTTTTCCAAAAAACGGTTTTTTATTTTTCACTTTATTTTTAAAACCGTTTTTTAAAAGTCGAGTATGCAAAGTTTTAGATCTTAATAGGAGTTATTTTGACAAAAAATTTGAAAAAAATCAAAGTTATAGTTTCGAAATTACTTTCAAAAATCAAAATTTTTTAAAAAAATTTATAAAAATTTCCAAAACTAATTTTTTTTAAATATTGATATGCAGTCTTTCTTTAACAGTATACGACTTCTTAAATCCAAAATTTCGTCAAGATCGTGTAAGCCATTAACGAGAAAGTCGGTTTTGAAAAAAACGGTACTATGGGAGGTACCGTTTTTAACCTTTTTCCAAATTTTTTTTTTACATCAGAAGAAAGACAATCTAAAATTAATCCATCACACAAAATTTTATCGAAATCGTTGGAGCCGTTTTCGAGAAAAATAAGTATTATCATATCGGTTGTATGGTAGGTACCGTTATTTCAAGACCTAGAGACTCAATTCCAAAAACCCCTCTGTAGTATGCTCCACAGACCCTAACTGCAAATTTTGAAGAAAATCGGTCTATTAGTTCAGGCTGTAGATCCATATACAGACAGACAGACAGACAGACAGACAGACAGACAGACAGAATTGCAGGACCCACTTTTTTCGTATTCTCTATCATCGTAATGTCATATTTAATTGTTATCTCAAAATTTTTTTTCTGCACGATTGCAAGACTTGCCTTATAGTACCTATAATCGCAAGTAAAAATGGGCACCCGAACTTGCGATTGTCTTGAGACTTAGTGGAAGATTTCACGCTCTTCATAAGTACAGGATTACCAACTACACATAAATTATGTAAATTGAATAAAATCGCAAAAAATTTTGAAAAAAAAATTTGATTTAATATTACGCTCTTCATAAGTACAGGATTACCAACTACACATAAATTATGTAAATTAAATAAAATCGCAAAAAATTTTGAAAAAAAAAATTAGATTTAATAATCCAGAGGTTTCTAGCGAAAATCTAAGGACGCCACTATTTAGCAAATTTCAATACATATGAGTACTAAAAATTTAATGAAAATCGTTACAGCAGTTTTTTATTTTTCGCTTTTTTAGAAAGCTATTATTTGTTAATCAAGTATACAAGTTTGAAGGCCTTCCCAAAAGATGCTGGGGTATCGTTCTTAGACTTTCTAAAAAAAAAATGTTTACATATGAAAAAACTTTAAGATATAATCTGTGAGGAAGCTTTTTTATCAAAGGCTGAGGTAGGCTTAGCGGATCCAAAGTTTTCTAAGGAAGCACAAAACTTTAGTTTAATGAAGTTGGTTTTATTTCCGATATTCAAAATGATAACTTTCGTACCTAGTATTGTCAGATATTTGGATTCTTCTTTCTTCTTCTTTCCATTTCCGGCGTTACGAGTAGTGATCTTGAAGCGATCACAACTCTCCCACTTTTCTGCTTCACACTAGTGATCCGCCTGTGGGGTACGCCGCAACAGATATTTGGATTATGAATTAAATTTAAGTTAATGATTATATAATAGAATAGAATAGATTGTTAGTATTTAATAACTGTAGGAGTGTTCAGTTCCTGTTGTCCTTGAAGTTAATTGCGGTTGAGGATAGGGGGGGTCGGATGTTTAGGAGGGGGAGTGTGGGGGGAGGGGTATGGGGTGATGGAGCAGCTAGCCACGGTGGTGGGTTGACGCTGCCTCAACGTAGAAGGCCATTGCCTCATCGTTGTTGAATGTTTTGTTTTCCATTAGTATCATCGCATCGATATATCTCGGGTCCGAGTGTCGGTCTTCTTCTGCTATCCTTCTTACTAAGGGGTTCGGATGGTTGGCCAGGTTTTCCAGTAGGCGTCTTCCAGATTGCACCATGTATTTCTCTATGGGGATGACCTTTGCTTCTTCATAGAGCTTTCTATTGCTGACGTTTTTGATGCGTATCGGATCGTAGCCAAGCCCTGTGCATATGCGCAGAACCTTCCTCTCGAATACAGCCAGTTTTTGCATTCTAATCTTGGATATTGTAAACCAGACGCGGAAGCAGTAGGTGATCACGGGTCGTATTAGCTGCTTGTATAGCAACAATTTTGTGTTTTGGCTGAGTCCACTTCTTTTGCGTTTCAGCGGATGGACGCGATGGAAAGCAAAGTTAGCTTTTTTGACGACTGCAGTGGCGTGCGGGTTGAAACGCATCAGTTCGTTGAAATGGACTCCTAGATACTTGGCCTGTTTTTTTGGCCTGAGCTGTGTACAGTTGGAAAGACTCACGCAGGTGTTGTGGCAGTTTGTGGCTGATCTCGAACGTCTCCGTCCTTGTGTGGGTCTTCTTATACAAATTAACTCGGATTTCGCTGAATTAATTTTGATTCCCCATAGTTTGTAGTACTCGAAGAACTTCTTTATGTGGTCTTCAACTCTACGAGCAGCGATCACAGGTGACAGTGAGTGCGCGTAGGTCAATGAGTCGTCCGCAAAGAGAAGGTTGGTGGTGTTTTCTGGTTGAGGTTGGTCCGAGGTGAAGATGCTATACAAGAATCCTTGAGCAATCCCTGCTCGGATAAGTCTGGTTGAAGACACGCTGTTGTCTACTTGCACGTAGAAAGGTCTGGAAAATTAATCAAGATTTTTATTAATGAACCTGGAAAGCGTAAAATAATTAGTTTATCCAGACACTATCAAATGCCTTCTTAACGTCCAAGAAACATCCAAATGTTTGGTGGTTATTGAGTTTCCTTATAACGTCCCCTTGGAGCTTCAGGAGAGGATGAATAGTAGAATGTTTCTCCCGGAATCCAAACTGCATATTCAATTTCACTTTACTACGATGACGGCAACCCGTGCTGACTTCGCACCGAAAAATATTTTTGTACATTTGTCGATAGATGGCAACTTACCACATTTCGAACGGAAACCATAGTGGTTTCTGACAGTTTAAGGTTTTCTTTAAATAATCTCCGACTCAGTTTTTTTTAGTAATAACTACCGTTTTCATATGAAAAAGAACAAAGCAACTAGTCAGAAAAGCCTCTAAAATAAGGGACACCCTAATATACATAGACTCTGAAAATCGTTAGACCAATATTTCTAATAACCATTTTTTTATTTTTCACTTTTCTTAAAAAAATATTTTATATTTAAAATTCAAGAATGCAGGTTCTTATATCTCGCTAAGACATTTCGACAACTTGAAAAAATCAAAGATTTTTGAAAATATTCCGAAAAACCAATATTTTTTTGAAAAATTAGTAAAATTTAAAAAAATTTAGATTTTTCAAATGTTGATGCGCAATCTTTTTCACACAGCCTAGGACTTCTTAAATTCAAAATTTTGTAGACATTGTGTTGGTAATTAACGAGAAAGACTTTTTTAATCAATGATACAAAATAAAATTTTAGTCGTTCGAGTCGTTTTCGAAAGAAATAAGTAAAGTCATATAAGTAAGTTGTATGGCATGACCTAGAGAACCAAAAACTTCTTTAAGCTGCCCCACGGACCCCAACTACAAATTTTGCAGAAAATTTGTCAAACGGTTTAGGATGTACTGTACAATCATTTATACGGACGAACAGATAGTATTGCAGAACCAACTTTTCCCATATGCTCTATCATCGTATGTCAGGTGTAATTGTTATCTTAGTTGATATGACCATGTTAAGAAAGTAAAAATTCAAAGCCTACCCAATTGAACATTTTTAATCAGAAACTGGGAAACAAGAACCAAATCTAGATGGCAGTTAGATAATAATCAATAGATTTGAAAAAAATTTTGCGTATGAAAAACAGCAGATTGTCACTTTTTATTGCTATAAAAACTTAAGGTTGTCCAAAATAATTCTTTTAACCTACCTTTTAATGGCTAGTAAATAAATTGACTCATAATTGTAGTTTTATTGCATTTTAATTCAATTTTGCCTCTCAATTTTTTTTTATTATGAAAAAGAAGGATTATTTAGAGTCTTTTAACAAAGGGTATACATAGGTATAATTGCACATAAATAAATGAACAACCAATTCAGTTGCCATTAGTTTGCAATTTATTTTCAAACCTATACAAAACTAATCGGAACGGAATAGAAGACTAGGGACTCGGCTCATATAGTATACATAACAACCCATTCAATTATCCTTGCTCCTTTCATAATATCCTACAATCAGGATTGAGCGCATCAATTTACACAAATTTATATCACTTGCTCATTTGCTATGTCGACGTTTTTTTTTTCTAGCTCCTTGTTCGCCACCAGAGTTATCTACTATAGCGTTGTCCTTTGTTACTTAAAATGTCAATACTTGTTATCTTGTTCCCCAGAGAAGACGCGACGACGTCGATAAACACGATTTGATATTCTTTATAAATTCAGTTTTAGTATTTCACAGAGCTAAACGAGCAAAACCTTAACAGTCTGTTTTGTCTTTCTTCTTTAGTATGATGAGGTTAGCATCCTGTTGAAAGAAAGAAGTTGATGACTTGAGAAAAAAATTCGAAGAAAATCATTTTTACCTTTAGTAGGTAGGTACGTCAGGACGCATTGGGAGGACACTGTCACCCCTATCTTTCTTCAAAGGTACACATGACAATTTCATACTTCATATGAGCAGCGTGTTACAATGCGACGACAGACACCGTCTTCGCTGTCGTTAGAGCCGCAGCATCGCCAAGTTGGCGCCATTTATCACGAATACTAATATAAAAAAGTTACACAAGCAGGTTTGGAAAAAAAAATCTCAGTCAGTTGATTCTTCCTGGCGACTGTTTGAATACTTCGTGGAAGGTATATCTACTCTTCGCACTCCCACAGCCGTATCAGTGAAAAAGTGGTTTCAATAGAATGGGTATGGCGTATGGGTATGGAAAAAAAAAATGAAAATTATTACACATATCCCGCAGTGATGAAATAAGATGAAGAAGCAGTTAACTTGGATAAGTTGATAGCAAGAAGGGGTGAATTTCTCCTCGTCCACGAAATGACATCACCCTCTGGCCGTTTTATCACCGCAGCCTTTTTAGCGAATCCGATGATATTTTGCTCCTTAAGTGGTGGTGCGGTGGAGTTCAAATCAATTACTTTATTTTATTGTCAGAAATGTAGGGTTACCGTTGGTGGCATTTGTATTTCCACCGGTAGGTACTAGGAAGGTATACCTACGTTTTTGAATCAGAGCTATCATAACTTTTAGGAGTCGTACGCCAACGTTTTAAAATTTAATGTTGAACTTTCGAATTCAATCTTTTTACGAAAGATTTGCATGTATTAAAAAATGACAAGAAGAACCAGTAAAAACGACATAAAATTCGTATTAAAAAGTTCATAGAGATGGTTCCTTGGCGTATTGTTGTTAGTCCTGCTTTGTTTTGTCTTATTTTTTCTATTTACTACACTGAACATTTCTTCAATTTATAATACAGAAACAGAGGTGAATATTCAAATTCGAAGTTTTGTGAGCCGATGAACTTCCAATGTAGGTTTCTATTAGGTACAAAACTGCTCTTTTTTTTTGTCTTGGCTGCCGCACATTTTGTGTTAACCTAATTAAGGATGAGCATGTTTCATTATTCTATTTCCATAGCATATTGACGTATAAATCATTTCATATTTACATAGGAGAATATTCAATAAGAACATGTTCATGCTTATTGAATTTCACAAGCTTCGTCAAACTATGAGTATGTATGACCATTATTTTATTTCCATTTACACATGAATGAATATTCCTGACTGCTTTAGTTATGCGTCCGTGATTTTTGTGAGTATAAGTTGGGACATTTTCAAACAACGATGTCAACAATTAAGAGTCAAATGTGACGTACCTTAGTTCATCTTATCACATCAATTGAATGAATTGTGCACCCTCATACTTGAAGTTACACATTTAACATGTCGACCCTATTATACATATAATTGAAGAAGCTGTCACCAAGGCACCGAAATAATCGATTTCTATGGAGAATCTTACGTCCTGCTTTATATAAAGCATAAGTATTGCTGTTGGGTTATTTGACTTTATGTTTTTGAATGAAAAATTTAGTTTTTTTGTCAAATTTTCAAACTGCTCGAAGAGAATTTCAATATAGGTATTCGGTTTTTACTTTCGTTGTATATCGTAACTCTTTCTAATTTTATGTTGAGGTAGGTCATATGGAACGAGCAATTTATTCTCGAATGAAACTTTTATAAGTGTCAGTGAATTGAATGTTTGAGGTAAACTCATAAGAACGATCGTTTGATGTTTGGCTATTTATCAGATACACACGCAAGAGGGTTTTCTTCTTACTTTTTTCGACGTTACGAGCACAAGGACCTCGAAGGGATCACAGCTCTCTCACATTTCCCATAGTTGGGTACACCGCGCAGGAGCCGTTTTGAACTCAGAATCTCTCAATCGGCAGGCCTTGGATTGTTTCATATGTGTAGCCGACCAAATGCAGATTCTTGATCCGCTCAAGCTTTGTTACTCCTGCGTTCACAGAAAGCATCGTCATCTAAACTGCTGTCAACTTACCCACATACTTTTTGTAAAACTACATTGTCCAACATTGTGAACCGTATCTAAGTGTGCCTTCGGCTTTGAGGCATTTTTTTGTGACTTTCTTAGGCTATAGTCAACTTAAACGTTACGGAATCTAGGCTGTACTTTTAATTACAGCAGGTAGTCAAGAAGAGCAGAAGACTCAAGTCACTTCCTTAATGTTCACCGAGATCTAATCTTCGTCATTGCTTGGAACCATTCGATATCTGAGGGCCATCCATATTAGATCTAATGGTTTTTCGAGGTCAACGATGCAAGCCCTCTCACCATCAATCACCATGTTTTCTTATACTTTGAATTGCTTGCCCGTGACAAACTCATGTAGGTTAACAGATAGCTTTACTATTGTTCTGAGTGCGCTACCTTACATCCGCTCAGGAATCTTTAAAGTATAAGACATCAACTTCATCGAGCTGTAGTTTCATCAGCTTTGTATACCTACCTCCCTTTCTTTTACCCAAGGTTGAAAGTAACTTCGCCGCAACTTCTTAGGCAGAATATAATGTACTATAAGCTTAACCTGATGTCTTCTATCTTGATATGGTATCCCAGCACCTTTGCCTTTTGTGAAATTTTTTAACTGCCCCTCTCAATTCTTCGACGAAATTTGGGCATTTCCGTCAAATAAGCAGTCATAACAGGTTGTCATCTGTGCTGAATTTTGTCGCCACCACGAAAAGCTGTCCTTGAGCATCGAACGAATTTCCTGAGCATTTCTCCTTTTTGGAGCGACTGTTTTTAACATGATTGTCCTCTTATTCAAGTTGTTTTGTCATATTTCGTTTGCATCAGCAGCCGTTAGCAATTTCTTCCAGCTTCAGATATATGCCCTTCCTGCTTTTTTTGCCTGGCCTTAGCTTCATCATTCCACAATCCACAATCAAGTTTATTTGGTTTGTTGGTAGTGTCCCTTTGAAACCCCTAACAATGGTTTGGCGTTCTTTCTTTTTGACGGTATTCAGATACATCTGTGTCTGCTTAATCAAAATCAATTGCTCGCCTTTCATTTTCTTTGCCCAAATTATACCACTCGATTCTGTTAGTAGTTTTGACAACTGAACTATGTTGTAATTGTTGTGATAAGTACTCTAGCTATGTCATCCAAATGGGGTGTTCTCTGAAAAACGATCCAAAAAGCTTTTGGACCTTTGTAAATTCTAAAAAAAAAAAATCAGACAGCTATCCAGCCAACTTCATTTATAATACCACTGCTTTAAAAAATACTCCCAACACTTGCAATGCCTTTGCAGACCATTTTGATGGCTCTTTTTGTAGTACAAATCTAGAAATTGATGACAATTACTTTGAATATTTAACTCACTGCTCGCAAGTGAATTTTAATAGTATGTATCCCTATTCACAGAGACAGAATTACTTACATGCCCTTGAATGTGGGAACGAGCTTGATTGCATTTACACTGACTTCTCTAAGGCGTTTGACCAACTTTCTCATAACATCATATTATATTTATAAACTAAAAGCTTTTGGATTTCCCCAGTATTTATTACTTGGATAAGTTCCTACTAAAAAAGTTGGTCTTATTCTAGTAGGTCAAATTTCGTAACGTTTTGTCAAAACCTTTCAATGCTATGTCTGGCGTGCCACAAGGAAGTCATCTTGGTACCTTGCTTTTCATTGTTGCAATAAATGATGTAACTTCTTGCATTTTAATCTTTGCTGATGATATGAAGATTTTTAAAATCATCAAAAATGCTTCAGATCGAGACTTCTTACAAAAAGATATCCACAGTTTTGTTCTATGGTGTTCTAAGAACGGACTTAGTTTGAATGCTTCCAAGTTCCAAAGTATGACCTTCTCCCGCAAAAGATCGCCAAGTATTGGAGAATGTTCAATATCGCAACAATCCCTATCTCAAGTTTCTAGATTCCTTGACCTCGGTGTTCTTTTTTGTACCAACCTCGAATTTAATGAACACATCAACCTCATTATTAACAAAGCAAATTCAATGCTTTATTAAGCGATGGGCAAAGGAATTTAATGACCCTTATGTGACCCTCTCTTTATACAACTGTTATGTTCGTCCCCATCTAGAGTATTCTCAGGTGTGGTCACCATTTTATCATATTCATAAATCTTATTAAATCTTCAAACCCTCTCACAGAGAAGAATCAACAA
Organism: Melanostoma scalare; assembly: GCA_949752695.1. NCBI lineage: Eukaryota > Metazoa > Arthropoda > Insecta > Diptera > Syrphidae > Melanostoma > Melanostoma scalare. The sequence goes on along the minus strand of OX456985.1, from coordinate 165,177,825 downwards.
TGATTTAGTATTTTTTCATCAATTGGTAACCAGTATAATTGATGCTCCTGACTTGCTCTCCCACATAGGATTCAACTATCGCGGAGGAACTCACCAACTACTAATTAGGGCATGCATGAGCCGCCACTAGCTCGCATGAGTAGGTTGTTCAACTTTAACCCGTTTATTGCCGATTTCAACATCAGCAAAAATAGTTTAAAATAGATAGATCGATAGATAAATAGATACAGTTTATTTTCTCTTATAAAATTGATATGATAACAATGATAACAATAAATTGCAATATAAATAAGTACAAAAATATAAAAGAAAAATGTAACATTCTGTATTCAAATTACAATGTAATTAAAATAGTTTTGAATGCCACTTTAATATTAGAACATCTAATTAAAACAATATTATGGGTGGGGTGACCCTCAGACTAGAATTAGACTTTAATTTAAAGTTATGAAAGAACAAAAAAAGATAAACTTTAATCTAAGTACAAAGTACAAAGAAACTTAAAGGATATAAAACAATAATATATAAAACTCCCTGAAAAACTACAAATTCTTAAACCAGAGTATCAGAAACAAAAGATTCCAAGTTTGAATAATCCAATTCTGAAACCATAGTTTTAAGTGACTAGTAAACATACCAGGAGATGTAATTATTTTCAAAGAAAATGGAAGCTTGTTAATACTAAGAACCAGTATACCATCAGCATGATTGATGTTTAGTAGATATTTTATTACTGTAAATTAATTACATTTTTCATTTATAGATTTTGTTTAGTTCAGTTTGTTCTACTAATGTTAATTTTAATTTAATTTAATTTGTTTCTTTGTTATATTTTGTAATGTCTTTTATTTTTCCTCGTATACGTTCTCTTTGTGCTTGTGTTGGCGTTATTTACTAACCACTAACACTTGCACTTATGATGAAGAGCGTAGATAAGTGTGTACAAATGAGCTTGCTCTAAGTTCAGTGCCGCTTAAGTCTCTGAGATAAAAAAAAGACAAAAAAATAGTTTATAATAGAAACCAATACAACTCTTACCTTTTTATGGGATGTGGATGTGGTACCAAATTGTTTGTTTTTGAGTATCTAAAGCAGTACGCATTGTATTCTATCGCATTCGTAATGTCCAGCATGAAGTGGCTGTACCTATAGTTAAGATTGCAAGAGTGCAAAAATAGATTTATTTTTTATTTAACCTATTTAATAAAACAAATTGTAGATTTCTTTTAAGCCATGGAGATTGTATTCATTGAAAAAGGAATAAGTTTTACGTCTTTGAGAGAGGGTGGGCCTGAATAGAAAACGGAACGGTTTCCTCTTCTTCTTCGTCCATGCAGGATCTGCAGAAGTCATTTGATGCGACCTTGAGTTTTGTTGAAGTGTCTGGTATTACTTAACGCTACGTTGCGTTACAGGACCGGCATAGGTATAACAACTATGCGTTACGTTACTTGTTTATGTTTAAATAAAAAACTGGGGAGCCAAAATCACTCAAGTTGGCAATCCTTTTCGTTAATGTTTCACGTCGAATTCTCTAATTGAATTGTGTATTATTTTTACCTTCGTTCTTCCAAGCTTTAACTTTTTTATTAATGTTTTTTTTCAGTTTTTTGTTTTTATAATTAACTCTCACATAAAAGTGCTATGATGTTTTGATTAAAATACAATACGAGCATTTATGAAAATAGGAAAGGATAAATAAGGATTTTATTCCATAACCTTACGGTCAATTCAAACAACCCTGATTAGTCCACCCCAAGCCCAGGATCAAGTTTTACGTCGAAGAAACTAAACAAGAAACAAACTACTGTGAACGCTCGACAGCGAGACAAACTAAAATTTTTATTTGAAGGAATCTCTTTGTTTTAAAAAAAGGGCTTAAAAGTGTATTAAACTTTGAAGTTCTTCATGACTCTACACGTAAAGTGTACAGCTGTAGCATGTTTATGTGACACTAAACCTCATCAAATAGCACTTTTCAAGCAAAAGGGCATGAATCTATTGAGTGTATTATTTACCAATGTTCTTACTCTTTTGCTTTCTTCTTGTACTTTCAGAACTCAATCCGACATAATTTGTCACTGCACAATCGTTTTATGAGAGTACAAAACGAGGGTACCGGCAAGTCATCATGGTGGATGCTTAATCCAGATGCAAAACCAGGAAAATCAGTCCGACGGAGAGCAGCGTCAATGGAAACGTCCAAGTACGAGAAAAGGAGGGGACGTGCCAAAAAACGCGTTGAAGCACTTCGCAATGCGGGTGCTACCGGCTTAAATGATGCCACCCCATCGCCAAGTAGTAGTGTTAGCGAAGGGCTTGATCATTTTCCGGAGAGTCCTCTTCATAGGTAATTATTAATTTCGTTTTATAAATGTATTAACTGAGTCGCATTAACTTTATACTTTGTTACTTTTAGAAATTATTAGCAAATAAGTTTTTTGAATGATTTGAAAATGTATAGAAGTTTGTTAGTAGAAAGCATAGAGGATTAAGCGATTGCGCGCTTTGTAGTACGTCATTCCCACTAGAGTATAGTATATAAAACTATAACTTAAAGTTTTTTTTTCTTTACTTTTTGGATATAATTTGAACTTTTTGCTGTACACATCTCCCCTAACATAATTGACATGAAATATTTCAAATTGTTAAATTAATGAATAAAGCCATTGTGCGGTTTAGACAAGCTTTACTCTTGCCTCAGGGGAGACTAAAATATCTTGTGTTCCGCTTCTCTTTTTAGAAAAATAGAAGCTTTAGGAGTGAAGCAACGCTTTCGCAACATTTTCAATTTTTGGTGAGCTTTTTCTAGTTCTGCACTCTTAGTCGAGGCCAACAATTTTTCTTTCGAAACGACACAAAAATTGTCTATCCGCTCTTGATAAAGTCCATACCTCTGCGCCAAATCTTGGTATTTTTAGAGAGGTTGTTATTTCTCAATTTTGCCTCCTTAACACAAAGTACCATCGATTGGGGAGAATAATTCTCTTTTTGATCTCCGCACTTATGTTATTTTATGTGTTTATAGTAATACGAGTGAGGTAATTGTTAGCTTGTCTGCCTGTCACGCGGGAGGTTGGTGGTTCAAATCCCAACAGAAAACAAAAATGTTTTTCCACGGGTATCGCCTTTCGCGATCAATTGGTAAGTCCTCCGATGGTAAATTCATTGTTATGAAAAGCGCTTTCTCGATTAGCCTTTCGGAATCGGCAGAAAATTGTTGGTCCCTTCCATTTGTTCATAAGGCATGTTTGTGAGGAATTCGCTAGACCCCGGTGCCTCCTCCTCTATTATAGCGGATCCAAGGCAGACGAAGTTCTAGCTCGAAGTTATGTCTGCCTATTATGACGTTTTGTTCATTTCGTCGATGTTCTCTGTTCTTTTTTGATGATACCATTTAACTCATTTTTGTTGCTACTAAGCCGATATTCACGTCATATCTAAGGCTGTTATGTTTTCGTGAATTTCATTGGAATTATTGTCTTTCTGTTGTATATGGTGGTTCATTAACCGGGCTTTAACTGATAACGTTATCCCTGAGTCTACCGCTAATGACTTAACCGTATACCCAAATAAGTGTTTCTCTGTTGTCTTTAGCAGTCGCCATAGTGGACGTCGCAAATCATACCCGGCCCATTCCATCGCACTTCTTGAATGGTGATTATTATTTGCTTTGCAGCTGTCTTCGGTTTTCGCTAGTCCTCCGAGAGTACCTAGTTCACAAATAGTTCCGGAGGGCTTTTTTGTTTTTTCGTTTGTTAGTGTCGTCAACAGTGAAGTCATTGTGGTCATCCAAGGCCGTCTGTTGTTTAGTAACCCCAAATCTGGAGTTCCAGGTTATTTTAGATTCGCCTTGGGCATAAAGGCCCTGATAACCCGGTGTCGGAACTAAGCTGCAAGGCTTTGAGAGCTGACATTGGCTTTCCAGGAGTACATCCGTCACCATTTCTATTTCAATACCTTTTCCTAGTATTGAAAGACCCTGAAAGGCTTCATTCAGAGATTTCTATTTCTTACTGCTGAAGTTGATTCTGTAAGTAGTTTTCAGCCGCTGTGACATTCTCAATGAGCTCTGGCAAGCCACTGAGCATCTGGGCGCCACTTGCAGCCGCCAAGCTGACACTCATCACGGCCTTCCCGAACAGTACTCTTCCAACCACAAAGCACTCAACTACTAACTTTCTTTTATATTTTTATTTGAGGGCTGCCACGTAGTTCGGTTAAGTTCCAGTACTAAAAAATTTGATTGAATTAAAAAAAAAGTATGTGCGCAATTGAAACATAGCTGAAGTGAAACTTCAGATAGGACAAGGCCACGGCGAAGCCCGAAAAACAGACGAAAATTATTGGAAATTCTTGTATTCGACCTCATTCTCTCCAAGACTAAAGAGCCCGACCCATAGAATCCGTTGCGTCCGTTCGCTGCCGGATTCAACTGATAGCAGAAGCAGTAAGTTTTACCGGACACAACGGATTGGGGTGACCTATAGAATCCGTTGCGGTGTGAAGAGAAAACTTCAAATTAGTTTTGACTGCGCATGTCATCAGTTCTGCCGGACGCAAAAGTTAAAAGTTGGGCTACTTTTTGCGTTGCGTCCGCTTCATCCGATGCTTATGGGTCACCTCTCATAAGATCGTGTGTATTTAATCGAGCTGTCAGTTGAATCCGGTAGCGAACGGACGCAACGGATTCTATGGGTCAGGTTCTTAAGTCTTATTTAAGTATTTTTGTTTTTTTTTGTTGTTGCTTTTTTGTTTCATTGAATTTCCAAACCATATGGTGATAAATAAGTTTCCTTTCAACGCAACACGCTACGAAACATCGCACAAAGAGGAGACACAGAACATAAGATAATATGTACTACTTATTCAATTTTGGTCTCTCGCTTACTTATTCCTATACATTTACATGTGTTTGTTTCCTTGTGGTGAAGAATTTTCGTTTCATCGAGTTTCAAAACACACCGTTTCACTTCAAAACCCTTCGCGAAACTAAGTTTGTTAGAAAAAGATTCAAACTAGTATATTTCATAGTTTTTGGGCTGACCAGGTGAATTTGCAAGACCCGACATCGACCTCTAAATTTTATCCGATTTGAAGAAAAAAGATGTTAGTGTTTTTTTCTTGAGATTGAATCGGTTGACGGACTGGAAGGCTTATATGTATACAATTCTTTGCCATTGCAATATTTTTGTTTTGAATCCTTTTAATGCACGCAATTCATTTATAGAAACAGACTTAGAAATAGAATTTGAATTAGTTTCTTCAATACTTTTTGAATGATGAACTTTTTTTAATTTGATTTCAACTTTTTACAATTTGTATTTATTTGCTCCTTTTTTGTTTTCTTTTTTTCATTTTTATTTTTTATAAAATCTAATGTTCATGCTCGCTTGCGAAAAATCTTAAAACAAACACAGTAGTGGTGGCTTTCAACTGTCACCGGATTTTCGCCAACGTGCGTCGTCAAACGCGAGTTCTTGTGGTCGCCTTAGCCCGATACCGGCAATGGTCGGCCTGGAACCAGACTGGGGCTTTTCAGCGGATTATACCAACACGACTATAACGCCGGCGCAAGCGAATGCTCTTGATCAGCTGGCTGGATCTCTGGCAGATGATCTGACGTTACAAAAGGACTTTTTACAGGGGTCAGTGTTATTGTTTTTGGTTTTTACTTTAATTTGAATTTATTTCTTTTTTATATTGATACTTATGTATATTTATGTCTTTCGTTTATATTTTAATCAAATATTGGGCTTTTTATATTTTTCTTGCATGCAAATCAGTTGGATTGCTTATTTAGTAGAAAATGCTATTTGATTAATATAAAATTCAATGGAATAACATTCAACCTATAGCACGAATGGGTTTTATCAAAAAGATTTTTTGTTCCTTTTTTCCTTTTTTTAAAACCAAACGATCATACGGATGGAGTAGGTTTAGTGCAGCCTCGGCCATACCCAATCAGCCACCACCTCCGTACCAACCACCGCAACAAAACTATTCAATCAATCCAGCAGTCGCTCAATCCTACGGAATGCAACAGAATCAATGTCCACTCCATCACTCACTGACCTGCACTTGCTTGCACAATTCAAGAGAAGTAGTTATTATAAACCTAGTTTTTGTGAGCTTTAGGTACTAAGGAATTTTTTTTTAACACATTTTCCGTCTATAATGAAAAGGGCCTATCACCGTCTTCCGGCACTGGAATGTCGCCAGCGTATCCAAATAGCGAGCCATCATCGGACTCATTGAATACATATAACTCTGTAGTGCTAGATCCGAGTGTGGGCTCTGCAGACAACGCTTCTATTTTGAGCGCACAGCAGCAGATGCAGCGTCAACAACGACATCAGCAACAGCAGCAAATAAGCACAAACTTAGAAGGTACGTTTTTTTAAAATAATTCTTGATGCCTGCTATTACGATCTATTTAATTATTAAAACATGACTACTCTGACAATTTTTAAAAGTACTATCTACAAATATAATAGGCCGTATATTTAAAAAAAATCGATAGGTACCGCAATCTGCAACACCCTCTTCGATCGATTATATAAAGTGAATTCTCAGGCAATGGGATATATCTTCGATTGCCTGATGGTTCTTTGGGTGGTATTGGGTTTGTTGAATTGGACCATGTGAAAGTTTATTTATTGAACAAGTTTTCCTCTTGTCTTGATAAATAAAGGGTGGCTTAAATTTTTTGACATTTGACAAGTAGAAAATACGCCATTAATTAAAATGGACCGATGCACGCTTCCATAACGGATAGTTATAAAAATTCACTATACACTGTAAAAAATAAAACTCTGCTTTCAAACTCCTCATGAGTTTGATAACATTTTTAATCAATCCATTTTGATTTCAACTAATCTAAAATCGATTCCGTCAAATGAAACATTTTTCTTTACTGCAAAATCACTCAGCAGATTTCTCCGATGAAATATTCACCTGACAGCTTTTACACCGCAGCGAAATTAAAAGAATCGATTCAAAATAAAAATGCAATTACAATGCGATCATTTGCAATCAGACTAACGTCATTCAAAGTATTTGCGCATGCATTTTACAGTGCATTTCTTACTTTTTACTACTTTGCGTCATCTGTCAAAGAATTGAAAGAATTTTTCCGTGTACACAGTTCCATAAAATACTTTTCTTCCTTTCTCCATCCAAAAAAAAAGCAGTTTATTTATTTAATTCAGTACTTTTTTGTTTATATCTTACCTGGAGCCTGAAGAGTTTTCATCCATTTTTTTTTGTACACTGCCGGTCAAAAAAATTTGACCGATGATAGAAAAAACCAATTTTTCGACTTTCTACTTATGTTCCATGCTTTTCGAGTGACACTTGTTTTTTATTAGCCATAATTAATATAGTATAACACTTACGAAACCTGCTTTAAAAAATATTGAATCAACTTTTTTTTTGTAGTTTAATTGTATTCTTAAAAGTGACAAATTTACCTTTATTTACGCATTTTAAGTTATTAAACGCTTATTAATAATGAACGGTCATACTTGTGATAGCAAAAAAGAATCAAATGATGAAAAATTGTCGTTGGCGTTCATTGACAGTACATAAACAATGAGGCGTAATCGAGACTCGATATATAGTCGATATATTTCAGTCGATAATAGCTGTATATCGATCAATTCAAATTTGAAAATGTCTATTCTCTTATCATTCACCTTGAATGAATATAAAAAACTATATTTTGTACATACAATGGTAGTAATAAATCGAATAATTGATTTTTTCATCATCGGTGAATTTTTTTTGACCGGCACGGCATGTACTTTTACTTTTTTTCGCGGTTATTAGGTTTGTTGGTTGAAGCCCTAGGGTCGCCCTGGGGTCGCCATAAAGCGTTTTTTGAGAAACCCAAAGTCGCCCTGAATGTCAAATTGAGTGTTTTTTGAGCCCTAGGGTTGACATAGGTTTTCCATAAACTCGCCCTAGCTTTTTGCTGTGGCGAGTTGAAAGCTGTCAAATGCTCAAATGGCATGTATTTTTTTTTTAATGACAGGGATGTGTGGTGATTTGTGGTTTAGCGTTTTTTGAGGTCTGGTCAAGAAAACCTGGGTCAACCCTGGGGAAAGTTCAACGAACAGACCTATTAATAGCGATGTACATGTCTTTTTGAAAACTTACATTTGACTTGAATAAAGCAAAGAAAATAGTTGTGTTTTGTACTGTCTGTCTCTTTCTCTGGAGATGAAAACCGGAAAGCTAACGAATTAAGGCATTTGCACATATGCGCTGCAAATATTTGCGTTTTGCTTTAATGAAACTATTACATTTGTCATTTGCATTTATGAAAGGTATGCATTGGTCAGACTAACGCAAATATGCAATTATGAAAGCACCCAATATTTATGCACCTGGTTCAAAATTCATTATTGATCAATACAAATATATTATTCTGAATAGGTTTTAACGAAACCATTCGTTCGTTTCATGCTTATTTTTCAATGGAACGAAAAAATGGTTTTCGTAAATCCAATCCGTTAGTGCAATTGACCACAGTTTCTTGAGACAAGAACCTCTAGAGAACAATTATTTGTCTCTTAGTTTATACAGCTCACATTTATTTGCTGTGTTAAATGTTATCAACATGAGCAAAGATCATTAGGAAATTACAATCTTGCAGACATTAACTTTCAATACGTAATTTTGGAAGTGATACAAAATAATTGGTGAGGTCCTCAAAAGGAAATTAAATTTAATTTAGATAATTACTGTTCGGTCAAATTCTTTTTTCGCCAAAGTAAAAAAAAAACTAAAACTTGGTTGAAACGTTTGAGATGAGGATTTGATTTTAGCAGTGTGGGAATGGTGAAAATTAGGCAGAGACCGGAAAACCATTGAAGATCCGGTTAAATTTTTTATTGGCGGGGCAAATACTGAAAAATGCCGCCCCTACCAACCTATGTTTATTTTTACCTTCATCATCTTTATAATTTCATCAGATGTCCACTAATTGATTGACAACTGGACGTAAGCCTTCCAGAAATAGTACTTCCACCGCTGTTTTTCTGTGCTAATCCTATTTATTTAGAGACGTGTAGGATACACATTTTGTACACAGCACAGGATAGGGCTTAAAATAAAAAAAATTATAATTATTACAAAAATCAAATTAATTATTGCATTTGTCAATTGAAATTACAATTTTATTCTTCGAGTTTTTTGTTCAGCAAATAAATCTATAACCTTGACATAATTTAATTCGTGTGCAAGTCGATTTTCTATCGCTAAGATTGCACGACTGGATAAGCGTTTCTGGCTCATAGAAGATCGCAATTAATTTTTAATTAGTTTTAGTTTTCAAAACTTCTCTCACAGCTTGCGTGGGAAGCGTAGAGTAAATTCGCAAGGTAAAACAAATATTTGGAAAAGTATCCTGCAAATCATGCGCATAGATCTGTTGCAAGAGAGAGTTAGCCTTTTCTATGTCACCAAATAAAAGCGGAGCTTGCTCTTTAAAAATCAGTTCCGTTTTTAATTTCTAATATAATTCGATCAAAAACCATCATTATTTCTTTAGAAAATATTTGAACAAATTGGAGTGTTTGTACCTAATTCGTATTCACATATCTCGTCGAAATGTTTTTTATGTTTCGGAATTCGTTTGTTTTGCAAAATAGGGTCACACCACTTTTTCCAGCAACTTTTCTAGCCTCATTTATCCAATACTCCATTGGATTTTTTGCAAATTATTTAATAGGGCATTCACAGCAACATGTTTCGCCGACCATCTCGTCTGACTCCTTCCTTTTAAATTTGGCTTGAGGTATTTTTTCATAATCTCCCAATTAGTAGTGGAGCCAACAAAAAAGCAATATACTTTTTGAACCAGTCCAAAAGGGTTAATAGCTTCCTGGCATGATGAGGCAGAATGAAGACCTACAAGATTTAAGGAGTGAGCCAAGCACTTCTTCTTCTGAAATCCTGTCTTGTACTTCTTTATGGATGCCGGCCATATTGGACCCATTAACCATTATCATATGATTGGCCACTACATTGTCCAATATCTAAATCATCAACATGAAATCAGACTGTGAAAAATCTTGATCTTTTTGATCTTGCCCGAGAACATGCGAGAAAAATCGTCTGTTTCAATATCAACTTCGGAAGATGCAGCAGATACTGGCGGATCACCCCCCCTGCGAAGCCAATTTTCCATATTATCTGCACATTGTTTTCCTTGTATCTTCTTATATTTAGCATTTTTCCTACATTCCGCTCCCGGTAGCTTTTTTCTTAGCGCGCTCATAATTACAAACTTTGGACGAAAATATTCAATTTCACTGATGAAGCATTTCAATCTAAAAAATATTTTTATAGTGAATCGACCAGAAAACAAGATCATTGCATGGAATAAAAAAATTTTCAACTCAACGCGAAGTAGTTATACTATACGATTTGACTATACAATTTCACTAACACCACAATTTACAAGCGGAGAAATGATAATTATTTTTTAGGTGTTACTAGAACAGGAATTAATTACGGACGGACACGGATAGGTAGTTATAAAAAAGACTTGAAAAGCGATAGATGAACTGTGATAGATTTATTGATATGACAATAGCACAATCAGTGTGATGATCGACAAGAAAGTATAAAAAATAATAATGATAATAAAATGCGATTTGTCCACTCCGACTTTTGACTTCCATTTGACTGTGCTTCCCTTCGCTCGCAACCACAGTTGCTGTTTTGAAACCGAAAAGTAGCTTATTTTTTTTCGCTTGCAACCCCCGTTACCTGCACGAGATACGCTGGGTCCGGTATTAAATAGTGTGAAATGGTTTTCATGCTCTTTTTGTGTGATGTTTTAGTAGGGGTTTAGTTTAGCTCAAGAGGGGATTTTGCGCGTTACTCGAGCGCGTCAGAAAATCATATGCGGAGAAACCTTTCACCCTGTAATGTACTCCTACCATATATGAAACCTTAATGTTTGGGCCTTCGTTGAGGGCAACCCGTCAGATTAGTAAAAAAAAGTCGATCTTCAGAAAAACTCAAGCGCGTCAGATTAAGGCTAGGTGTCCCTTGCATTTTTCGTTAAAATTTGAAAGGTGCGTTGACTTATTGCTTCATAACTTTTGCAATTTTCTTGATAATTTAATGAAACAAAATGTATTGTAAAGATGATAAACACACAAACATTTGTGTATCATTCAAATGCTGAAAGTTATTCCCTAACGGTTTTTATAGGGACCGGAAGCCGTTTTTTTTATTGAAAATTTCGATTTGTTCACTATTTTGGTCGGGGCACCCGTATTTATGAACTTTTTATTTTTTTCTTTTTCGTTTTATAACTAGAAAATATATATGCAACTAACCTCCGAGCGCTTTTTTTCAAATTTTGTCTCCTTGTATGAAAAAAACCTTCGTCAATTTGTTGTAATTTTTCGGTTAACAGCATACTCTTATGGTAATAACTTTGGCGTTTATTAATATTTTTTCATGAAATAAAAAGGAAATAGTAGATAAATATCAGGCGCATTTTATAAAATCATTGGTAATAGTTTTAAGTGTTTTGAAACAGGTGTTATGATGAGAAGTTGGTGAAACTGCCTATTTTTAGCTTATAAAGCATGGGGCAAGATGGTGGGTTGATTACCTCCAGAAGAGTGTATATTTTAATAATCTGACAATTTGAGCAGGGCCTAAGTAAGTAGGCGAGTCACAAAGATGTAAAAAAAATCGACATTTTGAAATTAATTTTTTTTTTATTTTGAAGGTAATCCTATCAGGATTACGGAAGACATATAATCTGAAATTTTTCTTGGGGCGATTTACGAAAATCGTCAGTAAAAGGTAAAATAAATGATGGTTCATATCTCGGTTAATATTGATATTAGCAATTTGGTCCAAAAGACCTTTTTTGTAGGAAACTAAATTCTCTACAAGTTTGTAATTTATAATTTTTCCCTAGCTTTTGTAATTTACGAGATAACTGCGAAATAACGTGAATTTTATGGAAAAATCTGGTTTAGTGGCCTGTACCACCTAGCCGGTATGAGTAACGACTTTGCCAAAATAAACACTTTTGTATAACGTTCAATTTTGAGAAAAAACCATCTTTGGTTAAAGCGATCCCATGAAATGCCGCTGGGCTATAGAAATTTAAAAATAAAAAATTTGAGTTTCCGTGTATTTTCAATGGGAAGTCTTCACACCTTTTGATCGAGCACTTAAAATTAATTTAAGGGCTCAATCTTTCAGGGGATTTTTTTTAGTATTTTCAACAAAATTTCAAATCAAAATTGTATATATGTACAAACATATATACATTACATATATATATACTGTATATATTTTTTTTTATTGCATCCAGTAATGAAAAATAGAAACAACAAAAAATTGTTACTTTCAAATTGTTAGACTAAGAGTACGCCTCCATATAATTGTCAGAGGACGAAGACATCAAGTTGATCGCTCTGTATGAAAATCTGACGCGCTCGAGTATTTCAAGGCCACGTGATTTTTTTTACATTTTTAAAAATCAGCCATGACTTATGGCCCCTCTCAAATTGTGAGATTATTGAAATATACAGTATACACTTTTTTGAGTACACTTTACATTCACTTTAAAACGACAGTTTTTTTTTAATTTTTAAAAGTTCATACACGCTCATCGCCCCACTAAAATGGAAAACTGCCGTACACTTTTTTTCGTTTTAGAACGTAAACTTCACAATCCAATAAGTCCCCATGACGCTTTAGTAACTGCAAATTTAGCATCCTGGGCTCCCCTACTATTTGTTTGAGGGAGCTATGACTCGCTGCCGCACACACGAGTGCTGCAGCGCTCTGTAAGTCCTGTGGGCTAGAGGGAGCGAATTTTGAACTTGTCTTTGCCGCCCCCTAAATTTGCCCCCCTAGATCCGGGGCAGCGGAAAACTAAAAGACTTTTGTGTCTTCGTCGTGAAGTAACTTGTCGGACAACCGCACAAATCGGTGGGAAAAGTCGAGGGAAAGTTTCATGAAAAAAATATTGTCCTGTAAGCGTAGCCGTGGTGGCCATTTGGCTGATATACTAATAATAATAAAGGGTCCGCCATCTTTGGTTTTTTTTCAACTAGTGCTTATTTCGTGAATGGTAACACTTAGCTCATGTCTGATTTGACAGATAATTAGTTTTATCCTTCCACTGAACGAATATTGTTGTGTTTACGCTTGAACAACGCTGGGAAATATTGCGACATTACTTTGAAAAACATGGTAATGTTGCAGAACGTGTGCGAAAATTGCGTACCGATTTTGGAAGAGAAGAGAAGCACCGTCAGCTCCGTATGTTCGTTATCTTGTGAAAAAAGTGAAAGAAATTGGCATCCTCATCGATAAACCCAAGCGTGAAAAGCCAAAAACAGTGCGTACACCCGAGAATATTGCTGCTGTAGCAGAAAGTGTGCGTGAAGCGCCATCAACATCAATTCACCGTCGTTCTCAACAATTAAACATTTCGGAGACATCATTCAGACCAATTTTGCATAAAGACAGACCTTGGTATGACGCCATACAAAGTTCAATTGGTTCAGCAGTTGAAGCCAACTGACCATCCAATGCGTTTTCGCTTCGCTAAGTGGGCCTGCGAAAACCCGCATGCATACATTGAAAAGCCGATACACTCAAAACAAGTCACTGTTTGGTGCGGATTTTGGTCCAGAGGCATTTTTCAAAAATGAGCAAGGAGTGGCTGTTACAGTTAATGGCGATCGTTATCGGGCCATGTTGAACGAGTTTTTGTTCACAAAAATTGAAGAGAAGGATATTGGCAACATTTGGTTTCAACAGGAAGCTACACTCGATGTTTTGCGCCCATTTTCAACAAAAAAAAAGTTATTTGCCAGACCCTTTATTATGAACCATTGCTAATAAGAATTAATATTTTTAATAAGAAATCAAAAGTCTATAAAGTTAAGTTGTTTTTGTATTTGTTTCTTAAATTAAAAACAGAGGAATTGTAAAATTTTGTCGTTCCAAACAAATGTCCTACAACACCGTATTTCTTCTTTTTTTTTTCATTTCTATTATCAAGAAAAATATGCATATATATTAGGGTGGGTCAAAAAAATCAAGGTCAAATTCAAGGTCAAAAACTGAAGTATTTTAAAGAAAATAACTTTTTTGTTTCGAATTTTGTAACTCACTAAAAAATTGTTATTATCAAATGAACATCAATTATTTCAATAGAAAATTGAACGTTCTACAAAAAAGGTCTTTTGTTGTTAATCGATTACTCTAACCGTTTAAAAGATATTGGCAGTAGAAATTTTATTCCTACTAATCTTAATAATTTCATAATAAATATTTCCAATACATCTATTAAAAAAAATTTTTAAAGACATTCGCAGCAAAATTGCAACTCCCACTGATTTTAATAGATTTTTAATTAATATTTCAAGTTTATCTGTTTAATTTATAAATTTTAAGGTAATTTTTAATTTATGATCTACTGCAGAAAATATCGTTAAAAAATTGAGTCCAATGAAATATATTCTCAAACAAAAGATACGACATAACTTGCAAGCTGTCTTTTTTTTTGGAATAAACTCAAGTTCACATGAATATTATCAAAATTCATAAATTAAGTAGATAAATTGGCAATATTTATTAAGAAATTATTAGAATTCGTAGGAATTGCAGTTCTACTGCAAATATCTTTTAAATGGTTAGAGTAATCGATTAACAACAAAAAACCTTTTTTGTAGAACGTTCAATTTTCTATTGAAATAATTGATGTTTGTTAATTGATGAAATTCAAAACAAAAAAGTTATTTTCTTTAAAATACTTCAATTTTTGACCGAATATCTTTTAAATGGTTAGATTAATGAAAAAAGTATAAGAGACCATTTTTGTAGACCGTTGAATTTCCTATAAATAATGTTTTTGCGACTGGTTGAACAATCTATTTTTAAAAAGATATGACCATTTTTATACGATACTAAACTGAAAATGGAAAACTACGATGAGCATCATCTTCCCGTTAATATTAAGAGCTCAAATTTTGTAAGTACTTTCTAGAGGTACCTAAGAACAAGTTTTCGTGTGTCGGATCAAAAAAAAAAATTTTGATGATTTTTTTGACCCACCCTAATATATATGCAGGTCAAGATGTTATCGATATGAAGCATTATAAGTCTTAATTCTCTATGAATTCGAAATAACAATACATTTTATCTTTTTCTTTTGTTTTTCCATTCACAGATAACTGTGCTTCAACACTTATAGGGCAGTGCATGGAAGCATTAAACAATCAAACACAAATCGACGAATTTAATATTGATAATTTCCACGGAGGTATCGAGTGCAATATTGAAGAGGTTAGTATCTTTATGTATATTTTGTGTTTTTTTATTTTTTTATTTTTTGGGAATTTTATATGTTTTAGATTATGTTTTTGCTTTTCCCCGATTGACTGAGAAGTTGAGATGCATTGAAAATTTGATGATAACTCGGGAATTATTTTTCTTATAAGGTTAGAATTTTTTTTGGAAATTCAGATTTTAAGATTCTTAACTCAAGGGAGGTGTAGCAAAGCCGTGTTTTTTTTCGTAGCAGCTCCAAGTCTATAGCTACGTTGTCTCGTAGGTAAGAAAAATAAAAAAAATAAGTAAAAAGGGTGGCGCAACAGAGCGAGGAGCCCCAGGGCCAAGCGCATTTCTCACAACAATGCCTTGTGAGAAAAAGAAGGAGACCTGCTAAAACTTTCTTCCGGTTCCGAGCGGCTAATTGAGAAATTGCTGTTCATGGCAATGAGTTTACTATCGGAGGACTTGTCAATTCCTCGCGAAAGGCGATATCCGTAGAAAAACATTTTTGCCTCTGTTGGAATTCGAACCACGAACCAGCATTAACCAAATGCTGTAAAAAGTGGTCGAAAATAGGGTATCTCGGTTCGAATTTATTCGTTTCAGCAGCGGAGACCACTTGCCCGAAATAAATTTTAAAACATAGCGTCGAACCCTTATCTGTACAAAAAATCTAAATCTTGGCCATAACATTAAATAATATTTTTTCTTCTTGAAAACCACAAGTCTAAAAAACACGCTTTATTTTTGAACATATACTGAAAGAAGGTATATTGAAAGATTTTAATATAAGCTAGAGATAAAATCTTTTTTGTGTTGGCATTTTTACGGAGTTGGTAAAATACCATTTTGAACATTGAAATTGAAAATGTGACGTAAGTGAAACTGGGGTGCATTTGACACTTAATTTTTAAGGGTCTGTATTTTTGAAACCTATTGATGGATTTCGGTAATTTGTTTGTGTTTGATACATTGAATATTTGGGCTACGAATGGCTTGCACATTTTTCTTTTCCAAGATATTTACAATTTTTTAAAATATATTTTGTAAAAAAGTAATTTTGTCTTTGCAAGGGGAACATTTGACAATACCATTTTAAGCTTAATAAGTATCATCGGATGTTGTCTTTTTGGTGTTTGAATGGAAAGAAAAGTCACTTTTTATTTAACAATTTATTAAATGATATAGAAAAATATATACCTATATATAACTATAGCTTTATTCGCATACATAAAAACTATCAGTCCGGGTAGGGGTCAACTCGAGGTTTTTTTCTCGTAAACGTTTACTTCGCAAAGGTCAATACGCAATTTCTTGTTTCGCATATCAATAATTCGCATATTGTTTTTCGCAATTCTTGTTTGGCAAATTCATGTTTGGTTTGGCGTTCATCTCGCTGTAAGATCATCTCGCATTCATTATTTCACTGTTACTTGAATCGCTTTCCCTTATCTCGTATTAATTTATTTCGCTTTATGTTATTTGGCAAAATATTATTATTATTTTTTTTTTAATTTGTTTGGTTTTCACTTTATCTCATGTTCACAAATTTCGCGCGAAATAAGGGAATCCGAAAGTATTATCAGCCAGTTACATATTAAGCCAGTTAATTGGAATGCAAAAGAAGAAAATGCGTAATAACTTGTGCGAGTTAATGTTTCAGCGAGATAAGTGGAAGACGAAATTAGAATTTGCCAGCTGAATGTTGCGAAATAAATGAAAAATTTTTAGACATCCGCGAGATCATCGTTTGCCAAATGAAATCCGCGAGTTGTTCGGCACCCCTATCAGTCCATTTAGAAGCACCTTGTTGATGTACAAATAATAAGAATGAACATTTTTTAAATAATTTCTTTAGCCTAATTAAAATTTGCGAAAGTCGACGTCAAATCAATATTTTTGGTGACATCGAGAACCGAGAAGTCGAGGCTGGGTTCGTGGGTGTTTGTAGTTTGAAGTTGATTTCATTTCTCAAAGTCAAAGAAATGTCTTCAACGACTGGTTTGGTGAAAACATAACCAGATAATGATAATTAACGAAGAAAGTTGACAGTATAAGTTTTATCAAATGTACCCCTAACAGGAGTCAAATGTGCCCCAATAGCTCCTTACAACTTTTTTTTTTTAAGATTCAAAGTTAGACTTTCACAAAACTGACTTTAATTTATAAACTTGAAAGGAATTGTGCTATCATAATACTGTTTCACAATAAAAAAATTCTTGGGGAGAGTACGATAACTTTGGCGACAAGAAATAATAACGGTTTTTGGTGGACGGGTTCAATACAAGCATTTTTTACTATTGGAGGGGGTGTCTATCTCCCCCCGTTTAGGCGGTAGGGGCAATTTTATAAAAATTTACTTCAAATCTAAAAAAAAATATTGTAGAACAACGGGAAAACTTACAGATACAAATTATACTTTTTATGAAAGCCAGAAATCTGCGCTTTATAATAAATTTTAAATAAAGTGGTTTCAATTTATAGTTTTTGAAATAACTGACTTAAAATTTACGAAAGAAAAATAAAAAAAATCACTTTGAGTATTATGTTTCTCATGATTACAAATGCCAATAAAAAAATAATAGATGTACATATGTAGTTAGTTGCTTCAATAAATTTTTTATCAAACGCTATAAACTCCTTTTTTTCTTTGTCTTATAGTCTTTGAAATAATTGAAAAATAGTAATGAGCCGTAGTTTTTTGTCAAAACTGAACAGAAATAATTTTAGGTGTTCCATTGGTTTTTAAAATGAGTGGTTCCCCGAGTAACACCAATGGAAAGGGACATTAGTTTTCTCGAAAACGGCTTTAACGATTTCAATTGAATTTTATATGAGGCAATATTCCGTAATCAGTAGTTGTCTTTCTTACGATGTAAAAAACTTTTTTTTTAAGGCTGAAAAGGATACCCTCCATAGTACCATTTTTTTTTTCAAAACCACTTTCTCGTTGATGACTAACACTAATTTGAAGGAATTTTATATTAAAGAAGTCGTAGCTCGTAGGTTGCTTAACACGTTCTACCCGGCGCATTTTATCTATGTGTCTACGAATTGCGTGCACGAGATGACGATTTAATTTATGCTGAAAACGATTACAACAAAAAGACTTTATTTTATTTTAGCACTTTGTCTCTTTGCAGTATGTTTAAAAAAAAAAATTTATAAATATATGTGGACCACCGACCGCCAGTGGTCCGCGCTGCCCAAATAAATTAATTTCCCTGTGAACCACCGACCGTCAAAAAATGGCGTTTTTATATTTTCGCTACAAACTTTTGGAATATTTAATTTTGTTCTAAATTTTATGTGTTTTTTTTTAGTTTTCATAAATAACGTGTAGCTGGCAACCCTGTACCAACAAATATATTGTATTGCACTTGTTGCTGCTTCTGTTGCCTTTTTTTGTGTTTGGCGCTGTTGTTTTGTTGGCTGCTACTACTGCTCCTGCGTCCTGCTTGGAATAGTTGTAACTGCTTTTATACCCACGCCGCGGTTTTATGAAGCTGCTCGGTCTTTTTTATTTTAAACATCTTTTAAGCGCTATACTGGCGAACGCATCTGCTTATTGTGTACGCTGCTACTTTGGTGCATTTATTTTGAATATTATGAATGCTCAAAGTCTTTTAGCGCCTGGTATTTCTCGTATATCCTTCTTTAGCTTTTCCTCTCGTTCGAAAGCGACACCATGCGTTCGTTCTATTTTGATTTTTCGCCAAGGCCTCGAAATTGCTTTACACTTTGCGGGTCGGTTAAGCTCCTCTTCTACTTGATTGCGCCACCTAAGACGCAGTCTTTCCCTCCCTCTATTTATTGCCAGAGTGATTTCAAAAATTCGTCAAGCCATAGCTAGTCGTTAGCCGCTGCTGTACCTACTCAATCAGTCATCAGTCATCAATCAGTCATCAAAATCTCGTACTTCGTACTCGCAAGAACACTGTCATAAACGGAGGAAAGTTATTGTATTTTTCTTTTAAAACATCTAAGGTTACATGCCTCTGCTCGGTTTATCAAGATTGGGATGATCGGAGTTACCTACTTTGGTTTTTGTACAGAAGGTATCATTTCTCAATCGCCTATTAGGCCAAAATTACAACGACTGGCAAGAAGCTTCCCTGATATTCTTGCTTATATTATTTTCCTTGAGTCGAGGTAGGAATACCTGGGAAATTTAACTGTCTATTGTTAAATTAATTTGTCGATGTTCTCTGTCCTTGTTTGACGGCAACACACACTTCGTTTTGCCCTCATCGATCTTTAAACTCCTTTTGGCTGTTTCTGTTTCAATGCAAAAGCACCTTACTTCAATATCCTCTGCGTAAGCGAGTAATTGTACAGATTTTTGAGAGATTATGACTCTGGTGTTGCCATTTCAACTTTTCAAAGTCGTTTTAGTATGATGTTGAGTTACTGAGTTCAAGTCTCAACGAATTTTTGAATTATTTTCTTCCAATAGAACTTTGTGTTATTTAGGGACATGGTCTTGCAAATAATCAGTCTGAGTCAAACACAGTTCTGAGTCAAACACTAAAAATTGAAAGTGAAAATCTTTCTTAGATTTTGACAAACAAAAAAAGGTACTTTTTGCAGAAATTAAATTTTTTTGGCTGTACCCTGTTAGGATTTCATTGCCTGAGAAGTTTTACATTTTTTTTTTCTTGTATACAATATAAAAGAATTGTACTCTAGTTTTGGGCGGATGTAGACTTTATAAATTGCAGCCAGATCCGAAGGCATCATCTTAAGAAACCTAAGCATTTAGCAGTAAATAGTTTTTGGAGCAATGAGGTTTTAAAGATAAAATTTTGAGAAAAAAAATCAAATTTTTTACTTTCGCCTGAACTTTGAGTCAAACTCAGAAAAATTAACGAAGCAATCATTCTTAGTTTTTGAGAAATTAAAGAAAACTAAAGGTACTTTGTCCCGAGTACTACTTCAGTACTTTTTTGCTCACAGAATAAAGTCCAAGCAGCGGAAAATTTTTTAAGGAAAAGTAGCTTTAATTTTATTTTTATTTCGCAATAACTAAGAATGATTGTTTCGTTAATTTTCCTGAGTTTGACTCAAAGTTAATAACTGCATTGCTTATTTAAAGAAAAAATTACCCTTAAAAAGGCAAAGTTTATAAAATTTTTTTTTTTTTTTCTCAAAATTTTTTACTGAAGACCAGAGGACTGGCTTT
Organism: Melanostoma scalare; assembly: GCA_949752695.1. Lineage (NCBI taxonomy): Eukaryota > Metazoa > Arthropoda > Insecta > Diptera > Syrphidae > Melanostoma > Melanostoma scalare. The sequence goes on along the minus strand of OX456985.1, from coordinate 165,157,310 downwards.
TAAAAACACTATAGTTTGTGGTAGTAAATGGCTTAGTTAATTTTTAATAACTTTTTTTTTGAAAATAAAGTAAATTTTTAAAATTCTCTTTCTTATCTTAACCTAACCTATCCGTCCTGAGCTTTTATCGCACCTTATCCAAAATACCTGTATAGGGAGTAAACGTGTTTTCTTTTTTTTTTGTTTCTCTTTGATTCATAATATGCACCAATTTTTGATCCACAAATGTTGTGTTATCTTTTATTAACAGCTGATTCAACAAGAAATGAGCATCGATGGTCTTCTTGATATCAATATTCCGTTGGCAACACTCAACACAACAAGTACAACTCCATTGCAACAGAATCATCATCATCAGCCAACGAACAACAACACAGGTTCATCCATCGAATTACCTCAAAGTCAGTCTACAAACACTCATACGAGGGTACAATATTCACAAGCCAGCGTGACACCACCATCATGGGTTCATTAAACACTGAAAAATTATTGTTGATCTTAATTAATAGAAAATCCTCCTCTTAAAAAAATTTTTTGAAGTGAAAACAAACAGAAAAGTTACAAAAATAAAAGTTTAAAAATAAATAACGTTAAGTTGAAAAAGGAAAATTAATAAAAACAAACATTTATTATCTAAAATTTAGCAAAGTTTCAAATAGAAAAATTAACTTAACATAAGTATAAAATAAATGAATAAACATTTAAAATAAAAACTAAATAAACAAAATTATTGTAATCATGGCTGCTTCTACTTCTATAAATTCTAATGGAATAAAAAAAACAAAAAACAAAAACGTTAAGAAATTCGAAAAAAATAATATTTATCAAACTTTGAGGTTAGGGCCTTCAATATAAAAAAAACTATTTGTACATATAATTATAAAATGATTGTTTAGGCCTAAGATGTAAATTGAACAAAAAAAAAAATAAAAATTAAAAAAATTATCTACACGTGTGTTATTTTTGTGCAAGAAAAACTTTACGATCATCTTAAAATGTTTAGAGTTTTGAAGGTCGTGACACGTGACCTTAATGCGTATGTTTTTCTAAGTATTTTGAAAAGTTACGTAGCACTGTATGATGCATTTCGAAGTTTATTGACAGTTTAATGTTTCTTCACACCATCACGTGTGAAATATGGAAAATATCGGAACCAAAAACCAAAAAGGTGTAAGAGCAGAAAGATGCATTTTCAATGCAAACATTTTCATGCAAACATCTCTGTCCAACTAAGAACTACTTACATACAAAGCTAGTAAGGAACCAAGAAAAATTAGAACAACACTGTGATGCTCTGCGAGTAACGCTCGAATCTTTGTGTTCTGCCACAACCCATTGGGAATGTCACAGGAGATGATTTTGATTTATAGGATCAACTGTAACAGAGTATTGAAATAGAGATATTGGCGGATGAGCTCCTGCGTAGCCAACGGAAGCTCTCAAACTTCTGCTGTAGGGTACTGACATCTGATTTTCCGGCCCTTTAAGTCCTAGGAGATGCCAAAAGAACATGGGCCAGATTCTATAAAAAGCAAAACAAAAGCGATCAAACGTTTTTCAATAGGAAAGACATTACAAATCGTTCGCACACACGAAAACGTTTGTTCGCTTTTTACTTACAGAATGTCACCCCTGGTCTTTCAGGTTGGAGATGTGCCTAAGGTTAGCTACACAACCATATAAAAATTCTATGGTTTTGAGACAACAAGCAGCCTTAAATTACACATAATAACGATTTCACCGCTGACAACTCTATCAAACGAAAAAACAGCTGAGCGTTGCACATGAAATGTGAAACTCCTTAACGGACTAGATGCAGCTGAGGTCTTAAGCTCATGCAAATTTTTTCAATTTGTCATGGCAGTGATCTAATTGCCATGACAAATTGAATAAAAAAGTTGTTTTTTATCCAGAACATCCTTTGTGATTTTTGGCCTGGTGGACTTCATTCATTATTTTAAGGCCTAGGTGCAGTCTCGAAAGGAAATTAGAGTTAGAAAACATATTTTTGAAGGTTTTAGATGTGCTGAAATCAAATTTAGTCACAGAATTGCTCTATCGCATTAGGTTCCTGTCGTTCCTGATAATATTGCCAGAATAAGGTCAAGTAATCAATAGGCGTGTTTTTTTCACAAGACTGTTATATACATAACATCATTTTACATGCAAAGCAAAAACATCATCCCCGACAACCGATGTTATGGATAAAAGGATGGTTAAGATTTGGTCGGGGATAGATATTTGACGTTTAGTCGAGTACCGAATGAGTTTTTCGGCTTTTAATTTTGTTATGTTGGTGCGTCTAGAGACTTTCATGTATCTCGAACAAAAGCAAAATGGGTGGCAAAGGGTCTGTTCACAAATGTGCAACTGAATAAAATCGTATGCCCACTCTTACACTCCGCAATTTAGTTGCTGAACATTTTTGATTTTTAGAATTTTATTGATTACAAGAGGTCCTAGATGGCCTACCCTTAGTATTTTTGGAAATTTAAACCATAAATTTAAGTTCAATTCATTTATTTTTTTCTTAAACATTCTTCGAATTCATTTATTTTTCAGTGTTAAGAACAATAATTAAAAAAACAAACAGAACAAAAAGTTAAAAACAAAAACGTTAACGAACTCCAAAATTACGATTTGGAAAAATTGCGGTTAATATAGCTCACCCTGTGTTAAATATGGCACTCCATACTAAACTCAATTTTTTTAGAGGAACTCTAGCAGCAAAATCCACATATGAATTACTCTTTTTCATTTCCGGAGCAATCTTCGTGAACCCACATTGAACACACGACACATTGCAGCCAAATTTCACCTTCCTTATCTTCAGAAAACAGGGTGGAGCAATAGATGCACTTAGCGTTTTCATTATTACTTCTGTCGGGACTAAGGTCGGAATTATCGTCTGGGTAGAAATGGCTTACTTGACTTTCTGGTTTCTGATGGCGAAGACTGCTGTTCTTTGCGAATGGGTTTCTTTTTCATTGGCATTTTCTCTCCTAACATCAAACTCCTAAGCCATATTGCCAACACATGGGGTAGGCCATATTAAACACACCACAACTTTTCCACTCATTTTAATTTTTGAAACATTTTATAAGCTTTTTTCGTAAGGATAGTATCACAAACATTAAGAGAATACATAAAAGTATTTAATTTTTGAAAAGAGTAACGAATTTAACACAATATTCAATGCAAAAACACTTAAGGAAACTTACCAAAAAATTACAACGAAAGCAAAGAAAATTAAAAACGCCTTATATCTGCCAGGAACGCTAGCAGAAAAAAAACAAAAGTACAATGCATTCCCAGTTCACAACTCAATAGGTACCCTTCTTCAGCAAAACGGGCGACCATTTTAACCTTCCACTGAACAATGAGTTTCCGCAAACCCAACAAACCCCCCCCCCCCCCTCCACATTATCACTATCCTGAGGACCACAATGGATCCTTTGAGATGCGAATGAGGTGTTGCTGCTGCCAGCTGTACCCTCCATCCAACGTAACCTACCCGTTAAATAAGTACATTCTTTTTCGACTGCAATACAGATTCAATGAAAAATTAGTTCATAAGATCAAATCCACATTTAATTAATCTAGCTTCTAGCGAAAGCTTATACTAAAAATACAATATTGTTCGAAGCACAAATAACAGTTGTTCATGTTCCTCCGCTGACTTGAGATAATAAGTACGAGTATCTACAAACTTAGTCTAACTTTGTAAATGTTCTTTAAATTGCTTATACTTTCCCACACACCCACCAGGTACATAAATATACGTTGGTAGCAGTTGAAATCCTAACTAAGCCTATTTTTTTTTTGTAAGTAGCTATGTTATTTTTGAATTCTTAGAAAACGGTATCTTGGAAACAAGTCAATTGAAAGAGCAGTGCATAAAAAAATATTTTAAATGGCCTTTATAATTTTTTATTCAAAGGAAATCTAAAGCTCTAAAATATTATCAAACCCAAGAGGAAACAATACAATCTCATATAAAAAGAAACACAAATACGACAGATGTAATGTAAGACTGTGTTATCAAGTTCTTTTTTATTTTATTTTTGACCTACGTGGCCGCTTTTCTGGCATCCTTCCCTGCCATTCCTTTTCATCAGCACAATTGAATTTGATTTCCGTCGCTACTCCTACATTTTCCCGCGTTGTAAAATCTCAAACTTTACCATGAGCGCTATGAAATTTAAGTGTCGTTTATGAATAAATTATGTTAATACTGTAATTTTCTAATTTATGAATATACAACAGGATTCTTAAGAGGGTGTTTGGTAGACTTTTTTTGCTCGTAAGTGGTCTTTGTACTCGATAATGGAAAGCGACCGGGGATGATTATGAAGGGAAATGCGAGTGAGGGCAATTATAGGGATACTATTTGGCTTTTTTGTGTTTTTGTTTTTTTTTTGTTTTTGGTTTTTTTTTTTTTTGTGTAGGAATTAATTCTATACTTTTGTTCTTTATACTTCTGCTTCAACAGATTTTCAAATCACAGGATTTAATGCGAATCGAAAAGTGAAATTTCCACTTCATTGCGATGGCAACTTACGGACGTTTTCTAATGAGCGGAAGAAAGTGGTTATACGTTTTAGGAATTTGTGAATTTAAATATGTACGTTGTTTTGTTTTGAAGGAATAATATTATTAAATATTAAATCCCAAAGTTAAATATACGAATTACTTAATTTTTAATAACCAACTAGCCTATCCGGGTGGATAGCATTGACCATTGGCAAGACCTAAATGATATTTTTTTTTTCAATTTTGGATAAGTTTTGCAGATCCAAATTTTAAGTAAATCACTTACACAATGACAAAAATAAAATTTTTCGCTATCGTGTTCCATTGGCAACGAAAAAATTAATTCTTTTATAGAAATCCTTATTTACCAAGAAAACCACATGACTATTCATATTCATTTTTCAAATATTTGCTCTTTAAGTGATACCAAATAAGGAGAAACAGAATCTGATCTCAAACTGATCATCTTACACAGACGGAAAAGCCATAACTATCGATTCAATAGTAAGAAAAAATGACAGTCAACTATCACCTTACGCGATTCCACCCGTTAAACTGATAGCCCCAACAAAAGTAAAACTATTGAAAACAAACATTTCTCTGAATAGGAGTCTTACTCTATGGTCGTGACATCGCAGATTTAGTCCAAGTAAGCATAAGTTACTATAAACGAACGAGAACTTTCAACGCGTTTTTCTTGAATCGCGTTTTTCCCGCGCAGTAGAGCATAACTCAAAACTTGAAATTTTCCCCATATGTTTCATAATTTATTTATGCTTTTGCTTGCATGAACTTAAAATATGTTATTAGCTATTTGCTTTAGTTAGCATTGTTCTCAACAATATGTTCATACGAAAAAAGATTTTCTTTATTTTACACTTTTTTGCTAAAGTTATTTTCATGCAGACCACAATAGTATATTTTAGTGAAAGAAATTTTACCCATTGATCTCAGATCATTTTCTATACATGAGCCTTACATACAAACATACGGTGGTCTAACAGAGCTGGGAACCGCTTTTCTCACAACCATACCTCGTGAGGCAATGGAGGGGACCTATTTTTCTGGCGGTTCCGAACGTGAAAGACCTTTCATGGCGTGGTGATACCATACCCTTGGAAAAACGTTTTCCCCTCCCGCGTAACAGGTAGACATGCTAACACACTACTGTTGTCCATTTGCTGGTATAAGAATAAGCCATATTGTTTGTTTCAGACAATTCTTAGGTTATACCTCAGTGTGGTTTCTACATTTATGATTTTGATTGGTTTATTACGTCTTTAGAGTAAACAGCGGGCTATCCTCCAAATGGATGTCTATGAAATTAGCCGCGCTATTTTTGAATTTCAAATAAAGAAAAGTTGTGCTGAATTGTGCTCAATTTGTGTTGACTTTCTTTTGTTTGATGTCTTCAAAATAGGGATGTCAAAAATATATCGATATAAAAAAATATCGATATATTTCGTTCGATATATCGATATATATCGATGATATTTTTTTCACCGATATATCGATATATCGATATAAATATTCATGTATCGAAAAGGTATAAGAAACGATACTTTTTTCGGGTACTAGAAACTAACCTGCAAACATACAAAATTTATTGCAAAAAAAAACTTTCCTCTAATTCAAAAATTCGTTTCTATATCTGTCGCTGTTAGTTTTGTTTTACAGGAACAACCCATAAAATTCATGCAACGTTCATTGATCACTGGGCACTGGGGTTGAAAATCATTTTTGTTTGTTGTTCAACATTTTGGGTTTTTTACGACACATTGTTAAATATGCCAGAAGTTAAAAGTAAAAAGGATTTGCAAACCCCTGTGCCCAGTGGTCAATGAAACGTTGCATAAATTTTATGGGTTTTTCCTGACAAACAAAACTAACAGCGACAGATATAGAAACGAATTTTTGAATTAGAGGAAATCCATACAAAGTGCCCCTACTCCTTTACCACTGTAAGTAGGTAGATGTAGAAACATATAAACTCTGGAGTCTGGACCGCGACTGGCTTGTATATATAAACCGCAATTCGCAAATTCCATTTCCAACATCCCTACTTCAAAATCACGGTTCCGCCAGCCAACAAAAAAATTCAAAATTCGGAGTGAAGTTAGCCGATCTATTTTTGAATTCCAAAAAAAAATGTGATGGATTGTGCTCAGTTTGTGCTGACTTTCCTTTTTTCGATATCTTCAAAAGTACGGTTTTTACAGCCAAAAGAAACTTCAAAATAAAAGAAAAATTTTAATAAAAAAATTTCCGTTCACACCACACACACCCCTCCAATTCTTTTTCTTTGGCCGATATTCGATTCAATAGCGATCGTGTACAGGCTGTATAACATAAACACACACACACAAGTATCTTCGTGCTTCTTCAAGAGAAGTTGTGAACGAAGAAATAGCAACCGATGAAACTCTAATCGAGCTGCCCTTATCGCCTGCATACAACAAGAGCAACGACCAGAAGTTGCAACGCCATTCAAGCCAAAGAAAAGAGGTCCGTCGCCGTTACCCACCGAAAAAGCTTCAAGCTCTTCAATTATGCCATCAGTCGGTGGCTTCAATGGAGGTGGTTAGTATTTTTGAATAACATTATCTAACATAAACATTATAAAACAAATAACATTTCCTTGCTTCATAATATATCGTGTATTTCTATAGATTTAGTAAATATCAATAAGGATTCATCGGAGTTGAAAGACATTTTGTGGAGAAAAATGTCCATGCAGCTGCATGTGAATGAAGTAGCATTTAGGGGGAAAACTGATTTGCCACATGAGATAAAAAAACTTTAAACACCTTTCGAGTTTTTCTCATATTTCTTCTCCGACGATCTTATCGATATGATATTCTCGAAACAAATCGGGCTGCTGTCACAGAAAATGTCAACACCCAATTCAAGATTGACGAACATGGACTTCGAAGGTATCTGGGCGTTTTAATTCTTATGTCTATTTTTCGCTACCCGAATATTGAGGCTCACTGGGGCGAGTACGGGTTTCGACACATACCTGATTGTATGTCAAAAAATAAACTCGAGCAAATTAAAAAATAAGTGAAACCACAATAGAGCGTCGCGCCGCGTCGACCTCACGTAGGCTTCACGTTACATGAGAAATCCTCAAAGCGCCCATCTATCATTCATTCGTCTAAGCTTGTGCGAAATTAAGAAAATATATCGGATGAAAAATCGAACGACCATCGTCGTTATCAGTAACTATCGACAACAAAAATCGATTTTTCCTTTTGTATACATGGAAAACTAAATCGATTGCTAATTTGAGCTTAGTATAATGTGCGTAGTTGCATTTCCATAGTGTGTTATCGCATGCAATCTAGTTTGTGATAACATTTGCTGCTTAAAATCAAAACCTTGTCGATTTTTCAACATAATCGACTTTATATTCATATAAATATCAAAAATGTTATCGCAATATGCAGTATGAAATTATCGCTTAAGTTATTGGTAGCACCTTAACAATAATAAAATGATTTCAATGCTTCAATATCGCCCATATTGACTGACTTTATAATCACCCATGCGGGATGCGGCCATGCATCGAAAGTTAATCGAAATCTACGGCATGATAAATATAACATATGTATATATATCGAAATTTATGGAAATCTTTTCGGAATTATAGTAGTTTAAGTGATTAAACATCACCTGCGTTGAACAATCTGGCAAAAGTCAAGTTTAATACAGGTTAAACAACGAGAATTGAAATATCTATTTATTAGTTACATCGATATAAATCTGCTAAAACACACTAAATTTCAGCTTAAGCATACTTCATGCACTAATATGAAGTACAATTTGATTGATTTGCTAGCCACAAAAGTCTATGATCGACTTTATACTCACTTATATATCGAAAATTCATCGAAATCCACGATATGAAAAATATTATATGTATATAGTATAAGTCGATGTTTCAAAACATCATTGCAAATTCATAGTAGTTTGCTTCAACAGCACCTACATACATATAGAATAATCTAACAGAAGTCAAGCTTTAACAACGAGAATTTAAATATTTAGTTACTATTTACATCGATATAATTCAGCTAAGACACACTTCGACGTCGATACCGACGTATCGATAGTTTGTTTCAAAAATCGATGTTTTGCTTACATCGATTTTATTACTCTTCCCTATTGCAAAACTGAAAAGGAGGGATATACCAGTAAGCGAGCAAAAGTTCAACATAGCTGAACTTTTTTTGAAGGTTGGTCGCTTCGTTACGTTTGCTTACGTTTGTCAAACGACGCGTTTGAGGACAAAGCGTGATTGTGTGATACTCTACAGATTTCGTATGGTTGAACTTTTGATTGTTCTGTCAAATGAGGTCGACGCGAGGCAAACGCGCTATTGTGTCTTCACTTATTATCGTTCAACGACGAATCGAAACGAGTGAAGAAAGGTGATAAGCGGTACGATCCCATTTTTCGTTGAAGAAAAGTTGCGACATATTTGATTGCACGCTTTGATTCAATTCCAAAGACTGTTCGTTTGTGTGTTGACGAACAAATGTTCTCGATTAAAAAGGCTCATCATTTGAGGCAGTATTTGCCAGACAAGCCGCATCCAGGTGTAAAATTCTTTGTTTTGTGTGACAACAACGGCTATTCATACAGGTTTGAAATTGAGGCGCTCAGCGCCAAAACGGCCTAACTCTCATTTTCAAAAAAATCAAACTGAGTATGCAGATCGAACCGGAATCTTTTGAAATATATAAAAAAAAAAACTCCCTGTGATATCGTATAAAACTAGGTGAACTGTTTTTCGTCTCTATGAAATTCAAAAATTGTTAGATGCCAAAATGGCCTAAGCTGTTTAGGCCACATCGAATTCTAGAATTTAAACATTTGTGTGGGTTAGGCCAAAAACGCATTCTACATTTTAAGAGTACGTATTGAAAATAAATCTAGTTAGCCAGTAGGTATTTAAAAGTATGTAAATGGTGCATCACAAATCGAATCGAGTAGGCCATGAGATTCTTGTTTAATTGAAAACAATTTATTGGATAATTCTTTGCCTCTCCGCTTTTAAGTCATGCAATTCTTGTTTTGAAGTATAGTAGACACGCTTGATATTTTATTTTTTACTAGTTGTTCTCGTTAAAAAAAGTTGTTCATTTTTAAATATATCCTCTTGTTTGTCAAAGGTAAGTTCGTAAAATTTATTGAAGGATCTTTATTCAAATTGAAAATGTATTAGCTAGACAAAGAAATTGTACCTACGTGAATGAGCATGTCTGAGGCTGACTCCATAAGTTTACAAGACTGAAGATTCTGGATACCAGTATGCCCCTACACAAAGTGATTCATCAATTTCATCGCATTCTTTTGAATATACATTGCCTAGGCCATTGGGAATTGTGGTGACAGAGTCCCAGATAGAATTAACAGAAAATGAAAGGTCAACCGAAGCAGCAGTTGAAGCTGAAAGCAGAATTGAATTGAAAACACCTACGAGGAAAAGAATTGCCAACAAATCGAACTGGAAAAAACACGTAAGTAAAGATGAGCGAAATTCAGGAAAATGTTATAACTTATAAGACTGTAAAAGGAATTGTGAAGCCATATTGAACGCTAAATGCACTTGCGTGTCCATGTCCGTTAAAATGTCATCAGCATTTCAGTGAGAGTATTTTGCGAAGTATTTTTGAAATTTTTTATAAAATTGCTGATTATGATTTGCAAAATGCGTATTTATGTGGACAAAATGGGGTTATTGAAACAAAGAGATTTTATAAGAAGCCTTTGGGCGAAAGCCGCAGATTTAGTACAAGAATTTACAAACTTCCTGGAGTAAACAATGTCGGAATGAATGTCTGCAAAAGGTTTTTTAAACAGATTCTACAGGTAACTGATGGTCGTATTACTCGTGCACTTAAGCAAAGAACACCTAGAAGATCAACAACACCAATTTTGGACCAAAGAGGAAGGCATCCACCCCATAATAAAGACGACCGTTGAAACTACAGAACTCGTGAAAGACTTTATTAACAAATTTCCAAGGTATAGCTCTCATTATTCCAGGCAAAAGAATATCCAAAGAGAATTTCTTGCACCGACCTTAAACATTTTTTTAATGTACGAGCTGTATCGTGGATCTGCAGAAAGGGACAAGGCTGTTTCAAAATTCGTGTTTACGAAAATCTTTTCATAAAATTTTAATTTGCATTTTCGAGCTCCAGTTTCTGACAGTTGCAAGAAATGCGAATCTTTTAATGTAAAAATCGAGGCTGCAGGTGATCCTTCTGAAAAGCAGAGAATAACGAGCGAAAGAGATTTTCACCATCGAAAAGCTGAATCAGCTAGAAGTGGGATGCAGTTGGATTCGAAATTTAACAAGGACGAATATGCAGTTATAGCTTTAGATTTAATGAAAACCCTGCCGACGCCAGTTATTTCAACGGGGGTAGCTTACTACAAGAGGCAGCTATGGACCTATTGCCTTGGTATTCATGACCTTATTACAAACAAATCGTTTATGTACACCTGGAATGAGGAAATAGCTTCACGAAATAGGGTCTTGCATTATGCATTACGTGAAAGCGAATGTCAAGTGTAAACACTTTATTATGTATAGTAATCAATGTGGTGGTCAAAACCGGAACATAAGAATGAGCACTATTTGAACATACTTACATGGTTAACAACTCTGCCTTTGAAGTTGATCAAATAAACCATAAGTTCTTAGTATCTGGACACTCATTCGTACCATGTGACCAAGATTTCGGTCTCATTGAAAAGGAAAAGAGATATTATAAGGACATTTTTACACCTGATGATTGGGATCGTGTAATCATCACAGCAAAAAAAAAGCAGCCATTCCACTTAATGACAGCAGATGACTTTAAAAGCATTTCTTTGATCGATAAACTAGTGACAAACAGAAAAGTATCCACGGCCAAGAACTCGAAAGTTGAATGGCTTAAAATTCAATGGCTTCGATACCAAAATGAGAAGTCATTTATAATTCAATATAAATACTCAAATAATGAAGATATTTTATTTCAAGAAGTTGACATTTCAAAGCGGAACTCCGGTAAATTCGTAGATGTGGAATTGGAGCCACTATATCCTGGAGGAAGATTCATTAAAACTGCAAAAATTAAGGACCTTCAAGAACTCAAGGAATTCATACCTCCTATAATGCACTCTTTTTATAATAATTTAAAAACAAATACAAGAGCCGAAGATGAAGACATCCAGGAAGAAGAATGAAGATTTTCAATTAGTTTGTCTAATTTTTCAAAATGCTTATTATAATAATTGGTATTATATAAATGGCCTAACCTTTAGTTGGTATCAATAAAAAATTTTTAAATGAATTCCAAAATGGCCTAAGCCACTTTTTTTCTTATTTATTGTTTGAAACGCTCTTTCTGTTCTTAAATAAACCTCTTACTATTGACCACAAACAAAAAATATAAAAAAAATAATATTTATCAAAGATTAATAAAAAAAAACTAAAATATTTAAAAAACGTGTTTTTTTTTATTCCTGTTTTTTTCGGTACGATTTTTTTGGGCTTAGGCCGTTTTGGCGCTGAGCGCCTCAATTTATACCGGAGCAAAAATTGACGACATTATTTTGCCCGGCACTCCTAACATTGAGACAACAGGGAATGTTGTCATTGGACTTTCACAAACCATCCCAAATTTTGCTAATCACATAATTTATTTCGACAATTTGTATACGTCCTTGCCGCTTTTAGTGTATCTAAGAGCTCGTGGCATATATGTATAGCTTAGGTACAGTGCGAACAAATCGAGTACCGAAATGTAAGCTTCCCAATGATAAAGAGCTAAATAAAGCGGCAAGAGGATTTTCAACAGAATACGTCGAAGCCGCCTATGGTGTCGAAATTGCCACCGTTCTTTGGAAGGACATGAAAAATGTCAAACTCTGTTCAACGTATATTGGTATAAAGCCGTTTTTGAGAACTAGTTTGGCTAGCCAGTCGGCGAAAGCTGCTCGCTACAATAGAAAAGACAAGGTTAGGTTAGGTTGAATGTGGAGTGCAGAAACAAGCTGCAGCACCTCATTCGGATCTCAAGGATCCATTGTGCTCCCCGGGAAAACAGAGGATGAGGAGGTTGGAGGATTGGAGAGGTAGAGGGTTTTGCTGGTGATTGGTTTATTGGGGTATTCTCAAGAGGTGTTCTTCTACGTTGGCAAAACCACTGCGTAAACTTTTCCATCTTTCCTATTCTGCTGGGATTTTTCCAAGCAGATGGAAAACTGCATTTGTCCAGCCCGTCCCTAAAAAAGGCGAATCTTCCTCCCCTTCCAATTACCGTCCAATTGCACTAACGTCCCTTCTTTCCAAGGTCATGGAAACGTTGATAAACCGTCAACTTATGAAATATCTTGAAGAACGAAAGCTTCTTAATGACCGTCAGTACGGCTTTCGTAGCAAACGGTCCACTGGTGATTTGATGGCTTATCTCACCGAAAAGTGGAACCAATCCTTACATTGTTTTGGAGAAAGTAAGATTATTGCGCTTGATATTTCTAAAGCATTTGATAGAGTTTGGCATCAGGCTCTTTTATCGAAAATGCGTGCTTTTGGTATCGATGAGTCTCTTCTTCGTTGGATTAGAAATTACCTTTCCGACCGTTCAATACAAGTTGTGTTGGATGGCTTCAAGTCTGATACCCACTTAATAAATGCTGGTGTGCCCCAGGGCTCCGTTTTGTCTCCGACTCTCTTCCTCATTTTCATTAATGATCTCTTGTCTGAAACTTCTAATCCGCTTAACTGTTTTGCTGACGACTCGACCCTCAGCTTTTCATATTCGTTTCCAAATTCACGTCCCTGCTCTTCGAATGTGGAACTGGAACGGTTGCGTATGATAAGCTCATTGAATTCTGACCTTGACAGCATTGTTGCATGGGGTCTTATGAACCGAGTAGAATTCAATGCTTCGAAAACTCAATGCTGTCTCTTGTCGTTGAAGCTTAACATTCCCCCATTGCCATTATCCATGAATGGTACCTGCATCGAAGAAACCGAAAAGCTGTCAGTACTTGGTATGTGTGTAAACGATGATCTTCGTTGGAACGACCACATATTTGAAGTCGCCAAAAACGCTGCTAAATGCTTAGGTTTCTTGAGACGATGCAGGAAGTTCTTCACCCCTTCTGATCTGGCTACAATTTATAAGGCCTTCATCCGCCCAAAACTGGAATATAACTCTCATATCTGGTCAGGTGCTTCTCAAACATCTTTGCGCCTACTTGATAGGGTACAAAATAGAGCGTTAAGATTGATAGGTGATAGTTCAATCGTAGAATCGATTGATTCTCTTGGACATCGTCGAAACGTTACCTGTCTCTCTCTCTTTTATCGCTTTTTCCACAAACAGTGCTCTAGTGAAATAGCCAGCTGCATTCCTCCCTTGAAACAATTTAGCCGCAACACCCGCCTCGCTAGGAATGCTCATCAGTTCTGCCTTGAGCCCAACTTCGGGCGTACAGTCAAGTATAGAGATTCTTATTTTAGTCGCACCACCCGAATGTGGAATGCTTTACCTGGCTCTGTGTTTCCCCTGCATTACGATTTACAAAGATTCAAAAGCAACGTGCATCGATGTCTCCTTTCAAATCCTCTCCTACTTTCCTAAATGCTCGCACTGTGTATAACAACATTATAAGGGTAGGGTAGACTGGGTACGGTTGAAACAAAGGACGGTTGAAACAACACAAATATTCTACGAACAGTAGACGGTACGAGAATGTTTCCCGAAGGAAAACGAAGCGAAAACATATGCGAACAATCGTCAGTCTGGCTTAGCACGTGGCAAGTGGCAGTTGTTCAAAAATTGATTTTTTCTTAATCGATAACCAAAAGTAAAATATTTTGAGCGGTTTTTTTTAGCAACAACTGTGCTTCTATTCATGTTAGAGTTTTGGGTATGAGTTTGTGTTTGAAAGGAGGAGTGTTGAACGCATCGCAGTGACTTGCTTCAACGTGTTGCTAATATGGCCATAATTATATACATTTTTGTAGCTAAAGCGCGGTTGGGGACGGTTGAAACACTTTTTTTGGGTACGGTTGAAACAAAATGCTTACTTAGTTTCCTTGCTTTCCAGATGTCAAGAGTTCGTGTAAGAAAGACTTCAAGAGGACAGACTGACTTGACTACCTACAGCAACGGTCATAGGCCCGTTTAGGCGGGAGGGGCAATTTATTGGTTATTTTATAATTTTTTTTAAAAAACAACTAGGCCACTAACTACCACACACTAAAGTGTTTTTCAATTCAAAGCTTATACTTTGTTCTTCAATGACATTTTAATTCAAGTTAATTAAGTGAATGATTTTCAGTAGTCAGGTGTAAATGCCGAACTTTTGAAGAAAATCAAAAACTTTTTCTTTGAATAAAATTTTTAAAAAGTCTGATTTGTTAAGAGTCACTTTTTTTTAATAATCAATGCTCTTATAAGTTTTAAGTAAAACACAGAAACTCAAACGAAAAAATGTTCTTTGGTTTCTGAGATTTAAATAAAACAAAAGTAGGAACAATAGAATTACATAGGTATAAATTTAAATATATATATAGCATACAGCTATACTAACTATGGACTACAGTACGTAATAAGCATTGTCAAACAGTCTTATACTTATACTCAAAAATAAAAAATGCTAACTATTTCCATGTGTTTCAACTGACCCCTATTGCTGTTTCAACCGCCCCTGGTATGGGTTCGGTTGAAACAAAAAAGATGTTTTTTTAAAATTCCATGTTTTACAAAAAATAATGCACGTAGCGCTAAAAAGACACTCTTTATTTGTAGATGGAAATCCGCTTTTTCATTAGACATCACTTCTTCACAGCTCGGATTACAGAAATCAATGTTATAAACGATATAAGCGAAATTGTTTCAACCGTACCCAGTCTACCCTAGTCATAACCCCTTGATGTGCGCGTTAATTATAAAAAAAAAAGGGAACCCCCACTGAACCATTTGGATCCCTGAGTAAATTTCAGGACGTTGCTCAATTGGAGGTTAGAGATGTCACCCAGTTCGTCGAAGAAGTATACTCCGAAGGTTTTTTTCCTAGTGTGGGCCAAGCTAGGACACTCGCAGAGGAAGTGGAATGATCCCTCCTCTGTCTCCTCATCTTGGCATCCACTACATAAGTCGGATGTGCTAATGCCCATTCTCATCATGTGGGTACCCAACGAGTTGTGGCCTGTGAGAATGCTAAATCATCAGAGAGAGCCGAGGTCTACTAAGCTGGAGTAGAAATTCTTTTTTTTTCTTAGAACTATCTGGCCAAAGGTTTCTGGAGACTCGGCATGTAGAAAAGAGAAAATATATAACGAAATCGACTGTCCACAAATTATACGTGAGTATAACGCCCACATGGGTGGTGTCGATTTGACGGATGCCTACATGGGTCGAAATGGATTGAAAATTAAGACATGTGACATGGCCACAAGATTTTTTTGGATATGGCTACAACTAATGCATTTACATATATTGTATAGACGACAAAATGCCGAAAAAAATCGAAACGAAGACGAACAACCAAAAGACATAACGATGTGTGAGTTTCGTTTGAACATTGCCAAAGAACTCTGTGGTCTGCTAAAAAATGCGTTGGTCGTCCATCATCTGTTACACAGGCGACTTCCAGCAACAATGTTGAGAGAAAAGCTGTACATCCGGTGGCAAGTGTCAGGTTTGGTGGATCAACCACTTTCCAGAATGGGGAACGAAAAAGTCTTGTGAATTGTGTAAAAAGTCGGATACACACACACATTTTCTTCGAAATATAGTATTCATTTATGTTTTTCAAAAGTAAAAAACTGTTTTAAGATGTGATATATCTTAAAACAGCATAATTTGTTATTATTTGGTAATGAATAAAAAGCTTATTTCGAATTTGCATCAATTATTATTTATAATATTTTTTTTTGCAGCTAACCACTAAGACCGTCTACAGACGGTCTTCCGTTTTTTCACCTGGAGCTTCATGATGATTTCGTTTGGAAAAACAGACTTCATATTCGTATTTTTCAGCCTCAAATTGTATAATCATAATTCATATAACAAAATCCTAACTTAATATTATAAATGTGAAAGTCACTCTGTCTGTCCGACTTTCTATGTTACCGTCTCCCGCCCAAATTACTGAACTGATTGATATGAAATTTTGTACAGAGATAGTCTAGAACCTGAGGAAGGACATAGGCTATTTATTTTATCCCTATATTCCCACGGGAACGGGAACGTATACGGGAACTAAGAAGCTACATTACCGATTTCGAAAGTTCTTCCACCGTTAGAATGCTACACTATCCCCGAGTAAAATAAACTTTAATTCATCCCCATATTCCTACGGG
This sequence comes from Melanostoma scalare, assembly GCA_949752695.1. Lineage (NCBI taxonomy): Eukaryota > Metazoa > Arthropoda > Insecta > Diptera > Syrphidae > Melanostoma > Melanostoma scalare. The sequence goes on along the minus strand of OX456985.1, from coordinate 165,140,398 downwards.
AACGGGAGTCCTTACTAATATAAGAAGTGCGAAAGTAGCTCTGTCTGTTCGTCTTTCTATGTTACCATCTCTCGCCCAAGCTACAGAACCGATTTAAATGAAGTTTTATACAGAGATTATCTAGAACCTGAAGAAAGACATAGGATACATTTTGTTCGAATATTCCCGGTCCTCACTGATGTTATAAATGCAAAAGTAGCTCTGTCTGTTCGCCTTTCTATGTTACCATCTCCCGCCCAAACCAATGAACAGATTTAAACGAAATTTTGTACAGAGATAGTCTAAAATTTAAGAAAATAACATAGGGTATAAATTGTATCCCTATATTCCCACGGGAAAGAGAACGCATACGGGAACTTTGACATTATAGCACCGATTTCAAAAATTCTTCCACCGTTAGAATGCTAAACTCTCCCTGAGTAACATAAACTGTAAGTCATCCCCGTATTCCTACGGGAACGTTCACCATATTCCTACGGGAATTTTACTATCATCATAAGTCTGAAATGAAAGCTGTCTGTCTATTTTTATTTGTTATTAAAAACCACCCAAACTATTAAACCTATTTATATGAATTTTGGTAGGTGCAGAGATAGTCTTGTGCCTGAAGATGCTATCACTGTATTCCCACAAGAACGCAAACGTAAACTGGAACCTAGAAACTACTGAACTGATTTCAAGAATTATTTCCCCGTTAGAATGCTACACTATCTCCAAATATTAACTTTAACTTATCCTCATATTCCCATGGGAACGGAAGTACTTACTAACATTATAGATCCAAAATCAACTCCGTCTGTCTGTTTTTCTTTGTTACCATCTACCGCCCAAACTATTGAACCTATTTTTATGAATTTTGGTGCAGAGATAGTCTTAAGCGTGAAGAAGGATATGGGCTGTATTTGTTATCCCAATATTCCTGCGGGAACGGCAACGTAAACGGGAACCTTGAAGCTACTGGAGCGATTTCAAAAGTTCTTTCGCCGTGAGGTGATTTCTGTCAAATTGATTACACAGTTGCCCTGAGAAAAAATGTCTATCTTGATCTTCAAATAAATATTGGTAATAGGTAATGACTGTGTGAAAAGTCGATTTTGGCGCCGACTAATGAGATAGTTAACCATATCAACTAATAAATTATGTTAGACGTATTGGGGGATGTTGTCGAATATCTATCAGTAAACAATATTGAATATTGTAGACACTGAGCAAGTTACATCATACCCTATAGAGTTTCTCAACTTCTTAGAATTATCAGCAGTGGCTGCAAGTTGGTGTTCCAGTGCCAATAATGAGTAATTTAGAATTGTACACAGCCACAAATTACACATCTGGGATGCGGCATTATAAAAGTTTCAATAATGACTGGAACAGCGAAAGGAGAAAACTATTGCTTACCCGTATTTCCTTAATTCCCACTGATTTGTCATTTTAGTTTAAAAGAGTGTATCAAACTCGCAAAACCTTTTTATTTGAAAAAAGATGGAAAAAGTAAGAACGTCGTGTGCAAAAATGTACTTAAATAAAATATAACTTTACTAAAACGCATGAATGTGTCTTATTTGCAGCCTAAAAAATTAAAAATGCTGCCGAAAGTCACTATTCCGGACGAAGTCGCGGGCACAGCTAGAATCTTATATTTTGAAGTTAGTGGTTAAAGAGATAAGTATAAATGTTCAATAAACGGGCTTAGTTCTCAAAATACACAGCTAACTTTAAGTCGAAACGAAACTCACACACTATCGAGAAAACCATTGAACACAATTCATAACAAGCAATTGAACTTCACAATTTCACGATTTGTTGGACGGAAATATTTTAATTACCTCTAAAGTATTTTTAAAAACTAAAACCATTCAACTATGATGAATGTTCTTAGTCTTGTTCTTTTCCCTTAGATTTATTCCATTCATACATTTCCTAATGTTTTCGCACGTAATTTGCATATTTGTCGCAAAATTCACTAAATCCAAGGTCCCTGCTAACACTGCAATAAAAAAGGGAGAGAGAAAAAGAATACCATCACCATTGACATCAAGTCCTTCACAAGTTGATTGCTCTAATCCACTATGTGCCAAATATGTATAAAGATGTTCTTTTAAGCAGCCTCTCAGCCCGAGATAAGAATAAATATCAATTTATATGTAGATTTTTGATACTTATTTGCGCCTATTAAATGTCATTGAATTGGATAAGTTTCAGGGGTTAGTCACCACTAGTTTCTTCGGCTTATTCTTTATTTGCGAGTCTCAGTGCTCCATACTTTATGTATGATATGAGGACAATGGCAGTGTGAGTGTTGCAAAATGTGTGATCACAGTTACGCGATAAGTTTTCATTTTATTGGTCGTAAGCTAACTTCACAGCTCGAGGGTAATTGAATTTTATGATAAGATTTAAATGGCACATTCGTCTAGAAATCATGCTACAGAAATGTTGACATAATTTTTTAAACAAATTTTCAGAGATCATTACTGTTGCCAATAGGATTTTTTTTTTCCTTAAGTCCAAAAATATTCTGATGTGTAACTATAGGTGTAAGGTACCTTCCTTATTCCTTCTGCGTCAATTTGTATGAAAAGTACCTTCTTTGACACAGCATTTAACGTTGGTTGATGACCGCTTGTCACTCATTTATAACATCAAAAGAAATTTTGTTCTTGTAAAAAAAAAGCTGCGGAAAGTCGATGATTTTTAATGTTGTTGGTTGAGTACGTTTTCCCTTGTAGAGTTACAAAGGTGAGTCTTCACTAAATTAGCTTAAGGACAAATAAAAACAAACCTTTTTCACAACTAATTAGAAAAATAAAGAAATTATTTTGATTTTTCATTAGAACTCAAAAGCCCTTTCTCTGCTGAACATGGAAATTGAATGAAGAACATTGTTTTCGCATTTGATTGCAACAAAAATAAAATATGAAACTGTCTTTGAAATATTTTTACATATTTAAATAATTATTCTGCACAAATGATGATGACACAACAGTTTTAAGACTGACAGAAAAGATTTTTTCTTCAAAAGGTGGCGGATCCTTTTTTGCAAAGCAGGCAATGCAGAATAAAAAATCAATTTTAAATCAATTAATGTTCACAAAAGAAAAGGAAATGATAGTCCAGTCAATGAAGCCGTAAAACAGGCAATCTCCGAAAGTCCTCAAGGCAACGGCCCATAGAACGCATTGCATGCGGTGGATTTTGGGTTTTGCCGCTCGCAACTGATAGGGGTGACCCAATGAATGCGGCGCGGTGTTTTGACGGTTGTTTATTTGCTAAAATTATTTTGAAATAGGCAACACAAACGTCAAACGAACTAGGGATGAGTCGATGAGTCACCATAACTAGAGGTGACTGAGGTTTTCACTGGTACATGGATTATATTTTCTTGAATGCTTCAGACACCTCATTTCCACTTAGGATTGAATTTCGTTTCAGATCGAATAAGTGTCAGGTTATGCCTTTCTATGATACGTTAAAAACTAAACAGCAAAGTTTTCGACTTTATTAATAACCAAAATATGTTTTAAACTTGATTACGAAACAACGTTGCATTTGCAAAAAATTATAAAGTTATGCGTTCCACTGGTTTTACGATTCGCTTTCTCCGATTTGAAAAACTTGTTCGTGAAACTGTGAATATAGGTGGCGATACCAGCGTTTTCCCTACTTTTTTTTTTAATTCGAATACTTTGCTGGAATGAAAAAAAAAAACACAACTTAAGTAATTAACTGTCTCTATTTATCACAGGAAAAACAAGGGTGTATTTACTTCGGATAAATAATTTATAGTGTTGAAAACAGTATAGTTTCGCTGTTCACAAAAAGTTTGTATTGTTGCAATGAAGATGGCGCCACCATAGGTTTTAAAATTTTGTATGTGAAACTGTTGTCATCACAACAACAAAATCGCTTCGGTATTTTTTGTTTGGGAAATCTCTAAATAGCCTACTCTCACAGGGACAAAACACAATTTTTAACGAAAACAAGTAAACCGTTCCTATAACAGTTTTTGTTTGACGCCTCTCTATTTTTTGCACTTTTTCTTTTTAGAAAAATCCCTTTTATTAAGGTTATTGAGCCAAACACAAATGAATTTATATCATAAAACACTTAAAATATTATGTGTTCGAAGTGAAGGGAAAGATTTGTTATATCATTTGCTTATGGTGAAGAAATTTAGAACATAAAATAGCTTCTATTCCATCAGTGATTTGCTATAGGTTTTATCATAAACGACTTGAAAACATCTCGCTTATGAAAATATGTGGGTTTAGAAAAATTAATGTGAAAGTTTGTTAGTATCTGGGCGAAAATCACGTGTTTATCCCACTGGGAATATACATACTATAAGCCTAAAAAGTGCGTGTCAGAGTTCTTGAACATATCATATACATATAAAGAAACATTTGCGTTAATGTTGGCACTTGACTTCAAAGAATTAAATCTTTTACATTAAATGAAGAATAAGCTTTTTAAATTGTGACTACAGTAAAATATAACAAAAAATTTTTTTTTGCTGTTGTCAAACTTTAAAATGCTTTTGTTAAATTATTTTCAAAACGACAATTGATTTTTATGGCTTAGCTAAAAAATTTCAAGAAATAATTTGTACTTTTTTTGTAAAATAGTTTGATAGTAAAATCTGATTGAAAATGCTACTTAAACTGTTATTTTAGCAGCAATAGCAACCACAATTGAGTCACATCTCTGAGGTATCAGTTTGTCCTGTCTCATCACCAGCAACAAGAGAGAACTTCAAATTTGTTTGACAGCAAATGTCACCGCGTGAGAGCCGCGGCAAAGTAGAAAGTTGGGCTACTCGGCGCGTTCGGCGCGTTGCTCGCGGTGCTTATGGGTCACCTCTCACCTCTCATAAGAACGTGTGTATTTAATCGAGCTGTCAGTTAGAAGCGGTGCCGCACGCACGCAACGCGTTCTATGGGCCGGGGCCAAAAAATAAATATAAAATAAACATTCCCATCAGCTGATTCTTTATATGTAACATGTGCTTCCCCAAGCGATGCTTACGCATCCAATGAACGCGTTCAATGTGATCAAATGAAATGTGGGCAAGAGAAATAGAAGTTTGACAACAGTGAAAGAAATATACAAAAAAGTATTCAGTCAGAGAATCTGAATGAATTAATTCCTTTAGAGATTTGATGTTGTTTTTCATCAGCGATGTATAATTTAATTATTATCAAATAGTTTGTAGAATCAAAGTATCCCTTTTTTGTTCAAGAAGGTAAGAAAAAGCTCTTTTGCCCTTTTAGCTATTTTTGAGACATAAAATACCCACGAAATGGGTAACTACCCACGATGCACGATCCACGATCTGACATCACTCTCCCGTATTTGTAAAAAGAGTCGTGGAAAAGTAGAAATCATCACTCTTGTCTTGATTCCTCGTTTTTCCCCAGGAATGTTTGAATGTGACGTTTTCTTTCGTTAAAAATTGTTTTATTTCAGAACCTTGCAGCACTCGCCATGATTTGAAAGGCAGTCTATAAGAAATATGTAATTAGACATTCAAAACTTCTTATCCATGAGTGCAGGGTAGAGAGTTCGAATCGAAAGTTTTCTTCTTTTGCTGGTTTTTCTTGAACTTGAAACAAGTTCATTTCTTTCGGCGTTGCACCACAGATGAAGCATGCTGATGATGAATTTGTGTTTAACAAAATATTACATCTACTGCCATGAGCCATAGTAAACATCAACTTGAACGAAATTTTGAAATTAAAACCTCTTTTGGTGAAAGACGTCGAACTGAGCTGATCTATAACAAAAAATGCGTTTTCTTACAAAAAAATCGACATTTAAAATAAGTTCTCATTAAATGGCAAGATATGTTTCTAACTCAAAAATACAGATTTACACAATTCGACACACAATTCTAAATTTCAAACCAATGATTAATCACATTTATCTAATTGCAACACAAAAATAAGAGTTTAGTAGACCTACCTATGAGAGATTACATTTTAGCCTCCTCATTTCTCACAAGCTCTGGACATTCTTTAATAAACATAAATTTGATTGGCCGACAAAACATGGTTGAAGAAGATCGTGGGCTTTTCCAAAACTCCATGCCAGTATTATCATCGACTAGTTTCAAAGGCGACAATGCTACTAAAACGAGAAATTCATGTGTGCTCTTTGAATCTCTAGAAATTTGCTTATATTGACTTTGACCAGAACTCCCATCAAAGCCTCATTTGCAAATAAGCGTTGCAGTTGTGTCGTTATGTATTCCTGAAATTTCAGAATAAAGTCATGTTTAGTTCGCCAGTTTTGTTAAGAAGTTCCTGAAGGTCAACTACGGCCGAATTTTCGGTAACATCTTTTTTAATTGGGAGTATCAACTTTTTAACGTCAAATGTGTTCATCTAGGCAATGGTCAACGAAAACCGGTGGCAGGATAAATGTCAAATGCTAACTTTACTCAAGCGGAATAAAGTCATGTTTAGTCGCAATATTTCTTAAATTTTCATTATTTCTTTATATAGCCCAAGCTACGCACAAGCTCTTTAAACGTTATTCAAAAAATTGCTCAGCAATTAACAAGAACTTAATTTGATCTTGAGAATACTATTCCACTAAAAAACTTATAGTTTAGCTCTTTGTAAGTGGTTTTTGCTTTAGGTGTAGCCCAAAACTATTTTGGATATCTTAAATAATTCTTTAATAGGCGTTTTTCGTAGAAACGCTTTGCAGGACTTATTTAAAACTTAATTGAATAGCTTTTGCTCAGATATTGTTGAAATTTTTTCTACTCACACTTTAAAAAAAATTTTTAAAGTGATTTTGCAGATAATTTTTGAGTTGTGTGTTGCAAGATAATTATGGGCACATGCATTCTGTGCTTCTTTATAAAAGATGCAGTTTTGAAAAACAAGTTGGATTCGAACGCTATATATTTTTAATTTAGTCTTAGAGTACTTATAATATTAATTTCGAAAGATAAATAAACTTTTTTTTTATAAAGATCCAAATATGTATTTTTATATTTGGAGGCAAAGCATGAAAATGCATTTGGTCTCATTTAAACTCACAATAGCGCGAATTTAAAGTTACCGAGTCAGCCTTATAATGAGTTTTACGTGAAATCATTCCATTCGAAAAAGATCCCATTTAACTTTTCCCTTATTATGAGTTTGGGGGGAAAAATTTTCCATGTTCGAAAAATTTGCCTTATTATGGGCTTTTTTTCCCCCGTGAAATGTGAAAACGTTAAGAGCAATTTATTTCGCTTATTTTTGTGAGGCGAACAAGTGAACAACAAAAGCGGAAAAATTGTAAGTCTGGAATTTTGTTCAGGTGAAACTCATAATAGCTTTTAAAATTTCGGGCGAACAAAAATGTTCCGGGCGAAAAGCTGTTCACGTGAAACTCATAATAAGGCTGAGTGAGTTTTTCAAAGACAGTGCCAGTTCTAGGTAAACGGTGATGACAATTTTAAAAACAATTTGGTTGGATATTCGACAGTTCAGACAAATTAAAATTTGGAATGAAAGTTTAGTTTTTGTCTATAGAAGTACTTGATTCAGAACTAAGATTAGCAAGGTTTTAAATATTTAAAAAGGGGCATGTCTGAATTTAAAAATTACTCTAAGGAAAGTGTGAAGTTAATAATACTGATTCGTATGTTATATTTGCGATAGTGACTATATACTTAAGCTAAATCCTTTAAAAATGAGAATTTAATAAGTATATATTATAACAACAACTTTGTGCTTTTTAGTTTTGCGAGTAGTTTGTTTCCCAACAATGATAGGAAATAAAACCAAACATTTTTCTAGAATATGCAATTCTGATACTTTCGTTTTATTAAATAAACTAATTTTTTTTATTAGCTTACAACAGCTGGACTTATTATTTATATGTTAAAGTTGTTGTGACATATTGCCTGGTAAATCGCATTAAGCAGAGCTATTTCAGGACTATTTTTGTTTTAAAAACATGAGAAAAAAAGAAAATGTTGACCATGTTTATTTTTGCTCAATTTAAAAAATATATCCCTAAAATGCATTAAATTGTTAAGTTTCAGAAAAAAACAGTTGTGTTATGCATATACCTGAGCTTTTATTTTTTAAAGCAACAATTTTAGACACAATTCACAGTTCAAGTTTTTTCGCATTATTATCACTCGATTTCGATTTTTTTTTTAAATTGAATCTTAGAAACTTATTTTTTTGAAGGCGAGTCAATTTTAAGGGGGCTAGAATATGTGATTTCAAAAAAAATCTTTTATGGCACATCAAACACGGGTGGATGAAAATGAAAAAAGTGAATATGAAATTTAAAGCCACAATGCTTTGGAGTTTAACAAGAACATGTTAAATAACTGTTATTTTTAATCGTTTTCTCTTGTTTGTTTGGTGGACTAGCGAGTTCAATATCAGCAGTCAAGGTAATTTTAGTTTGAGTTGGAGTTTTTAATACGATTTTGTTGTGTCATAATCGATCTCGTGTAAAAAAAAACTACTGCTCTTATCAGTTTTTTTTTCTGGATAATAATTATGGATACTTTTAGAGCTGGTATGTGTATTTTATATTTCATTTTTAATTAAAATTAGCATTAAATCTGATTTATCTTGAAAAGCCCTGTTTTGAGGCATGAAAAATTCATTAGAGTTGAGTTTTAAAAAAAAGTTTATCAAAACATATCGAAATATTTGATATCACTGTATTGCTCTACGATTGTAAAATTGGAAACTTCCATTGCTAATTTTTGCTAACCTTAAAAATATTTAGCTTTTGATAGGACATAGTCAGACCTTAAAAAAATGAAAATTTTGAAATGGATTTTTCTTCCAACTAACCAACCAACTGTTCCAATTCAAATAAAAGTGATTTGACCCAAAAAGTCAAATACTCTGGCGTTAATTATGGAAAGGTATTGGAAACAAGGCTCACGAGATCGTGCTTTACTTTTTAATCGACGTAAAGTGGGGCTAAAAACTGAATTTACTCTTTCTTCGGGTATTTCAAATACTGTCGCCAATAGTGTTTCTAACGATCTTCCTGGAGGTAGTCGCAGAAGACCAAAGTCCTATTAGCAAGTCATAAAGAATTCCGAAAGCATCGCCTAGCTCACACTAGAAAATCATCCCGAAAGTTCACAAACGAAGACTTAATGACTGTATTGCTGCTTAGATCTGATCCTATTACAACACAATATAGGAACATAAATTCAAAATTTTCGATACAAGATGACAAAAAGATCCAAGAATACACACTGATTCCTGAAAATTTGAATTCACACTTGCAATTTCAAAATAACACAGATAGTGAAGACTGGGATGGTTTTTCCGTCTAAAAAATGTTTAGTTTAAAATGTTTAATAATTTGTTATATGTAGTTATTTGAACTTCAAACAAAACAAAAGTTTTCATTTTGTTATCTTTAAATAAATTAAATAAATTATATAATCCTAAATAGCAAAATAATTTTTACGGGCAACTTGTAAGTCTTACATTACCTTTAAATTGTCTGTATTGATTAAATTAGTCTTTCTTTGAATTTTGAAGACTTATTTTACACTCAAAAGATAAATTTTTTGGAAAACAGATTTTGTTCCACCATCTCCATACATTCGACGTACTGTACAACGCATAGTGGTCGGATTCGACAATCTGAACAAAGCTATTTTGGAAAGGAAAAATATGTTTCTACTTACTTATATATTCTACTTTGTGAGTTCAAATGTCTAAATTGTACAGTTTTTTACAAAAATAATTATAGTTTTTTAATTATTAATATATAATTAATTAATAATTTAATAAAATCAATTTTTAGGTCTTAAAACTCTTTTTTTCTGAAGTAAATAAGAATATGTCTTCATTAAAAACTACTATCGTCTTTACTTGCTGGAACTTCTTCATCGAGAAAAAAATTCTTTTGGTATCGTTCCACTTGTACGTATTCGTTTTGGTACGTGTCGTAAGCTATCAATACATGGATTATGGATCTGATGATACCAACAACCGATTCAACAAATCTGTGTTTGTGTTAATTCTTGAATTTTCCCTTGTGAACATCTCTCTAAACTTCCTCGTATACTTATTCCTACACGGTTAAAAATTTTGGTGTTGATTTTAATTTTTTTTTGGGTTGCATATATGACAAAACCAAAAATTTATTAGAATGTAATAAACTGCAAATATTAAAAGAGAGCAGTTAATAAAACAAATATTAAAATGTAATAATAAAGATATTCAAAAGTATGGGTGAATGGCAATGAAAAAATACGCGTTACTTTTTAATATCTTAACATTATTACATTTTAATATTTGTTATACTAACTGCTCTCTTTTAATATTTGCTCTCTCTTTTGATATTATGCTTTCTCTTTTAATAACTGCACTCTCCAATTGCCATGGCAATGAATTTACTAACCAACTGCCTATTGCGCACCGAAGGCGATACTCGTTGAAAAACATTTTTGCCTCTGCTGGGATTCGAACCGCGAACCTCTGGATTGACAAGCGGACATGCTAACCATCACACCACGCGGGTACCACCAAACTTTTGAATCCAATGTAATACTGGCTATCAGTACATTCACATAGCAAATGGAATAAAATAACCTCTGATTATTGAATTGTAATAAAAAAGAAGTTGAAAGCTAAGAATTATGGTATTAAATTTAAATTGCAAATTGGCCTACAATCTTAAAAAAGGTCTGAATAATTAGATTTGAATACTAAAATATTGTTTTTTAATCCTGTTGATTACATTTTAAACGGTTTTGTATTATAAATTGTAAGCCTAATAAAGAGATATTAAAATGTAATTCAAAATAATTAAAAAATAGAGTTAATATTTGCGAAATATTAAAAACTAATTTTGACTGTATTGCATACAGCTGTAATACAAGGGCTGTATTAAAAAGTATATCAAAATTTTTAACCGTGTAGCCTCTTGCGCTTCTTCCGAGAGTTGCCCTATAGGAAGAATACAAGAATGAAAGAGCACTTAATAAACACTCACTGGGGTAGTGTACCAAGAATATTCCCTTTAATATAGATCTATTGTTGCTTTTGTATAGTTTTAAAAAGCACTTTCACTTATACCATATCCACTTCCCAAAGTCTCCAAATTTATATGGAACCGTTCTATGGGTTCTTGATTTACACCGGTTATTTCTGAACTCCTTTCAGCAGCTCGAAAAAAACTTCTGGCAGTATTGCCTATAATATCTAAAATAATTGATCTAACCACATCAAGCTTATTTGTTTTATTCATTTGCCGCCAAATTTCAAAAATTTGGTTTCGCGATATTATGGAGGTAATTCTAAAAATTGAAAAAAAGTTTTATGGGCATCGCAAAAACGCGCAATGTATTTTTTTTTTACCTAATAGCCAACACTCCACACAATTATTTTTTATAAAGTTCGAGGTGGAACTCGGCGGAACTCTATACTTTTGCTCCAATTGAAAATTCAATAAAAAAAAATCCAGTTAAGTTTTTCACGATGAACCTTAAGTTCAACTTATTTTTTTAAAATGAAAATTTTATTTAAAGAATTCGGCAAAAATAATATTCGCCTGTTTAACAAAAACATGTCTTTTAGAATTTAATTTAATAGTAATTAATTAATTTTTTATAGCAAAATTATTTAATGAACCAATTAACTTTGCGAATCGTTTTTTTTTTAATACTCATAATCTATTCTATACAAGAAAAAAAAATTATTCCGAAAGACGCATCGTAGCACTTTCATAGCTGAACCAAACTGTCCAATAAAACCTTTTATTTTCTGTCATTATAGGTTTCATAAAATACTTACTTCAAAGCTTAACATTTTCTTAACAGTGCAAAAGATCGAGAAACAAAGTATAAACTATAGTTACCTAGTGTATTGACAAGTTAGCTACATCATTTTGAAACGGTTCGCTTGATTTTGATTTTGACTTTTGTCCCGCTAGATTGTTGAATTCGACTACTGTGCAACGTTCTAAAAGCTATATTATGAACAAAAATATCTACTTAGTCGTTGACGAAAATAAGCAACACATAATGTTTTCTTCTATCATTTTAAGTTTATTCCATTTCACAAACACTGGATTCAATTAGTATTTGTGAAAAAGAGAAAGAAATTCTTACATTGTACTGAAATAATTGGAACAATTGGAAACCAGTGCTCTTAAATTGCTCTTAATAAGAGTATATTAAGATTCTTTCATTTCATGCAGTTGGCTCCTCCCCTTCTTATCGACTACTCTACAAAGAATTAAAGAGTAAAAACTCTTATGAAATTGATTCTTTAAGTATTCTATAATAGGCAGTGAAATGAAGCCAATGTTTAAATATGGTCTAGTTTTGTTTTACTTTAACAAAGGAAAAGAGCCCAACATAAAATAGTCTAGTGTCGTTAGATCTCACGTTCTTGGCGACAAATTAACCGGCCCCAAACGTGAAATAAGCTCTTTATCAAAATCGCCTCTCAGTCGGTCCATTGTTAAGCGTGTAGTGTGCCATGTGGGATGTGGTGAGTGGCACCTTATTGTAGAAAGTCAAACTCTTCCTTATTGTGAAAAAATATATAATATAAAATAAAAATATACGAAATTCGTTGAGTTTTTAAAGATCTAAGCGAACAGGCCCGTAGTACCCTTGGCGTGATGGTTAGCATGTCTGCTGTTAACCCAGAAGTTTGTGTTTCGAATCTCAGCAGGTATCTATCACCTTTCTCGAGGATTTGTCAAGTCCTCCAGAAAATTGTAGGTTCCCTCCACTCCCTCACAAGGCATGGTTGTGAGAAACGAGCCAGGCCCTGGGGCTCCTCGCTCTGTTGCGCCACGATATTTATTTATTTACTTTTAAGCACACAGACAGCGAAAGCGACTTTGTTTTGTACTATGTAATGATGATAATCTTTATATGAGTGGGTAGTTGTTTCGCAAATTATTATCATCGATATTATTCAAACCAAATTTTTGGAAATATTTCTCAAATTTCCACTTCGGTTTTTATGTAGATAAAGTAAATGAACAGGGTGGAGCAGCAAAGCAATTGAAACCTCGGGGCATATTCCAGGGCCTGCAATGTTTTGCATATTCTGAAAGCTAAGTTAGAAAGCGCTTTTCATGGCAGTGTGTAATTCTAACTCTCTCGCGAAGGGCGATGCTCTGGAAAAGCATTGTTTGTGTAACAGGCAGACATACTAAAACAAACTCCAATTTGTTATCCTATTCCGTTATACCAGATTTTTTTTTTCATTAATCTTTTCGTTATACTGACACCAATTTTCACCCACACATAGTTTCGTAGGAGTAAAGTTAAGTTGCTTATGAGGATTTCTCTGAAACTATTCTCTGCATCGATTGGAATTGGAATATTTGAATATGGAGCAATAATTTTAACAAGATTTGAATAAGCAAACAAAAGTTGCTAGCTATTTAAAGTTCCTTAACTTAAATTCAAAGTTCTCTAAGTTCGATTTCTGATTGGCATAAAAGTTTTAGGGAAAGGTAACCAGCTTTTGATATAATTTGTCTTATTTCCTTATGCAACTTCAATTAAGATTGGAGAGGTGGTTGCATTTGACTTTAAATATCTAGTTTTCTTGGTTCTATGGTTATTTTTTATACTTTCTAGTAGAAGATTAGACATCACTTGCCTCATATGTACCAATGCTTACAAACTGCAATCAACATTACTTCACCACTCGTATATATTCACATTAATCAAATTTTATTCTTTCGATCCAATATTAGTACAAAAAGAAACTGTTTAAAGTTGGTTGGTATGATTTCTATATAACCCAAATCTAAACCATATTAAAACGATTTTATTACAATAATTAGTGCATCGTAAATAAACTCTCAGCGGAGCACCACTTACACACTACCCATTTCGTGTCCTTGATAAAATGATCCTCCTAACAGGTCTAATTTAATTTAACTAAAAAAACCCCCAGCGTTTTCAAAATCAACTTATCAATGTAAGCTTGTCAGTATTACAAAGTGCCAACGGTTACAGCACCCACCCGCCGTAAAAGAAATCCTGAGAATTATTGATGCCAAACGATGCCAGAGACTAGCCAAGTAATGAACTCCTTTAATAAATTCACTTTTGTCAGGGGAAGTTTAGCGGAATTAAGTGTCTGTCCATCCAAAACAAAGTGACAGTGGGCTGTACACCTGTTCGAAGGACAGTGTATCCTCTCGCACTGCTTCCGATCCCTGATCACAAATTATTCATGCAGAATTTATTAATGACGCCAAATTTGGCATTAAAATTTAATCAGAACAAAAGTTGTCAACTCTAATCTTGCCGCATACCCGTGTGCTATTTTTTTTCCATTTTTTTTCTTTTTCTTTCAACAAAAAGTAAAACTCGGGGAAGGTTGGTGTGAGAAGAAAAGTTTAACTCATGCCAACAATGTAAGCTCTTTGATTGAATTATTAAAAAAAAAGTCCACAAGGACAAGAAATCGTGGAGAAAAGCCAATAGAATGAAAAAGTTTTCGTCTTCACATCCCGCAAGTGTCACAGTTTGGCACTTTTCAACACCGCCACCCATCAACAGGAGAATTTTACCATGACTGAAATTTACGTACACTATGCGGGAAGGCATGATTGATGCCAACTGGTCGGGCACAAATGTTTCAAGTTTCAACCTTTCAACTTATTGCACTCATAAATTGTGCCTCATTGTGCCTATAACCACTCTGGCTACTGGTGTCCTCCAATTTAGAGACACCTGTGAAATTTGTAAGTGAGTATGTTGATAGAGTATAGCCAAGAAAAATAGAACAACACTGCGTGCGAGTTATGTCTTACTGGCCGAATCTCACAGTTCTGTCAGAGCTTGTAGGGAATGTCAAAGCGGAAGAATTCGACTACAGAACCAAAGGTTAAGTAAGTAATATAGACTTTATTTCATCCCGATATTGCCACGGCAACCGGAGCGTAAAGGAGAATTTGAACAGATTTACAAAATTCGTTCAACATTAGGATGCTTCATTATCCCTCAGTGAAGGGCCAGTTATAGCGATCAGGAAAACGAATCCGGAAAAATGTTTAAATGGAATAATAACTATTTTTTCGGTTTTTCTTGGCAAAAAATTCTGTGTGTTATTTATAACAATTGTTTTTGAATTCTAACGAAAACGTAGTTAGTATTCGATTTGAAAATTTTTCATGATTCGTCTTTTTGATCGCTATAACTGGCTCCTAACAGATTATATTTCATCCCCATTTCGCGAGCAGTAAAGCATGATAACGGACAAAAAGTTCCCTCTTATTGCATTTACATTTTACCTTAAATCACATACGTGCATCTAATAATAGCAATGTTAGTTGATGCTAGATAACCGTAAGACCTGAGCTACGATCCCAGCGTGGATTAGCTAGTTTGTATACAGGTACAGGGTAGTAGTAGTAAGTAGTAGTAATAGTGACATTATTTAGCAATATTTATAAAATTGATGAGCATAATTATAATTATAATTATTTTGGGATATTAGTGATATTACTAATTATAGCATTGGCTTTTATAAATTCAAAAAAGAAAATTCATTCAGATTGTTTAAATTGTGTATTTTATATGTAATTTTGTTGCTGATTAGAATGCTTCCTCCGCTATTTGGCTTCAGTAGCTCAAAGCTGAAGTGACGAATTTGGCTAGTGCTGTCCAGTTCAGTCCATTTAGGACTTCTTTGACTTCCTCTACGTTCAAAATACTTTTGCCTAAATAAAAGCGGCGGATCGATTTTAAAATGGGGCAAATTCCTAGAAAATGGAAAACGTCTTCGGTTGTCTGGAGGTTACATAAGTTGCATTATGTTTGTTCGTTTGCGCCAAGTGGTTGGTTATTTAAACGAAGCAGTTCTCCTTAAAGCAGTTCTCGTCTTAAAGATAAGAGATATAAACTTAATCGGGATTTGGTCGTTGAAATAATTGTTGGAACCCATATCTAATTGCAGTTCTTTGTAGAGAACTCGGGTTTCACTTATACGTGCTGTCTCCGCGAATTTAACAAACATTTGCTCTTCTATTTTCTCCAATAACGGTGGGAAAACATTTTCCCAGGTTTCTGAATCCATCTCTAGTAATCGAATGCCATGTTCCAGACCAAAGAGGGTCCATTCTTCGAAAAATTGAGTTCTTTCCGCAAGTAAAGATCTTGCGATAACATTTGGGAGCCGATTATTTGGGAGTGCCATTACCGTTGCAATGTACTGGAAGTGCATTTTAAGCGTCAAAATTAATATCGGTGCAACTCCCGTTTCAAAATGAAGCATATAATTTGGCGTGTTCAAAGGAAGCCAAAACAACTTTTTGATAAAGTACCTTAGTAGTTTTTCGACTTCATCGTACTGCAAGAATCCCCATACTTGCAGAATAGCAGAGGATCGATCTCATAACTGATTCAAAAAGCTTGAATTTGACGAATTTTTCCTTTCCAATTGCATTGCAGTTGATAACCTTTTTTGATTCTGGCAGCTTCTCTTGCAAATGCTTTTTGAACGATAGCGATGACGTAATGATAACACCCAAGTACAATGTACTTCGTACATATTTATATTCTTTTACCACCTTGATGTTCGTATTCATGAATTTCCATCTCTCTTCTCTTGTGTATCGTCCAGTGCCGTTTTGGGAAAATCATTATATTTGATTTACTATAGTGTTAACAGTAAGGTTCCATAGCTGGCAGTACAATTGCAATTTGTTAATCAGGATTTGCATCATATTTGGAGTCTTTGCGAACATGACAATATCGTCAGCGTATAAAAGTGCTTTTATTTTAGTGACAGCAAAACAAATACCACCGGGAAGGTAGCTTGTGAGGTCATCCAGAAAGAGTGAGAAGAGAAGCGGACTCAAGAGGCAACCCTGTTTAGCTCTGAAGTCGATGGAAACCAGTCTGATACTTCGTTTCCATCCCATACCGCCGTTAAGTTATTTTCATACAGCCCCCTTATCATTGCCATCATTTTGGTTGATATACCTAAGCAGCTTAGTTTATAGAACAGAGCTTTACGATCAATTGAGTCGAAGGCAGCCTTGAAATCAATATAGAAGACATCTAGTTTTTTACTTTTTTTAAGGTATGAACGAGCGATCCAGTTGAGGGAGAAAATGTGATCTACTGTAGAATATCCTTTTTTAAATCTGGCTTGGAATTCACTTAAAGTGTTATTCTCTTGGGTCCATATCGTAAGTCTGTCTAGGATCACGCCAGTAAAAACCTTAATGACACAGCTCATGAAGGAAATTCCTCGGTAATTACCTGGATCATATACATCATATACATGACATCACCTTTTTTAAAAAGTATGGGAGGATATTTCTTTGGAAGCTTTCAGGGAAGATTTCATTTGAGTGAATGTAGTTGTAGGCTTTCGTAAATTTCTCTACAAAGAGTTCCGAAGAAAACTTATAGAATTCGTATGGAACTCTATCGTCACCTGGAGACTTGTTGTTCTTGCATCTTTGTAACACAATTCTCACCTCTTGAGTTGAAAAGGCTCGATCAAGGATTTCATTTTCGGTTCATGGGTAAGCGAATTGAAATTGGTCTGGATTTTCTTGGGTTATAAAAGGCCGTTGAAAGTGGTCTTTTAGCAGCGTAGTGCTTATTTAGGTTTTTTTTCGCGAATGGTATGCCATTTAGTTCACGTGCTATTTTCCAGAAAGAACGACTGTCCCTGACCTCTACCAGTCTATCCATTAGTGATCGTGAATACTGAAGTTGCTTTTCCTTGCAAAGGCTTTTAAAGGTCTTGTTGGCATCTCGGTACATTGATTTTGAACTGATTGAGTTTGTCTCTCTACCTAGCTTTAGGAAACTGAACGATTTATTCCTGGCTGTAGCACACTCATCATCAAACCATGGGGTTTTCCAGTTCTTTCGACTGTGATTGGATTGAAGAGGCTGGACAGCGTTTTTTATACATGACACTAAGAGCTCCACACCCTCGAGAGAACTAATTAATATATAATACCAGTTGATCTAGCTTCAAATCATTCACACAATCGAGCCATTTATATATACTGGGTGTTTCGCATAAGATGCAACAAAATCCCCGGACGGATAGGTTGGGTCGAGACAAAAAAAAAAAGATCATATGGAAGGGATAGGGGCTATCTCCATCCGAAATGTTCAATGTGCATGCTCCATTTTTTGTGTTTCTTGTCGTGTAAACTCTTGGATCTGCATGCACACTTGTGTGAAAGTTTTAAGGTATCATGGGTGTTGTTACTCGTTAGGCACACTTGGATGCGAATTGCCTTGATGTGATTTCACCTGTAGTCATCTTTTATTTCTTGCCCTGCAGTGATTTTTTAAGCCATCACTGGATATCAAATTAAACTTGTCTATTAAGGCTAAAAGAAGAAGAAGAAGAAAAGGCTAAAGCAACTACAAAAAATGGCAATGTTTAGAAAAGTCAGAAAATACGCAAAAAAAGAAAAAAAAAGTTGTTTGTGTCTATACCACTTTTCAAATAAACTAAGAAAATCAAACTAGTTATGCTTGAAAGTGCAATTTAAGGAGCACTAAATTTCAATCAACTTGTGTTTTTGAGAGGCAAAAAACAGAGCGTATCACGAAGATTTCTCTTTTTGTTTTCCTTTCGCTTTGGACAAATTTCCTCCTCTTTACACAAACTTGGCGAAATTCTTCTTGAAAATGGAGTGGGAAAAGCATGTAGATGGGATACTACGCCACAGTAAATAAATGAATCTACGCTACGTTGCTTCTTTTTATTTCGTTAACTGGAAAGCGGTCTTGTTTTAATATAACAAAATTTTGGTAGAATTTATTCACCGCCATATCATGTGCCTTAGTTTCTTACGCGTGAAGTAAATGTCCCGATATGGCCTCTTTGTAACATTGAGCTCAAGTTTTCATTCCTTTTGGATCAAGAAAAAAATTCATGTCTAAATTCGACAATTCAGCTGATGTCATGGGGAACAAAAATCAAGGCAACAACTAAATGGAGGGAGCTTGTTGTGAAGGAAACCTTGGCAAAGGGAGCTTCATTTCATGTAAAAGAGGATTCGTTGCGTCGCTAAACGGCAACCCTCCTTTCGCTTAATAACAATGTGTCAAATGTATAACCACATCATGGATCAAACTCTTACTCTTATGTGAGTGATGAAAACTGGATGGAAGAAATCATAGGGCATTTTGATGAATGAATTTTGTCATATATTTCGTGGCAATGATATGATTCACTATTAATTTATAGGTATGTGCACCAACGTAAGTACAAAGTTGTATTGGTGTTTTAACTCTCATTTTTGAAGACTATATTTACAGAAGGTGCTGTCATTAGCAAAGTGAAAAAATTGGGGCACAGAAAAGGTTTTTCTTAACATTTTTCTTTTTAGTTAGGTATAACATGTAAATGGTTATTGTAAGATATGACATAATTAATATCTTTTTTCGATATTAAATTAAAAATTATAGAACAATAACTATAGTAATTAAATTATTATTTTTATTACTATTTTATTTCAAAATGCAAGTTTTCATTTCAAATATGTAAGTATTGATGCAAAGGGATAGTTATGCCGATGATGTAAAGAAAAAATTTTCACTATACTAATTATTTGTGTGTCTTAAAAATATCGAAAGCATAAGAACCATTTCTGTAACCAAAAATAATCTGGAATAACTTTTGAGGTGAAGTAGAATGTACTTTAGAGGCTTCAGGTCAAGGTGGCCCCAAAACATTAGTAATCTTCGCGTGATAGAATCAAACAACATAAAAACGAACAAACACTAACATCCCCTCTTTCCGAGGTCACGGACACGTTAAACCGTAAACTCATAAAATATCTTGAAGAGCGAAATATTCTTAATGACCGACAGTATGGCTTTCGTAGCAAAAGACCGACTTATGATTTTATGGCATATCTCACCGAAAAGTGGAAACAGTCTTTACACTGTTTTAGAGAAAGTGAAATGATTGCAGCTGATATTTCTAATTTAATAGAAATTTGACATCAAACTCTCTCTTATCGAAAATGCAACTAGTCTTTTATTTTTTAAGTGTATCATGAGGTTTCACAAGTCACAACACTGGCTATAATTTTTGTAACGTCCGCATATACTATGGATTCCGGTTCGGTGCTCTTATTTGTATGTGTATTTGTATTTTAATTAACTTTATATCACTTACAAAGTAGAACATAAGTCTAATAAAATATTGCAAGCCTTTTATTAAATTATTACAAAGAATTATTACAAAAAACTTATTAGTGAAAAGATAATAAAAAGATGAAAAAAAAATTTGATAATAATAAAAATGATAATTTATGAAAATTAAAAAGAAAAAGAAGTAAGAAATAAAAAGAAAATTTACCATACAATTACTGTAACCTTATTTTCAACTAATTGCCAAGTATGTGATAAGCAAACATCTAAGTTTTCTGATGCTTCTAATCCCCCTCATTGCGATTGGCAGGAAGTTCCAACACTGAGTAGTAAGATATTTAAAAAGAGGTGTTATAATAAGAGCGTGAGACCTTGTAGAATGAAGGAAACTCAGCCTACTGTGTAGATAATCCGGTTGTTCGGATTGGATTATTAGATATGCAGGTAACTTAGTGAACGAAATTTCAAAAGTCCATCAAGGATGCAGCCAGTTATTAAGTGAAATAACGCTCAAGTAAATATTGAGCAATTTAGGACCGATCAGTTATGTTTGAGATACTCAAAAGTACCGAGAATTCTTCTGAATATTCAGATGCAATACGGACTTAAGCGCGTCTATAGCTCAGGAGACTTTTTACCACCCGTATTAAGGACACTGTCGTACTTGGAAGGCCGAAAAAAATTATTTTTTTTTTTTTAAATATATAGGATGTCCCGTAATTCGTGTTACATACTTTGGGATGCGAATTCTGGTCATTTTCTAAGAAAAAAATTGTTATACAAAAAAGTCAGTTTCTCAACTTTGACATCATTTTTTGACAATTTAAGGACAGGCTAACTTTGGTGTACCCTGACCTGTGTAAAACTCGATTTCTCTGTCAATACTGATGGTAGAGACCTAATCTTAAACTTAATTTTTTGTAGAAATAACAACCTTTAAGACTGTATCTAAATTGGGCTCCCATAGGTTTAGGGTTGCCAGATTTTCTTCTCCAAGCAAAGTTTTGACTTTGAGATAATTTTTTTTCAGAAAATGCCTGTTAAACATAACGTTATTTTATTTTCCACAGATGAAAGAAAAAATAAAAAAAAAATCACAAATAAGTGTACTCAAAAACCCATACATTTTATGATACTTGAAAAAACACTAAATGGGTAAAATTGAGAAAAAAAGAAAAAATTTTAGCTGTGTTTGAATAAAAAATGGGTACTTTAAGTAGTTTTTTATTTATCTTAAGGTGTGTCTACACAAAAGAAACATTTTTGAAACATTCAGAAACATTTCCGAAACATTCCAAAAACATTTCAGAAATATTTCAGAAACAAAAAAACATTCCTGAAATGTTTCAGAAATGTTTCTGAAATGTTTCAGAAGTGTTTCTATAAAGTTGTTTTGGCCTGGACGCTTCGTGAAACATTTCTGAAATGTTTCTGAAATGTTTTTTGTTTCCCATTCTGAATGGAAAACTTTCTTTGTTTTTCTGAAACATTTTCGAATGACGAGAGGGATCCACAAGATGAAGGTTATAAAAATAAAAACAAAAAAGCCGATGCTTTAAGTGAAATTTGTGAAAGCCTAAATTGTAAAAAGGATGAAATAGAAATTTTTTTTAATATGTTTCTTTGCACTGTCTTGGTTTTTTATTTTTTTCATGATTATAAAACACGACGCTATAATTGCTACTTGCAAACAATCCATATTCAAGCATTAAACTGAACTCGAGAAACAAACGTTTCACGAAACGTCTACGCCAAAAAAACATTTCAGAAATGTTTCTGAAATGTGCCTGAAATGTTTCAGAAATGTTTTTTGTACAAATGGCAAACATTTTAGAAACGTTTTTGAAACAATGTTTCCTGAAATGTTTCTCTGGTGTGGACACACCTTTATACAAATGCAATTATAACAAGTGCTCAAAGTGCCCTCCTTCGTTTTGAATGCATGTCAGAGCCCGTTTTTGGATTTCATTGTGGATGTTTGCTCTCGATAGCTCTTGTCTTACTCTTCTTATGGTTGCAGCTCATGCGTTAGGTATTGCAGTTTCTCGAAGCCTTCGAAAGGTATTTCCAAAAACATTTTGAGAAGGAAGTCGTCTTTTAGAACAAAGTTCCTGGTATCTTCGTTGTGCTCTTCTTGAATTTGCATTGCAAAACCCATATACGAATAAAATGTCTGCGTATTCTTCTTTCGTAAATGAAGGCTTTTCAAAAAGCTCTCTGATTTAACTGCAATTGTGACTTATTTTGATAAAATGATGAACAAATTTGTTTTCTAATTCTTTTATACGACTTGTTTTCCCATTGAACATTCATACCCCAAACTTAAATCTCCCTGAAAAGAGGTAAGTCAATTAGGATTTTGGTAGCCGGTCAAATGCACTTTTTACTTTTTTCATCAGTGCACATTCATAAAAATTACCTTAAAACAATCAAATCCTGGAAAACTACTCCTATTGCAAGCTGTTGCAATAAAAGTCCGTAAAAAAACCCAAAATGTGTGTTTTCATAGCTCTGTTTTTAAACTAATTAAATTCTGTGTATTTCATACTTTAAAATTTAAACTGTGATCTGTTCAGTAATCTTTTTAGTTTGATTATCTACTTATGAGTTTATTTTGGTTCAAAGTGTTGTAAATAATAAAAATAGCAAAGTTGAATTAAATTAGATTCTGATTACGTTTTGTGTTATCTTTAGTTGTATTGGTAAGACATTATTTTCCGTTCTTATGTTGAGTGTGTTTTGAGTGATTTTTTTTTTATTATTGTTTTCTCCGTTTAACCACTAATTATCCCTCATACATCTCTTTCAACTACTAATTCCTTTCTTTTAGAACATACCATTTTAACTTAACAATTTTGCAACCTCTAAATTATCGTTAGTTTGGTTGAATTGGTAGGAGTCTATACCATTTTGAGAGTTTAATTTCGTCACTTAGGTTCAACTCCTACCCGTGCCTAAAAAAAAAATATATTTTTTTTTTTTTTTTTTTCTTCTTTCTTATAAATAAATAATTTTTTTTTTCTCTCTCTTTTTTAATATCTTTTAATATGGATTGTGCAGCGGGTAAATGCCTCGACAATTCGAACTCACCTCTGTTTGCTTGCTATGGGCCATGTGGAAATGTTTTTCATGCCAAATGTATTGGCTCCAACAATGCTTTATTGGATAAAATTAGTGCATCGAAAATCGCTTGTTGGTACTGTGAAAACTGTAAGAAGATTTCCCTATCCCATTTAGCTGTAAAAATGTCCAATTTTAAGTTAGAAATTGAGAAACTCTCTAAAAGCTTCGAAACGCTTCATAAAGTTTTTAATGAATCGGTTTCAAACTTAGCGTCATTTTCTTCCCCTATTAGCTCTGTTGACATATCAACTTCAACAGATGACTTAAAGTTGCTGACTTCGGATAAACCCCAAGCTTTAAAGGATCTAAGTGAACAGTCCAGATCTTCAGTTAATTTGAACCCTGTCTCCGTTCTAAATAAGGGCTCCAAAAGAAGCAGTGATGGCATTGCTTCCACTAAGCAAAGTACTCCTTCAAAGCGAAAGAATCTGAGAAGCAATTCTAAAAAGGCGAACAGCGTTTCAGTCCCATTAGAACAAACTGATGTAGTTGATATGGTTGCAATTAGTTCACCATCAGTAAGTAACGATTTGGATGCTGTTCCCTTAGAATCTATTACTCGAATGGAAGCAGTCCCCAAACCTAGATCCATTTTTGTTTCTCGGCTGAGACCTGAGCTCATACCGAATGATGTTTTGCATTATTTAGTTACAAAGAAACTTATTCCTTGTGAAAACTTTATTAAATGTTCTAAAATAAGTAAAACTGATAGTTTTGTTTCGTCTTTTAAATTACTTGTCCCACCCTTATTGTTTGACTCTCTTTGTGACAGTAATATTTGGCCAGCTGGTACTCTTGTCAAAGAATTCTCAGGCTACAACAAAAAGAATAAAAATTTATTAAAGAGTATTCCAAAAAACTAAAAAGATTTTCCCTCTTCTACCAAAATGTTAGAGGGCTTCGCAGTAAAACTGCAGATTTATATGTGAATTCTCTCGTTTTCTCACACGATGTGTTTGCTTTGACGGAAACGTGGCTTAACCCAAGCCATTTGAATACCGAAATCCTCAGCCAAGAATTTTCTGTCTACCGTAAAGATCGGCATATAGACAAACCAGAAGCTGTTGGAGGTGGTGTTCTTATTGCGGTCAGGAACGCGTTTATGTCATCTCGTATACACTTTCCGTTTGATTTGTCTATTGATGTTGTTTGTGTGAAAGTTTGTACCTTGTCCAAAAATATTTTCATCATAAATGTTTATATTGTCCCTAAAAGCTTAGCACCAGTTTATGCTGAGCTATCTCTTATTTTGGATTATGTCTTCGAAATATCCGATCTTGAAAGCCAGATTCTATTACTGGGTGACTTTAATTTACCATACATTCAGTGGCTACCCTCTGATGATGGTTCCTTTCAAAAAGCTTCCCTGTCTTCACCACAACAGGAGCTTTCCTGTTTAGACAACATAATTTCTTCTGACTTACGGCAAGTAAGCTGTATTAGAAACTATCAAAGTCGTATGTTAGATTTAGTATTTTCTTCGGACGCTATTAAGACTGTTGTAATGCAATCAAATTCTGGTATCACAAGAATAGATGACTTACACCCACCTTTAGATATCTTTATTGAACTCAGCAATGTGATTGACGAAAGAAGTAGTCCATATGACTGTTCATATACCTTTGACTTTCGAAAAGCGAACTTCGATTTGCTTTCGGATGAATTAAGCAGGGCTGGTATTGAAAAAATATCAACTCTAGCAAATCTTGACGAAGCAGTCAGCTGTTTCTACTCTATTTTAAAGGATTGCATGAATAAAACAATTCCGCTAAAATTGATTAAAAAAGAAAATTATTGCCAGCCGTGGTTTACCAAAGAACTGAAAATTCTGCGGAATAAAAGAAACAAGGCCTGGAAAACTTATTTGACCACTCTTTCTCTAACTGACCACCAAGTGTTCATAAGTCTTTTTGAAGACTTCAGAACGCTTTCTCAAAATCTTTATTCCAGCTATGTAACTCAAATGAGTTGCTCTCTTAAAAATGATCCAAAAAGCTTTTGGTCCTTTGTTAACTCCAAAAAGAAATCAGACGGCTATCCAGCAAATTTTATTTATAATAGCAATCTTTTGAAGGATACTCCTGACATATGCAATGCCTTTGCAAATCATTTTTGTGGCTCTTTTTGTAGTACACCTCTCAAAATTGATGAAAACTATTTTAAGTATTTAACTCACTGTTCTCAAGTAAGTTTTAATAGCATCCCCATTTACAGTGATAGAATTATTCATTACCTTTCTTCTCTAAATGATGACGTTTCATCTGGCCCGGATATGATACCACCTATAGTTTTAAAAAAGTGTTCTTTACGCTTAGCCTTCGCTCTCGAATACCTTTTCAAGCTTTCTTTAAAGTCCGGAAAATTTCCTAGTTTGTGGAAAATGTCTTTTATTACCCCTGTTTTCAAGAAGGGTGAAAAAATAGATATAAAAAACTACAGGCCAATTGCAAAGCTTTCATGCATTCCTAAGCTGTTTGAACAAGTAGTCTGCGAAAGTTTATCATTCTTTGCAAGGAATATAATCTGTAATCAACAACACGGATTTATGCAAAGAAGATCAACGGCTACTAATCTTCTCTCGTTTTACCATAAATGCTCTAATACACTCGAAAAAGGGTATGAGTTAGACTGCATTTATACTGATTTCTCTAAGGCCTTCGACCAACTTTCTCATAATATTATATTATATAAACTAAAAGCATTTGGATTTCCACCAGTATTTATTGTTTGGATAAGTTCATACTTAAAAAATAGATCTTATCAAGTCAAATTTCGTAACGTCTTGTCAAATTCTTTCAATGGTCTGTCTGGTGTGCCACAAGGGAGTCACCTTGGTCCTTTGCTTTTCATTATTGCAATAAATGACGTCATTACTTGTATATCATACAGCGACATTCTAATATTTGCTGACGACATGAAGATTTTCAAATCGATAGAATATTCGTCAGATCGCAATTTATTACAAAAAGATATCGACAGTTTTGTTACGTGGTGTTCTAAAAACGGTCTTAGTTTGAACCCTTCCAAGTGTCAAAGTATGACGTTCTCACGCAAAAGGATTCCCTCTGTCGCAAATTATTCAATATCTCAGCAATCATTATCTCAAGTCTCGAATTTCCGCGACCTTGGTGTAATTTTTAGTACTAACCTTGAATTCAATGAACACATCAATTCCATAACAAGTAAAGCAAATTCAATGCTTGGGTTCATAAAGAGATGGGCAAAAGAATTTAACGACCCCTATGTTACACTTTCCTTATACAACTGTCATGTTCGTCCCTATCTCGAGTATGCTTCTCAGGTTTGGTCACCTCTATATGAAGTTCATAAAACTCGTATTGAGGCAGTTCAACACAGATTTATACGTTTTGCCCTGAAAGGTCTTCCCTGGGAAGATCCTTTTAATCTCCCCCCTTATGAAAATCGTATTCGTCTTTTGAATCTTCAACCACTCTCACAAAGACGGACTAACAATGATTTGGTATTTTTCCATCAACTTATAACAGGTTCGATTGATGCTCCCGACTTGCTCTCCCACATAGGATTCAACTATCGTGGAGGATCTCACCAACTACGTAATTTAGAGTTTTTGCATTGCTACCACCACAGAACTAACTATGGCATGCATGAGCCGATAGCTCGCATGAGTAGGTTATACAACTCTAACCCTTTTACTTTAGATTTCAATCTTAGTAAAAGTAGTTTAAAATTAAAACTCAAAACCAGTGCTCCACAAGCATGATTTTTGTTTTGTATTTAATTTGTATTTAATTTGTATTTAATTATTAGTTACTGTAAATTATTTTAATTGTATTTTTTCTTCTTTTTTTATATACTTTCAATAATGTTTATAGTTTGATTTTGTTTTATCGATGTAGTAAAAGTTAATTATGTTAAATGTTATGTCCTTGTTCGAATACGTTCTTTTGTGCTTGTGTTGGCGTTTTTTACTAACCACTAACACTTGCATTAATGATGAAGAGCGTAGATAAGTGCGTACATATGAGCTTGCTCTAAGCTCAGTACCGCTTAAGACTCTGAGATGCAAAAAAAAAAAAATTAGATTTTTTGCCTGTTTTAGATTTTTCCAAGTATTATAAAATGTATTGGTTTTTGAGTGCACTTATTCATAAGTTTTTTTATTATTGTTTTGTTCATCTGTAAAAAATAAAGAAAGCCATTTCTGAAAAAAAAAAAAAAAAATTACCTCTTTGTTGGGGGAAGAAAATTTGAACACCATTTAAAATTGAAAATCTGGCAATCCTAAACCTATGGGAGCCCAATTTAAATACAGTTTTGAAGATTATTATTTCAACAAAAAATTAAATCTAAGCTCTAAAGCCGCGTTTCCATTTGCAAGAAAACTTCTGCAAGAAATGTCTGACAGTCTGTCCGTCAGTGACTTGCAAGTGGAAACTGCGAAGCAAGTTCGATCGCGACAGTTCTTGCATATCTACTTGCGAGTATTTGCAAGTGCAATAAATTGCAGATTTAAACAGGTTTTCATTGACTCTCGACAGTTCTTGCAGCTTACCGAAACAGTTTCGTATATTCGTATATATCGCGCTCGCTGCTGGTTCGTCAAAAGAGAGTACGTTAATTGTCTCGCGAAGAAATAAAGCGGTCAATTGAACGTTACGAGTGTAATTCTTATTTATGGATTGTTTATGGATGTTTAGAATCTCAGCGTCAAGAGGAGTCTTTCGTTCGTTGATATTGAATCACGGAATCCTGCTTTTTTAAAATAGGGTCCACTTTTAATAACAAAATTTCCAAATAAAATGGGGTCATTCAAGTGATATTAAAATATTGAAATATTGAATATGTTTAGTTCGTTTAGTAAATTATAGAAGGCACCAGCTTCTCGTCTTTTTGAAATCTTTTCTTTTTTATCCATAAAATTGTAATTGCAGCTCCTAAACGTTGACGTATTCTCGTCATGACTTCACAATATTAAATAAATAACCAAATTTCTTGCGACATTAAAGACTCCTCAGTGTAGATACTCCTGCAATAGATTGCGACAGTATGATGCGCGATCTTCTTGCAAGACATTTATTGCAGAAGAAATTGCAAGAATTCATATGGCAGTGTAAACGCTACTGCATGAAACATCTGCAAGACTTCCTCGAGCTTACTTGCAAATGGAAACGTGGCCTAAGATTAGGTCTCTACCATCAGTATTGACAGAGAAATCGAGTTTTACAGGTCAGGGTACACCAAAGTTAGCCTTTTCTTAAATTGTCAAAAAATAATGTCAAAGTTGAGAAACGGAGTTTACTGTTGAACAATTTTTTCTTAGAACATGACCAAGAATCACATCCCAAAGTATGTAATAAGAACTACGGAACACCCTGTATTTAAAAAGTCAAACCGAAGATTGAATCTGTAGGACATTATGTTATCAAATGAACCTTCTTTTGTTTCCATATTTTTCATATAATATAATGGTTATTACATGCACTTCTTTGAGTTTTAGTTTTTTTCCCCCTCCCCCCCCCCCTCCCCGCCCCCCGCCCCCCTACCCTCGATACTCCGATTCTTTTTCTTATTTTCATTACCTCATTTCTGAAATTTCTAATCCTCTTAACTGTTTTACTGACTACTCAACTTCTAACATAACTATAGAAGAGTACGCATTGCAAGACTACGATAGCTAGAAACTAGGACATCGAGAACGAATGGATTCAAAGCTCCGGCTTGACAGGTTAAGACCTCGAATTAGGTGATGCAATTGCAATCAAATGGAAGAAAACCTCAATCGCAAAAATAATCGAATTTGTTGTTGAAAAATTTTGCCAGAAGCTCAGGTTCACCACGAACTCTAATGCACACCTGAATACGAAGGTAAGCTATATCAATCACTTAGAAGTTAGAACCTATCCAATCCCTAATATAAATGCACACATGATCTAAAAGTTCCTTTATTTTGTTTTAGAATGATAAGGGCATGTTTCGATGTATCAATTTCTCATGTTAACAAAGAACTTATTAGACTGACTCTGAGTGTTCGTTGAATAAAACAGTACATCCAAATATGGAGTTTCTTAAGAGGCCTTTGTAGAGGATTTATAGGTTGTAGAAGCGATTTCCCAGAAAGGAAATAGCAATGATAGCAGTAAGTTGTTGTGCTAAAACTGTTTAAAACAGTAAAAAAGATAAATTTACCGTACTGTAATTTCCATAGAAACTGTGTAATCTTCTTAAGCCATAGTTTTTGAATATCTTGTGAATTTTGGCGTCAACTTCTTCCATATTTCCTGTTTAAATTATCAGCCAGAATACGTACACGAAAACGAGTATACTTCCCTCGCATATTGTAATGTCAAAGTTGTTTGAAATTCAAATCAAACTCTCAACAAATACACTCAAGTTATGTCAATCAAAGGCACACATTGTTCAGCAGTATATGTTGCTAAAGTAGATTTGCACATTCAATTACATTAAGCCAACTTACATTCCCAACCTTTTACGCTCAATTACACTTTCATGAGCTCAATCCATCTTCCGCTTTATTCATCGTCCTACGAATTCTTTTATCTTTTTGTTTTAATTTGAAGATTACCTCACGAATTCAAATTCAATTTTTGAATTAGAAAGTTTTGCATTCCTTGTGATCGACCAAAAGTTTTTGTCCATTTTTTTTTATCACCCAGAGCCCGTGGTTGGCATCACAGAAGTCCAAAAAAGAATTCATAAAAAAAAAATCAAATACCTGGAGAGAAAAACTTTTTGAAAAGCACTGTCCGTTAAAATTGTTTGTCGTAAATTAATTTTTTAAATGTGAATATTTTATGCGATGTGGAAATGCGGTTAGATTTCGCGTTTGAAGACGAACAGTCCTGTGCGGACTGTGTTGGAGTTGTTGGACGGCATTCTGTGCTTTGCCTACACTACTGGGTGAAATCAAAGCAGATTTTCTTTTTCAACGGTTTGCCTTCCTTCAGATGTTCGCTTGATTAGCTTATGGTGTTGAGCAATTGCAACTATTTCTTCTTGGGATCATCCCTGAGGAGGTAATTAATTTTGTGTAAGCTATGAAAGAAGCTGAAGTAAATGAATTTAAATTAGTTAAATGTCCTTGGGCGAAATGAAGACGGGCATGCAACCTTTTCTTGACATTTTGTGATACTATTTCTGAGTATAAAAATAACATTCGTTGTATAATCTTTGCTGTGCTCGGCAAAAAAAAAAAACAAGAATACACTAGCCTTAATTTAGTCAACTCGAGAGTTTCAATGTTCTTAATAAATTTTTATATAAACAATATGTTCACTCAATGGAGTCGAAGTTAAAAGTCGACAGTAATGTTTTTGGAGTTTCATAAAAAATAAAAAAAAAAATCAAGTGGATTTCCTAAAAGTATGCAATATCTAGGTTCGTCTTTAACTAGTCTACCAATAGTGCAGTCAATGAAGCGAAAAATAGGGCCCAACCTCCGAATTTTTTTACTGTGAACCGATTTGCATGAAATTTTGGAATTAGGCTCATCTTACCCTTAAATTCAAAAGTGAAAATGATTTGCACACCGCCACCACCCTGGGAGTGGTTGCCACCCCTTCTAAGAGGTGAATTTTTTTTTTTTGAAATAACTTCGGATATCGATAGAAGGCCTAATTTTAAGCAAAAAAACAAATATAAAGTTTTTTGTTAAGTCCAATACTTTTCGAGTTATTGGCAATTGAAAATTCGCAATTTGTTCACGTTTTTCATCTATTTATTGCAAATATCTCCAAAACTATACGTTTTATCGAAAATTTTATAAAAAACAAAATTGTAGCAGGTAAAACAATGAACAATTTGGTTTTTTATAAAGTATTATAAGAACAATATTAAGCTAGATATAAAAGATCAAAACCATTTTTTATTTTGTCTGAAATTTAATGGTTGTAGTCAATGCCATTTAGCGGCGAGCAGATGCATTTTATGCATTCTAATACAAGAGAATGTTTTGTAGTGCTTGAAATAAGCTTTAAAATGAGCGCTATTAAAAGTCTTTTGCACGTAAAATAAGTGAGCTGTAGTGCAAATAAGAAGAGCATCTAATGTTTTTTTTCTTTTAAATCAATTGCTTTCATAAGTGCCATTTCCACCAAAATTAAATTTAATCGTATTCCGCCTAAAATTAAGTTTGTTATGAAGAGTTTGATAGATAGTATCAGTTTGGCTGCTTTTAGACACATATTTTTCAAAAAAGTCACGATTAAAAAAAAAACAACAAATTTTCAAATTTTTAAAAACCCTACTTTTTTTCATTATATCTCAAAAATGACGACAGATACGTATAATAGTGTAAAAATAAAAAATGTTGGTATTTTTCTGACAAATAATTTGGTCGTTTAGTTTTTTCTGTCAAACAAAAATTGACGGAGATATGATTGTTTAAAGAGCGCGTGGCAGCGCAATCACAGCCTCTCTTAAGTCCTTTAACCCTTCACCGTTTAAGCAAAAAATTGTTTATTATATATTGCAATCAAGGATGTTTTAGCTCTCTTAATTACCTTTACAATGGTTTCTTACAAATTGTGATAGCATAAAAATTGAAGGTGTTATGGTCCAAAAACTCATTGATTTAAAATAAAAAAA
Source organism: Melanostoma scalare (assembly GCA_949752695.1). Lineage (NCBI taxonomy): Eukaryota > Metazoa > Arthropoda > Insecta > Diptera > Syrphidae > Melanostoma > Melanostoma scalare. The sequence goes on along the minus strand of OX456985.1, from coordinate 165,108,573 downwards.
CATTAGATGCTCTCCTTATTTGCACTACATCTCACTTATTTTACGTGCACAAGACTTTAAATAGTGCTCATTTTAAAGCTTATTTCAAGCACTACAAAACATTCTCTTGTAATAGAATGCATAAAATGCATCTGCTCGCCGCTAAATGGCATTGACTACAACCATTAAATTTCAGACAAAATAAAAAATGGTTTTGATCTTTTATATCTAGCAATATTGTTCTTAGAATACTTTATAAAAAACCAAATTGTTCATTGTTTTACCTGCTACAATTTTGTTCTTTTTAAATTTTCGATAAAACGTATAGTTTTGGAGATATTTGCAATAAATAGATGAAAAACGTGAACAAATTGCGAATTTTCAATTGCCAATAACTCGAAAAGTATTGGACTTAACAAAAAACTTTATATTTGTTTTTTTGCTTAAAATTAGGCCTTCTATCGATATCCGAAGTTATTTCAAAAAAAAAAAAATCACCCCCGAGAAGGGGTGGCAACCACCCCCAGGGTGGTGGCGGTGTGCAAATCATTTTCACTTTTGAATTTAAGGGTAAGATGAGCCTAATTCCAAAATTTCATGCAAATCGGTTCACAGTAAAAAAATTCGGACCTAAAATGCTTCATTGACTGCACTACAACCATTTGTGAGGCTTTTGCAAAATTTTTCAAATCAAATTATATTGATTCTTGTAATGTTACAGGTACTTGTTTAAGTCCGTTCGTAAATAATTTAAGCATAGGTCATTTAAATATTACCGTATTAGAAGTAGAAATGGCACTATCTGGTCTAAATGACGATTGCAATTCTGGTGCGGATGGCATTCCACCCATTTTATTAAAAAAATGTTCAACTGCACTTTCCAGGCTTTTGAGTTTTATATTTAATTGCTTTTTAACATATGGTATGCATTTCTGCCTGAATGGAAAACGTCCTTTGTTACTCCTATTCATAAAAGTGGTTCAAAACAAGAAATATAACTAACTACCGACAAAACTGTCCTCAATAACTAAGGTATTTGAAAAAATAGTTTGTGATAAATTGAAATTCTTATTAAAAGAAACTATATCCCCTTATCAACACGGGTTTGTATCTGGTAGATCTACGTCCTCGAACTTAACCATTTTCACGAATAATTATATTCTTAATTCATTAGAAAAGGGTTATCAAGTGGACGTTATCTACACAGACTTCGCAAAGGCGTTTGATAGGGTGCATCACAAGATTCTATAAAAAAAATTAGAGATATAGGTTTTCATTCAAACCTACTCAAATGGTTGTCAAGCTATCTGACAGGACGGAGTCAACATGTTCTATTGAGTCGATCATATCGACTCCATTTTCTGTAACTTCCGGCGTTCCACAAGGTAGTCATTTAGGTCCAATCCTGTTAATTATTTTTATTAATGACCTACCTAATGTCCTTACAAACTCTTTGCCTCTCATGTTTGCGGATGATTTTGTAGTAAACAAGCTTGGATGGAACATTGAAATGCTTTCATATAACGTTAGATCTCAGCTTAATGATATTCAATCATTAGAAAACCGCTGTAAGATGTTCGCTATAAATTTTATCAATGATATTTTATCATACCACATAGATTGTCCTGCTCTATTATCGCTAATAGATCTATACGCTCCTTCACGAGAACTTAGAATTCGTACCCTATTCCGAGAAAATACTCATAGAGTAAATTATGCTTCTAATGAACCTATTACTCGCAGTGTTAGGGAGATAAATAATGTTTCAAATAACATCGATTTCAATTTTCATTTGAGTAGAAACTCTTTTAAAAATATGTTAAGTTTGTACTTTTTTAGCAAATTGAATTTTAATGCCTTTATTTTTATAGTTTTTCGTTATCTATCTGAGATTGTTGACTCTAATTGATATTGTAACGTGGGCTTGGTTCGCAAAAATAAAACTCTGTCTTTCAATTTAATTCTACCACTTTTATTCAGTATCTACTTTCGATATACACTTTATTCGAACTCAACTCAATCGCGTTTACTCAGTCTTCACACTATCACTTTATAATAAAAAAAGACTCTGGTTGCGTCAGCTCCCTCTTTATATAGAAGTGTGAAACATCGAGAGCTTCCTGGTTTTTGTTTGAACCATGATGTCTAGACAAGTTCCCCTCCCGGTATATTTCTGCACACACATGCACACTCACAAACAACGTCGTCCATTATACCACTCCATTATAGTGTTGCCACTTGTGTTTTCGGTTGAGCGTTTTCGATTAGAAAATTAGTATTGAATGTTAGGGGTACATTACACTGCCCCCTCCTTAAGGTTGTTCGTCCCGAATAATTCCATCTGCAGCCTCGCCACTATATCGATGCAGCCGGTCACAATGAACTACTTTTAACTTGCCTCTTAGTCCCCTTTGGATGCGGTAAACCACGTCGTTAATCCTCGTGACAACAGTATAAGGACCTTCCCAGTTCTGCTGAAGTTTCGGTGACAATCCCTTTTGACGATGAGGATTATAAAGCCACAAACGATCTCCTGCTTAGAATCCTGCCGTTGTCGCTTTTGTGTCGTACCGTGTCTTCATCCGGTCGCTGTAGGCTTTCATCCGTTCCCTTGCTTTTTATGGATGTCAGCGAGTCTCTCCTTGAGGTCGTCCACATACTCGTTCGTGTCCTGTGGCTCCTCTGTGGGGCATCCAAATTTAAGTTCGCTGGGCAGCCGCATGGTTTCCCGAACAGGATGTCAGATGGTGTTGTCCTGTCGAGCTATGTACTGCACTTCTATAGGCCATCAGGTATAGCGGTACGTGCCTATCCCAGTCTCTCTGGTAGTCGCCTATACGTCCTTGGTGAGGTGTTCTTTCAAGGTCCGGTTGAATCTTTCAACCATCCCATCAGATTGTGGATGAAGCGGTGTGGTTCTTGTCTTCTTAATGCCAAGTAGTCCGCACACTCCTTGGAAGATGTTTGACTCAAAGTTCCTCCCTTGGTCAGAATGGAGTTCCGTAGGCACGCCAAACCTACTCACCCAGTTAAACACAATCTGGTCGACCACCGTTTTGGCTTCTTGATTTGGGATAGCATACGCCTCAGGTCTTACTAAAATAGTCCATCACAACCAGAATGTACTTGTTTCCAGCGTTGGTCTCTGGAAAAGGCCCAGCCACATCTACTGCAATCCTCTCAAAAGGCGATCCAACGTTGTACTGATGCATCTTACCTTGAATCTTTCTACCAGGTCCTTTGGTTGCAGCACACTTGTCACATGTTCGGCACCACTTATCCACGTCATCTCTAGCATGTAACCAGTAGAACCGATGTCGCACCTTCTCAAGTGTTTTGTTAACTCCCAGGAGGTCTCCAGAAGGTCCGTCGTGCATCTCCCGAAGAACTTCACTGACTTTCGATTGCGGTACGATCAGCTGCATCACATATGATTTACCGTCAGCGGATTCCAATCTTCGCCTGGAACTCCTTCTTGGACATATAGAGAGTCCCACTGTGCCCAATAGGCTTTGAGAACTGGACTCCTGTCAGAAATGTCTCCCCATTCAGGTTTCTCTTCATTTTCTTTCCATGCGAGAATGGGTTCGATATCTGGATCCTCCTGTTGAGCGGTCCTCACTTCCTCATTGCTCCATCCGCATATGGGGTCAGCTCTTAGTCGCTGAGCGGTAATATTTTCTTTGTTTTCTTGTCGCCTACAATGCTTGCAATCCTCTTTGCAAGGTCTTCGGGACAATGCGTCGGCGTTTGAGTGCAGCTTTCCTCTGCGGTGTTGAATCTGGTAATCATAAGTCTGCAGTCTTTCTATCCACCTTGCGACTTGACCTTCTGGATTTTTGAAGTTCAACAGCCAGTTCAGAGCACCATGGTCTGTCCGCAGAAGGAATTTCTGTCCATAGATGTACTTATGGAAGTGCTTTGTTGCCAAGATAAGAGCTAGCAGTTCCCTTCTGGTCACGCAGTAGTTTCTTTCGGGTTTCGAGAGGACCTTGCTGTAGTATGCCACCACTTTCTCTTCGCCATCATGCACTTCGGATAGTACCGCCCCAATTCCAAGGTTGCTTGTGTTCTACACCTAAATTTGGTTCCTTCACCTTTTCCTACTATGCCAGTAAACATAACTGTTATTATGCATATTAATGCTTTATCAATATTATGCTTACTAACAGTTTCCGGCCACACTTATTGCGACATGGCTTAGTGGGTCAGGCTGAATTCCAGAATGCAAGTTAAGCAATGCATTCTGGAGTTCAATCAAAAGTTCCAGCCAGGTCAACGGAAATATGGCGAGTCGATTGTTAACCATCAAAGCGCGAGGTCGTGTTTAATTAAAAGTAATTACCTACATTACACTTGCATCTGCGTCGATGATGAATGTTTTGCCAGGTGTTGGATGTGCCAGCACTGGAGCGTTACAGAGGCGGTATTTGAGTTCCTGAAAAGATTTCTCACACTCACCTGACCATTTAAACTGTGGTGTTGGCCAATTTTTGACGGAGTAAATTTTTTCAGGATCAGTCTTCACTCCTTGGGAAGAGATGATGTGTCCCAAATACTTAACTTCGGTTTTGAAAAGTGCACATTTTTCCGGATTCAGTTTAAGGTTAGCCTCTCGAAGTCTCTTAAACACGGCTTTTAGGTTCTTGCAATGCTGGTCAAATGTTTTCCCGTAAACAATGACATCGTCCAAGTAAACTAGGCAAGCTTTTCACGTTAATCCTTAAAGAACGCACACCATCAAACTCTCGAATGTTGCCGGAGCGTTGCATAGCCCAAACGGCATAACTTTGAACTGCCAGAGCCCATTACCTGTAGAAAACGCCGTCTTTTCCCGATCATCAGGGTGGATGTCAACTTGCCAATATCCACTCTTCAAGTCCAGCATCGAAAACCACTCGGCTCCCTCCATTGCATCCAGGGTATCACTAATTCTCGGCAGGGGATAGATGTCCTTCTTAGTCACATCATTCAGCCTTCGGTAGTCCACACAAAAACGAGTGCTTCCGTCTTTCTTTTTCACTAGCACCACTGGTGACGCCCAAGGACTTTTGGAAATTTCGATAACCGTCCTTCTTCATTGTTGTTATCATTTCCTCAACCTCACCTTTTTTGTCCAGTGGAAGGCGTCTTACGGGTTGACGAATCGGTCTTGCATCTCCTGTGTTGATGCGATGCTGCACCAACTGTGTCCTACCATATTTCCCCTTTGGCGACGCGAAGATATAAGTGTACTCTTGTAAGAGATTTTCAGCCATCCTTGTTTATTGGTGATCAAGGTTTGATGAATTCAGTATTTTAGCCCTAATGGTTTTGAGCTCCTCCGTTGTTATAGTTTTTCTCGGGGCTTCATCAGTGATCTTCGTAATTGATGCAACCGATTCGCAACGTCCAACGACTTCTCCTTTCTTCAACCTTACATCGTACGGTCCGGTGTTTAGTAATCGTACGGGGACCATTTTGTTTTTCGGTGCAACCAGTGTTTTCCCAATGATGACGCTTTGGGAGGAACACTCTGGCTCTGGTTTCACCATGAGGTATCGAAGGCTATTAAAAGAAGGAGGCAGAATCAGGGGCCTGTTTCACAGATCATACAACACTACATTTCATACAACATACAACAATTTCAAAATCATACATCACTTACAATTTTCTGTTTCACAGATTTCATTGGAAAGATTGTATGATATTCAAATTTGTTGTATGATTTGACAGCAAAAATTATTGAAAAAAAAACCAAATTCAATTTAGCAAAAAGTCAAAATTTATAAAATTAATCTAAGAAAAGAAATTTATTTGAATATATCCATGCGTGTACTTCTTATATCTAGCAAAAGATACTTTGTCAGTGATAAAAAAATCGGTCTACAATAGACTGTTAGTAATTTTAGCTTATTAGAATTCAAGAGGGGAATGCATATAGGAAGAGGTTGTTATCCGAATTTTTTAGAGACGTTGAAATTATTGGCCTTAGCTCAAATGGGTCTATTATCAATCCACAGGCTGAATGTGTTCCATGGGATACTTGGGGAAGTGCAAAATAAAAGAAGTGCATATGTGTATTAGCAAATTTTTTAAATAAAATGACAGCTCTAACTCTACTTTAGCTCTTATTTAATGTTATCTCTTCGCTTCGGGCCTCAGAAATTTTAGGTTTCGGTTGTACAGCTTTGTACATTCCTTGCTGCGTTCCTTGAAATTAGGCTTTTTACTTTTGGAGACACTTTTGAGATAAATATAGGTTTATACCTGTCCTTAGACAAGTGACCGTTTGTCAAGTTTGAATTGAGATAAGAAAAGGAATGCGATTAGAGAGGATTGCCATTTATATTATATTATATTATATTATATGCAGTTATCTCTTTGTCTCGAGTTTCAGAAATCCGTTCTGCATTCCTTGAAATTCTTTTTCACAGAACTCATCATAGCGTGGAAACTGGGCTTTGCGCTTTTGAAGCCACTTTTGGGATAACTATAAGTTGATACCTAAGACAATGGACCGACAAGGACACTCTCCGACTTATAAATGCTATTATACCGTATACTTACATACATAACTAAATGGAAGTAGAATTATCAATTTTCTTTCACTCTTGGTCTTTCAATCGTCTTCTCATACTATTCTAGACTCATAAAATCTCGCCTTTCAATTCCAAAGACCAATAGTTTGGATGCCTTTAAGAAAAAAGCGATTGATACATCAATATTTTTTGCTGTATCAAATGTAAGAAAATTTATCATACATTGTATACACATAATGTATGACAAAATTCTGTGAAACAGAATTTATACTGGAAATATTCCAGTCTAATTAATCAATCAATGACAGCAGTCATACAACATTTCTGTGAAACAGTATTTTGTAGAATAAATTTTAAAATCATACATTGTATGCGATGTATGATCTGTGAAATAGGCCCCAGATCTTCCGTGATGACAGTCCTCAGTGTCGACGTACTTTTGTTCGAATAGGTCATTGGAAGTTCCTTCTTTTGGTACTTCAAAACTTGATTACCGATGTCCAAAATAACTCCGTGCTGTTTCATAAAGTCGATTCCAATGATGCACTCGTCACATATATCTGCCACCAGGAATTGATGAGTAAACACTAGATCGGCCAATCAGATCTTAAGACACACTTCTCTACATACTCTTGCTGCTTCTCCCGCTTCGGTTCTTAGACTGTAGCTATTGGTGTTAGCCACGTCATCTTTACCAGATCTCGACGTACTATGGATGCTGTGGCACCGGTGTCGATGGTAGCCACATGTCTGTTCCCGTTAATAGTAGTCTCCACAGTCAGACTTTTGTTGTTTCGTTTGGTCTGAGAGACCGGGGCCTATTTCACAGATCATACATCACATACAATGTATGATTTTAAAATTTATTGTACAAAATACTGTTTCACAGAAATGTTGTATGACTACTGTCATTGATTGATTGATTCGACTGGAATATTTCCAATAAAAATTCTATTTCAGAGAATTTTGTCATACATTATTTGTCTACAATGTATGAAAAATTTTCTTACATTCGATACAGCAAAAAATATTGTTGTATCGAATTGTAGTGATTCAACGGATTTCAACGAATGCAGCGTCTTGTCAAATTAAAAAAGTAAAAATTATACGGAGTTACCCAACCGAAAAGCATGATTTATGAAGCTCGAATAACTTCGGGTGTAAGATAATAACATTGATAAGAGCTAAAATAGTGGTTGAACTGTCATTTTATTAAAGAAAATGCATATTCATATTATGCATCTTTTATTTTGTTATTTGTATCAACTATCCGATGGAAGACATTCAACGTTAGGATTGATTATAGGCCCATTCGAGCTCAAACCAATAACTTTAACGTCTCCAGTCGAGAAAATTTAAACCCGGTCCTATTTGCATTCCCTCTCTTGAATCTCAATTTTCCCCACACAATATAATGTACAAAGATTCAAGAATGATGTGCATCGGCATCTCCTTTCTTATCATTTCCTTATTTCCTAACACCTGCACTATGTTCTTAACATTATAAGAGTAGTCACAACCCTTTGAAATGCGCGTAAATTATAAAAAAAAAAAAAAGCTTAAACTACAGAGTCTATCCAAGACTGATTTTATACCAAAGAGAAAGTAACTTTTGCTAGAATTAAAAAGTAAACGCATGGATATACTGAAATGAATTTATTCTCTTACTTTGATTTTATAGAATTTGACTTTTACAAAATTGAGTTTTGATTTATTCAATAATTTTTGCTGTCAAATCATACAACAAAAATTCATACAATCTTTCCAATGAAATCTGTGAAACAGAAAATTGTAAGTGATGTATGATTTTGAAATTGTTGTATGTTGTATGAAATGTAGTGTTGTATGATCTGTGAAACAGGCCCCAGATCCGTAAAATCAAAATTCGAGAATCTGCTGGAGAGTTTGCAAAGAAAAAGGAGATGAAACCGCCAACATTTGATGGACAGTCTTCTTGGCCAGTTTACAAGAGACAATTTGAGGCAGCCGCGACAACAAATGGCTGGGATGACGAAGGCAAGTACATTGCACTGACCCTTGCTCTTAGAGGACCAGCAACTGAATTACTTCAAACAGTTCCAGCTGGTAAGAGCGGCGATTTCAGTTCTCTCGTGGCAGCTATAGATAAACGCTTTGGAGATAGTCACTTGAAAGAAGTCTTCCGAGTCCAACTTAATAACAGTGTAAGAAAAAAAAAAAAAAAAAAAAAACAGAAAAGGGGTGAAAGTCTACAGCAGCTCCAAGCAGATTTCGAACGACTGGTTCGCCTGGCATACCCGGATGCTGGAGAAGAAATCATCAACCAGCTTGCTGTTGAGTCCTTCGTTCGTGCCATTTCCGATATACATCTTCAGAGGTAGTGCGAACTGCTAGAACACGTACTCTTTCTGAAACCTTAGCATTCGCATCGACAATTGAAGCAGCAGAACAGGCTTCTCATGGAGTACATCGACTTAGAGAAGCCATAGTCGAAGAATGCTCGTGCCAAAGAGCTGTAATACAAAAGAACTAGCGGAGCGGACTAGCAAGATGTTGGTACTGCAACAAGACCGGGCACTTACAGCGTCAGTGCCGACTACCACCAAATAAAGCCGGTTGTCAACATTGTGGAAGCTAGAGATCCAACCCAGAGCAAGGTAACAACAACACCAGCGTTGCCTATCAGCCCGTTTCCCATAGGCTGGTTTCTTGTATCGATGGCCCCAGAACCACCATCCAGGGGCCTATTTCACAGATCATACATCACATACAATGTATGATTTTAAAATTTATTGTACAAAATACTGTTTCACAGAAATGTTGTATGACTACTGTCATTGATTGATTGATTCGACTGGAATATTTCCAATAAAAATTCTATTTCACAGAATTTTGTCATACATTATTTGTCTACAATGTATGAAAAATTTTCTTACATTCGATACAGCAAAAAATATTGTTATATATAAATATTGTATCAATCGCTTTTTTCATTAAGGCATCCAAACTATTGGTCTTTGGAATTAAAAGGCGTGATTTTATGAAACTAACTAGAATAGTATAAGAAGAAGATTGAAAGACCAAGATGGAAAAAAATTAATAATTCTATTTCCATTTAGCTATGTTTGTAAGTACGGTATCTTTGAGCCATATTATACTATTGCATTGAAACGCTTTTGAAAGTGTGTTGAAAAAACTCAAATCTGGTCCAAGGAATAACATTATGTTGAAACTCTCGTCTAATAAAAAATGCTATTTTTGCTTTTTTGTCTGCTACATGGCTTTTGGTAATAATAAAAATCGTTGGACGTCTGTGGATAACGCCAATCCTCTCAATTCTTGTCTGAATTCAAATTTAAAAAGGAAAAGTTTCAACCTATATTCATCCCAAAAGATGTTTCAGAAGCCAAAAGCCCAATTTCTAAAACTCGGGTACAAGTTCTTGATGACAAAACAATTCAACGGATTTCAACGAATGCAGCGTCTTGTCAAATTAAAAAAGTAAAAATTATACGGAGTTAGCCAACCGAAAAGCATGATTTATGAAGCTGGAATAACTTCGGGTGTAAGATAATAACATTAAGTAAGAGCTAAAATAGGGGTTGAACTGTCATTTTATTAAAGAAAATGCATATAATATGCATCTTTTATTTTGTTATTATCAACTATCCGATGGAAGACATTCAACGTTAGGATTGATTATAGGCCCTTTCGAGCTCAAACCAATAACTTTAACGTCTCGAGTCGAGAAAATTTGAACCCGGTCCTATTTGCATTCCGTCTCTTGAATCTCAATTTTCCCCACACAATATACTGTACAGAAATTCAAGAATGATGTGCATCGGCATCTCCTTTCTTATCCTTTCCTTATTTCCTAACACCCGCACTATTTTCTCAACATTATAAGAGTAGTCACAACCCTTTGAAATGCACGTAAATTATAAAAAAAAAAAAAGCTTAAACTACAGAGTCTATCCAAGACTGATTTTATACCAAAGAGAAAGTAACTTTTGCTAGAATTAAAAAGTAAACGCATGGATATACTGAAATGAATTTATTCTCTTACTTTGATTTTATAGAATTTGACTTTTACAAAATTGAGTTTTGATTTATTCAATAATTTTTGCTGTCAAATCATACAACAAAAATTCATACAATCTTTCCAATGAAATCTGTGAAACAGAAAATTGTATGTGATGTATGATTTTTAAATTGTTGTATGTTGTATGAAATGTAGTGTTGTATGATCTGTGAAACAGGCCCCAGGTCTCTCAGACCAAACGAGACAACAAAAGTCTGACTGTGGAGACTACTATTAACGGGAACAGACATGTGGCTACCATCGACACCGGTGCCACAGCATCCATAGTACGTCGAGATCTGGTAAAGATGACGTGGCTAACACCAATAGCTACAGTCTAAGAACCGAAGCGGGAGAAGCAGCAAGAGTATGTAGAGAAGTGTGTCTTAAGATCTGATTGGCCGATCTAGTGTTTACTCATCAATTCCTGGTGGCAGATATATGTGACGAGTGCATCATTGGAATCGACTTTATGAAACAGCACGGAGTTATTTTGGACATCGGTAATCAAGTTTTGAAGTACCAAAAGAAGGAACTTCCAATGACCTATTCGAACAAAAGTACGTCGACACTGAGGACTGTCATCACGGAAGATCTGATTCTGCCTCCTTCTTTTAATAGCCTTCGATACCTCATGGTGAAACCAGAGCCAGAGTGTTCCTCCCAAAGCGTCATCATTGGGAAAACACTGGTTGCACCGAAAAACAAAATGGTCCCCGTACGATTACTAAACACCAGACCGTACGATGTAAGGTTGAAGAAAGGAGAAGTCGTTGGACGTTGCGAATCGGTTGCATCAATTACGAAGATCACTGATGAAGCCCCGAGAAAAACTATAACAACGGAGGAGCTCAAAACCATTAGGGCTAAAATACTGAATTCATCAAACCTTGATCACCAATAAACAAGGATGGCTGAAAATCTCTTACAAGAGTACACTTATATCTTCGCGTCGCCAAAGGGGAAATATGGTAGGACACAGTTGGTGCAGCATCGCATCAACACAGGAGATGCAAGACCGATTCGTCAACCCGTAAGACGCCTTCCACTGGACAAAAAAGGTGAGGTTGAGGAAATGATAACAACAATGAAGAAGGACGGTTATCGAAATTTCCAAAAGTCCTTGGGCGTCACCAGTGGTTCTAGTGAAAAAGAAAGACGGAAGCACTCGTTTTTGTGTGGACTACCGAAGGCTGAATGATGTGACTAAGAAGGACATCTATCCCCTGCCGAGAATTAGTGATACCCTGGATGCAATGGAGGGAGCCGAGTGGTTTTCGATGCTGGACTTGAAGAGTGGATATTGGCAAGTTGACATCCACCCTGATGATCGGGAAAAGACGGCGTTTTCTACAGGTAATGGGCTCTGGCAGTTCAAAGTTATGCCGTTTGGGCTATGCAACGCTCCGGCAACATTCGAGAGTTTGATGGTGTGCGTTCTTTAAGGATTAACGTGAAAAGCTTGCCTAGTTTACTTGGACGATGTCATTGTTTACGGGAAAACATTTGACCAGCATTGCAAGAACCTAAAAGCCGTGTTTAAGAGACTTCGAGAGGCTAACCTTAAACTGAATCCGGAAAAATGTGCACTTTTCAAAACCGAAGTTAAGTATTTGGGACACATCATCTCTTCCCAAGGAGTGAAGACTGATCCTGAAAAAATTGACTCCGTCAAAAATTGGCCAATACCACAGGACAAACATCAACTCCGAAACTTTCTTGGTCTTGCCACATATTACCGACGCGACGTTTTGTTAAGAACTTTGCTGGAGTTGCAAAGAGTTTGCATCAGCTCACCGAAAAAGGGAAGCAGTTTAAATGGTCAGGTGAGTGTGAGAAATCTTTTCAGGAATTCAAATACCGCCTCTGTAACGCTCCAGTGCTGGCACATCCAACACCTGGCAAAACATTCATCATCGACGCAGATGCAAGTGCAATGTAGGTAATTACTTTTAATTAAACACGACCTCGCGCTTTGATGGTTAACAATCGACTCACCATATTTCCGTTGACCTGGCTGGAACTTTTGATTGAACTCCAGAATGCATTGCTTAACTTGCATTCTGGAATTCAGCCTGACCCACTAAGCCATGTCGCAATAAGTGTGGCCGGAAACTGTTAGTAAGCATAATATTGATAAATGCATTTGCTTATAAATTTACATAAAATGTCATATTCACATTTTTATTTTTATTAACTTTCAGTTTTTTTTTTCTGAACATGATATTAGCTTGTTTTGTAGTAAGTGTATGCATTATGTGTACATACTAGTCATTAATAAAAAATAATAACATATTTATAGATCTAGGTTTTTTTTTACATTTGTTTAGTGGATTTATTTATATGCGTTCATAGTTAGTGTTGCTTGTCAGATCTTAAGGAAATTATTAACTTATGGGGCTTTGTTTTTTCGGTACTCGGTAGTATTTACGTTAATTAACATTTAAGTTGATATAATTCTACGATCCTAAATTAAATAACAGTTTTTGAAAAGAATACATTAGTTTTTTTTTTTTTTTTTTCTTACACCCGAGCAGAGGTGACTCCGTAGACTGTTGAACTTTTGTTGTCGGTCTGTACTGGTGGTGAGGGTGGTCGTGTTACGGGCGTTCTTCATTTTGGTAGATATGCTGGCATTTCTATCACTTCGGAATTCGCTATATATTTTCGTTGGGCCGGAATGGTTGGTGGTCCTTTTCGTAGACAGCGGATCAAAAATACTGCTGCGGCTACTACTGCTACTAACGAAACGAAGGACATCATGGAATATTGATGAATACTCAGTTCCCAGTCCTGCCTGTCTGCTTTACGTTCTGCCTGTAGGCTGTCCCAAGATTGAATTAAATCATCGATACTCTTCTTACATTCATTTAAAATATTGGCAAAATTTTTATGATTGCCATTTTTTATCAGAAGTAACTCTGGTACAGGTGCTGATTTCAAGACGCTAAATTTTCTCAACAGTGCTTCTTTGAGTCCTGAGTGGTCTACCATGGGCTGTTTGTACTCAGCTAATGCTTCAGCATGAAATTCATAAAACAGTTTGAAACCGTTTGCAATTGCTTCGAATGGCTGCTTCATTTGCAATATTCCCGAATCGCTGGGTTTCGCACTTCACGTTCTATGACATCGTCTCTTTAACTTTGAAAAGCCATTCGTTGGCGGACGTCATCTTAAGGAATATCGCATCCGTTGCGGGAATTGCAGCATATTTACAAGAGTTCTTAGATGATGTCGCGTGCTGTATAAGCTCAACCAGACACTCATTAGATCCTACCGGCTGCGCCATATGTAATGTAGGTAATTACTTTTAATTAAACACGACCTCGCGTTTTGATGGTTAACAATCGACTCACCATATTTCCGTTGACCTGGCTGGAACTTTTGATTGAACTCCAGAATGCATTGCTTAACTTGCATTCTGGAATTCAGCCTGACCCACTAAGCCATGTCGCAATAAGTGTGGCCGCAAACTGTTAGTATGCATACTATTGATAAAGCAATAATATGCATACTAACAGTTATGCTAACTGGCATAGTAGGTAAAGGTGAAGCAACCAAATTTAGGTGTAGAACACAAGCAACCTTGGAATTGGGGCGGTACTATCCGAAGTGCATGATGGCGAAGAGAAAGTGGTGGCATACTAAAGCAAGGTCCTCTCGAAACCCGAAAGAAACTACTGCGTGACCAGAAGGGAACTGCTAGCTCTTATGTTGGCAACAAAGCACTTCCATAAGTACATCTATGTATGGACAGAAATTCCTTCAACAACAGAACAGACCATGGTGCTTTGAACTGGCTGTTGAACTTCAAAAATCCAAAAGATCAAGTCGCAAGGTGGATAGAAAGACTGCAGACTTATGATTACCAGATTCAACACCGCATAGGAAAGCTGCACTCAAACGCCGACGCATTATCCCGAAGACCTTGCAAAGTGGATTACAAGCATTGTAGGCGGCAAGAAGACAAAGAAATCATTACCGCTCAGCGACTAAGAGCTGACCCAATAAGCGGATGGAGCAATGAGGAAGTGAGGTCTGCTCAACAGGAGGATCCAGATATCGAACCCATTCTCGCATGGAAAGAAAATGAAGAGAAACCTGAATGGGGAGACATTTCTGCCAGGAGTCCAGTTTTCAAAGCCTATTGGGCACAGTGGGACTCACTATATGTGCAAGAAGGTGGCCTCAGGCGAAAATGGGAGTCCGCTGACGGTAGATCATATGTGATGCAGCTGATCGTACCGCAATCGAAAGTCAGTGAAGTTCTTCGGGAGATGCACGACGGACCTTCTGGAGACCTCCTGGGAGTTAACAAAACACTGGAGAAGGTGCGACATCGGTTCTACTGGTTGCATGCTAGAGATGACGTGGAGAAGTGGTGCCGAACATGTGACAAGTGTGCTGCAACCAAAGGACCTGGTAGGAAGATTCAAGGTAAGATGCATAATGGATCGCCTTTGGAGAGGATTGCAGTAGATGTGGCTGGGCCTTTTCCAGAGACCAACGCTGGAAACAAGTACATTCTGGTTGTAATGGACTATTTTAGTAAGTGGCCTGAGGCGTATGCCATCCCAAATCAAGAAGCCAAATCGGCGATCGACCAGATTGTGTTTAACTGGGTGAGTAGGTTTGGCGTGCCTATGGAACTCCATTCCGACCAAGGGAGGAACTTCGAGTCAAACCACACCGCTTCATCCACAATCTGATGAGATGGTTGAAAGATTCAACCGCACCTTGAAAGAACACCTCACCAAGGACGTATAGGCGACTACCAGAGAGACTGGGATAGGCACGTACCGCTATTCCTGATGGCCTATAGAAGTGCGGTACATAGCTCAACAGGACAAACACCATCTGAAATCCTGTCGGGAAAACCATACGGGTGCCATTTGGATGCCCGACAGACAGAGGAGCCACAGGACACAAACGAGTATGTGATCGACCTAAAGGAGAGACTCGCTGACATCCATAAAAGAACAAGGGCGAAAGCCTATAGCGACCGGATGAAGACACGGTACGACACAAAAGCGACAACGGCAGGATTCCAAGCAGGAGATCATGTGTGGCTTTATAATCCTCATCGTCAAAAGGGATTGTCACCGAAACTTCAGCAAAATGGGGAAGGTCCTTATACTGTAGTCGCGAGGTTTACCGCATCCAAAGGGGACTAAGAGGCAAGTTAAAAGTAGTTCACTGTGACCGACTGAATCGATATAGTGGTGAGGCTGCAGATGGAATTATTCGGGACGAACAATCTTAAGGAGGGGGCAGTGTAATGTACACCCAACATTTAATACCAATTTCCTAATCGAAAACGTTCAACCGAAAACACATGCAGCAACACTTTAATGTGTAGAAATATACCAGGAGTGGAAATGCTTGACAGCTAAATACTGGAATGGTCTAAAATGTATAACAAACTGGAACGCTCTAGATGTAATGTTATTTTATATAAATAGGCCGCTGACGCAACCAAAGTTTTAGTTTTGATTATAGAGTGATAATGTTAAGAGTGAGCTAATGTGATTATTGGTAGAGTTGAAATCGAATAAAGTAGATATCAAATAAAAGTGGTTGAATTAAATTGAAAGGTAAAGTTTTATTATTGCGAACTAAGCGCACGTTACAGTATGTTCGAAGTTGATTTGAATATTTTCTTATTTTTGATCAACAACGTGATTGTTGATTCCATACTTGATCAAAAACAAACATATTTAACTAACAATTAAAGCTGAAATTATAAAAACTATCACGTTTGTGATTGAAATACCAAGTACACTGTTGAACTATTACCAATATGAGTGATCAACCATATTCATACTTCTTTAATCAATAAACAGAATAGTTAAAGTATCAGTAACATTTTGAATTTCAATATTTTTCATACTTAAACCACAGAAAACGCGAAGTCGCATAACGGATTTTCAATTCATTATAATAAGTTTGTGGTACCCGTGGCGTGATGGTTAGCATGTCCACCTGCTAACCCAGAGGTACGAGGTTCGAATCCCAGCAGAGGCAAAAATATTTTTAAACGGGTATCGCCTTTCGCGAGGAATTGGCAAGTCCTCCGTTAGTAAACTAATTGCCATGAAAAGCGCTTTCTCAATTAGCCGTTCGGAACCGGCACAAAATTGTAGGTCCCCTCCATTCCCTCACAAGGCATTGTTGTGAGATATGCGCTGGGCCCAGGGGCTTCTCGCTCTGTTGCGCCACCCTATTTATTTTATTATTTTATAATAAGTTTCGTGACCTTCTTATCTTAAGGGATAATTAATTATTCTTTATGTGGGCTCTAGGGCAAATTTCAATTCAGGCATGTATCTTCCATTAAAACTTACATTAAAACTGTTGAGCAAATAAAAACGTGGCTGAATTCTTACGAACATACTTGATCAACAATGTTCATATCTTACCAACAATTCAGAATTGTTGAAGAAACACAAACGTTGTTAAAGTATCATGGACATTTATGTTTCTAGTATCACAACCGTTGTTGGTTAACAATGTTTCTGCTCATTGTTTTAACACAAAATTGAAAATGGCATTGTTGATTTTAGCAATGAAAATTGAAGCATTTCAATAAATAAAATGAAAATGCCAGCTTGTTCAATTTAAGTATGTTCGTGCTTGACGCAAAAACAAACATATTGTAATGAACACCCAACATTTATACCAATTTCCTAATCGAAAACGTTTAACCGAAAACACAACTGGCAGCACTATAATGGAATGGTATAAATGAGAGGCATTGCTTGTAAGCCAGTGTGTGTGAGTGTAGAGATGCTTGACAGCAAATGTGGAAACCATGGAGAAGAAACTGGAACGCTCTAGATGAGTGTTGTTCTATATAAATAGGACCGCTGACGCAACGAGCAGTCAGTTTTGATTATAGAGTGATAAAGTTAAGAGTGAAATGTTGTTAACCAGTGATAGTTCAATAGTCGAGTTGAGTTCGAAAAAAGTATAGATACTGAATAAAGTGGTAGAAATAAATTAAAAAGTGAAGTTTTATTTTGGGAACCAAGCGCACGTTACATTGGTGTCAGAAGTGTAAATAAAACTTATTTGATTAGTAAAGTGAAAACAAAAAAAAAAAAAAAAAAAGTAAGTTAAGTTGTTAGAAGAGCTCAACTGCATTGAGCTTAAAAGTGAGTTAGGTAAGCGAAATCTTTCTAGAGCGGGATCGAAAAATGAGCTCGTCCTGCGCTTGCGTAACTATTTAGAACAGCAAGGGGAAGACGTAAACACTTTTGTTTTTGAAATAGAAGTGGAAGAAGAGGAAGTAAATGAAAGTGTAGATTTTTCTAGTATGATGAAACTTTTGTTAGAACAACGAAACGAGCAAAAGAAAGAACAGCAGAATGTTCTCAAAAGACTCGAAGTACAACAAAAGAATCTGGAAGAGCAACGAAACGAGCAAAAGAAGGAACAACAGAATATTCTCGAAAGACTTGAGGCGCAACAGAATGTTTTGGAAGGTCAAAAAAACATTCTAGAAGGCAAATTGGGCAACATTGAAAAAAATGTGTTTGCCCTTGACGAACGCGTTGAAGGTGTGGAAAAACAGCTTTCTGTTGTAGAGAATCGTTTTGAAATCGTAGAAAGCCGATGTGATAAACAGTTCTCTGTTCTGACCAAGGAATTGGACCAGATCCGGAAAATCAAAATTCGAGAATCTAATGGAGAGTCTGCAAAGAAAAAGGAGATGAAACCGCCAACATTTGATGGACAGTCTTCTTGGTCAGTCTACAAGAGACAATTTGAGGCAGCCGCGACAACAAATGGCTGGGATGACGAAGACAAGTACATTGCACTGACTCTTGCTCTTAGAGGACCAGCAGCTGAATTACTTCAAACAGTTCCAGCTGGTAAGAGCGGCGATTTCAGTTCTCTCGTGGCAGCTATAGATAAACGCTTTGGAGATAGCCACTTGAAAGAAGTCTTCCGAGTCCAACTCAATAACAGAGTCCAGAAAAGGGGTGAAAGTCTACAGCAGCTCCAAGCAGACGTCGAAAGACTGGTTCACCTGGCATACCCGGATGCTGGAGAAGAAATCATCAACCAGCTTGCTGTTGAGTCCTTCGTTCGTGCCATTTCCGATATACATCTTCAGAGGTCTGTGCGAACTGCTAGAACACGTACTCTTTCTGAAACCTTAGCATTCGCATCGACAATTGAAGCAGCAGAACAGGCTTCTCATGGAGTACATCGACTTAGAGAAGCCATAGTCGAAGAATGCTCGTGCCAAAGAGCTGAAATACAAAAGAACCAGCGGAGCGGACTAGCAAGATGTTGGAATTGCAACTAGACCGGGCACTTACAGCGTCAATGACGACTACCACCAAATAAAGCAGCTTTTCAACATTGTGGAAGCAAGAGATCCATCCTAGAGCAAGGTAACAACAACACCAGCGTTGCCTATCAATCCAACTTCGAGGGGCAGAGGTGGGTTTCTTGTATCGATGGCCCCAGAACCACCATCCAGGTCTCACAGACCAAACGAGACAACAAAAGTCTGACTGTGGAGACTACTATTAACGGGACCAAACATGTGGCTAGCATCGACACCGGTGCCACAGCCTCCATAGTTCGTCGAGACCTGGTAAAAACGACGTGGCTTCATAACACCAATAGCTACCGTCTAAGAACCGCAACGGGAGAAGCAGCAAGAGTATATGGAGAAGTGTGTCTTAAAATCCGACTGGCTGATCTAGTGTTTACTCATCAATTCCTGGTGGCAGATATATGTGACGAGTGCATCATTGGAATCGACTTTATGAAACAGCACGGAGTTATTTTGGATATCGGTAATCAAGTTTTGAAATACCAAAATAAAGAAATTCCAATGACCTATTCGAATGAAAATACGTCAACACTGAGGACTGTCATCACGGAAGATCTGATCCTGCCTCCTTCTTCTGAAGTGCTCGTTTGGACAAAACTTGAAGGTGAGTTTGGAAGCCTTCGATACCTCATGGTGGAACCAGACCCAGAGTGTTCCTCCCTAAGCGTCATCATTGGGAAAACTCTGGTAGCACCGAAAAACAAAATGGTCCCCGTACGATTACTAAACACCAGACCGTACGATGTAAGGTTGAAGAAAGGAGAAGTCGTTGGACGTTGCGAATCGGTTGCAGCAATTACGAAGATCACAGACGAAGCCCCGAGAAAAACTATAACTCCGGAGGAGCTCAAAACCATCAAAGCTAGAATCCTGAATTCATCCAACCTTGATCACCAACAAACGAGGATGGCTGAAAATCTCCTACAAGAGTACACTGACATCTTCGCATCGGCAAAGGGGCAATATGGTAGGACACAGTTGGTGCAGCATCGCATCAACACAGGAGATGCAAGACCGATTCGTCAACCCGCAAGACGCCTTCCACTGGCCAAACAAGGTGAGGTTGAGGAAATGATAACAACAATGAAGAAGGACGGTCTTATCGAAAATTCCAAAAGTCCTTGGGCGTCACCAGTGGTTCTAGTGAAAAAGAAAGACGGAAGCACTCGTTTTTGTGTGGACAACCGAAGGCTGACCGATGTGACAAAGAAGGACAGGTATCCTCTGCCGAGAATCAGTGATACCCTGGATGCCATGGAGGGAGCCCAGTGGTTTTCCACGCTGGACTTGAAGAGTGGATATTGGCAAGTTGACATCCACCCTGATGATCGGGAAAAGACGGCGTTTTCTACAGGTAATGGGCTCTGGCAGTTTAAAGTTATGCCGTTTGGGCTATGCAACGCTCCGGCAACATTCGAGCGTTTGATGGAGTGCGTTCTTCAAGGACTGACGTGGAAAGCGTGCCTTGTCTACTTGGACGATGTCATTGTTTACGGGAAAACATTTGACCAACATTGCAAGAACCTAAAAGCCGTGTTTAAGAGACTTCGAGAGGCTAACCTTAAACTGAATCCAGAAAAATGTGCACTTTTCAAAACCGAAGTTAAGTATTTGGGACATATCATCTCTTCCCAAGGAGTGAAGACTGATCCTGAAAAAGTTGACTCCGTCAAAAATTGGGCAACACCACAGGACAAACATCAACTCCGAAGCTTTCTTGGTCTTGCCACATATTACCGACGTTTTGTTAAGAACTTTGCTGGAGTTGCAAAAAGTTTGCATCAGCTCACCGAAAAAGGGAAGCAGTTCAAATGGTCAGGTGAGTGTGAAAAATCTTTTCAGGAACTCAAATACCGCCTCTGTAACGCTCCAGTGCTGGCACATGCAACACCTGGCATCATCATCGACGCAGATGCAAGCAACGTTGGAATCGGGGCGGTACTATCCCAAGTGCATGATGGCGAAGAGAAAGTGGTGGCATATTACAGTAAGGTCCTCTCGAAGCCTGAAAGAAGCTACTGCGTGACCAGAAGGGAACTGCTAGCTCTTATCTTGGCAACAAAGCACTTCCATAAGTACATCTATGGACAGAAATTCCTTCTGCGGACAGACCATGGTGCTCTGAACTGGCTGTTGAACTTCAAAAATCCAGAAGGTCAAGTCGCAAGGTGGATAGAAAGACTGCAGACTTATGATTACCAGATTCAACACCGCAGAGGAAAGTTGCACTCAAACGCCGACGCATTGTCCCGAAGACCTTGCAAAGAGGATTGCAAGCATTGTAGGCGACAAGAAAACAAAGAAAATATTACCGCTCAGCGACTAAGAGCTGACCCCATATGCGGATGGAGCAATGAGGAAGTGAGGACCGCTCAACAGGAGGATCCAGATATCGAACCCATTCTCGCATGGAAAGAAAATGAAGAGAAACCTGAATGGGGAGACATTTCTGACAGGAGTCCAGTTCTCAAAGCCTATTGGGCACAGTGGGACTCACTATATGTGCAAGAAGGTGTCCTCAGGCGAAGATGGGAATCCGCTGACGGTAAATCATATGTGATGCAGCTGATCGTACCGCAATCGAAAGTCAGTGAAGTTCTTCGTGAGATGCACGACAGACCTTCTGGAGGTCACCTGGGAGTTAACAAAACACTGGAGAAGGTGCGACATCGGTTCTACTGGTTACATGCTAGAGATGACGTGGAGAAGTGGTGCCGAACATGTGACAAGTGTGCTGCAACCAAAGGACCTGGTAGGAAGATTCAAGGTAAGATGCATCAGTACAACGTTGGATCACCTTAAGGATTGCAGTAGATGTGGCTGGGCCTTTTCCAGAGACCAACGCTGGAAACAAGTACATTCTGGTTGTAATGGATTATTTTAGCAAATGGCCTGAGGCGTATGCCATCCCAAATCAAGAAGCCAAAACGGTGGTCGACCAGATTGTGTTTAACTGGGTAAGTAGGTTTGGCGTGCCTATGGAACTCCATTCCGACCAAGGGAGAAACTTCGAGTCAAACATCTTCCAAGGAGTGTGCGGACTACTTGGCATCAAGAAGACCAGAACCACGCCGCTTCATCCACAATCTGATGGGATGGTTGAAAGATTCAACCGGACCTTGAAAGAACACCTCACCAAGGTCGTAGGCGACTACCAAAGAGACTGGGATAGCCCCGTACCGCTATTTCTGATGGCCTATAGAAGTGCAGTACATAGCTCGACAGGACAAACACCATCTGACATCCTGTTCGGGAAAACCATGCGGCTGCCCAGCGAACTTAAATTTGGATGCCCCACAGAGGAGCCACAGGACACGAACGAGTATTTTTTTTTTTTTTTAGTATTTATTTCAATCGAAAACGCTGTACAGTAAGAATAAATTCTTATAATAATACAGGTAGTGTTTTAAGTTACAATTAGTATTAAAAGTAATAAGAGTAAATAAGAGTATGTGGATGACCTCAAGGAGAGACTCGCTGACATCCATAAAAGAACAAGGGAACGGATGAAAACCTACAGCGACCGGATGAAGACACGGTACGACACAAAAGCGACAACGGCAGGATTCCAAGCAGGAGATCGTGTGTGGCTTTATAATCCTCATCGTCAAAAGGGATTGTCACCGAAACTTCAGCAGAACTGGGAAGGTCCTTATACTGTTGTCACGAGGATTAACGACGTGGTTTACCGCATCCAAATGGATTAAGAGGCAAGTTAAAAGTAGTTCATTGTGACCGGCTGCATCGATATAGTGGCGAGGCTGCAGATGGAATTATTCGGGACGAACAATCTTAAGGAGGGGGCAGTGTAATGAACACCCAACATTTATACCAATTTCCTAATCGAAAACGTTTAACCGAAAACACAACTGGCAACACTATAATGGAATGGTATAAATGAGAGGCATTGCTTGTAAGCCAGTGTGTGTGAGTGCAGAGATGCTTGACAGCAAATGTGGAAACCATGGAGAAGAAACTGGAACGCTCTAGATGAGTGTTGTTCTATACAAATAGGACCGCTGACGCAACGAGCAGTCAGTTTTGATTATAGAGTGATAAAGTTAAGAGTGAAATGTTGTTAACCAGTGATAGTCCAATAGTCGAGTTGAGTTCGAATAAAGTATAGATACTGAATAAAGTGGTAGAAATAAATTAAAAAGTGAAGTTTTATTTTGCGAACTAAGCGCACGTTACAATATAATAAAAACGTAACAGTTTGTTTGTTTGTGCACGCTAATCTCTGAAACGGCTTATCCTATCTAGATGGGGTTTTCAGTAATATATTGTAGTTAACTTCACTTAACATTTAGTTTTTATTTCATGTCAATCGGTTGATAAGTAAAAAAGTTATGCCAATTCTTGCGGACGAAGTCACTGGCACACCTAGTTCATATTTTACCAACAATTCAGAATTGTTGAAGAAACACAAGCGTTGTTAAAGTATCATGGACATGTATGTTTCTAGTATCACAACCGTTGTTGGTTAACAAAGTTTTTGCTCATTGTCTTAACACAAAATTGAAAATGGCGTTGTTGATACAAACAAGCTTCATGTTTAATTTTACCAAGTGTTCTTTCTTTCTGTCGGTGTTTTACTTGAGGAGCACTTTGACCTTCTTTGGCTTGCTGGTGGTGTCTCTAGCAATGATTTGATTCTCTTTTTAGATATTTATTTCATCTCTCAGAGTTACAAATCTCTTAAAGATTACATAACAAATTATAAATTTAAATTACTTACACTTACAGTTACACTAAATTATTGTTACTAAATCTTAAAAATGAAAGCAATTTTTTCTTAAAACACTCTCTGCTTAAAAACATAATTAAAATCGAGAACATTACATACTGAGTTAGCCTGGCTTAAACATCAAGACACAGATTCACTGTAACCAGAGCTTTTGCAAGTGTGTGTTGTCAATCCTATATACTTTATGTTGTCTGCCTACATTCAGAACTGTGTTGATGGTGTTGCACAGATAGTTTAGCATACACAAAATGAATAGCTCGCCTTTGACTTGGTCCAAATTATACCGCTTGATCCTCTTACGGCCGATTTCTTCACATTTGTACTAAGGCGGTCTATTGCCCGGTCTAGCTAGACCAGGTACTAGCTCTAATACCTGGTCCTACATAAAACTTAGTACTTCTCCATTTCTTCACATCATTGATACGAGATCTAAATTCATACTGCAGTACTAGTGACTTGATAGGTCTAAAACTGGTCGAATCCTTTTTACGACATTTGATTGACAATTAAAATTATAAATTTGAATTGAAATTCAAATTTCTCAGTTTTTTTTTGAAAATTTTTGTCGTTATAGTTGGTTTGACTTTATGAACTGGTTTTTGAGTTAATTAGATATGTATGTGAATGATCTGGTAAGTACCGTCGTATTTATGTATGCAGTTTGTTTTTTACAAGGAATAGAACGTATAATTATATATACATAAAGTTTATTTTAAATATATATACATACATACATATAGAGCCCTGGGGTGGAAGAAAAGAATAAAAATCCCGCAAGAAACAAGTCAAGTAACAGAATTAATAGAAGATACCTTAAACCATGCCCAACTACGTCGTTGGATCCTCTTTTTTAATTTTGGTTAGGCACTTTTATGTAACTAGTATTTTTTTTTTTTTTTTTTTTAACTAAAAAAATTGAGTTTAAGTTTAATTATTGCAATTGTAGGATGATACTTTCTCTGGCAGCACAATTTCTGTTGTTTAGATCTATTACGATTGAGGCAGAATTGCTTTCAATTGATCTACTTAAAATAGCTCGAAGTAAACGATCTTCATGTTGAGTTGACTCTTCAGGTGGCTGCGGGTCGTTAGCATTGATGCATATATTATGCAATATTGCACAGGAAATCTGCGTTTCCATACACAATACTGCCTCTCAACAACATTTCTGTTACGAATGATTCGCCTCTGGTTATTTTGCATTTGTTGGTTTTGACTCATATCCGGATTGTTAATGGTTCAAATGTCATATTAATGCCATGCAGACTTTTAGTAATATGCGACAAACGCAAGAGGCTGACACATGCATGAAATCAGCAACTGCTACCTGCATTGATCCACATGCCATGAAACGCAAAGTAACGAGAATTTGCTGTTCCGGGGATATAAAACGAGATCTATGTAAAATCCAGTTCTAAATTAGCTTTAATGCTCTATAGATAATATTTACAATACCATGTTTGCTAATTCTTCTGTAACAAATGGAAGACCAAATTGAAGTGTTGGTTTTGTTAATCTAAAAAACCACCAAAAAAAGTGTACAATACGAAAAGTATAAATTAATTCCAATAAAAAAAAAAAAAAACATATTCAAAAAACTATACCCAATCGATTCAAAGCAAAAAACTTTAAAATGTTTCTCTAACAAAACAACTTGATTTTGTATACTAGACCCCCAACTTTTTGGTTCTAATTTTGGTCGGGTACTATTTAATTTATCGTATCAATTTGACAGAACTTGTGTGTTTATGTTTTGTCAAGAAATGAGTTGATACTCATTTGAGTACTAATGACTGGTATAATAATATATTTCTTGTTGTTTTTGAAGAGCTAGCTTATACCGGGTCCTAAGTAGTACTCGGTTTCAAACTGACAGAACTTATTTAATTTTTGATGTGAAGAAATGAGTTGATAACGATTTGTTTGTTATTTTTAGGACTAGTACCAGATCTATCGTTAGTTCTGTGTGAAGAAATTGGCCTTTAGTACAGTAGCCTTTTTTTCATTGATTTCTTTCACCGCTTTAAAAAATTATGTTGGCAGAACTAACGAGAAAGCCAAATTTATGAAACTTCAGTTTCGAAAATTTATGAAACCTCGGTGTTGTAAATTTGGCTTATAAATGGTAGTCAACTTGGGTTTCATTTCCATCATTGCTGTAAGTGATAATGTGGGTAGCGGGTCGAAATGCTGTATTTTAAAATACTGTAAGGTCAAAATACGTTATTATACTGTATGATACTTTATGTTCATAATACTGTATTGTTAATATACTGTATTTCAAAATACTGTATGTAGAAAATACTGTATGATCAAAATACTGTAGTTCAAAATTCTGTATCCCAAAATACTTCATCTCAAATTGCTGTATGAGCAAAACACTGTATCTCAAAAATTCCGTTCTTCAACTTCCATTCCTTTATTTGTTTTCACTATCGATATTTTCATTTTGAAGCAAAATAACGCTTAGCACTTAAATTTGCACAAACCTTTAAACATCTACTGAATGCATGAACACGTACTAGTTTTGACAGATTAACTAGTCTTTTGCAATTGCTCATGCAGTTGTTGATTATGATTAAAACAATTCATTTTAACATGTGAGAGAGATACATACAATCAAGAAGGAGAAAATGAAATAGAGAAAAAAAGACGAAGATACCATTTGTTTTGTTTTTGTTTTAATTAATTCAAAGACTACTGAATTTATCATAGGCACATGTTATTTTCCTACTAAGTATATAAGATTATTAGGGTAAAGAAAAATTGTTATGATATTTTCTTAAGAAAAGTATTCTGTTTTCAAAATTCTGTATTTGAAAACTATAAGTCAAAATACTGTATCTCAAAATATTGTATCTCAAAATACTGTATTTGAAATTGCTGTAATTAGGCTAAAAAATAAAAATTGTTTTGAGAATGTAAAAAAGTGCTGCACTTTTTTACATTCTCAAAACAGATTGGATTATGTGGCATCCCAGTGCAGAAAGAATTTTTGAAATTTGTCCAGTAGCTTCTAAGTCAAGTAACTTTATGGTTCCCGTCCTCGTTCCCGTTTCTGTTCCTGTGGGATTATAGGGATGAAATATAGTTTAAGTTACTGATGAAGGGAGATAATGTAGCACCCCTAGTGCTGAAAGATTTTTTGAAATCTGCGGAGTAGTTTCTAGTTTTCCGTTCCCAACCCCGTTCCTGTGGGAATATGGGGATCAAACCTTGACAGGAACCATCTCTGAACTAAACTATGTCTACCCTGAAAATTTCATAAGAATCCGTTGGGTGGTTTATGAGTTTACCCTGGACAACACAACATACATACATACATACATACATACACACATCATACTTTATACAGGGTGTCCCGTAATTCGTTTTACATACTTTGGGATATGATTCTTGGTCATATTCTAAGAAAAAAATTGTTTTACAGTAAAGTCCGTTTCTCAAGTTTGACATCACTTTTTGACAATTTAAAAAAAGGCTAACTTTGGTGTACCTTGACCTGTGTTAAATTCGATATCTCTGTCAATACTGATGATAGAGACCTAATCTTAGACTCAATTTTTTGTAGAAATAACAACCTTTAAAACTGTATTTAAATTAGGCTTCCATAGGTTTTCAGTTAGTATAAAGTTCCTGGTATCCTTTGTTGTGCTTTTCTTCAATTTCCATTTAAAAACTCATATAAGAAAAAAAATGTCTGCGTATTCTTCTCTCGTAAATGAAAGCATTTCAAAAAACTCTCTGATCAAACTGCAATCGTGACTTAATTTGACAAACTAATGAACAAATTTGTTTTCTTATTCTTTTATACGACTTATTTACCTATTGAACATTCATACCCCAAATTTAAAGCAAACATCCACAATGAAATCCAAAAACGGGCTCTGGCATGGATTCAAAACGAAGGAGGGCGCTTTGAGCACTTGTTATAATTGTATTTGTATTAAATACATAAAAAAACTACTAAAAGTGATCATATTATTGTTTTATTCAAACAAACCTCAAAGCAAAAACTTTTTTTTATTTTTTTTTAAATTTTTCCCATTTCGTATTTTTCTTAGTGTCATAAAATGTATGGGTTTTTGAGTTAACTTAATGCTGAGTTTTTTCTTTATTATTGTTTTGTTCATCTGTAAAAAATAAAGAAACTCTATGTTTATCAGGCCTTTTCTCTAAAAAAATGACTTTGCTTTGAAACTTTGTTTTGGGAAGAAAATTTGAACACCACTGAAAATCTGGCAACCCTTAGCCTATAGGAGTCAAATTTAAATACAGTCTTAAAGGTTGTTATTTCTACAAAAAATTGAGTCTAAGATTAGGTCTCTATCATCAGTATTGACAGAGATATCGAATTTAACACAGGTCAGGGTACACCAAAGTTAGCTTTTTTTTAAATTGTCAAAAAGTGATGTCAAACTTGAGAAACGGACTTTACTGTAGAACAATTTTTTTCTTAGAATATGACCAAGAATCATATCCCAAAGTATGTAAAACGAATTACGGGAACCCTGTATATATAGATACAACACTTTGTCAGCTTTTGGCTTTAAAAAGCTTTTGTAAACTTTTGGACTGGTGGCGAACCTATTTTCTCCCGTCCAAATTAGCAGCAGTCTCCGTTCCAAGCAATTGCTTTCACCATTGTGTGTAGAAAAGCGCCAGCGCGTTCCTCCGGTCCATAACATTGTTAAATCGCGTTTTGAACTTACTATAGTTTCTATATGCAATGCATTCGACAGTTTGGTTTTGAAATTTTAAACCAATTGTAACAATCTTCTCTAACAATGCCTAACGAATAGTTTTCCTTTGTTTTTTTTTTTATATACATATATTCATTTTTCGAAAAGGTTGGAAGTCGCGCTTTTCGAATTTCTAAGCATCCACATTGAAGAGCTTTAAAAGCAGGATATCCTTCAAGTATTGATAAAAGCTTAAAAGTTTATATCATAATTCGGTGTATAAGAAGAATAAAAGTCCATGATACCATAAAAATTCTTGGTATGAGTAAAAAGCCAAACAAAAAGTAAAATTTAGTGAAAATGATGGATGCCCTCAAGGGGGGCGAGAAGCTTTTAGTAAGATAAATGTAAATGTATTGAATAAGTATAGTAACACAAGTGATACCAGATAAATGCTCACTCATCACGTTTGCTAGGCTGCCGTATTTCTTCCTTTTTTATTTCATTAAGAATACCGCCATTGTATATAGAAATTATAGTATTATTATGTAGACTTTTTGACTGGTAGCGAACCTATTTTCTCCGGTCCAACTTAGCAGTCTCCCTTCCAAGACATTTGTTTCACCATTGTGTGTAGAGAAGCGAATGCTGCGCCACCGTGCTCCTACGGTTAAATCATGTTTTGAACTTACTATAGTTTCTATATACAATGATACCGCAAAGTCGGCGAGTTTACGCAAATTTTAACTTGATTGCTCCCCATTGAAAAAGTTTTGTCTTAAGCCGCGTCGTTTAGAGACTCGAGATGCAAACTCGGCTTATCAAACTCAATCGTTTTCGACGTTATTAAAATATGATTAGTTACAATTCAAAGTATTGTAACATGCGCTTAGTTCGCAAAATAAAACTATACCTTTCTTTACTTTAATTCCACCACTTTTATTCAATATCTACTTTCGGTATACAACTCGACTAACAATCACGTTTACTTAATATTCACACTATCACTTTCTAAATAAAACTGACTCTGGTTGCGTCAGCTCCCTCTTTATATAGAACTGTGAGCCATCGAGAGCTTTCTGGTAGTTTTGCTATAAACCATAATGTCTAGACACATTCTCCTCCCGGTATTTCTGCACACACACACCCACTCACAAACAACGTCTTCCATTATAGATTATAGCATTGCCAGCACTTGTGTTTTCGGTTGAACATTTCGATTAGGAAATTAGCATTAAATGTTGGGTGCACATTACAGTATTTAATCATCATCAACTTCAACAGAAGTATCGTAAAATGAGTTTTGGTCTGCAAAATCATTACAAATATCTAAGTTCTCATAAGAACAAACTATAAACAATACTAATGGTAATGATGGATAGCCATCAGATGTTTCCTTAAAGCTAATCAGTTGCAATAATGCTTTTGGGTTCCACTGAAAATAAAATCCCATGCGGCCAATGTGGTTTCAATAAAAACTTTATGATAAGGTACTTTCAATAGATAACCGTAGGACTACTCGAATCTCGAGCATGGAACGAGATTAAGATAAGAATTCAATTCAATTTTATTTGATTTATTAATACATAAACACTAGACTGGGCCAAAAAATTTTTTTTTTTTGTTTCGAAAACTATATTGAAAACTATATGTGTGCCAGCGCCTTCGTGCGCAAGAATTGGCATAACTTTTTTATTTATCAACCGATTGACATGAAATAAAAACTAAATGTTAAGAGAAGCTTACCACAATATTTTACTGAAAACCCCATCTAGATAGGATAGGCCGTTTCTGAGATTAGCGTGCACAAACAAACTGTTACGTTTTTATTATATGTATAGACAGATAGATAGATATAGATATTGTTTGGGATAGCTAAAGAAAAATTTTTTTTAAAGTTTGAGCTAAAAAAAAAAACAATTTAGAGATCTATCATTCGTATTTTATATTTCTTAGACCTAACCTTACTTGAACGTCAAAATTGTTCAATTATTTTGAGCCCAACAAGTCTAACGACAAATATTTTTGCAGAAAATTAAATTTTCTTTAAACAAAGTTTTCTCAGACTAACCGTTTCCGAGTAATCAAGCTTTGAAAAATGGTATGTTTTGGAGTTTCTTAACTCACGTACAAATCAATATGTGAAAAATTGCAAACATGTTCCTTAAAGGAAATTAATTTTTTTTAAAAAAAGGTCCTTTTACACTTTTTCACAAAGTACTTCCTTCAGAAGTTATTCGCTATTTAAGTTGAAAAAAATAAAATGTTCTCGTTTTTTTTCGTTGTTGATTACTTTTTTTACTCAATTTAGCAAACTGATAGTCGAGATCATGGAAAATCTTCTGAAGTAGGGTCCATCCAACACATTAAAGATGCCACATCCGCCCACATTCGATGAGATATGATTTTTTTTACTTTTTTGTTTTATAATTTTTTTCTTTTTTTCTTTTCCTTAAAAAAAATGAGTTTCTAAAAGTGAACAAAATTTGTAGGACAATAAAAAAATTAAACCCGGCATCATATATGGTCTACCCCGATGCCTTTTACAAAATAATTTGTAAATTAAATCTGTGAATTATTTCAATAAAATAAAATAAAAATAAATAAGATCGTAAGCACACATTTTCGATAACTTGGTGCCAAACTCTACCAAGTGCAACAATCTAAATATCTTCAAAGCTTTGAAAGGCAGCCGTGGTGTACTTGTGGAGAGTTCAGTAGATAGGTCGGAAGCGTAGGTTCAAATCCCACTAGATGCCCCAACTTTTCTTTCAGCCTTCCAGTTTCATCTGGACGCCAAACGCCCTTGAGGTGGATGGGTTAGGTTAGGTAGAATGGGCTGACGGCTGATCTTATTTCTGTCACACTTAGATCAATGTAAATAGATCTATTGTAATACCCTGGAGTGTTGTTGTAACGTCCTAAAAGTATGAGTCAATTTTTAACTACATATTTTGTGGTCTTAGTGAAGTTTAACAGGATTTTGCTTGGAGTGTCTGATAATTCTTCCAGTTAGTTGAAGAAGTAACTATCCATCAGGACTTTTTTCCTGGTATGGCATATTGCTGGGCAGTGATAAAGGAAGTGAGTGGTATCCTCATATTCGTCTTCGTCATTGCATCACCTACATAAGTCATCAGTGCAAAGACGCATTTTCATTTTGTGGTAGCCTAGTAGGTTTTGTCCTGTTGGAATACTGATAAGCGATCGTAATGAAGGCCTATTTCGGGGAGAGTAACCATATTTAATAGTAAATATGGTATTGGTTTCCTGGAGATGACACAGGAATCTAGGCATTCCCATCTTTCATTGAACTTTCGTATTATTTTGTTACCAATGACATGTTTGATTGCAGAGGGTGGAACCATGATTGATGGGTTCTGTGAGAGAAGGGTCAAGTCTTGAGCCTTTTCTCGCCAGTTCATCTCTTGAGGTTATACTCGTATGTGAAATTACAACCGCTTTATTCGCATACTGCACCACAAAAAAAAAAAAAAGGCTGCCACCAGACCGGTAATTAGTCTGAGTGCTCCAGATTAGCATAAGCGTCCTGAATGGTTCACGTTTCGCGCGAGAGATGTCATCAAATCAGCAGTCAATCTTTTGAAACGAAAGCCGTACAACATTAAGAAACTTTCGCTCTTTAAGATGACAGTTTATCTACATTTAAATGCCCTTGGAGAGAAGGCATGTAAGTGCAATTGTACGGTAATGCTGAGAAAGAGCACAATCAAGTGGAAAAACACCCAAACCCAGTTTAAATGCAAAACTGGAGAAAGCTCAAGTGAGAATTCAAAATCATCCTAAATATTTAAAAGAGCACAGAAAAACTATCGAAATAATAATTGTTGTCATTTTTATTTTGCAACAGCAATGTGATGCGATTAAGTTGAGAAAGTGTCTTTTCAAAAGGACTTCGATGCCCGACGACAGAAGCTCCATCTTGAACAGACGATTTCACCGAAGTCGTTGTTATGTTATGAATGCATATCAAGGAAGTGCACCACTTTGCAACGAAAACTAACGATGAACTTTTTATCGTTTGCATACTTTTTTTCCTCGTATCTACTCTACGGGTCTAGTTGCTATGTTCGTTTTCACACTTTAATGCTTATAGGGTATTTCAACAGCACAGAGTCGTATTTTCGCGCCGGCCGTTTTGATTGATGAGACTTGAGTAAATTCACAGAAATTGCCAGCTGTTTTACGCAGGAAATAGTATGTGAAAAAAGAGTACAAAAATTCTTTTTGTGTGGCTCAAAATCTATGTCATGTAAGTAATCAGAAAACTCAGACCGGCTCTATGAGAGTTATCGAACACTTTTTTTGATTAGCAACCTTGAAGATGTAACTTGAGAAAGTACTTCAAATTTCCATTCAATTTTGTTTCCTTCTAACGCTCGTAATTTTCAACAGATTCTGATGGATTTCTTTTAATATGTTATTCACTAGTGTGAGACGGCAAAAGACTCTGGATTTTCCAAAGTTTGAAAGTTATTACACAATAAAATTTATTTCTTGGAACTTTGCACCGCTATTTGTGCAAAAAATAAATAAGTTTGCACAAAGCAGAAACAGAGCCTATGGTGAATACATATAAATGTTGGTTTTACAAAGCGAATCAATTATTTGAAAAACGATTGATGTTTACTGTGCACAAAAAATAATTATCAAAAATAGCTATCAAATTAGAATGAGTTCAAAATATAATAAACTAGCTGAGCCGCCGGCGTTGCTCGAGTCTGTAGTTTTTAGGTTCCCGTTCTTGTTCTTTGCTTCCGTGGGAACATGGGGATGAAATGTAATCCTTTTTAACTGTGGGATTGTGAGGCATTCCAACGCCGAAAGAATTTTTGAAATTTGTTCAGTAGTTTCAAGTTTCCATTTGCGACACCGTTCCTGTTGGAATATTCCGTTTTCGTGGAAATATGTGAATGAAATATAAGTCTATGTCACAGAGAGATAATGTAACATCCTTGAGTTGAAATAATTTTTCAAATCGGTCAATTAACTTTAATTTCGATAACGAAATCAATTCTTTTCACTTTTGTTGTGACAGTTCGACCGTTGTCACCTGGTGATCGGCGCCGATACAGCGGATAACCATCGTTGCCAGTGATCGTCTCCGCCCTAAATTTCCGTGGATACCGTTTAGAACACTTTCCATCGACCATGCAAGTTGATTGGGGATTGAAGGCGCCACACGGTCCATGAATCATATTTGTAGTAACAACATCATGTAGGTCTGGATCGGCTTCATGATCAGGAATCTCGGCACATATTATATCATCTATTTGGTCAGGCTGAATTCTTTCCGCTAACCAAATAAGAATGTGTGCGTGCGACAGGCCTCGCTTTTGCCATTCGATTGAATACATCCAGCATCGAGTATCTCCAAAAACGCGTTGTCTAACAATGAATTTCATCAGAGACCTAATTTTTTGCCTGAATATACGTGCTGTGATGTCGTGTCTATCACTTGATGTTTGTCCGGGAAGCAGCAATTGAGTAATTTCTACCCATTTTGGATCACAGGTAAAAGTAATAAAGACATCTGGCCGACCGTAATGACGAACATACATATGTCATTGCATCTTGCGCATATTCATGCATGTGACGTGGACTACCAATGTACGTCGCCGGCAGAATAGTTAATCGACCAATATTAGCTGCATTTCCTTCAGTACCTACTAACTGCATCACGTAAATGGATGTACTCCTCAGAACGCAGTATAGCTTGGTTCAACCTAAGGAAAGTTAAACGTTTCGTTTCTATTTTGACATACATATACATATGTCGACGTAATACTGCTGAAACAATCGACGAAACCGCAGCAAATAGTTGTCAGCATTTTGACGAATCATCAAACGATATGCGTAATAATTCATTTGTTGAACTCTGTTGTTAGCTCGATGATTTTGCATTGCTAACCGAGCCGTTTCACGGGCTGCCTCACTTTGCTCTTGTGATTGAGAAGCACGAAGTCGAGCCATACTTACGCGGCGCCGTTCACGTGTAATTTCTGCAGTCCTTTCATTTGCTTCTATCCATCTTGCATTACGGCTTTGACGGGAAAGATTCGATCTTCTTGGTGGCGGCATTTTTAGTCAAACTTCACTTCACTTCAATTCACCTAAAAATTTATTTATTTCAAAACTCAAATTTTCAACAAAATTACTTACTTGCTCGAGATGCGTTTTTGGTTTATAGCCTTTTAAAGTTCACTTCACTTTATTAAATAGGAAATGGCTTTTTTAATGGATTATATTAAATTTATTTAATATTGATGTCATACAAAAATCAAATTTATTTCTCACAGTAAATCAAATTTTTTTGTTTTTTTAAATAACAGTGTTTTGTATATAACGAAAACTAACGCATTGCATTAATGTTGTCCCCATAGGAATATTGTGATAAAAAGTATCCTATGTCCGTCTCCTGGTCCTAAGCTCCCTCCCCACCAATTTTCAGACAAATCAGTTCAGCCGTTCTTGAGTTATGGATAGTGTAACTAACACTACTTTATTTAATATACATATATAGATTTAAAAATAAATTCTGAAATCACATTTTTTGCTGAGAGAATTCATTGCGATAACGGTGTAAGTTTTTTTCTTTATTTTTATTTAAATCGAATTGTATTTGATCAGCTTAGTAATTTGAATGTTAAACGTCTTATATTTGAAATTTTTTTTTTTTTTAATTTTAATTAACTATTTGGAATGGAAGATCAATTTGTTAATTGAATCGGAATTTCAATTTTATTTGAGAATTCAGTGCAATAACAATATTTAATTTTTTTTTATTTTTATTTCAATCGAATTATGATTGATCAATTTTGTGGTTGATGGTCAAAAGTGTCATACTTCAAAACCTTTTAATGATTTTTTGTATTCCATCTCCATCGACCATTGAAAAATCGAATAAGTGATAATTATTTTGTTTTAAATCATTTCAGTTATTTTCGAGAACCAGAGCGAGAGTATTCGCTCTCGATAGTTTGGAGAATTAATTTGAATAAGAAATTACATAGTTTCAACACATATTGAAACACATTTTTAGCCACTTTGCTTTTCAATTGCCCATAAGTTATCAAATCTATTAAGCTGTAAATTTTGCAACAGAGTTATTGAACTCAATGGACTTGCCAGGCATTCATAATTTACAATTGAAGGTTGGATTTCTGATTATTTTGATTCGTAAGTTGAGCCCTCCACGGCTGTATAGCGGTACACGATTAGTTATTCAAAAAATAATGAAATACGTTATTGAAGCCAGCATTTAAAATGGCAAGTACTGAGGTGAAAATATATCAATGCCACGATTACCTATTATACATACAGACGTGCCAATTCAATTTAAACGTATTCAATGTCCGATTAGATTGGCATTTGCAATGACTGTGAATAAGTTCCAAGGTCTTACTTACTTACTTAGTTGGGCATTACAGTTCGTGGTGAACCTGGTCCTCAACCAACATCCTTCTATAACGATTTCGATCTCGGGCGAGCTCTCTCCAGTTTCGCACTCCAAGTCGGCTGAGGTCTTCCCCTTCCGCGATTTCCCTGCAATGTGCTTTCGAACACCCGACGAGCCGGAGCGTTTGGGTCCATCCGCTCTACATGGCCCAACCATCGTAGCCTCGCGATGCGTACTCTTCTGGCTATGCCCATGTCGCGATACAGCTCATACAGCTCGTTGTTGTATCTTCTTCTCCACACATTGTCTTCGCATACGGGACCAAAGATCATTCGGAGAATTTTTCTTTCGAACGACCAAGGGTTTCCTCATCCGCTTTCGATAAGGTCCATGCTTCCGCGCCGTACAGCAGGACTGGGATGATAAAGGACTTATACAAGGTCACTTTGGTTTTTCTAGAGAGGGTTTTGTTTCTCAATTGCCTTCTTAGCCCAAAGAAGCAACGGTTGGCAAGAGTTATTCTCCGTTTGATCTCCGCACTGATGCTGTTGTCCGTGTCTACAGCGGATCCTAGGTAGACGAAGTCCTGTACTACCTCAAAGTTATGTCTGTCTATTGTGACGTTTTGTCCAATTCGTCGGTGTTCTGTGTCCTTGTTTGATAACAGCATATACTTCGTTTTGCCCTCATGAACCATCAAACCCATTTTTGCCGCTTCTGTTTCAATACTCGCAAAAGCACCTATGACATAACGCTTTTTTCTTCCCATTACGTCAATATCGTCTGCATAGGCGAGTAATTGTACAGACTTTTGAAGGATTGTTCCTCTGGTGTTGACGTTTGAGTTTCTTACAATCTGTTCAAGTATGATGTTGAAGAAATCGCATGACAGTTTGTCGCCTTGCCTAAAGCCTTTTTCGACATCAAAGGTCTCGGTGAGTTCTTTACCGACCTTGACGGAGCAGCGTGAATTCTCCAAAGTCATCGTGCATAGTCGTACGAGTTTTGCAGTGATGCCGAAACTAGACATGGCTCTGTACAGCTCGTCTCTGTAAATACTGTCATACGCGGCCTTGAAATCGATAAAGAGGTGGTGAATATCGATATTATGTTCTCCGGTTTTTTCCAAGATCTGCCGTAATGTGAAAATTTGGTCTATTGTGGACTTCTCTGGTCTAAAACCACATTGATAAGGACCTATCAAGTTGTTGACGTGGGGTTTCAGACGTTCACATATTACAGCAGACAAGATCTTATAAGCGACGTTAAGGAGGCTTATCCCTCTGTAATTGGCGCAATTGTGAGGGTCTCCCTTCTTTAGGATCGGGCATACGATACTGAGGTTCCATTCATCGGGCATGCTTTCTTCCGACCATATCATGCAGATCAGCTGGTGCATGCTCCTTTCCAACTGATCTCCAGCTGCCTTGAAAAGTTCGGCATCAAGGCCATCTGCACCTGCAGTCTTATTTGATTTAAGTTTGCATATGGCAAGCTTAACCTCTTCTAGGTCGGGAGGACGGCATTCTTGATCATCGTCCAAGCTGAATGGGCAATGGGGCAATCTGCCTGACAGCGGAATTTGTGTCTTCATCGCCGTTAAGCAGTCTGCAGAAATGATCTTTCCAGATCCTCAGTAGCGACTGTGACTCTATAACTATGTTTCCCTGCTGGTCTTTACAGGCTTGAGTTCGGCGCTTGCCACCCTGGCAGGATGTTTTTACTTTTTGGTAAAACTTCCGAATCTCGTTCCTGTCATTTTCAAAGGTCAAACGAAGCCTATTTGTGCTAAAGATTTGAGCACACCATGATTTTCACCGCACAATTATACGTGGCATGCTCTCGAGTGGGTAAACCTTCCAGTTTGTTTGTGTTAGCTAAAGATGGACTAACGAAAAATATTGTTCATGCTACAGCATTAAGAGATTCATATTGTTTGGTAGTATTACTGTCGTAATAAAAGGAATATAAATAAATTATAATAAATTAGTGTTTGGTGTTTTGTTATTTTTATATGTCGTCATAGATTACAGTGCACACATCCTTACACAATTATAATAAGTTAGATTTTTTTTTTACAATAGAAAGAAATAGAAATGGAAATAATAATAACAACCTTAAAAGTACTTAACACGTGTCACGAGCTGCAGCATTAATAATTATAATTTTTTCTAATAATGTAGACTATATTTGATCCGTTCATTTCCACAGGAACAGGAACGGGGACGGGAAGGAGAACGGAAACTCAAAAACTAATGAAGCAATGCCCCCATTCAGCAATCGTATCCGGATAGCTTTTTGTTGTTGTTTACGTGTTAAAATGTTTAGCAGAGTTACAAACCCATTTCTACTAAAAAGCTATCTAACAGCTAGGTTCCAGAAATCGAGTGAAATGAAACCGAAACCGAAATTGCAAATGGAGTGAATTAATTGGGCGCGTTCCTGGCACCTATCTTCGAAAATCTTCACTTAAGATTCTGTCACTTTTCCCTTGTAAAAAGTTTCAGATTTTCGAACATAGATTTTCAGATGGAAAATCTTGGCTGAAAATCTGAACTTTAGATTTTACTTGTCAAAACAAGGAAAACAACATACATAACATGACAATCGAACTTTACTCGGTATTCTTGGGTTATTTTTTTGTTTTACAAGTTTTCGCTTATTTGTTTTATTGAAATTGATAATTATTGGTGTTTGGATATTCTGTTTTGTAAATTAATTTTAATAGTGAGTTTATCAACAAAGAAAATACATTTTTGAAGGCACACGATTTTCTTTTTTTTTTTCATTAAAATAAAGAAAAATGAAAGTAATTTCAAATCTGCTCAACACAAATACTTAGAAGTCAAATTGTTGAACTTTAAACTGAAAAATCTGTGTTTTTACAATTAATTTTACTACTATGTAGAATCGAGAGGTGAATCACAGTACCACTTTAAGACAAAAAAAAAGTTCATGGACTGACAGATCTCTTCGAGCATTCGAAATTTGTCTTGAACCCGCCCATTTTCAGTGTTCTGCATTTCGATCGATTTCACCAGTTCGAAAACTTTTCGAAATCACTTCAAGTGAAATTGAAAACTGCAGATACCACCTGTCATTTAATGTAAAACTCAATTTAGTTGATTTCAATAGTTTCTTGAGTTTCTTGATCAGAAAATTAAATGCTTCGGTTTGGAAATCGAAAAGAAAAGATATGCGACAGAAAAAGTAAAAAGACGTAGATTCAGAGACCATTTCTAATCCATTAGAAATAATTGCAGATGCAGCGTGAGTATTGAATATTGATATATTGCAAGTAAAATCGAAGTATTTTCATGTTTATTATTTAACCAAGGACCAAGGTTTATATCATACTATCGTGTAAATAAAGATGCTTTCCAAATGTTGCTGCCAACGGTTGCGCCGCATCTAGAAAAAAAAAGGATACCTATTTCTTGCACATTGCAGCTGGCTGCTATCTTGCGCTTTTTTGCAGAAGGTAATTTAAAACGGTCTGTTGGGAAAGATGCTGATGTGTCTATGGGCCGTAGTTTACCAAACCAAAATCAAATGTGTTTGCGATTCCCTCAACCACGGTGAAAATTCCGCAAATTTTTTTAACATTGTCTTCTGTTGACGATAGCACAACATTTTTAAATGGCCCCCTCCAGTTGATGTATATTCGGCTATGTTGTGTGCTTACTTTTTCCTTATTGTTGACTTCCAAAATGATCGAACCTTTGGAGAAAAAAAAATTTTTGATAAATTTATTTTAAATGATTCTTTTTATTATTACTGACTTTTTCCATCCAGTTGTATCTTTCTGGGGAGGACCATGACTGTTGAAGTCGTCTTTCAAATTTTCCCACAAAAATCTGCGACGACACGATCTCCTTTAAAAAATTCTTGGGCAAGATCTTTATGTTGGCTCATAAAGTTGATAAATATTTCCTCCAGTGCAGTATTTTTATAATCCCCCTGTTTAAAACAAATTTCTAGTAAAATAAACAAATTTTGTTTGGTTGCAACGGAGTTTTTTACTTACATTTTTAAGCGCGTCTGTTTTCTTCTACAGTTCCACACAGATAAATTAAGGTGATTTCAAATCACTTGAAAACCGACGAAATCGAATTGTGTAACACAATGATTTTGTTTCACTTCGATTTCGAAAAATATGAAATCGATGTCGATAAAAGTGAAATGTAGAACATCCAATTTTACATTCGATCGATTTCGATTTCATTTCACGTGAAAGTGAAATGTGGAACCTAGCTGTAAAGGTATCCGAGTATTTTTGGTATACCTTTCTATTCAAGTGATCAGCTGATATAAATCTTATTTTTATTTCATTTAGATTAGATTCTTTTTAGATTAGATAATGATTTATTTTTTAATAAATTATTTTTATTTCATTCCATGTTGATTTTTTGTTTTGGTGAGCATTTATTTCAGCATTACAAATTTTTAAAACACATGGGAAATCGAAAAAAAAATTAATATCAATCTAGCAAAGATATTTTGAATGTTTTTCTGTTTTCGAAAGTCGAATTTTAATATTTCACAGCTGTTGTCAGTAGCAATTTGGAAAAAGATATCTGAATCGTTCAAAAAGGTATCAAAGATACGGCTATCCGAAATAAGGTATTCAATAGGTTCTATACGAAAACGAAGTATACCTACTTAATCGTAGGCTTTTTATTTTTTCTCAATAGAGCCGAATTTATAGCCGATTAAAAGTCCGGTTTTTTTGTGAAAATCGAACTTTTTTTAAAATGGTCACCAAAAGTTCCAAAAGCGAAATTTTCGAAATTCCAGCGATTAAGTACCAGAAAAAGATGTTATCTAACGATATGTTTTTCTGTTTTTTGTTCCGCATAGTTTTTTAAGGCGGAATCGCGGTCACCGCAAAAAAATATTTTTGTACATGCCCTTACTTATTTTGTAATGAATATTTTAGTGTAAGGAAAACTACAAAATATTGTTCAAATATTATGTGTTCAAAATTTCGTTTAAATCCATTTCATACTTTTCCTACCAAAAATTCATGAGAAATCGCATCTCCATGTGCGACAGTGCCCTTAAAACAAATGTTGCCAGAGGCAATTTTCAGCTTTAGATTGAAATTTAAAAAAGCTTAGACCTAACCGAGACCATATCCAGTATGCCAGTATGAGCAAAGGAAACCTTTACATGTATAAACCATAAATGGCATTTGACCTGCAGCCTGCAGGCGCACAGGGCACAACCTGAGAGCCACACAACCGGCTAAGTTGTGCTCCTTTTAATTTATTCAAATCGCATTAATCAGAATGGCACTTTGACTATGCTGTTTAATTTAAACGTACCAAGCAAGTGTGAGAACAAAGATGGTACCATGACTCGGTTAAGCATTTGGACTAAAGATACAACTGAAAAGTTAAAAAGTTTGCAAACAAAAGTTCATTAAACGTTGAAAAGTTTTTCGTTTGTTCTGGTTGCAAAGTGGTGCACTTCCTCGATATGCATTCATAAAATATCTGCTCGTTTGGTGTCTGTAAATGGTGTCCCCTTGTCATTGGCGTAGTTGTTATGGAAAGACTTTCAGAACTTTATCGCATCACAATGAAAATAAAAACAAATTTTTTTAGAGTCCGTTGATTTCGTTACGTTTTATTTTGCTTCGAGGATGATACCAGGTTTTTCAACAATTTTAATTTTAAGGCCTATAGCGGACATTTTTAGTCAGCGTGCTTTTAAGAGGAAGTGCCGGCCTTAGTAAGCATCACTGTAACTTTAATATGGGGTTATTAAATACAAACAATATAAACAACCTCACTGACTAGTGACTAACAGTAAAAAAATTTTGTCAAAATAAAAAGAATCAAGTCAAAAGTATCAAATCGAAAGTTTGGTATGAAAGTTTAGTTTCTGTTTAGTACTACTTGATTCAGAACAAAGATTAGTTCGAGAATGTCGAGGAAATGAGAATCGTCAGATGAGTTAGAGCAAGGTTTTAAGTAAAATTAGGATTGTTTGATTTTGAATAAAGAGTTTGGTATAGGTACTCTAAGAACGTGTGAAGCTAAAAACTCATTCAAGTAGGTATCACGTAACATTTAAAGTTAAATTTTTTTTATATTTACATTCATATGTATTTATATTTGACAATAGACGGTAATTTAAAAAAGATCAAGATTGAAGTATTAAAATTGATTGAAAACCACGTTCAAGTGTTTTGTTGTCAATGTTTTAACATTTTCTTTTAAAGCTCTATTACTTTTAATGTGTCCTTAATTATTCTTCCTTCAATTCGCTCCTATCATTCATGGTTTTTATGTATATCAAACCGAATTTCGACACTGTCCGTATTTGCAGTTCTTCTTTATACTACATATTTTAGTATTTCTGAAAATTTTAGTTTTGTTCATTTTTTTCTCAAGAGTGAGTCTTTTCTTTTTATGAATTATCCAATTTTCTTTTCATACATTAGAATTACCAACGAATTTAAAATATAATTTTTTTTTTTTTTTTTAATTTATATCGATAAAGCTGATGTTAAAAACAAAAAGCCAAATGTTTGGTTGTCTTTTACACTTAAATACTGCGACTATTCGACCACAACGTCAAATTACAAAATAAAGTGTAGTAGGTACACCTAATAAAAAAAAATTTGTTCAACTAGAGCCGAGAGAATTGACTTCAAAAATGTTGGTCATGTAGTTGTCAACAAATGTAGGCCTCGATTGACGTCATGCACTGAGCAAAAGAAAAATCCAAACGTGACGTGCTGTACAAAGGTGAGCCGCGATGACGTACATACGCAGAACAAGTGAAAATGGAAGCGCAATAGCGCTATCTGGTTTAGTATAGTGTTGGTTATCATTGAGTGTTCCAAATACAAAGACAATTATGCTATCTTTTACGCAATGCATCTTTTATGCAATGACTTTAAAAAAAAAAAAAAATATTTGTTTTTCTGGTTATACATTATTTTTACTTAAGCCTAATCAAATATAAGACAGATACTTCGCAGGGAAACCAGGAGTCCTCTGAATAGGTCCCTCAAGACCATATCAGAGGTCAACTGTAACCTGTGCCGATCTAAACAGAAGGATTTTA
Source organism: Melanostoma scalare (assembly GCA_949752695.1). Lineage (NCBI taxonomy): Eukaryota > Metazoa > Arthropoda > Insecta > Diptera > Syrphidae > Melanostoma > Melanostoma scalare. The sequence goes on along the minus strand of OX456985.1, from coordinate 165,065,734 downwards.
AAAGGTAAATTCCAAGGTCAAACAATGCGTCTTACAAAGAATTCTGTGAAAGTATTAAAACACTAAATCACACTAGCCGACTTGCCAAAGCCCTTAAAAGCAGCAAGGTATAAACAAGCTAGAAACACTTAGGAAATCAGACTATTCCTCTACCGACTCTTATCTCTGGTCCGCACCTGAGAGTTAAACTTGTTTAACTCAAAACAATCCCAAACCAACATGATAACCAAGTGGTTTGCCATACAAAATGAAACCTTTTTAGTCACTGGGTTTCGAGATAACCTACTCGAAACCAAAGGCGCTGAATGCACTATTTCCAATATTACCTTGAATTTGACATTTAACAGAGTGGAAGTGAGTGAAGAGAGAATGAATTCTCTCATACGTCGTTGACGTTCTGCTCACACTTGTATGTCTGTCTCTTTTTAACTTAAGACAAAAAGATAAACTCAAAACTTTTCTGCATATGCGGACACTACTTGGTTAACTCAAACCATACTGGAACGAAACCCAGGTTAACTTCAGGTGCGGACATAGCATTAAGCAGAGAAACTTTGGTTTATGCTGGAAACTCATTTTCCAGTAAAACCAGGTATGTTTCCCTTAGATCAGGTGAATCCGATAAATCCGACGTAGCTGATACACGTCATCGTTAGTTGTCACTGACGAGGCCATCAAATATGCCGTGGCATCTTTTGACAGTTTCAAGTCGCCTGGCACTGACGATGTTTCCATGCCTGTTTTACATTACAAGCTTCTTTGGTCTAAACATGTCGAGTCAAAGACTGCTAAAGCACTGTCAGCCTTGTGGCAATGCAAGGGAACCCTTGGCAAGACATGGGGTCTGTCACCGAAAAGGGTCCTTTGGATCCATACGGCTATGATAAGACCAATCATCTCCTATGCGTCAGTTGTTTGGTGGAGTAAGATCTCGATTAAATACGTTATTGCCTTGTTCGCCAAATTTCAAAGAACAATTTGTCTTGGCTGTACTGGTGACTTCTCCAACACACCGTGTGCTGCTCTCGACGCACTGCTGAATCTTCCTCCCCTTGATACCTACATCATGGGGTGTACTCTCTCAAAATCATTTCTTGTTTAAAGAGATGTGGGCTCTGGCACAATTCGAACTGGAACTTTGAGGAACTCGCAAGCAGCATATCTTTTAACCAACGTCTAATGGATATGCCGTCTGTCACGGTGATTCCAAGGCTCAAACTGCGTCAAAAATACTTTCAACTCAACTTTCCTTCGGTTCGGGACTGGTCTACTCCGGAATCTGAGCCTGGAAAGAACTGTAACCGAATTTTCACAGATGGTTCCAAAACCGATGATAGATCTGGCACTGGTGCTTTTGTGGAGAGCGATGACACAAGACTGCACACCTCTTTAAGATCATATGCAACAGTTTTCCAAGCGGAGGCGTATGCTATTCATGGCTTCTGGATGATTAGTTTTTGGGACAACAACAACAATAAGCAATTTTTTCACATCGTCATGAAGTGCAGAAACATCACATATTTTTTTTTTTGCCATAACGTCCACTGTTAACGCAAGTTCATTGAACCGAGACAGTAACTGCTTCAAGGGCAACCAAATTTTGCGCACTCAGTGCAGCGAAAAACCAAAGTTGAATTTGTTACAGTTGAATTAAACAGCTTTGACCCTTATAAATCACCGGGGCCTGATGGAATCATTCCTGCGGAGCTGCAACAGGTTTCAGACATCATCATCTATAACTTAGAGATGATCATGAAAGGATGTATCAGCTATGCATATATTCCCAAGGCCTGGAGAGAAGCTAGGGTCGTCTTTATACCTAAAGCCGGCAAAAGCTCCCATGTAAATCCAAAAGATTTAAGACCTATTAGTCTATCATCCTTCCTCCTTAAAACACTGGAAAGAATGATTGACATACACTTAAGACAAGAAATTAAACCTAGTCTGATTTCAACGGCGCAACATGCCTATACAAAAGGTAAATCAGTGGAAACTGCACTCCACTCTCTGGTTTGCACCATTGAAAAATCCCTGCACTACAAAGAATACTCTCTCGTCGCATTCCTAGACATAGATGCATTTAATAATGTTAAAAATTCAGCAATCACTAATGCTCTTGATGGGCTGCTCATAGAGGAACACATAAAAAACATGATAACAACAATGCTCAGCAGCAGAATCATTAGTTCCGAAATGGGGAACTACAAAACAAGCAGAATGGCCAATAGAGGAACCCCGCAGGGAGGAGTTTTATCTCCCCTACTGTGGAACCTGGTCGTTAACAAATTGTTAATCGACCTAGAGGACGAAGGTTTCAAAACAATAGCCTATGCCGATGATGTAGCAATTGCCGTTTCAGGCAAGCACCCACAAACCCTAGCTGAGCTGCTACAAACAGCACTTAACAAGCTTAACAATTGGGCTGCATAGTGTGGTCTGAACATCAATCCACACAAAACGGAATTAGTTCTCTTTACGAGGAAATACAAAATTCCGGACTTCAGACCCCCAACTATTAAAGGGGTAACTCTCACACTGTCAAATCAGGCTAAATATCTAGGTCTCATTTTTGACAAAAAACTGACCTGGAAAACCAATATTGAGGAAAGAGTAAATAAAGCCAACGTTGCACTCTTCTCCTGTAAAAAAAGCCATTGGCGGGAAATGGGGTTTCTCCCCCCAAATCACCCATTGGCTGTTTACATCGGTAATTAGACCGATACTCACATACGGGGTGATAGTCTGGTGGACAGCACTAGACAAGATGATCAACTACAACAAGCTGGCCAAAGTTCAAAGAACGGCTAGTCTGTGTATTAGTGGTGCACTGAGGACAACTCCATCGGACGCCCTCAATGTACTACTAGATCTCACACCCCTAGATATCTTCAGCAAACAAGTCGCAGCTAGCTCAGCTACTCGACTCAGAGCTACATCACAGTGGACCAATAATCAAATCGGCCACACTACCATTCTAGATAACTTTAGATTCTTACCGAATCGATGCGACTACACCACCCCCAAGTTGGTGTTTGACAATAATTTCCAAGTAACCATACCTTCAAGAGAAGCTTGGGAAAATGGCGCTCTTTTGGAAAATGAAGCAATACACTTCTACACCGATGGTTCAAAAACCAGCGAAGGTGTGGGAAGTGGAATCTACTCAGAAAAACTGAATCTCAGTCTTTTCTTCCGCCTACCCGATCATTGTAGTGTGTTCCAAGCGGAAATTCTGGCGATTAAGGAGGTGCTGTCTTGGCTCAAAGAAAACGTCATATCCTCCACGGATATTCGGATCTTCTCAGACAGCCAAGCTGCCCTTAAATCTCTTGCCTCTGTCTCTACAAAATCCATCACGGTCCAAAATTGTCAGATGTCTCTGAGGGAGATGTCAAATCAGTTTAACATTCACCTTTCATGGGTGCCAGGGCACAGGGACATACCAGGCAACTGTATGGCAGACGAACTAGCCAAAAAGGGCACGACCACTTCCCCACGCTCAGAATGGAACAACATAGGTGTACCTATCGCTACATGTAAACTCCTACTTAGACAAGACGCTTCAAGGATAACAAACACTAGATGGACTGAGAGTAACAACTGCCTTGCAACCAAAAAAGTTTGGCCGTGTGTTGACTCAAAACGCTCGAAGAGTTTGTTGGCCCTGAACCGTCTGTATCTAGGTTCTACCATAGGTGTTCTTACGGGACACTGTCTAATAGGGAGACACGCCAAAAGACTTGGTGTGTTTTCCAATGATTTCTGCAGAAGCTGCATGGACGAGGAGGAGGAAGAAACCGTTCAACACCTTCTTTGCTCATGCCCTGCACTACTTCATAGGAGGAAAACTCATCTCGGTGAATTCTTCTTCGATGATACTAGCGACCTAGCTTACATAGACCCTAAAAGTCTTTCAAAATACATTAAAAGTTCCACGTGGTTCGACTAGCAGGTGAATAACCGGCTAGTCCCGTAATGGAAGATTAATAAGTGATCAACTCGTTAATCTTACATCGGGTTTCTGAGATCAGTAGGTGATTAACTTGCTGATCTCTGTGGTATCACAATGGGCCCTTGCGGCCTAAGTGTGTTAGGCAATGTACTCATTGACTGACAGCCACTTCCACCTAACCTAGCCTACAGTTGAATTGGTTGAACTTAAAAATTATGACGAACTTTATTTCCCCAAAGTCTTTTTTATCGCTTTTTTTTACTCACTGTGCTCTAGTAAAATAGCTACCTATTTGAATTCCTTCTTTTAAACAATTAAGCCACAACACCCACCTTGCTATAAATTGCTATCAGTTTTACCCAACTTCGGACGTTCAGTCAAGTATAGAGATTCATATTTTAGTCGCATTACCCGTATGCGTTACCGATATCTGTTTTTCTCCTGCATGACGATTCACAAAAGTTCAAAAGCAAAGTGCATATATGTAGATCTCCTATTGAATCCTCTCTTATTTTCCTAAATGCTTGCTCTGTGTTCTATAACACTAGAAGCGTATTCATAAAAACTAAATATATAACGAGTCAAAGTATAAACGGTGAGCTTTCTTTCCATTGGGATAAGGTATTTGAATCTACAGAAAAAGGCCGCGGATAGGACGAGGCTTAAGAAACGCAAGCTCGATCGTATTTGCGAATAAGGAGAGATAATAGTAGTAGTATTATTTTTATTATTTCTAGGTAACAATTCAATTTTATAACAATTTTACAATAAGTATAAAAACTCAGAAATAATAGTGACATAAGTATTTCTTTAAAAGAAATAGAAGTAATGCCACATCAAATTAAAAAAAAAAATATTATACATATATGAATGTAAATAATATCAAATGGGTGGGGTGACCCTTAAATTTATACCATCAAAGTGAAAAACAGATACAGTTTTTTAAACTTTTTTTTTCTTATAACTTCATTCTTGTTAAATAATTAAAGAAAAAACATCAGTAAACTAAAACAAGCCAAATAAAACCAAAATATCAATGAAGGACATTGAGGAGCAATTCAATGCTTTTTAAATCATGACTCAAAATCCAACTTTTCACGGCTTTTACAAAAGAATTAATATTTGTAAGAACTCTTAAATTATATGGAAGCTTGTTGAACAAACGACACGACACGATATCATTGAAGTTTCGGAAAGCTGTTGTGCGAAACCTGGGTATAGATACTAAATGAAGCGAATTAGTCCGTAAACAATAATTATTGATGAGTCTGAAATTAAAATTCCCCGAACTTCTAAAGAAAATCTTGAGCACTTTAAAGCAATATAAGTGACGGACTGGAAAAAGTTTCAAATCTTTGAACAATGGAAAACTAGGGAACAGACGATGCTTCCTACAAATCAATTTTAAAACACGCTTTTGTAATATCAATAGAGGCTGAATTCTATTCAAATATGCTCCTCCCCAACAAGTTATTCCGTATTGCAATTTTGAATGAAAAACACCATAATAGATTTTCATCAACAGCTTTGGAGAGCAAGTATTGCGCAAGAAATAGAAGCTTCGCAGTGTACTACGAAAGTATTTTCTCAAATTTTCAGTATGATATACAAAGCTCATTCTAGAGTCGATCGTGAGGCCCAAGTATTTAAATTCTTCAACTTTTTGAATTTCGAAACATTTTTCGGTGCAATTGAGACAGCTCCGAAAGGAACAATTGTACAAGCTGTTACTGCAGCTGCAGTAAGATATTTCAAATCTTTGGAAGTCAAAAGCATGAAAGAATACATCCGCTCCAAAACTATTTTGACCCGCCAAATTAAAAAACACTATCTTAGTTTTTGAGCTAATCAACAATTTATGTTCAGCAAACCACAATCGCAATAAATAAATGTCAAAATTTATATCCGCAGTGAGATCCAAAAAACTCTCCGATCCAAAGGCAAAGCCAACATCATCCGCAAAAGCTGTCAACATTCCCTTGAAGGGCATTCTGAACAGCGAATCTATGTAAATCAGAAAGAGTATAGGACCCAACACTGAGCCCTGAGGAACTCCAATATTAAGGAACTTTACTTCGCTTCTACTGGTTAAGTAAGACCTAAACCACTCCAATATAAACCCTCGAAAACCAGCTTTTTCAATTTTACTAAGCAAAAGTACATGGTTAACCATATCAAAAGCTTTTGTAATATCTACAAACAACCCAGCTGTAAACATCTTTTTATCCAAGCTCATGAAAATTTGAGAGCAAAAATTTATCAACGCATCTTGTGTAGATTTATTTTTTTGAAAACCGAATTGTATTGAACTGAAATAATTAGTCTTACTTAAAAAACTCACTACTCTATTTTTTACCACTTTCTCAAAAATCTTACTTATTGAAGGTAAGAGGGAGATCGGTCTATAGTTACATAATTCATTAATAGAACCTTTTTTAAATAATGGCAGAATATCGGCACATTTCAAAGCATCAGGAAAAACTCCGTCAAAAATACTTTTATTAAAAAGATGCGACAGAATGTCAACTAAAAAACATCCAATGTTTTTAAGTACCTGATTTGACAAACCATCGAACCCAAAAGAACAAGAATTTTTTAGACCACTTATTATTCTTAAAAGTTCTAACCCTGTTATAGATCAGCTCTTGGATCAGATCTTGGACGACCTCAATAACTGGGCCTTGATACACAAGGCTACGCTGATGACCTAGTCATCTCTATTCAAGGCAATCAAGAATCACAGGTCACAAACCGTATGCAAAGTGCCCTGAACAAAGTTAATGACTGGTGCAATAAAGAAGGGCTTAAGGTCAACCCCACCAAAACAGTCATCATTCCATTCACCAGGAGACGTAAAATCGATCTCCAAACACTATCCCTAAATAGTGTTCCAATTAATTTTTCCAAAGAGGTCAAATATCTAGGAGTAACCCTGGATAATAAACTCAATTGGAAACCACATCTAGACAAAACCATAGCAAAAGCAACAAATGCTTTCTGGGCCTGTTCTAGACTCTTTGGTAAAAAGTGGGGACTTAGGCCAAAAATGATTTACTGGATTTACCTCACTATTATCACACCCATTATAACCTATGCTTCACTGATCTGGTGGCAAAAAACAGAACAAGTTTATGCCCGCAAATCTTTGAAAAAGTTACAAAGACTAACCTGTGTAGGTATCACAGGTGCAATGCGCACCTGCCCAACTTTAGCGTTAGAAAGTTTATTAAATTTTCCTCCGCTACATCAAAGAGTAATGAAGACTGCTGCACTAAGCGGACTAAAGCTTCATCTCACCAACTACTCTAGAAAGGAAAACTTACAAGGACATATGAGTATTCTGCAGGTGCTCCCAATACTGAAATCGCCTGCGGCCCACTCCTCGGACTTTATGCCTAAACGCATAATGTTACATCGTCCCTTTAAAGTAATCTTTCCAAACCGCTCAGCATGGAAGAACCCTGTAATTCTTACAAATAACTTCCAATACATCTGGTATACTGACGGTTCAAAAACAAACAACGGTGTAGGTGCAGGGATTTACGGTCCCAACTTTAAATCATCTACATCCCTTGGTAACACAACTACTATCTTTCAGGCAGAAAATGGCTATAGAATTCTGTATTAGGGAATGCATTAGAAGAAACCTCCGAAGATCAAGCATCCTAATCTGCTCTGACAGTCAGGCAGCACTAAAGGCTCTATCCTCGACAAAAATCGAATCCAAACTAGTTTGGAACTGCCTGACATGTTTACTTCAATTAGCTACTCACAATAAAATAACTCTTTCATGGGTGCCTGGTCATGAAGGCGTACCGGGTAACGAAGAGGCTGACCGACTTGCTAGACTTGGCTCTCAGTCCCAATTCAAAGGCCCTGAACCCTACTGTGGTCTCCCAATCAGTAGCCTTAAAAACGAATTAGCTACCTGGGAACGACAGAACATGATCAGCACCTGGAACAACTCAAATGGCCATCGTCAGTCAAAACTATTCATTGACTTATCCCACAAACGTATGAAAGAAATTCTTGACATGAGCAAACGTGACGCAAAGTTACTTAAGGACTTCTTCACTGGACACTGCTCTCTCAAGTATCATCTTAAAAACATGGGCATCAGCCAAGATGACACCTGTCGTCTCTGTCTTGAGGACATAGAAACAGCTGAACACATTTTATGTGAATGCCCTGCATTAGCTAGATCCAGGCTTAATATATTCAATAAAGGGTTCCCCTGTCCCCTTGATATCAGAAACACCTCTTCCTCGAAGATTCTTAGGTTCTTACATGACCTCAGCTTCGAATGAACAAACCTATACACTACGTGTTTTTAAACCTAAGGGAACAGCACAAAAGATCTTTCAGGTCGACGTGCTTGTAAAGGTAATTCTCACCTTCGCCCTATATAATTTAAAAAAAAAAAAAAAAAAACCTGTTATAGGCTCAAATACGAAACTTTGTCTCTGTGAAAGATCACCAATGCTTAGTATAGGACTACACTCGGTGCAAGTGGAGTGAGAGGAGTTCGACACACCTTTACTTGTTACCGTGGAGAAGTACTCAGTAAAAGCGTTAGCTATACCCAGCTTCTCAGTAATTGGGGAACCGTTAGAAACTATGACTGATGGTCTTTTAGCAGTTTTTGTTTGCTTAAGAATATCGTTAACAAACTGCCATTCGTCATTCGAGTCTTATATTTCCTTCAGCTGCGTTAAATTTATTTGTAAAATAATTTTCTCTACATTTAGAGATATCTGCCTTTAATGCAGAACACATAATCTTATATTTTTGATTTAGAAATAAATTACCTGGATTTCGACGACATTTTAAGCAAAGTTTGTTTTTTTCTTGATTTTATTAAGTAAAATTTTTGTTATCCAAGGCTTGAGCCTTTTTTCTGATTTTTTTTGACTGTGTTGGATAGTACAACTAGATATATGTCTACTCAGAGTGCTAACAAACAGATCGTAAGCTTTCGAAACATCAGCTTCATCTAATACAACTTCCCAAAATTCGAAAGCCAAGGAAGATTTTAACTTAAGGTAGTCAATTTATGTAAACGTATTAGGAGTACTTATTACATTTATGTTAACGTTATCGCTATTCAAAAGACTTACCAATAACCCTGTCATACAATGATCAGTTATATTGAGATCAAAAACACACTTCTCACAAAAATAAACTGTCGACGAAGAAAAACGACCAAAAATATGATCTAGGCACGTTCCTGATCCAGTTCTAGTAACTTCATTAATGAAAGATACTAAACCATGCGAAGCAAGTAAATCTAAATATGTGGAGCAATGTCACTATTTTCCAAAATATTAATGTTGATATCACCTAATATTATAACGTTCTTTGATTTTACACTGTCCAAAATGACTGAAAATTCCTCTAAAAATACATTCACACTAAACATATGTAGTCTATAAACGCATAGCATTATATAAACCTCATTATTTAGCTTAAAAGACAATTTTAGAATGTCGGCACTTAAAATCTCAAATTTAGACACATCAAACACATTGTAATCTGATTTAACGAAACAGCCAACTCCCCCTGCTGCATAAGATTCATTGGTAATAGCATGAAAATTAAACCCAGGTAACTCATAATCACTTTTCTCAAAATCATAAATCCATATTTCCGAAACCACAACAAAATCAGGCAAACGCGCAAAAGAATCAATATGTAATTCAAGTGAAGTAAAATTCTCCCTCAAGCTTCTAATATTTTGGTGAACAAAAAGAGGAGAGTTTAAATAAAAAGAATGATTCGAATAAATTTCTTCACAATTAGTGTTTTTCAGATCGTAGATAGAAAAATCATCATTTAAAGTATTTAAATTATTAAAATCCATTTAAAATGTCATTAAAAAAAAAATAATTGCACTAAATAAGCGCAAGATAATTGAATGACTTTATTCTAATGATTTTTCCACCTTCTATCTTTCTTATTAAAATTTGGTTATTTTTGAACCATAAATACTTTGGTACCCGTGGTGTGATGGATAGCATGTCCGCCTGTTAATCTAGAGGTTCGAGTTCGAATCCCAACAGAGGCAAAAATGTTTTTTCCACGGGTATCGCCTTTCGCGAGGAATTGGCAAGTCCTCCGTTAGTATTCATTGCCATGAAAAGCGCTTTCTCGGTTAGCCGTTCGGAACCGGCAGAAAATTGTAGGTCCCTTCCATTCCATTCACTCACAAGGCATGGTTGTGAGAAATGCGCTAGGCCCAAGGGCTCCTCGCTCTGTTGCGCCACCCTATTTATTTTATAAATACTTAAACCCCATTTGCCTCTTAATCTCCTTCGCCTTCATGAACAATGCTCGTGTGTATTTTGTTAACGCATCATTGATGTAAATGTTTGTACCACTGCTTTTACCGCTACCATCACTGCTGCCACTGTCATCACGAACACGATCACAACCGTTTACTCCTCTGCTTTCCAACACTTTTGATTTAAAAAAATTCTTTTTTGTTGCCTTGGCTCTCATAATACGCTGTTTAAGAGAAGAATCGGTTAGGCTAAAGCAAATGATCGAACGTTCACTTGAATAGCTGTCCTGTCACCCACTTTCTCATTGTTACTCTTAACTTTACGAACAAAGCAGTTGTCGATGAGAAGGAGGTGAGTAGAAATCTTGTGTGTTGAAGAAGCGAAATGGCAGAATACCGGAAACAGTCTCCATTTCTTGGAAGTAAAGTTAAAAGCTTACAACGTCGGGTTCTTGCATGAGGATGAATCTACTCATTAACAACTCCAACTAATACGGAATAAACACAATCAGCACATTTGGATCAGTCTCCCACTAAACTAAATAAAATTGAAACATCTACTTTATGAAGTCAACGCACTGAGCCCAATTCCACAATAATTGTCAATCAGGTCACCCTTTGGTCGCCGCAAAGCGTTTTTTGAAAAACTTAAACTCGCCCTGAATGTTAAGGTGAGTGTTTTTTGAGCCCCGGGTTTGCCCTCAACTCTCTCTAGGTTTTTGCTGGGGCGAGTTTTGGTAATAATACTAACAGGGCTGTCAGATGGGGTGTGTTTTTTTTCAAACGACCGGGATGTGTGGTCATTTTGTGTTTCTGAGGGCTGGAAAGCGCAGTTTTTTTTTTACAGCTCATAGGGTTGTCAAGGAAATCTGGGTCAACCCTGGGTAAAATTCAACAGGCGAACCTTTTATAAATATCGACTGTTTATTTAAAAAGTCGTTGTAGTTCCTGACAATAAAGTCTTTCAGCCGTATTTATAATCGCATTTTAAACTCCGCGAAACTTTAAAACACGCTTATTCGTTGATCAAAACAAAAATCCTATTTATAATCATTTTTCGTCAGTGAATAAGGGCTGATTAGCTTAAACGCAGAAATGCGTGTTTTAAGCGTGTTTTAGCGCATAAATGTCATTTGATTTTGAGTATTGACTTGTCATTCAGGGGTTTATTTACAACTTTGAGAATCTTAAAAATAACTAAAATGAAAATGTACTCAAATTACATTAACTTTATAAATAATTTGGATGTAGTAAATGTGTTTTCAATTGAAAGAAATATGCAATGTTTTCCTTTTTTGTAAATTGGTTTCTTACAAGTTTTCCAGTTCGGAAACGTTTTTGATTTTCGATTTTTGGACAAAACAACAAAATTAAAGCCAAAGAATAATAGAATATATCTATATATATTATATATAAAGCAAAGATAATATTTTGTTTGTCCGCAAAAATCTCGAGAATTAAGTCACCGATTCACTTGTTTTTTTTTTTTAAATTATTCGAAATGTTAATGTGACGGACATAGGGAACTTTTTTAAAATTTATTTTACAATTTTCATAGATAAAAATGATAAAAACAACCAATTTCGGCCGATTAATGATTTTCACAATTATTATTATTATTATTCATTTGCTTAGCTTTCAAATCTGTTTTGAAGAAAATTTCAATAAGTCAAATCATTTCTAATTGAAAGATACAAAAGTTAATATTTCCGATTCTATTGGATATATTGAGCCATAAGCCCGACTTAGGTAAGTCTACTGAAAAATAATTTAAGTTTATCTATAAATCTACGCTGCTAATACTACCATTTCGAAAAATTTCAGCGGAAACGGAAAAGACGCTATTTAAACATTTGAAAGCAAAATTGAAGATATTCTTTTGCCAATAAGTTTAAGAAGAAAGAAAACTGAATCTAACACTTCTCTGAGCAGTCAGTCGGTAAGAATGTCTTTTTTTGTTTGTCCGCAAAAATCGTATGTGTCTGTAGTTGTGTTGTTTCTTCCTTTTCGAACGGGCGAATGCGTGAAGAGAGGAGAATCAACACAACTACACACACACACTTTTGGTTCGTTTTCACATTCTTCGTATATATTGGCAGCGGCTCTGTGTAATATACAGGGTGTCCCGTAATTCGTTTTGCATACTTTGGGATATGATTCTTGGTCATATTCTAAGAAAAAAATTGTTCTACTGTAAAGTCCGTTTCTCAAGTTTGACATCACTTTTTGACAATTTAAAAAAAGGCTAACTTTGGTGTACCCTGACCTTTGTTAAATTCGATATCTCTGTCGAAACTGATGATAGGAACCTAATCTTAGACTCAATTTTTTGTAGAAATAACAGCCTTTAAGACTGTATTTAAATTAGGCTTCCATAGGTTTAGGGCTGCCAGATTTTCTATTTTAAGTGGTGCCCAAATTTTCTTCCCAAAACAAAGTTTTGATTTTGAGGTAATTTTTTTGGAGAAAAGGCCTGATAAACATAGAGTTTCTTTATTTTTTACAGATGAACAAAACAATAATAAAGAAAAACCTCAGCATTAAGTTAGCTCAAAAACCCATACATTTTATGATACTTGGATAAATACGAAATGGGAAAAATTTAAAAAAGTTCTTGCTTTTAGGTTTGTTTGAATAAAACAATAATATGATCACTTTTAGTAGTTTTTTTATGTATTTAATACAAATACAATTATAACAAGTGCTCAAAGCCCCATCCTTCGTTTTGAATCCATGCCAGAGCCCGTTTTTGGATTTCATTGTGGGTGTTTGCTGTCGATAACTCTTGTCTTACTTGTAGTCTTGTAATCTTTGAAACTGTATTTAAATTTGACTCGTATAGGCTAAGTGTTGCCAGATTTTCAGTTAGTATAAAGTTCCTGGTATCCTTTGTTGTGCTTTTCTTCAATTTCCATTACAAAACTCATATAAGAAAAAAAATGTCTGCGTATTCTTCTCTCGTAAATGAAAGCATTTCAAAAAAACTCTCTGATCAAACTGCAATCGTGACTTAATTTGACAAACTAATGAACAAATTTGTTTTCTTATTCTTTTATACGACTTATTTACCTATTGAACATTCATACCCCAAATTTAAAGCAAACATCCACAATGAAATCCAAAAACGGGCTCTGGCATGGATTCAAATCGAAGGATGGGGCTTTGAGCACTTGTTATAATTGTATTTGTATTAAATACATAAAAAAAACTACTAAAAGTGATCATATTATTGTTTTATTCAAACAATCCTCAAGCAAGAACTTTTTTTTATTTTTTTTTAAATTTTTCCCATTTCATATTTATCCAAGTATCATAAAATGTATGGGTTTTTGAGCTAACTTAATGCTGAGGTTTTTCTTTATTATTGTTTTGTTCATCTGTAAAAAATAAAGAAACTCTATGTTTATCAGGCCTTTTCTCCAAAAAATTTACCTCAAAATCAAAACTTTGTTTTGGGAAGAAAATTTGGGCCACCACTTAAAATAGAAAATCTGGCAGCCCTAACCTATGGAAGCCTAATTTAAATACAGTCTTAAAGGCTGTTATTTTTATACAAAAAATTGAGTCTAAGATTAGGTTCCTATCGTCAGTTTCGACAGAGATATCGAATTTAACAAAGGTCAGGGTACACCAAAGTTAGCCTTTTTTAAATTGTCAAAAAGTGATGTCAAACTTGAGAAACGGACTTTACTGTAGAACAATTTTTTTTGTTAGAATATGACCAAGAATCATATCCCAAAGTATGTAAACGAATTACGGGACACCCTGTATACCTTACGGGATTTTTTTTTGTATTGGCTTCGCGTGCGTTGCATGCATGCGTACGGTCAACATATTTTCGCCTTTTCGTTATATGTGAGTGAGCGAGTGCATTTTTTTTCTCTCTGCATCTGCACACACTTCGTTCAATAAACACCTGTGTTGTGTGAATGTTTTGTATGCATTTCGCGCACTTCCTGTGTATCATTCAAGCGATTGTCTCCTTTTTTGCTCGAGTTTTGCTGACAAGTGGAACAAAATCTTTGTTTTGTGTAGTGTTCAATTTGATATCGAACTGTAAGTGTTACGATGAGATAATTGAAGTAAATTAATTGTGTTTTTAGAAATAGAGAGTGTGAGAGAGTGAGTAAGAGAGTGAGAGTGGGAGTGAGAG